>JAOWBP010001760.1:3569958-3587185 GCA_028571105.1 Tragopan temminckii | reverse complement strand
ATCCAACCAAATATGCTGAATTTCCATTATGCTCACAGTTGCCAAGGTCTCTGTGAGTTATCAAATTCCTCCTAATTTGTTAGACAACTGAAATGGTTCAAAGAGGTTCCCCTTCCATTTCTAGTCCCAGATTTATATAGTGACACAAGAACCATATAACTAGAAGTTAATAACTTACCAAAGGAGAAAAAAAAGTTGCCAGGAAAAGTATGAAAGGATGCCTGATTAGAAAATGTGGCACACGGGAGCCAAGGCAAACATATAATAAATGCTTACAGCAATGCTTGCTTCCACTGCAGAGAAGATACTGTCAGCATTTCTGTTATTAAGAACTACTTTTAAAGTTTCATTATTTACTCAGACAACTCCAGCCAATTTGAAGACTAGAAAGCAAATTCAGGAGTAAATGTGTTGAAAGAAGATGCATTTGCTCCATTGCAAATTGGTCTATCCAAACGGTCTGCTTAACCAGTGCTTTACTACACTATAGCAGAAATTACAACAGGCTTACAAATTGCAGTATCTTCAGCTTAAAAAAATGAATGCCAGTGTATTTTTTTTTTTTCACCAATTTACTTCAAAAAAATACTATTAATGCACATTTTAAGTAGCTATCTTGGTCAAAGTTAAAAAAAAATATAATAAAATCAAAGGACCATAGAAGTATGAAGCTGGAATAAGTACATAGTCCCAAGCCTTTTGAGAAAGCACATTTCCATATAACTTATACAAAAACAAATTTACATATTTACCAAACTGCTTTGGATAAATAAGTATATATGAATTATTTTCCTATAAAGGAAATTCCACAAAAACAAATTTCAACCCTATGACTCCATACCAAAGTGACCAGCTAAGAGTTAACTGGACATTTCTGTGTTTTCTATTCCTGTTGCTTTTGTCCTCATGGCAGCTGCTGTGCACTTCAGCAGCTCAGACAAAATTACTTCTTAATAAAATTTGATTTTATGTTTGCAGCAAATTCACAGAGGAGATCATATTTTGCTCCCGTGTCTGTCCTCAGCCATATTTTTTGGGGTCTCAAAGGAAACAGCTTTGATGTGTTTTCAGTTTTAGCTTATTTATATGTAAGCTCTTCATATAGAGGTCTGAACACAGCCTATTACTTGCTGCACAAGATAGATCGTAATCAATAGATAACTCTGTCCACCTAGAAATTTAATGCCCAAAAGTCAACTTTGTAACTTGTCACTACCATACAAGAAGACTAACAGCCATCATCACTTAACTGTCTCACCTCAGAAAGCCAAGAAAGAAAAGTTATCCTAGTAGATATATATAAGCATTTGAACTCCACAAAAAGAGATTGTACTGTTTGGTCCACTTAACTTCTGGAGTGCTTTCCAATATCTTTCCAATCTGTCTGGCAGAAGCCTAATAGAAAAATACACTGTGTTTCCCCACCAACCTTACACAAGTAAGGAAAAACTAGAATTGGCACTTCCAGCCTCACCCACAAGTAAGTAATTTCTCAATGCTGGGTCATTAATCTTTCTAGCCAAATGCTATGGTGCTGTCCTTGAAATACATGCTACAGTTCCCACTCGTTTAGAACAGAGTTGAACCTGCAGGTGCCTGGAGTCCCCTAAGTTCTTCAAGAGGCATGAGGCAAAAGGGAAGTAAAGCTTACCATTTATTTGAAATCACATAGCATAATTTAAACTTAATATTTCAAACCTTCACTAGTGTAATCAGATAAATAGTGCATTTAATTAATCCTATTTCTAATAATTTATTCTGGATGGTCAGGAGTAATCAGCAAATGACAAGTTCCACATCATTAGTCTTTCTTACTATTGTTTTCAAAAGAACTCGATCATGATCATGAGAAGTCTAAAATATTGCTGGTCTTATTGATTACTGCTATGCAAAGACACTTTGCTTTTCTGCATTCTCTTTCCAGCTTGGCACACACATAATTAAGCAGCACAGCAGAGCAGCCTGGGTGAAGCACCTTCAAACTGCAGCAATGCGTGGCCATCAGATCTCACAGCGCAATTCCTATTGGATTGCAGTGGGTGCTCTACGACAAGGAAGCAAACCCATATTCCTGTGCTGAGGCAAGCCACTGGAATGCATACAGCCGGAACATCCTCTATTTCCAAAGTGTTCCAAAAACATTGTCAGGTCCTCAATTAGATTTTTATTATGATTTAATTCTGTTTTATAAAAATTGTTTAAAACCATAATTAAAGAATTGGTCTTCAACACTCTCAGAGCTCCCATTTTTATTCCTGATACACAACTTCCATCTAGACACAGCCACATTCCTTCACGGTTCACCAAAACTTCCAAGAGGGAAAAAAACACTTTGATTAACCACACAGGAATGTCACTGAGATACTCCTTATGCACAACAAATACAAATAAAAGAATTTCAGTGCAACAAAAAGGCTTTCTACAGGCTGGAAAGACAAAAATTTTCAGAACGAAGAATAGTCTCTTCTAGACAACATTACAGCGTTTTGGTTTGGTTTTTCTCTTGTACATTGATAATGATTTGCTGCTACGTTCACTCAACTTACTTAGTTTTCCACTGCAAACTCATCTGGAAACTGCTGTACTGCCCTGCAGCTGCCCCACTGGTACTCTTGTGTTTAGCAGCAGCTGTAGGGTCACCCACAGGTACGTCTTCAAAAGGGCAAACTGCTCATTTTTCCATAGTTGGAGTTAACTAGGAGGAATGCCAATGAGATGCCCAAGAAGGGCTCTTGCCCAAACCTTCTTATAATACACACCATTAATAGGTCTCACATGTTGTGTGAAATGTATAAAAAACAATGCTTTAAACAATTCCATTTGTTTTCACAAAGCAGACCCAGAACAGATGGCAAAGCTCTCATCCAGTTCCATGCATGCCGGATCAGACCTTAACAGCTCACAGATCTGCTACAGGGGGCATTTCTGAAGCGTACATCAAATAACTGTGTGACATATATCTATACACTTTAGCTAGCAGTTTATCTAACATCTATTTCTGTTGGCAATGCTAATTTTTTAGTAAATGCATATGCTTAAGCTATTAAGAGCGTATTCAACTTACCAGAATTATTCTCTGAACACAGAATGTGACTTAGTGTCGAACTAGGAGCAAAAGCAGCAAAAAAAAAAACCAAACAAAAAACAAAGCAGCTACTCAGACCTGGTTTGCAATTTCACAACTGTTGTAACTAGGTATCAGTTAAATAAAAGAGTACAAATTGTAGTTCCACAATAACTTTATAAAGTTAATAGCACAGGTGTGTGCACAGGTGTTCTCCAGTATGACAAGGCACCAAAAAAAACCCCTGTGTCTTTCAAATCACTGAAAGCATCTTTAAATGCAGCTCCTCCTAATAGACTGCATGAAGTAATAAGCAAGTTTCACTCATGATACTATTGCTTAAAGTTTCAAACTAGGGTAAGCATCAGTAAAAGCATCTGACCTTATCTTTTAAGGACAGCAACTTGTTAATATCATACAGAATTAAAAATTAACCAAACACACATTTTCCAAAACTCTCATCTCTAAGGTATGCCCGAATACTAAAAAGCTAATGCATCTTGGCAACGGGCGAGAACAAGGGCAAGCGAGGCAGTGAAGGAGGAAACTGAGTTCTCTTTGGTAATTACACAAGCACACAGGCACTGGATCTCCACAGACTGCTTTCTACCATACACTTTTGAAATCCTCTTCAGTCATCTGGATTGGTTAACAAACCAAACTGTAGGAGAAACAAGAAGACTCCGAGGAGATGCTGATCTTCAGTTTTGGCTCAGACGTGCAAAAGAATTCATGAAGCCCACTGCAATATCAGCAGTCACAAAAAAGCGCTATACAGCTTTTGCCATATTCCACTCAAAAATATTCAGAGTATTTTCCACTTTCTGCCATGGTTATTTAACTCCTGAAATGGTACCACCTAAGAGATAATAAAACAGTCCACCTTTTCTCAATTATTAGCTCATGAAATCCTTTTTTATGGAAACTTTAACACAATCAGCTCAATTCCCTTTGCAGGAAGTCAGGAGGCCTTTGCCCCATGCAGCCCACACTTGCTTGCAATGCTGCCATCAGTAACATTCATACACTGTGCACTTCAGTTACCATGCCTGCCCACAGAAGCACAAGAGGAGAAAGAAGGAAGAGGCAGCAAGGAGACAAAAAGGGGTAAGATTTGCTTTCTGTCAGTAAGCCTCGATACCCAGCAGCCTGTTTAAGAAGTGCATTTGGAAGCAATATAAATGTTATCACCTGTTTTTAATTTTCTTTCTTTTAAGCAACTGAAGCCTTCTTCGTAACCACAGAATATGAAGACATTAAAACAAAATCTATTAACTTTATTTTCCTATGATATAAAATACAAAGTGAAAAACAAAACACTCAGACTTGGAAAAAAAAAACAATAATCAACAACTTAAGGCTCCTTACTTCAAGGTTAATGTGAATAAAATTTACTCAAGCCGAACATCACACCAATTACAAAAGCCAAAAAACTGTAAGTTCTGCTCTCTAACAGTAGCAGTAGGCACCTTGCATCCAGAACGCTCATTATTTATAGATTTAAGATGCTCCAGGGACTGATTAAGGCTAGAGAAGTTCTATCAATACCATTAAAGCTCACTAAAATGCTCTTCTCCACTCTCAAAGCATTTATACACCTTTGAAAATAAGGACACAACTGCAAATGTTTTAAAATATCAAATTATGTCATTGGTGCTGTTGTTTCTTTAACTATAATAGGGTAAGTTGTTGTAAATAGTCAACAACCACAAGAACAAAGCCATCTAACCTAGATAACAGAAGAAACAACAAAACCTAGAAGCAAGCTTTTCAAAAATTTTCCATGTGGCTTGTTAGCTTTTTCTTAATTGTTAGGCCATAAATTGAGAGGAATACACCAAATGGAACAGCATGTTAATAAGGCACACCCAGAAATTTGTTTTGATTTGTGCTGGTTTTTTTTTTTTTAATTATTATTTTGTTCTGCACCAAGAGACTTTTACACCTGACTTGACTACTACAAGACCAGCCTACGAAGAGGTGCTTCCAATTACAACTAATGCTACCAAAATTGTATGCTCACACAACCTGGAATTGTCACATGCAAGAAGTTTTCCTTACTCCTTTGCAATGAAAAATTAACTTAAAAAAAATTAGTCTCCCCTTCCAAGGGATAACCATAATCATTTTGTTGATGACCAAGAATTTAACTTCAAGGAAAGAAAAAGCATTGTTTTATTTAGCAGCGACATTCATGACAAGTCAGCATATGATCCCAATAAGACTCCCAGTAAGAGGCTGGATTGAGAAACTGGAAAAGCCCATCAGTTAGGAGCAATCATATTTATTCAGGATTGCTTTGCTTGTTTGTTTGTTTGGTGTTTGTTTTGTTTTTGTTTTTTTGTTTTTTTTAAATGGCAGAAAGTTATCCACATAACCAGAAACAAAGCTTTCTTGATAAAAAAAGTCTAATCTTTTCCCATTAATACACCTTTTCAAAAGAGTCTACAGACCTGTATTTGCACACATTCAAAAGTCACTTAAGTTACTTTTGATGTTGACTGGATGATACTATTAGGATCACCAAATTTTGACTGACTTCTTCACACCCCAATGCAAAGATGCTGCTAATAATTCAGGAGTAATTGAAAAAAAAAAAAACTACTTGCACTCAGCTCCTCTGAGACATGACCTCTCCAGAGCATTCACTTCAGGTGACGAAGCAGGCAACAGAAAAACAGATCACACCTTCATTTGTTCGTCAACCCCAAACTAACTACTCTCCACTTCCCTGATTCCCAGAAACATCCTGGAGAGACGCAGTAAGGATTGTTGGGTAGGGATTTTTAATTCAAACACTTGGCCACATCGGTAGCTGTGACCTGATACATATACCTCAAGCACTGCATGCACTGATTGCCAGAAACCAACTTCTATTATCAATGCATCAACATACTGGAAACTCTCAGAAGAAACCAGACACTGGAGGGAATCCTCCTTACCTTCTAGTAAGACTTCACTTCAGTCCTATGAGTTGTGCTGTTTCTGCAGTGGTGAGGATCTACTGGTAGCTTCTATCTCTCAATGCTTTTATGGAGCAATCAGCTACCCATAATCTGGAAACAGTGTTCAAATACCTCACTGCAATCCAGGCAAAAAGATGACATCAGGAAGCCACCAAACTGTTTCACTGAATCATTTGAGTTGAAAGGGACCCTTATAGGCCATCCAGTCCAACTCCCCTGCAATGAACAGGGACACCCTACATCGAAATCATATTTAAGTCTGAAAGCATATTCAGTGTTTATTCTGACCTGGCAAAAGGACTGCAGAAATTCCAGCGGTTATATTTATCCTCAGTAGGCACAGGTTGTTTTTTTAATTATTCAGAACATCACTTATTTCTCCAAACAATGGCATTTTAATCCTTATAACACTCATACAAGGGAATTAGGTGGGTGCAATAACACTAACAGCAAGAACACAGTCTTGGCATCCATTTCAAGGCAAAACATATGAACGTGTAGGGGGAAAAAAAAAAACAAGGAAAAAATTATTAAGGAAAATTAAAATATTTTAAGCCAGTGAAATTCAGTCTTCCAGGTTCAGTAAATAGCATCCAGAAAACAAGCTGCAGTGAGCTGCTTCCAATTATCCTTGAGAAAAAAAAAAATCTAACAGGATCACCTTTTAACTCCTGATATTACTACTATCTTCTTGGGAACGTTTAGTTGCTTTAGTGAAATCAGATGTCTTCCTGAATCCCAAATCACCTTAAAGACATACAGATGGTCTAAGTGCTTGCTTTGCTTTTCATCTTATTGTCCACTAAAAACTTCGGCCCTGTGCTGGCCAAGCCATTATTGATGGTATAAAGCACTTAATTCCCCTGCATACTCCTGGTCTTTCCTGGCTACCAGATTTTTTTTTGAGCCAAAGGATTTAGATAGTCATTTGCTAAATGATTTGTTCACAAATTACAGACAGGTGAGCAGAGGAGAGAAAACGGTTATTTAAACAGCAGTACATTTGGAGAGCACTGTGGCTACCCACAGGAAAAAAGGCAGCATCTGTAAGAAAGAGTCCTGTATCACCAGCTCCCTACCTTTCTGTCAAGTTTCTACTATGTAAAGAAAGGCAGAAGTGGAAAAATGGCATAGATTTTAAAAATTCTTGTCAGTTTTATTTCAATATAGTGAGTTGAGTACATGTTTCTGTATCCATCTTCTTAAGAATTATGTGCTCTACCAACTAGAAGATGGCCATGCAACATATCAGAAAGGTGGCTGCCATTTGGAATAAAAAAAAGCTGGCCCATTTAACTGCTTGGATAAGCAACTAAAGATTTCCTAACAAGCATGGAAAACAAGCAAAAACATACATTCTGAGCAGTAGCCAATGCAACAGACGCTACAAACATGGCAGCTAAGAGCATTTTTTCCCAGTCCACAGCTTTCCATGCTGAAAGAAAAGAGTTTATTCTTCTGCAAGAGATAGCCATTAGGTAGTAAGAAAGCTCTCCTGCAAAATGCTGATGTAGTCAAATGCATTATAAAAATAATTATTTTCTTATTAAGAAACAAATGCATTCCTCCTGTTGGCCTTTTACCAAAAAATCTAATTAACGTGGATACTACATTTTATTTGCATGAGGAAAACTGGAGAGGCAGCTGAGCTTTGCTGAGAGTCTAAGAGCTGCTCAGGCTGGATGAGCAGCCGAATTAACTGCTTCTAGATATTTTCGTGCTCTTCACATCCATATCTGCTGACTAACATGGAGACATTAGTCATCCAACAGCTAGTTCAAGCCACATGCTAAATGAATACACATTGGGCATTTACATGCAGTTACCTTAATTTAATATATCACTGGCTTCACTTCTGCATTTTTTAAACAGTGAAAAATGTCGCTTTTACATTTTCAACTTGCCAGTCATCCAGCTCTCATAACATACATATAATCAAGGCAACCATTCTTTCATAGCAATAAAACAGCAAAAGCGCAACCAATGGTGCATAACTGAAAATGCAGGATCTACAGTTTCAACTTGCATTCTGCATTTATTTAAAATCTGAATGCCTGAAACAGGCACAGACATACAGCCATTACCCTTCAGCACTGAAATCCTTCCGAGTTCCCATAGCCTTCAGTAAAGGGTGAGGAAATGAATCTTATGCCTTCATCTCCAACCTGTGCTCCACCTACCGTACTGTAATCACAGTTAAAATGAACAACCGGGTGCAGCTGACAAACTGATTTCTCTCAAGCTAGTATGATAAACCCAATAGAAGAGAATGCTGAATTCTGCAATAAAGTCTATGTGAGCTGATCTTATTAAAAAAGAAAAACAAACTATAAAAGCTGTTTTTACATCATAAATGCAGTCTAGTCCATTATTCACATAAACATTTTGTGAAACCAGGGAGCTTTGACAAAAAGCACGATAGCTTCCTGGAAATATTGTACCTGCTTGTTAAATATTTTCATCCTTTTACATTTTTAGAGGAACGCAGAATGTAATTAGCTTGACAGTTGGAGTCGTACATTACCGTATCTGAATTACTGCTATCATGGACAGATTAAAAAAAGAATGAAAACCAGAAAAAGGAATAGTGGTCCAAAGTCTCATTTCAGTAAGGCATCAGCATTCAGGTATTAGCCTTCAGCAGCTGTTAAGAGATTCCCTTGGACTTGGACCACTGGTCTTGATAACCAATACACCCCAAGGTTTTCTTATGATAGGATCCCAGAAATTCTTCCTCTGTAAGACAGAAGTTACAGGTGACAGCACCTCAAAGCATTTCTCCTGTTGAGTTCAGGGAAGTGCAACAACAAAAAACTGCATTTAGCTAGAGCTATGGTCTCATGCTCTTCCTCTCCTGTGTTTTGTACAGGACAGATGAATTTCACTACAGAGAAATTCCTCGATTTTGTCATTTTAAGATAACAAGTTCCTAAGCTTTAAAGGGTTTTTAGTTGTTACATTTTGGCATTTTTAAAATAACCAAACAAGAAACTGAAGCCTTAACGTATCACAGGAGATGCACAAACTCCCTGGAAAAGAAACAGATGGAGATGATAGCTGGCAGAGCAAACCTAGCAGAAACTGCAGAGAAGTTTATGGAGGGAACGATTGCTTTGCCTCAAAAAGAAGTCCCTGCTCTGAGCTGTCTCCTACCTTCACTGTAGTGCTTCATCTTGATGTTACTCTGCCACTCCACGTGTATTCCTTCAGCTTTCCTCCTCCTGTTTTTAAACCTACTCTTTCCTCTTTTGCTTGCCCCAGACAACAGTAATCAAACACCCATGAAATCACCCACCCCACTTTCAGGTCAAATGCGCTCTTGCAGAGAGTTCAGCTCTCATTTTGTGGCATAACGCATCTCAACACACTTCTCATTTGTTGACTTACATTGATCACCACTAAACAAGCCAGCAGACGTATACAGCTGTGCGTTTATAAAATGAAACATCACCTGGCTCTCCCTAAACTTCTAGGTTAAAAAAAACTTCAGCTGTATTTTGAGCCAATATTGCTTTTAAAGTCAGTAATTCTGTTTGAAATTGGCCAGAAGATGCAAAAATCTCACTTAGTCTCACAAGGCAAACCATTTTGTTCAACACCCCTATTTTTTCTCCTTTTTGTTTAAAAAACAACTTGATTTATTAAAAAAAAAAAAAACAACAACAATAACTAGCTTACATTCAGCTTCAGGATAATATTTTCCATAAGACCCCTGGGAATTCCCACTCCATATTTTAAATAGCTCAAATTATTTAACTTACTGGAAGAGGCAGAACACGATACAGAAGTAACATCCTATGAGCCATACTTCTGGAGTTCTAAAAAAAACCCATTTCAGAAAGGGCAACCGAGGAGTTTACATTTCTATAGAATTTTTCCTCAGATATACATTGAAAATGCATTACTAAGCTGTTAGCACGTCCAAAAAGTAATAGTGACATTAAATGTTAAGTGCGAACTTCTCTGAAAGAAACAAGCAGCATAACGCAAGTCCATGCTGGACCACATCCCTGCATAAAGTCACTGAGAATAATTCGAGATGGAACAGCCTCTGCCAGCTGCCTGGGAGGAGGGAGGGAGCAGCCTGGGTTCTCCCTCCACTATAAATATATAAGCTTTCCTCCCCAACCCCCCACTCCTGGATTTAAAACAAATAAGCTTTTAGTTTGCTTGGTTGTTTTTTTTTTTGTTTGTTTGTTTTGTTTTTTTCCCCTCCCGCTGTAGGAAAGAGCCTTTTCCTTTACTGTAAGAAATTCTGGCTAGCCTCACTACTTTGATTTATGACAATAAAAAAAAGCTTTTTTTTTTTTCTCCTCCATGAGAGCTTCTCTCTCCACTTAATTTCAAGAACAGAAAAGCTGAAGTATTTTGACTTATATCCTAACAACTCACGAAAGCTCTGCTCTTTGTTCTTCATCTCTTCTCATACACATAATGAGGACCTTTATTGCCCCAAATCCTGAACCACCTGTGCTGACCCTCCATCCATCCTCCAAACACATAAAAAAATAAATGGAGAAAAAAAAATTAACATTAAAAAGATGTGGAAGAAGCAAAAAATGAACAAAGTCAACATACCACAATTCCTCCAGCTTCCCACAAAAGCCAAATAATCCTGAATGCACAGGAGCCTCCTTGCCAGCTTACTGAGCTGCAACCGACTCTGTTTTCACATAGAAGTGGCCCAAGTAACAGCATTACAAAAAAGCTTAGCTTTTTCTTTAAAAAGAAGCTTAAGGTTTGGGGTGTTTTTCTCAACTCTCAAACACCAGTAGTACCTTGAGCTTGAAGAACACACTCAACTTGCATGATAATGACCATAATTATTACGAGCCATCATTTACTGTCAGAAACTAACATCTCCAACCAGCTATATAAAATACAATATATTTTCATTAGTTGTAATAGACAGAGACTTGGCTTTTAACTGACATTCCCCATATATCCATTGTTATTATCAGCACCATACAAGATAATGGAAAAGTGGGTGGGGAGAAATGGAAGAATTAAAATAACACCATGAAAGGAAAGCCTCAGTTTTCTATGAAGAAAGCTGCCCAAAAGCTGTGTAAATCTCCTCTTGCACTCTGACAAGCACTCTGCATTTTTAATCAGGTCTCCTATTAGCTGTTACAGAGCATACAAGGAACTTGAATATACTGTAAGCCAGAAGACTTATGTTTTAATGAAAAAGCGTTACATCCAGCAGCTTGCTGAAGACTTACTTGAAAGAATTCTCATGTACTGTGATTTCAAAGTGAGCCGAAAAATAATAAGAAGCCAAATTCTTTTGTTACTCAGACCATGGAAGCTGCAAAAACATAAATAAAAGTATAACTTGGCCCAAACCACGCATTCTTTGGCACTCCTGATAGAGACCTGCAGGAAGAAGCCCTGCACCGTTGGTTCAAATAGGATGCAACATTTTATCTGCAACATTCCCCCCACAAGAAGCCATCACTGTGTGGACGCGTTCTTGATATGGAGCTGAAGAATTAGCCACTACCATTCAAAGTACTTATCTTCTTTGTGATATGATATTATAGAGTAATTCAGTTATTAGAAATTAATGATATGAAATGGTTCCCCTGAGAATTACTCAATTCATCACACATTTAATTATGAATATATTTGTTGTACCACTTAACAGGGAAGATACTTTGTGTATGCTGGTGTGCTTTGGATAATAATCTGCCACAATTCATTTCCTTCTGAGAAAAAAAAATCTCTCTATGAGCACAATTCTGTGCTTCGAGTGTTTCAGCTTACTTCCATTACGCCACATAATGATAGCAAAATAATAGAAGCGATTGCATGCAGAAAGAAAAAGACAAAATTAAGGGCATAACAACACGCTTTCCTGGAGTGCTTCTTTTAAAAAAGAAAAAGAATACTTGCTATATTCCATAACTTGTTGAGGACTCTAAATACAGTATCAAAAACTAGATAAACTTGCATAACTGCACTGAACTAAATTAGGTACAATTTACTCTCACCGCAATATCAGAAAAGAATGAAGTAAACAGCACCTACCAAAAATAACTAAATCACCTGTCATCATTTTTAGTACATACTCTTCCTTGTCTTTTGCCTGCTAAGCTCAACCCATTTACTAGAGCATCCAAACCAATTCAAGGTCAAGCTTCTCCAGTAAAACAACAGCAGGAAAGAAATACCTGAAGAACAAATCCACGCTTACCATTTGATACAGGTTTCTCATGTGACTTCCTTGACAAATTGCTCTCCCTTAACAAGACATTAACTGGCAGCAGCAGTCCATACTAGCATCCGGTCAGCATACGGGAGCACAGTGAAGAAGGGCCTCTTCTACTTGCTGCTCAAGGCCAGGATCACAGAAACCCTTTCATACAGCTTTCAAGCTCCCACTTTTCTCCCTCTCCAGTAAACGCAAGGATCTGATATTCTGAGTTCCTTTCCAGGTTGAGGTGGAACAGCTCATCCTGGCATCAGCATATTCCTCCCCTATCTCCCTCCCACACCAACAGAAAGCTCTTGTTCACCCCAGAAAACAACCCTCTTCTCTAACAGCTCCCAACCTTTTTCAAAAGCAGAGAATCCAACTCACACACCACAGATCAGGCACCTACCTTCCCCAGCGCTTGCTGGCTGTTCCCCCAAAGCACTGCAGCCTATGTGTATCCCTTTTTCACAGCTGCACCCTATCAGCTGTTGATCACCACCCTCTGCTCAATCAACATCACCTGTGCAACTACAACACTTGGGGCCTTCCCCACTGCCCTCTGCCAGCAGCTCCACCCACAAGTGGCAAAACTTCGAGTAGTCCTCCATTCCACAAAAGACCCATTTCTCCCCTTTTTCTCTCCTCTCTACAGCCTGCAATAGGCACTGATGACTCTCCCCATATTTAGCTTGCCCTTTGTGTGTCACGGTGCTCCCAGCATGCCTTCCAAAGCTTCCTTCTGTTGGATCAGTCCCCCACGCCCAACAAAAACTCACCCAAATGTGAAGTCAAGCAGAGAGACACATACATGCGATTGCTGACTGAAAGCCATTGCTCAATTTAGCAGTGCAATTAAATACATGATTATTCAGAAGTGAACTTATATTCAAACCATCTGAACCTCCCTTCTGTTTATCATTAAGTAGATTCTAAAGAGGTTGTCTGAAAGAAGTCATATGGATCTGATTTTTTAAGCTATTTGTGAGCAAATGTGAAGGGCTAGCTGTCAAGAAAGAGGAAACAAAAATGTCACATAAATAAATTTAAATAGGCAGTGGTTTGCAAAATCTTTGCAATTTTTTGCATTTATGAACATAAAATTTAAATCACAAGCCAGGATGATGATGCTTTGTTTGAACATCAAGATCATCTTCTGTCATTCACAAAGCTGTCATCTAGATAGGATTTTATTTTTGGATGTTGCCATAGACTGAATGGTACATTCAACGTGCACTACCACCAGGTGGCAATTTGAAGCACTAAGGTTTGGGTCTTCTTCAGGTGCACATCATGGTGCTACAAGCAAGCTAAACTGACAACGCCTGGCATTAGAAACAAATCAGCTAGTTACTGCTAGAAGGAATAACTAATCAAAATCTGTATTTCTATTTTAGACAACGTTCTCTATGCAAGGCCTTTTGTTTTTATCATTTGTGAAAGCTCCTTGGTAATACACCAGAATGGGTGCAAAAGAAAAAAATTAATCACGATCTTTTATATATGGAGAGTTAAAAGGATGAAGAACACAATTTGAATCTAATCTAGCAGAAAATGAATTTTGTAACTAGAGATTATTTAAATTGGAAGTCTTTCTATCAGAAGCAGGATAAGGAAAGTACTGTAGAAAATCTGTTTATGATCCCATGCACAGGTGCAGGATTTTTTTTGCTTGTTTGCTTGTTTTCAATTAAGCAGAAATTATGAGAATTGCAAAGAAGTGGGAAGTAGAAAACAGTATCACTGTATGAGTGAGGTAGGAAAGGGCATTGGGTGGGAATGTGGATACAGGAGAAAGTGTTGCTGGTCGAAGATGTTTAGCTATGGGAATGAAGTACTGTCAGCAAAAAGGAAGGAACAGGGTAATTCTGCAGATTTTGTAGGCTGTAAATTGAATGTGTATTTTCTGTGAACATTTATTTGTAGAAAACCTTCTATTCTCATTACACAGACACAGATACTAGGCACACATTCTGTGATACCTGGTAATTTTGCAGTCTTAATGGCAGGATTAATGGTGGGATCTGCAGTAACTAACTATACTGATACAAAATGGCACTGCAACCGCTGGCTCCTCCTTGTTGTACTGCTGTCCTTCATTTCGAAAGGAGAGACGAACTTCCCTCATGGGAAATTCCTCTGCATCAGACAATAGACACACGGTATTTCTGACATGTGCCTCCTGAAATTAAAGACAGAGAGGTCAGACTAAACAGAATTAAAAAAAAAAAAAAAGAGAAGTTCCAAAACTTTATTTCCCCCTACCAAAATCCTTTGTGAAGGTTCAAACAGGAGAGTTACCTCATAAGACATTTCAGTGGCAGAAACTGCCAGAAGACACTGAAGTCCAAGGCCTGGCCATCATAGCTGGGAGAAAGTATGAAAAGTTAAAAGACAAAGTCACTTACAAATATAAAAGCCCCAATAAATGTTAGAAATCAGAGTCAAACACAACAAAGAGGATTTGGCCACCACCCAGTAATGCAGCACTCTTCATAAGCTTCTCCTGAGTTCACTTATCGCCCTCTGTACTGTTGGAACAGCCTGTGCTGAGCACAGGGTATTTCACGCTCCCTCCTTCCTCATCCTCACTCCACGCAGAGTGACCCTGAAGTGCTCCAAGCACTTGCATGTGCAACACGTGGCTGGAATGCACATCTTGAAACCAAAACTAAAACCAAACAACCTTCCAGGGATTCCTAGAGAGCAGGCGAGGACAGGAGAGCCCCTTGGCTGATAAAATGTACGTTGGTTTGGGGACATCTGTTGCAGATCGTCCCAGCTCTCACTTAAAGTTTTAAAACAGCCTTAAATGTATACACACGAACAGCATGAAAGGCTTTTGTTGTGCCAGCCCACGTCAATCTCTTGAAAACCACCTGTTGTCACTTTGCTTTTAGAAAAGGCTTTCCATCTCCAGCCAGAGCAGCTCTGTGGCTGCTGGTCCCTCACCTCCAGGCTCTCCTGCCTGCTTGCCAGAGCTGACCACCAGCCCTGCTGCCTACCTGTGACAATGACACCCAGCACAGTGCTGAGCATGGGCATGGTGCTGCACACTGCAGTATTTACACGCTGCTCTGGGTACACTGCTGCTAGAGCAGTTTTCAAAGGCACAATGGATGCAGGGAGTCTAAATCTTAGGGAGAAAAAACACAATAAATTAACACCTGAAATCCTGAGAAGGCTGAGCAAATAAACCTCAGAAAGCGTTGAGCTAAAAAAGAAAAGATAAGGGAGTGTGCAAGAATGCTGAGAGGTGAGGAGAACTGCCCCGAGTGACATGCTGTCACATGGCAAAGTAGTGAAAGAAGGGAGGATATTAATGAAAGAACTTCTTGGGGATAGAAACGCAGGGTAACCTTTAATCTAGATTTGGGTAATACAGAAATTTGGAATTCTTCAGACTGAATTATGCATAAGAGGGAAAAAGTTCCCTCCGTGAAACTTTGCATCTGATGGAGGTTACAAACACACACCACAAAACGGAGCAGAATGTTAAATGCTTATATTTAGGGAGGTAATCCAAAGGCAAGTACCTTGTACTGACTCTGAATCAACAGCCTACCTCCTCCCAGCCATTCAGCCTCTCTTGCAAGGAAACATGAGATATATGTAAGCCTTTAGCCACTAGATTTCGTGACAAACAACTCTGATCTTTTCGGGGATTATCTTCAAGTACTTATATTTGCAAGGAAAATTTCTGTATTAGCCTCCGAGGTCTTTGAACTTTAGATTCTTTCATTTTGTTCGTTTTTATTAAAGAGATTTCTAAAGGACCTTTACAACACTTCAAATTGTATTGCAGATGTTATGTGACTCAGGAAGCCATACAGAGAACTTTTATATGGAGCCACAGAGACAGCTGCTGAATGCTATCTGAATAGTGGCAACATTTTCAGCCGTTTTCATCTAGCTTACCTTAAGGCAGCAGTGGTGCACTTTACCCTCTGAATTCGGGCCGACCTGGGATCCCTACACACCTCACCCAGGTAACCAACACTTAGCACAGCTTGGTGTACCGCACGCTTCAGTTTATAGATATGGAGGCCAACGCATTGGGATATCCAAGGTATCTGCCACAAGACATGTAGGTCACAGAAACACGGTGTCACATAAAAGGAGCCCAGCCTGATCTTCCTTTTGTCTCACAGATTACAAGTGATACCACAGTCTAAAAGAAGATGCGTAAATCCTGATTATTCAGGACTGCTGGGAATATCAGTTTCCTCCACAAAGGAACACCTGGCAGAAAATAAACCTGAATGAGCCTGTGAATATTTCTATAGAGAACTTCCTGAGGAAGGAATGTCTTCCCGTTTCAGCTAGCATCTTCCCATCTTCCCTTCCCCACCTTAGTTTTCAGCATGATGGGAAGCTTAGAATCATGATTTAGTCATAATTTAATAAGGATGATTAGCCAAAATAATTACTTACAGAAAGCCATTCTCCAGCTTGTGCATGGCTTAAAACTTGATCCTTTATTCACAGATAGTGTCCCCTCAGCGCTGATTCAGACAGTCACTATATTGATTCCCCCTGCCACATGTAGGTACATCTATACCTAGAAGCAATGTGTTCAAGCTTGTGCAAAATGCGGCTCCTCAGAAACATTTAATAGCATTTCTGTAACTAATTGGGATTCATTTGTTTCACAGTTCCTCGTGGATATTATTGTAAGGTCCTAGTAGATTCCAGCCCACATCTGTAGGTGTTGAAAACCTTGAACCTGATGTACAGAGCCATTCAATAGAACAAGTCCCAGCTACATCAATCAGGGATAATGTATCTCTTTTTGCATGCCAGGCTGCTGCACTCCCTGGGATTGTGCAATCTGTAAAGCCCGGGATGGCTGCTTGTGCTGTTCTTGCTTGGAAGGATTTGTGAAATGAACTCTGTGAGTCTGAACGCCTTCACATCTTTCCTATCTGAAAGAACAAAAAATTACTGTTGCCCAGTCTCAGATTTCCTTACACAGGGGAAAGACAAGCCCTCAAATGC
>JAOWBP010001760.1:3546842-3569858 GCA_028571105.1 Tragopan temminckii | reverse complement strand
GGAAAGGGAAAGGGAAAGGGAAAGGGAAAGGAAAAGGAAAAGGAAAAGGAAAAGGAAAAGGAAAAGGAAAAGGAAAAAGAAAAGGAAAAGCCAGATGAAAATAACCAACTTATACACAAATTTACTTTAGAGAAAATGCTTGTAACTTACAGGGCTCTTTTTCATGTGCATGAAGATGCAAATCTCAAAGATCTTGAAAAAAGTAGCTGATTTACAGCCAAATGTTATTTACCAAGTACTAAATGCAGATACACTCAAAGGGAACATCGACTACATGATCAGTTTAAGTACATCATGCAATTTTCCTTCTTAAATTTTGTTTTGAATGCTGTTTGACATATTTCCAGCAAAAAAAAACCCCACCATTAATTCTCCACTTGCACACTGTATAAGCCATGTGATTTGCTTAGAAGAAAGTTTGAACAAAGTGTTTGATAATGGGCTGCCTCCATCAATCACTGTGGCATTCCTCTCCAGCTACTTCCTGTGAAGGCTCTGAGTGATCCTGCCTGCCCCCTCATCCAAAAGGCAGCTGAGTTTGGTTTAACTCCCTTTACCATAAAGCACAGCTCTCCTGTTAGACTGTCATCTACTAATCACGACTCTCTCCGGAAGGGCCCTGAATATCCATTAGCAGTTGGAATGCTGCATTCAAATGCCACTTTCTAGCAGGAAAATGACAGATTTCGGAACTAATACTGCTGTAGGATAATTCTTCCACAGATGCAGACGCTTGTGTGAGTCATTTTAACAGCTGTAGTGCAAAATATACCACAAATCCCACAAGTGCTAATGTAGAACCATCCCATCCACTACTCTGATAGAAGAAAATCTCCAAAGTCGTCTTTCTATTAAAGCCAAAATTTCTGAATAATGATATATGTGTGCTATATATGATATAGATATGTTTATAACAGTGTAGGCTGCGGCATAACTACTTTATCATTGTGTTATCAACACAATGAAAATATTCCCTTTGGCAACCACCTAGTTTACTGAAAGTCACGGATGAGGTAGTGGTTAAAGCATGCTGCTTTTCCTATGTTAGGCAACAGATAAACCTCCGAATCAGTATGATAAATTATAGCTCAGCATATACCTAAACAAGAAAATTAGAAGATTGGTAAAATATATTTTGCAGCAGAACAGTGCCATTTCATAGGGTGGGGAGGAAACTACTCAGTATTCTGAAAATTTCTGCTTTTTCAGAAGTTTCTGAAAGCTAGAACAAGTTAATATCTATTCTCTGATCTTTATTACTAGCATTTTGTTCACAATGGACTAATTCTGCTCTATTCATACAACCAATATGCAAGGTAGGTAGCGGGACAAGCTTTGCTCAGTTCAGACTATTGTTATCATCTGCGAATTGAATTCAGGGCTTCTCTGCTCTACATATTTTAAGAAAGAGCAATGAAATTCTGCATAGGACAATCTCAAAAGAGGCTGTGCTTTCCATACGCATTTTAAACACAGTTTTTGACAGTATTGTTCTTTTCCCCACCAGTTTCACATAGCTATCCTAGTAGTTCGTGTTACCTTACAACGGGGAAGTTGTTAGGAACAAACATATTCTACTACTTGTCATGAATTATCATGAAATTACAGTATATACTATACTGCACTAAATATCTTCCAACTTAAAGAAAATAGACACAAAGTCTTAGAGAAACAAACAAACAAACAAACACCAAATCAAACCAAAAACACCCCCAGTCCCGTAATGCCTTGCAATTGCAGCAGCAAATAACAGGCTGAAATATAGAATACCTACTAAAGAACATGTGGTGGCTACATTTCAGGAATTACCCATATTGAGGTACGTGGATGTTACTTTACCCTGAAATTCTCCAACATCAGAGTGGTGTTGAAGCAAATGAAAACCAAGACAACTGGTGTATGGGTAATACATGGTTTCTGCAGAACATATCCTCTGCATGCAAAGAAGTCCAAGGGACGTTACTTTCACATTAAGGTGTTCCAGATGAGCATAGTTCATAAATAAATCCTAATCCCTGCCTTCAGGTGGCTCATTTGCAAAACAGTGGCTGTTAACAGAAGAAAATTATTTAGAGGCTGATGGGGTGGAGGGGAGGAATCTAAGCTAGCCTTTAGTGACATTGTGAAGGTTAAATATTGGGAAAAGCTTCTGTCAGAAGTTCCTGCTCATTGGAATTCCACACATCAAAACTGGGAGCTTTCTGGAGCTATGGAAACTTACCCCGAATTCAGAGACAAGCACACAATATCGCAGATGAAAGACTGCTGACTGCTGTGCAGTTAAACTACTAATTTACTTAGCATATTCTCTCTTTCTGAGATCTCCTTGCAGCTGTTCATTGCAAATGATCCAAGGCAACATTCACATGCTGGAGACAAGCATAGCAAATTCTAACTGAGGAAACACTTTTAGGAAAAGGTGAAAAAGGATCTGAACTCCACAGAATAATATCAACGCTTCCTGGTTCTGAAGTATTTAGAATGTATGTGCTGATTTTGTCACTTTCCACTACAGTAAAAAGTTTACGTACTTAAAATGAGAAATACGAAAGAGTAAAGAAATTAAGCTCTTGTCTTAGATGTAAGAGCAAATGTCATTCAGTGAACTGATGTTTTTTTGTCCTCACTGCATTACACCGTTCAGATTCCCATTTTACTTTGGGAGACGATGTTAGGCATAGGTGAGTGCAGTTATAAAACGCTGGAACAAATATGGAATCTAGACTAGAGAAGGTGGTTTAACAGCATTTTCATTAAAAGCCCCAAACAAAAGACTGTGAGAAAGGAAAGAGCAAGGGCACTAGGAAGCCAGCCTGGAACAGAGTCCTTCCTTGCAGCTCCAGGCAAAGGCTTTCCCAGACCACCCAGGGAAACAGCACCGAGGCCCACCTGAGCCCAGGCCACTCGCTCTGTGTAAAGGCACTGGAAGTGCTCTGGGCAGTGGAACACACTTACTGAACTACCCCTGCAACCTGTGGCCTTCCCCAGTCCACAACAGGCTGCAGAGTGCTGTTTTCTGGCACTCTCCTGACCTCTGCACTTCTTTTCATTTTGCTTTGTCTGTAACAGCTCAGAGACTCAGGAGGCAAAGTAATTAATAATTGAGATTCTAAGGCTCGAAGCTTCTTGGAATTTTGCTCATTTTATACTGTATAATTTACCTTATTTCCTCAAATAAAAACAGCTTGTGGTTTCTTGCATCCGTCTAATTCCATTTGCCTGCTAACAGGAATGAAACGTGAAATGAAACAGAGAGGTGAATATTAGATTCTGAAAATCGAGTGTGCTCAGGTACAGATTGATACTGATCATTTTATTGAAATATAACTCCTAGAATCTTTATTAAAAAAACCCGCTGTTATTGTTAATGACGCCTCACAAGACATAAATATGCCACCATATGTGTATACATGCTCCATAGCCTTCACGCACGTCTCATGGTGAAGACTTACTGACATCAAGGCACTGATGCAATCAGCCATGCAGTTCTTTGTACAAGATTTCTTTCCACTCTTTTCATAAGTCTCCCACTGTTATTTCAACCTGTCAAGTTTTCTGGGAAACAGTGTCAGCTGCAGCTCTTATGTTATAACCAGACATGCTTTGCACCCACATGCTCTCAGGTTTCCTTTGGTCTAAGTATCAACTCAGTCTCTTCTGGCAAGAGTTGCAGACAGAGATAACCCCCAGCCTCCCCAGTCCTTCACAAGACCTCTCTAAGAAATCAACAAGCTGATGTTTTAATCCTCTCTCTTCTCACAGCTCCCTCCTACTGGGCACACTGGGTTACAGTCCCTCTCCTTTCAGGTACCTGAGTGGGATGTCACATGTAACACACAGCTTTGAAAAGAGGTTCTAGCGATCTCTATCTTAGATGGACAAAAATAAAATCCTTCCATCCCATAGGATAACTTTTCTCACTCTTGAAGGTCCACTGGAACTCAGCAGAACCCCCTGTAATGTCTTTCTACGTACCACTGTCCCCTTCCTCAGCCAGCTCGCTCCACGAACTTCAGAACTATCGATTCCGCAGCTAACCCTGGTTTCTTTGCTCCTGTCTAAACCCCACTTCTTCTCAAGACTTCCCAAACAGGGGAATCTCGGGTTTTCAGCAGAGCCCATGTTTTCTTAAATTAAACTATTATCAGTCACTGAGAAGACATCTGATAACAGTAAACAGAGCGGCAGTCAGCAGCTCAGCCCCGCTCTCTGAATCAGCACTAACACTGAGCTCAGCTAAAAAGCAGTCACTGAGCCCGAATTAATTATATACATGGCAAGGGCCAAGAGGAGAATGATATACCGAGAGCTCCTGCAGGAAGCTCTGCTGACCTGAAAAGCAGATTTTCCCCTGCATATGTCCTTCCTTTGTACCCAGGCCACAGCTGCCAAGGTAGCAATGCGAGTAAACGTTAAGCAGCACATCACTGCCATCACAAAGACAGAGGGAAGGCACGAGTTTCTATGCTTTTCCCCACATTCACGTGCCCTGCTCCCTTTTTTAAAAATCACTCAATGAAGATAAAATTCCATTCTCGAAATAAAGAAACAAACAAATAAAATTGTACGCATGACCAACATGGCCTCAGAGAGACCAGCAGAACAAAGTGGAATCAATTCTTTTAGATCTTCTTGATACTCTGCTGATACATACTTTGTGTATGGTCTTTACATTCCCTCCCTGACCCGGCTCTACAATTCAGTTACACTCTCCCTACACAGTATCAGGTTTACTTTCAGTTATCTCTTAACTTTATAAACAATTTTTCTGCTCCTTTTCTCGTCTCCTTCCAACAAACAAACTGGAACTGATCTGACACATTTTGACATCAACCATTCATGGATTTTACCACAAACTTCTACTGCAATCACTCACTCTTGCCTGCTTACATTATAAAAGCATCTCTGTGTTTCTACTTGACCAAGCAAAGCTGGTCTTCAGGCATTACCAAAGTCAACAGTATTAACAACAATTAAAAACAGCTTGGTTCCAATCCCACTGTGTATGGTTATACCATGGATTTGTTCGAATCATATGTTCAAAAGAGCGTACACATTTTCATTGCTTTTATTGACTTAAAACCTCATATTTTTAAAAATGCAACCAAGAGGGGGGAAAAAAAAAAAACGAAAAAAACCAACAACCCACAAACAGATTTCTGAGGCCAAATACTGCAGTTAAAATAAACTGGCCTTACAATAAAAAGCTCGTGTTTTAAAGGCCTGTAAACAGGATTAGCTCTACCCATGTCTGGATAAACATTAATAAGTGGACCTCCATTCAGATCCAGTGTAAGATGTACGCATCTGAAGTCACGTGAGTGCAAACATGAACTCTTTAATTTGCAACCAGGAGGTGTGGGGGTTGAATGTGAAAAAATAAGTCATTAGACAGCTTCTCTAGGACAGAGTTTGGGATCTGACACTTTCAAACCTCTGTTTCTGTTGGCTGCAACTCCTCCTAATCACTGCTGAGCTTGAGCATTTGCCCACTTTAGCACTCTGAAGACATAAAAAATGTAATTCTCTATTCAATCTGCTTCTCAGCCGAGCACATTCTGTGTAGCAGGTTTCCAGGCCAGGTAAGTTCTCTCCCCACCACCACCAGTGCTGGAAAATGACATTACAGTAATGAATCAAATGATCCTCTTGTTCAGTCATTCCTATTTCTCACGACTGCAGTTCTACTTCCAAGTAGCCCTGGCTAATGTTTTCTCTAAATCCCCATTGATATTCCATGGAGCGTTATTGTGCTGTGGGCTACTTTAAAAAGGAGCCTTTGCTCCTGTGCAGAAGCTGCTGGTACAACAGGTCACTGTGAGCCGGCGAGAGAGCGGTTCCGGTGCAGAGCTTTTCCTTTCCCATCTCACACAAGGGCACAACAGAGTAGACGCATTTCAGGCACACCACTGCCCCTGAGCACAGCAAAGCAGAGACGAAAAACAACAACCAGAAAAAGAAATCTTTTTGATTTGAGGTTTGCTTGTCTGGGACTTCGGCTTTTTTCATGTTAACCAAAAAGAAAAGCTGCAGTCGGGATCAAGTTTGCATCTCTCAGCCCCAGTCTGGTTCCCATGCTGCCCCTGGGCAACCTAAGAATGGTATGTTTCACACGTGGGGCAAGTGGCAAGGCTGCAATCTAGCCTTAGAGCAAGGCCATCACATCCCCAGAGTGCAGGAGACTGAAATAAACAGGCTACGAAATCTGAAAAATAAAACCCAGCATCTGCTCGGTTGCCTGTGTAGTCACACAGAGGGTACAGCTGAGAACTTTCCCTGTATATAATCACGATTCAGATGAGCCTACCATAAAGTGGGGGTTTTACTTTAGAAAAGAGCAGCAGAAGCTTAGGAGTTAACGATTCTGCGGAAAATGTTTAAAAAAGAAAAGTCTGAGTGTAGTCTGCAATACATAAAGTGAAAACTGACAAAGAGATGGTAGCAATATACCATCAAATTCTTTGCCAAAGCAAATGAAAAAGTCACCCGGGCAGATAACATCTGGATATGTGCAATCTCAATTTAGTCAAAATCCCAATGTAAACAAGTCCACTGATAGCAGAAGGGTAGTTAAACATTCCGCTAGCTTTGGGTAATTGAAACCATCTTCCTTTTTTTTTAAAAAAAAAAAACAACAAACCTTTCAATTATCAAACTCAGAGGAAGAAACTGACAGCTATTGGAAGGAATCCATTAAAATTCCAGTTTCTTACTTTGCAGGCCAACATCTTTGTAAACAATATCTTTGTTTACCGAGGCTAGGAATTGGGCAATGTCAGAGCTCTCAAATGGCTTAACAGTAGTAAACGTTAGTAATAGAAGGATATGTATTATTTATAATATAAACACCATATACTTGGATGTGATTTATTAGACAGAGATATATGTACCGCTAATTCTATAATGAGATTATTAATTCCAGTAACATGGATATTACATGGAAATCTGGAAGAAAACGTGGAGCTCCGTTAAAGCAGTCACATCACCCCACAGGAATCCTGCAAAAATGGCAGCAGCCACTCTGGGAATGGGGACAATGCAGAATATAAATTCAGTATCAAGAAAATTTCATGTAAAGGCTGTGTAGGATCAGCGGTAACGTATCACATGACACCAGCCTAATTACATACTGCAATAGTCGCTCGGTCAACCCATATGTCAACTTACTGCATTTGTACATTAGCACTGATAATGAAGTTTTGCCAGTAATCTGAAACATCTGCAACAAGTACCAGCAAGGCATTGAATACAGAGTAGTATTAACAAAATACTTCTTTTTTATTATTTTTTTTTTTCCATTGCTAACAACTCAACATGGTTCTGGGGTAAATGTCACATTAGAAATAACCGCAGTCCTGCATAAATCAATTTCTGTCCCTTCTGCCCGAATGCACGTGAAGTGGAATAGTCTATATGCACTACCAGCACACATGTAATTTCTATGCAACAAAGCTGAGGCCTGTTCAGCTCCAAGTCAAGTGCTGGAGAGCACTAACAAGCTTAGGAAGCACTAGGGGCTACGAGAGGAAGAAATTCCTGTAAAGTCCACTGTGCATTTTCCTGTTAAAAGGAAAATATCATTCACACATGCCCCAGCAAACCCTAATGGCAACTAATTGAAAAGTAAACTCCAAAAATTCTAAAACTCTCTTTTCCCCTCACTCACGATGCTAAAAGCTCATTTTTATAAATAGGGCAAATCTCTCATTTCCATATAGCTACGGCAGGAGCAAGTATTAAATGGGCTGATTTAAAAAGAAAAGGATTATCAGAATACTTATTTGCACACAGTTATGCAGAAAAATCACCTCAAATGAAATTCAATTGAGTCATTTTATGTTGAGTATAACACAAGCAAAATAAATTACTAAGCTTCCAAAAAAAAAAAAAAAAAAAAAAAGCAAAAGCAAATACATTTAAAAAGTAAAACCATAAAAAAACAAAAAGTTTGCTCAGAAGAAAACTGTCTAGTTTACATGAAGTTAGAAACATTGCACGATCATTGATAATTTCAGTGCTAACTGGAGCTGAATTTCAAACTTTGGATCCCTGATTTCATTTGCACAGTAAGAATCGCACTGCAGTGCCATTCACTAATGGAGAATCTTACAAATCTTACAAGAGTGCATCACGCCCAAGTATTCATAGACAATGTCTACCCAAATGCAAAGATAAAAATGTTTAACTTTCAAGACAGTCCATGGGGCAGGCACAGGATTAACCATTTTCAAAGTCTTACTCTGTTGCCTTGCCCTTTGTATAAACCCATCCTGGACACACTCAGTATTAATGTATCAATTAGATCCAGGTATTTTAATAGTGCCACATCACACGTGATTGGCACAGTTCCACCAATCAAAGTCTTTATGCTTAGATTCCATTTTTCTATTGTTCTTTAATGTTGGGCTGCTTAAATATTATCATTCAAACCACAAATGTATTCATGGAAATAGGTCTCAAAGAGTATGTTTCAATCATTCATAATCTCGCTGTTGTTTTTCAAGGTATGACTCACCAGCAGCCATGTATCTTGGCTATAATTGGGGAGTGCTTTGTTAATGTTGTAAGCCTTTTCTTCCACTGAGAAAAAAAATGACCATTCTGAAGGTATTTGATTGTCCAAAATTGTACTGTCTATTAAAAATGGAATGGCTTGCTTCTGCTGCGGGTTTCCAAAGAGAAAAACAAACTGAAAACAGTAGCTCAGGATTATCTGATTATCAGACCTATCAATCTCCTGAATCACATTTTGAGAAAGAGAACATGGAGAGATTTTCTTTTTCATTTGTTTGTTGTTCTTGTTGTTGTTTTAAGATACTGCAAATCAAATCTTAAAATTACATCAGTGTGTAGTCATTATCAGTTCCATGTTAACACAAAGGCATGTTGGGATAGTCAACCTGCTTCAGCATACTGTATGTAATTCATCCAGCTGACAAAGTCTCTCATTTAAGTACCATCTACCAAATTGCATTGCGTACAGTGGGAATTTTGCTGACAACAATTTTATCCCACCACACTGCACCCCTCTGGGGACTTCATCCTTGGAAAGCACTTGGTGTTCCCCTTGTGAATGTATAGTGTGAAAAAATATATCAAAATTGGACTGAAACCATGCGCCTGCAGCTTAGAGATGCAATGCTCCTGAACAAGAACTTCAGTTCCCAGCAGTGAATACTCCCCTCTCCCTGAATATCTCCAGAGAAAAACAGAACGCAAAACACACTCCATATCTGAGATGCAGTGGTCTGGAGGATATTCACTAACCACTCAATGAGATTCTTCAATAGCTGTACTATTCCACTTCAGAAATAACATTTCAGGAATGTATTTATACTGTGTCAAACGTGGCTCCCTCGAGCAATGCATTGAAGGTAATCACCGGTACATCTGTTTCTGTCATATTTAAATTCATAGCCTAATTCAATTGCAAATAATTAGCTATTTATCACCATGAAGTTCACATTACAAAAGAAAGGGCCAACGCGATCCCAGCCATTTAACAAAAGATTCGGGCCTTAGAAGGAGGAAAGGGGAGAAAAACAAAATAAACCCTAGCAATCAATCCCACAGTAAACCAAACACAATCAGTTCTGCCTGCCCATCATACTCCTGCAAGACCCAGATCCTTTTGTTTTTTTCACAGACTTACAGAATATACTGCCATACACATCAGTTAAGCCCATCTTTCATTTTTATAGCCTGAAGAGAATTATGTAGACAAAACAACGTGAGCACACAGCCCCTGCAATACTGGTGTGACCTCGGTTTCTAACACCTACTTTGGAACGCTACTATAACTCAAGAACTTTTTTTTTCCCTTGCAAGGACATCTTAATTATCCCACCCGTGACACGAATGTTTTTGGAAGATAAAGTCTGTAATTAACTTGTTGCCAAACAATATGTTTACTGTCCCTGAAGGTCAGTTCTCATATAAAGACATAAGGACACTTAACTTCGGGAGATGTGCATTGTAACCGCCGTCAAACATTAACTAAGTAATCATCCATTATCTATAGTAGCAGCAATCCAAAGTATGAACATATTCCAAGCATTATAAAATGGTTGTGCTAAAATAAATCCCTACCAAGGTTTCCAAAAAATAAACACAACTACAGATGTGGTGCTTGACCCATTGTAACAGGATTTGTTAGAAATTCCACTTCATCTCAGTAGTCAATTGGTAGTGGAAGAATTTGCTCAGACAGTCAAACACGATTGTTCCCTTATTACAGAAATCTGTCTCTGCTGACTGCCCTGGTCAGGGGAAATGAAATTTTAAAAGATTTCAACAAAACAGCTGTAAAGACTCCTTGCCTCATCTAGTACTGAATTTATGCTAGAAATTTACACAGGCCCGTTGCACTCAGAAACCCGTGATGTGCAAAGGGTGGTGGGAGGGAATAAGAGGTTCCATTAGCCCCGCTAAGCCCTGAAAGGCAGCTCTGCACTCCTACTCAGGCCAGGCCCTCTGTTTTTTTCCAGTTTCTTTTTGTCCTGGACGTAGAGTGGCACCTTCAAATCCATGAAGCAGCTTCCAGCTATGCTTAAGAGAGGTGTTTGGTGTGAATAAGGGTACAATTCACATTCCTAAGAAGCGTCCTGTTTTAGGCAGATGAGAAAGCAGCTATGCTTAGTTAAAGATTGCCTACAATGTGTATGTCAATTAATTGTATCTGTGAGTTAGGAGGGGTACAAAGAAAATGAAAAAAAAGGACAAGTAATGGAAGAAGTAAAAGGAAAATTGTAATAAAGACACATACTTTCTTTGCTGTTATGCCAAACGTTACTCAGTCTGTGACTCACATCTCCATCATTATTCTGTATTTCAACAGGAAACCTAGCACACACTTGGCCCTAACTCTGACTTACACCGCACTTACAGTCAGAGACAAATGGAAAGAACAGAAGACAAAGAAAAACAGCTACCAAAATTAAGGAAGAATAACAGAGACCTTGCCCAGTAGGGAGCATCCTTCTCCTCAGCTCACATGCAGAGGAAATTCTGGACACCACAGGAACTGCTTATGAAGAAAGCCAGAAGAACCAGAAACACAGGCAAGAGTGAATATACATTCAGAGGGGATAAAAATGAATGCCAGAAATAATCAACACTGAAATAAAGGATGGAAAGGTTCAACTATGCTAAGGAAAGTAAGAATTTAGGAAGGGAAAGACATGAGAAATTAGGAATGCCAAAGACAATGAACACAAGAACTGGAGAAGGAAGAGTCTGGAGACATTCACATACAAGCATGGCTATTAGCACTGCAGTGAACTAGTAAATAAGAAAGCTCTTTTGGCACATCACAGTCTATTATAGAAGATATTTTGTATTTGTACCATTCACGCAAAATTAGTTGATTCCTGGCATCTGTCATTTGCAAAACTCACGTATGTCAGCACTTCAGATACTAGAATAGCTTGTAAGTGTTGAAACATGGACTATTTGCTGTTTTTCCACTGAGAATAGATTAGATTTCAAATTCCTCCACTTTGTTACCAAAAGCATTTCCATCAGCTGGAAACACTTTTCAATCCATCTTGCCAACATTTGACCTATGCTAGTTTCTTTTGGAAGGTGAAACCAGTCAGGATCGGGCATGGATAAGCAATTCTCCACTGAGAACATGTCAAATAGACACACGGCCTTCTACAAGCCAGAATGCAGTCAGTGTGCATTTCTTAGGGACACTTGCTATGAGCTGTTCATATGGAAGCAAATAACAAGAACCTATGTCACTCGGCAGTTTCTCTTGTAGATTAGCAGAGGGAACACACATGCTATTCATTTTCTGAAATAATATTGGAGAGTGCTGTTTATATACTGCCTATAGACCATCTAATTTAAAGAATGTAGCATATTAAAGTAATTGAAAAAGGCATTTGTTTCTGCAGCACAAAATGTAGAGTCTGATTGCTAGACAAAATAATTGACAAACTGTTAGACTATACATATTTGCCTGAATACTATCGTGTAATAAGCATGATAAGAGAAGACTTCAGCTAATCTCAGCCCAGAAACCTTCAGTCTTACTCCGTCACTACTGCCAGTGACCCCCCTAAAGTGCCAGCCATCTGCAAGCTGACTTTTGAACACTAAATGGATGCAAAGATATGGTGTTACTGCTGGCTGGGAGCTTGTGGCACCCGATACCACAGCAGTATTACCTTCACAATACCACAGATGGAAGTATACCTAAGTTCTTCCTCGTGTTCTTCCCACCATTCCCCTTCCCCATCCTTCCACACTCTTTTTTCTTTGAAAACAGGTTCTCACAAGTCCAGCCCTGCTGCCTCTTCAATTTCTCAAATGATCTGTTGACTTCCTCGTGGTTTCCAGGAACAAAAGCTTCCCGCAGGCCGGCTGCACCCTGCAGAGCATACAGATGCCTTGCTGCAATGGGAGGAAGAAAATCAGAGTTGAAGTTATTATCCCAAACAGTACCACCACTCTCCATCCTCTCTGTAAAGTTGTTCAAGTCCTTCCCTCTTCCACATACCCACTTCCTTTTCTCGCTCAAATGGAGGACATTTGGGACAGCGAGCAGACAGGAGTGCAGGTGTGAAGACCACTAAGATGCTGGATGTGAGTCAGATGCACTGGGATCACAGGCTCCTACTGAATTTCATTCATAACAGGAGCCATAGATAAACATTCACATGAAAGAAAAGCGTTACTAAATGCTCAGCTTCCAGCACTACACGCTAGCAAATGTCCCCTGGATGATGGATTGTCCTGTACACTCTTTTTGCATGCAGTCGCCCAGGGTGCACCAGTGGCTTGTTACCCCAGGCTGAATCCTGCTGAATGAGGCAGCTTGTAGAGCAATGCCATGGTTCTGCAGAACAGCTTTTAGGCTTTCAGTCCAGCTAATCCGAAGGTCAAAATATATGAGACTTAGTTTTGCATTAACACCATAAATGATCAAAATAAATCATTAGCTATGATTCATCTATTTGTGCAGAAACAAGTAAATGTCAGTACTGTCAGGAAAGGGAAAAGTTTATGATTAAGCTCCGGCTATATTCATTCCTCATAATCACTACTCGAGGAAAGCATTCACGTGCATTTTTAAAAGATTCAGCACTTGATTTTCCTTCCACCCCAATGAGGTAGCATGGCGAGGAATTCACACACAAGAACAGCTATGCAGAAACACATACCTTTACATTCAATATTGTTACATGAAATGGTTTTGCAATTAGGCTCATTTTAGAGCAGAAAAACACTTCAACAGAAAATGACAGGATAACTCAAATAAGCATAGAAAGTAATTGTGCTTAAACAGATGCAGACATCAAGTCATGGATTGTCTACAATTCACTGGAAAGCTCACATGCAATTCTGCTGTCGAAACTGAGTGTTTCAATTACTGGCAGTCTTAACCTTTCTGCTGCATGAATTTTTGATCTCCACTCAAAGAGGAACAGGGAAACCACCCAGTTTTCCAGCATGTACAGAATAACTAAGCAATCCGTATCATGTTCCCACTGAGAAAAACCCCCCATCCATCCTGTCTATCAGTAAAGATCGCTGGAGGAATGCCAAGTGAGGAACGCCAAGTGAGGCATTTGTGTCTGTTTGACTTACATGAGCTATGTTGATCTTGATTTGTTCGAGTCGCAAATAAGGATAAAACAGTAAACTAGGTAGGGCACAGCACACAGACCATCCTCCTGTCTCACGAGAAAAGGCTCTCAAACAAGGAAAGAGCTTGTGAACTGCTGCCATCTGAGTTAACAACGACAATAACACGATATTATACCTTTGGGTATTTTGAACATGGAATTAAGTCATTTATTTAAAGTATCGTGTGACAGCTCTAGAACCACTAGAAAAAAAAAAGCTTTTATTTTTTTGATGTACCAACAAGTTTTACATGGAGACCTCGAGTGCCTCACCACATTACGACTGCAGAATGAGTCTTAATTAATTTACTCCCAAATGAGTACCACATTTAGAAGGAAAGAAATTGTAATTTTATCCTGGGAGGCAACTTCACACAAACGGGACAAAATGTTACCTTATCTGATTCATATCTGTTCTCTAATGGTGCAACGGCTTACTATAAAAAAAAGTCATTCTAAAAACACCCAGCTGCTACTGCACATAAATATTGCCTTCTTTTCTCTGGATAAAACCCTTTGGAGGGAAATTGCTAACTTGCTTAAGGCTTGTTTTTCTCACATCTCACATGGACATGCCTCAAACACTCCTATCAAATTTTAATCACCTATGTGGAAACATCTACAAGTTCAACAAAGTTCCGCTGCTTCTGTTCTGCTATTTTGGTGGCTTAATTGTGTTACTTCATGCAGCAGAACGAAGTTTGACATCAGTACAAAATCACACAAAACATCAGTTTAACTGTAGTTTCCCCCTTAGGAAATGCATTCCCTTGAGGATAACTAATGCAAGCCATCTGAAAGCCCCATTTCAGCTTAAAACCTTCTCAAAAAACGCCGTTCTCATAAAGTCAGTGGCAGCACTATGATTTGTCTGAGGCACAGAAGTGTGGGAATTTTTTTTTGTTTTTCAATTGTGTTAAAAAAAAATACATTCAAAAATTAAAAAAAAAATAATAATATTAAATGAAAACTTGATCCAAATTCAATAGCACTGACTCTGGAACAAAAGCGTGATAGCATCATGTTGGAGACAGACAATTAACATTCTGCTGGAGATGGACGATCCTTATCATTTGCCTTCATTGCTTCAAAAACTTTATTAAGGCAATGGCCAATGCTGTAATACAAAGACAAGAGTCCAGCATGCAAACATCCAAAACAGGATTTCACAATAACATTCAGTGATTCAGCGTATCAGAAGCTGACGCTGTCTTTACAAATATCAAAGCCTATCGTGTTGCAATAAATTCCACCAAACTAATTTATTAGAATGCTAATTGTTGTATTTATAGCAGCAGAAGGAAGTCACTTTATGTATCTCTCTTTGAAGAGAATCTTGGAATCTTACCTATGTGTTCCAGTTGTTAATTGAGTAATGACGGTTAATTCTGGACTTAGGGAAGCAAAACTCTTGCAGAAGCAAGACATAATTTCTACAGTCACACAGTCAGACACACTCGATCTCATAGGGGCACACATGGATGCAGACTGATAGCAAACACGAGGAAAGCAGCAGGCACAGGTAGTCATCTGCAAAGGAGCAGTCATTTCCTACAACAGCATTTCAAGAAAGCTGCAGAGGAAGTGGCAGTGTGCGGTTCTATCAGTAACCAGCCCACGCCTTCCCATGGCTCTTGCCTGCTCTTTCAACGTGTCTATCAGGAACATTCCCCCCCAGCAATGAGCAATCCCCCAGCAGCTGAAGGGCAGCTACACCAATGCACGTTCTGCAGATGTATTCCCATGCATTATCTCAACCTTTGCGTTCTCACCTCCACATTTTCAGCCTGTTTACAAAGGGACAACTCAGCTATTGCTAACTTCTCTGCTTTCCCCCCCAAAGCAATGAAGACACTTCTCGCACGCTGGCCAGTGTCGTGGCTTTAAGTAGCCTGTTGGGCCTTGAGCTGCCCTTCCCTCACCTGGGTGAATGTAACTCTTACTATATTAGTGTTCTCAGAGAGAGAAAAGAGAAAATCAGTATTCCAGGATAAAAACGCTTTTAGCTAAAAGAACTCAGCAGTCAGGAAAAATGAGAAGCAATCATTTTGTTCCCACGACAAACAAAACCTTCCATGCCAGTAGACGCCACATATTGACAATAACCTGTAAGCAGAGTAGCACACATAGTAATAAGGTGGTATTATGCTGCACTGGGTTTCTATCTTGCATTTTTTTCATTCTAGGTAACCTTTTTTAAAAGCAAAATATTGTGTCTTTCCTCAAATAGCAACATTAAGAACTCACAATTCATTAGCATTGTGATTTTTTTCCCAAATCATCAGCTTTACCTAACATGTCCTAATTTAAATACAGAGGCCATAAATATTGACAAGGGTATCACCAAGTAATTCAAGATACAAGAGATAGAAAATGTGGGGATTTTATGAAAATAATTGTTTTCATTTTCCTTCATTGCAATTAATTCGATGTCCAACCCACACCAAATTAACTTCACTATATGGTCTATTTATTAACCATGGCAGGCCAAATAATTTAAAACTGAAGGTGGCCAGGTAATGAGACTTAAGTAGGGGAGCTGATTTACAGTGACACAGGTACCTCCTTTCTGGGTTACCTCACATATCCAGTAAGAAATCCACAGAGGGTCAAATTCTTATGTCACCCAGAAAGGACCGCCATCACTCCCCATCTGAGCTGCACTCATTTTACTTCTAATACAACTTCCAATTTTCACCCTGTCACTTTCACTTGTCATTTAGTGGCTTGATTCTGTTTCAAAAGATGTTATAAAGCCCGCTTGTCATCACCTGCTGCATTACATAGACCTCAGCAGTAACTATGTCACAGGCCAAACAGAAACAGCTCGTGTTAGCCACCCACTGATTCCTACATGCAGGAACAGTTCTGGACCTGCAGTTTATAACAGGGCATAAAATGGCATAAGCTGGTACTTAATCAATCAGAAATGTTTGAGTTAACACCAACTCTCCATTGCTTTCCACACTTTTCAGAGTGAGTTTTAAACACTTGTGGCAGCACTGTTTCCTCAAAGGTATCGATCATGTCTACTCCTTTCCAATGGCCTATAACCAAATACAACATAACCCCATATTGCATGATGATGCAGTATGCTTCTTTGGGATTTTGGAGCTATTACCAATCGTTCTTTTTTCTTTTACTTTTTCTTCAGAAAAACAGCACCTGTAAGAGTGGTCGGTGAAGACCAACAGCAATGATGATGCAGTAACTCGCGCCTCAACAGGGATGAGACTGAGCGTAGGCTCACCGCATCCTCTCAGTACAAAGGCATGCCCAGTCTGGAAGATATAATCTGGCGTTCCAAGTTTGGACACCACAAAATCGTTATTAATATGGACTGAAAAGACAGTGAACACAAAGCTGAAATGCAGCCAGAAGCAGCTTTTTGTTTGTTTGTTTTTTAACAGAAAATTTACTGAGGTTAAGGGAAACCCCTGAGCTGAAAATAAGCAGAGATTAAGAGAAAACTTTAGAGCAGCGTAATCTATGCTTGCTCTGTTCCTGCTCTTCCCTTCACACTCATTTATGGTCATTTGGGGACTTGTTAATTTTTTTCTTTTTTTTCACAGCATTCTAGAAACACAGCAATAGCCAGCTTCACGCATCGAGAGGATGGTGTAAGCTCCTAGTACATCTCCCAGTCCCCAAACTCATTTAATATAAAATCCTCAAGTTGAGGACATAACAGATATTAAACTGATAAAAACATATGCTCCACTTGATCTTTGCCAAAAGGTCAAGAAGCAAACACAAGTCAGCAGACTCGATGGTTCCTGGGTCTGACTCAGAGAACACACCGAGACTGAATCATCGTAAGCTTTTAACACCACTGCAGCAACAATTATTCAGCTTTATCACTCAGATTTATTTCAAGAAACTCAAGACAGACTACAGACCCCAAATAACTCACTCCAAGGTTTTAATTAGCTCGGGACTTTGCACACGCAGTAACTGCAGGAGCCATTCTATGCATTCATTTATACTGCTGTGGGTGACGTCTCCAGCACAGCAACTTGGAGAAGCTAGCAATGCCATGTCCAGTCTCCCCAAACACTCCTGACCTGGTTTGATCATTTCTTTTACTGTCAACTGAAAAAAAGAGAAACAACAATGTTCCCCAAACACTACAGCTACCTTCCCGTTCTGGAATCACCATGGGGCTAGTTTAGAATTTTCTCCCTACGGGTTAGAGAGCAACAGATCTCTACTCTCAGAAGCACGTGGAAGCCTTACAAATGTCATACAAGACAAGAACTACTTTTGGGGAGGGAAGAGACAAAGTGTATCACTAAATTCTGTTAAGAGAATTTTTAATAAATAGCGTACTGAGGACAGAACTACATATTGCAGTGCATTTTCTTAATAGTTGCTGGATCCATTGCAGTATCTCCCACGGTTATTTGAAAATCACATCTCTATCTTGCCGTGGTGTGATTTTCACTCACTCGAACTCTACGATAAATTAACACCAACACTAAGATAATACTGCTAAAACGGCCGCGTGCTTTTATTACAAAAACACGTTTCGAAAAATCATTCCTGAGCATGCAGGCTAAAAGCGTCCTTTGAAGTTAATGAGTAATAACAAAAGATGTTTGAGCAACCTGCAACAAGACAGCAATTTCTTCAAAAATGATTTTGGTTTTCAAGAGCACTTTGTAAACAAGCATGTCAAACCTTATATTTTGATAATGAGTTTGCATTCTCAAATAGGAATTATAATCACTAATTATTTATAAGAGCAGAACAGTAGGTCAAAAGCAAAAGGAAATGAATTGCCTCATCAGAAATACCTAGCTGGTACTGATGCTGGTATTCCAAGCTGCACAAGAGAGCCAGCTAACTAAAAGGTAATTGTTTTAAAATAAATCACTTAGTGAATCAGTATCAGCAAATCTACTGGATTTTAATGAGTTAAAATATTGTAATAGCATAGCTTTGTTCTTTAGGTTAATCACCTTTCCCTCAGGCTCCAAGCAACATTTAAACATATGCTTAATTTGCTATTGAAGTCAACAGAACTAGCAGTGAATGGTGGAAGTTAAACGTGCTTAATGAGATTTACTGAATCAGAATGCGTAAAAACTGATGTGAGCGGATTCAAAACCCAAAGGCATCAGCCAAGTCCATCCCAAGTCTCCCTAAAGACACAGAGTCTTCAAAATGATACAGAAAAAAATTATGGCACATCTACTGCACATCCATACTTCTGAAATATGTATACAGCAAAACAAATAACATCAGAAGCACCTGAATTGCCCTAATAGTAATGGAAAGCCTTTACGGAACTCTGTTTGGCACCAGTGCTTAAGCAAAGCCCTCTGACGTGAGACAACTGTTGATTTGTCTCATGTTTCCAAAAGAAAACGTCACACAACTAAACTATTTCTATCGGTGGAACAGGAGGGGATGAAGGGATGGATTTTACATATACACTTAGCTACCTGGAAAAGAAGGATTGTAATCCAGTATTCGTACCTTGTTTCATTGATCATTAAAACAAACTGCATAATCCTCTCCAACCTGCAGAGGGACACCTGCCTTACACCAGACGATGCTCCTTCTCAGATTAAAGGAAATTACCTGCGTGCCTCCAAAGCCTCTTTTCACTACCAAAGACCACAGCAGTTTTGTTTCACAGATAATAACTCATGCGCAATATAAAACTGCTTTTTAGTATTTTCTTAACTATGTAAGTGAAAAATTAATTGAATTATAACTAATTAATGACTTCCTCGACATTAAGTATTAAAAAAATGACTTGAGTCCAAGAGAAAATTCTATAAATGTTCAAATTTGACTTTTCATTTTAATTCTTTCTCTCCTAGCCTATATGGAGAACCTGGTTCTGGCATTAACCCTCGAAGATACTGTTATTTTTCCTGATCACAGAAAAAGCAGCAGTGTATTGGAGCTACTTTTACCAATTTCTCTAACAATGCACTATCACCAACCCTTTCACTAAGATGCTGTCAAAACCAGACATCAGTTGAAGACAAAATACTGCAAATTTTAAATCTGAAGAAAGCAATTGTTACTTCAATGTGGCAATCAATCATCAGCATGGAAGGAGTTAATCTTCCCCATTCTCTTTAAAGATTAAAAAAAAAAAAAAGGAAGGAACAGCTGTCACTCAGGTGATGAATACAAGCTGCTAGCCTTTCAAACAGCAGGTACAGTATTGGAGCTCTGAATTAATTAGCATTCAGAAAGCCTAAACACCACTTGATAACTCTGCAAGATAATTTTTGTCCCTTCCTGCAAATTAATACTGCCATTAAGATGAGCAAGGACACAATGCAGATTATAACTGTGCCCATTAAACAAAGTTTCACAAATAATGAACCAGAGGTTCCAGCCAAGAATGCAGCAAGTCAGCAAAGCACTGCTGCAAATAATGTACAGAAATTCATCTTCACTTTTTCACTGCATTCAGAGAAACACACACGAGATGAATTCCTGTGTAAATGCATTGAATGCTCTCTGCAGACGAGTGCAGGCTTTTCAAAAGTTCAAGTTTCTAAATGTTTAAGTAGCGGCTTTGTCTCAAAAGCATTCAGCCTGCTTCCGTGAGAGCCCCCATTCATATAGGCACGTACACTGAAATTACAAGTTAGCAGTGCCCCTGAAATTACACTTACAGCATCTTAAAAAACAAGGCCTCTGCTAAATGCTGCTTCAGCACTGCATCAAAGTCTAAACAACTCGGTCTGAAAAACCTTCCTCCCGTGTACATAATTTGATTTAAATGACGAGCATACTTTAAAAAGCACAAAAATGATTGATGTCAGAATTTAATGATGTTTAATAAGTGGCCATCTGTCAACAGTCAAGGGCTAAAAAAGAAGCACATTATTATTCCCCAAAAGATTAGAAATATTGATGCTAATTAAAAGGCACATTATCATTATCTCAAAGTGATGTCTAAACACTAATCAGACTTCAAGTCCGGCAAAGAGGGAGGGCAAGACCTGTGGATAGCAGCGCTCCCCAAATGGCTCCTTTGGGCTGATAATCTCTCCGCTGGTGCTGTGATAGCATACACATCTGAACTTGGCAAGGGCTGGGTAACTCCTGGCTGGGTGGGCGAGAAATTAAACCCTGACCTGAAGCGAGGAAAGATTATTTATTTTTAACTCACGTCCTCAGAGGAAATCTTCGGTACATTTTTACAAGATACTGCAAAAGAGAAATATGCTAAACGTGGCATTTGACTATTTATTTTTTCCTATTTGCCATACACGATATTTCAAAGCAAAATAAAACTTGGCATCGTGGTGTCCAAACATACAATTAATTGCACCACACTAAATTGTGAAGTACTGGATAGTTTTATTTGAGAAATGGATTAGCGTCACACGTGCATAAGGGACCTGCATGAAAAAGTAGCACTGAAACCCACATGCAAAGTAACAAAATTGTGAACATGGGTTTTGTGAAGCACTGTTGACTATTTGGGCCTTTGAGAATTCCCTCCATAGGTGCAGGGCTGCTTCAAATCCTCATGATCACGCTACAGAGGAAGAAGGTACACACAGGTAGGTGGTTCAGGCTGCTGTTAATGTTTGCCTGGAGCTCTGCCTTCGACATTAATAGTCATTTTATTACCTTCTAAAATGTGGCATTTATTGACATTTTCATAATTCATCGTGATCAGAATCTCTTTTAAGCAAACAGACCTCTGCTAACCTCAAAATCCATGCTTCATGTTTGAACAGAAGCACCCAGCAGCCCATAACATGCTTTTCATCTTAGTATGCAAAAAGCTGACAGAATCCGGGCTTTCATAGCTTGCAGAGAAGCAAAGTTGTAGGGCGTTGGCAAATGTTTCCCTACCCCTGGGATACAAGAGATGGGTAAGCAAGATCTGACTGATCCCACCTCCCACGTTGTGGAAGCCATACGTACAGACCCAGCTCCAGCAACACTGGCTCTATAAGCCCTGCACATCATCTTACCAACTTTATGGGGCTGGTCAAACAGTGCCGTAGTGCCAGAGGAAAGGGGCAGCTGAGCAGAGAAGAATATTCAGTGCTCAAGGTAAGCAAAGCACACGTAAACACAAAGTAAAATCTAGACAAGGACAGCTGGGAAGAAAGTGAATAGGAGAATCATATTCGAAGTATGGGAAAATGGCAAACTGAAAGCATCACAGCTGGTGCAGCCAAAAAGCAGAGCTGCCTGGGCAATGGAGGCCTGGGGCATGAGTGCCCATACATAATTAAGACCAGTCTTTTTGTTTTTTTTTTCTCCTGTACTTGTAACAGCTAGCTTTTTCACCTGTTAAGTGCCACTATCAAATTACCATCTCCACAGTGCAAAGCCACCTCTGGTCTTCCTCCTCACGTCAAGGAACCCATTAATCACCGTCAAGCAGAGCATTTTTCTATTTTTACTTGTCATTTTCAAGCCATCGCTTCACACAGGTGTGACCTCTGATCCTGGTTTTCTTTCCAACACTCCCCTGCTGTACTCTCAGAGTTCTGTGTTATCTCCTCCCTAAGAAATATTTTAAAACTTAAGAAAGATGTCCCTGGGTTTGATTACCCCATTCCCATCTTACTCCTTGATCCTCAGCATAAACACTTCAATCATTCTGGCATTTTCATTGACTCAAATTAAATGCAGAGCGAGTAATTATTTCACAGTCCCCTTGCCCTTTCCTACGCAGGCCTTCTGCCTTACACAATGACAAAGGATTACCTCCCAGTTCCTTAAAAGGCTCAGATACTTCAGATATGCTGGAGGTATGAATCTGACGTGAGGGGACTGAAGTAAACCTTGTGAAGCTTACCAAGGACTAATTATTAGCAATTACAGCGCTTTTCTAACGTTGAGCTCCAATGCTCAAACATGATGCAAGCCATATAACCATGCAATTGTTCCACTGATTAACAGGTTCCTTGGGGTAAGTATGAGCACTGGGTACAGATCTCTTCTACTTTGCAGCCTGCTCCATGTAAATGCTGGAGAAGTGATACCCAAAGGGAAATTCACAGCACTAAGTCAATTTGAGACAGCAGGTTTAGACAGACACAAAGAGAAATGGAAAAAAACACCATTAGTATCTAGCTTAAGTTATTTCATTCCACGTTCTCTGCGTTTGTTTTAAACTATCACCAAATTCTTGATTCTTTGTGCTTCACAGATTTGCCTTCTGACTCTACGCAACTGTTGTACATTGTATAGCTGTCAGAGCAGAAGTGGAATGCATTAAAAGCTGGATAATTGTGAGCTGGGGCATATGGCACTGCCGAGAGTGTAGGAGTTGGTGGGAAGAAGGGGGTTTTGTTGTGATTTTTTCAAGACTCCGGATATGACTAAAGCTTTTTCCGGTGGGCAAAGAAAATATCCCTTGTTTCTCTGTTTCTCCACAATT
>JAOWBP010001760.1:3525995-3546821 GCA_028571105.1 Tragopan temminckii | reverse complement strand
CCCTTTTTTCTTTTTCTAATTTACATGAATAATTATAACAAATCTTCATTCTAGTCCATTCTTCTTCTCTCCTAAGAACACACATTCTTACACAGCACACTGAGGCTTAAACAACACTGAGGCTTTTGCAAAAAGGAACAGAAAGGAGCTCGCTGCTGTGAAACACGTCAGACTTCATAGCTCACATGCATTGAAATGACCAGCACAGTTCGCTCTTCTCAAAGGTATTGCTTCAAGCTGATTGCTGACTCAAGACAAGAACACAGCTCTGGTCACAGTGAGTTTCTGAGTATTTTCTCTGCAGCTGCAGGGTATAGAGGCTTTTCTGTTTGTTTTGCTTTTTTTCTCCTTCTTCATATTCTGAAGTACAGTTTGGCAGCACCAGGCTGAATTCACTGCCAGTTTCCTCAGGCACCGAATCTCTAATAACACAAAGCCCCGACTATCTCCTTGCCCAATAAATAATCAAAATTTTGCACCACAATCTTCCTTAAAATATGACTTTTTGTTTCTCTCTCTCGGTTGCAGCTAATCCTTTCTGTCAGCTGCATTTCATCCGTAACAAGGCTGCCTGTGACACGTTGGGTTCCAATGCAACTCTTAACAAATCCCCCATGCACGGCGCGGTTCACAGAGTGCACAGACAGCAAAAAGGACCGCGGAGACAGAGCCTCTCTTCTCTAATGGGATCAGAAAGGCTGCGCTTTCACAGGGAGGACGCTCACCAAACGAGCGGATGGGAGAGACGGGAGGCACGCTGTCAGGGAGGTCCAGGCTGACGTATTGCATTCTGGGTGCATGAGCAGAACGCAGCGTTCGCGTTCTCTGTATTCTTGAACATCTGTCGGGTTGAATTATTGGTCACGTGTTTATGGCTGTCATGCTGGAAAGCTGACCCAGGCGATGTCTGCTTCATACTCAGCGATTTTAAACAGCTTTTTCCAAATCTTTAGAGGCTCGTGTCATTTAACTCGCTCTCTCGAACTTGTCCCTCCTTTTGTCATCTTCTTTTCTTGTCATCTACTTCAATATTTCACTCATTCACTTTGCGCAGCGTGTCAAAAGACAGCCCATCAGGCGACAAAAATGGGACAAGCATTCATTGAGTGTGATGCATCAGAGGCTTCCTTTGGTTTCACCAAGGAAATAAAGGGAATTAATAGTGACAGCTGTTTGCTCTCCCATTTACTTGTTTTTAAAGCACCCTAAGAGTCTTCTGCCTGCCCTGTCTTATATATAAGGTGCAGTTCTGGAAGGGAAGAAGGGAACAGAACGCAGTGTGCTCCCCTCTTCCTAAAGCATCCTCACTAAGCTCTCTTGCAACCTGCTATTACACTATGCAGCCGTTTTCTTCTGCTTTCCCAGGGAAAGCTTCCTTTTCATTGCATTTTCATTCATTTCTGCAAAGTCAAGAGGCTCTATTCAGTCAGTGACCCAAAGTGCTGTGCAGGCTGCTCTTGGTAGGAGCTAAACTGCTGACAACTGAGAGATTACAATGGCCACGAAATCAAACGTGACAGTACCCAGCTTCATCTTCTGAGATGTCTGCGACAAAGGGTACGCATGGCTGCCTGTGTGCCTCGTTCTTCAGTGGAGAGAGCAGGATCACGTAGCAGAGGGGACTTGGAAAAAGCCTACCGTATATATTCTGTTCTTGGATCACTTGGTGCAGCAGGACACACCTGGGCACTGTGGCAATGGTAGCTCATACCACACCATTTTATATCTTTTCAGATGTAGCAACGTGTATCATCTCAACAAATTTGCATTATGGTGTTCATAGTTAGATGATATTAAGGTCAGTTGAGGCACCATAGGTATACTCCTAATTTTACCTACAGCTTCCTGCTGCAATGCTGGTATTGCATCTCTGTGGGATGCCTACACGTGAAAAAATATTGTTGTAGGCATTTAAAAAAAATCACACACAAGTCTATTAACTGTTTTTAGACACAAAAATCTTACATGAACAGGAGGCACTCATTAACAACATACGTTAATGGGCACAGATTTTTCCTCATGGACTCCATAAGCTCTCAAATTATTGCAAGACAAATACTTAACCTTTGTGAAATCAGAAATGACAGTATTCTGTTCATTCCCCTTTTATGATGAAACACTCGGGCTTATTTTTTTTGTGCATACATCAGTGCTTTTTCAAAGTCCACATGGGAAGTATGCATTTCTTTTCTGCTCCCTTTCTTATGCTCAAAGCAATACACATTTAGATTTATTGTATAATTGCTAACTAAACTCATCTGGGGAGAGTTTGCTGAGGAACACCCAAATTCCTGAATGAATGTTACTTGTTTGGGTGGAAGGAATTATGCCACAGGCACTCTGCACACCTTGTAATTAGGTGAGATCCTGAGGACTTAAAGAAAAAAAAAGGGCAGCTGAACAGATTTTTCCCAGACCTGCTGGTCAATCAGCCCACTGCCAGCTAACAACCCAGCAAAGAAAAGTAAAGAAGTGCACTGACATAATGTACTACTTGTCCAAAATTAGCAAAGTGCAATTTTTTCTCTTACCCGAACAAAGAAGCCAGCATGTGTTATTGTTTCGGGGACACATTTCTCTCTCAAACAGTAACCCTGCTTCACCAAATCATGCGGATCTATGTGCTTTATGTTTTCACATGCCTGTAACTTCAGCTGAACTTAGACACCTGTTTGAATTTGTCCTTTTTTTTTTTTCTTTTTTTTTTTTTATTTAATTAAGTATGAAAGTAAAATCCCCTCCTTAGAGACACCTTACAAGTAAACCACATCTCCTGAAGGAAGACATTAGTGAGAGGAAAAACACAAAAATAGCACAAATTCCATGCAATGATCAAAGGCATCAGCTTTACAAGGCCTCTGGTGATCTAAAGAAGTCCTCCAGGACTACACCGTATGTAAATAAATTAACATTTTGTTTAAATGTCAATCAAAGATCTTTCAATTCCAACCCAGGTCAGCTGCATTGGCAGCTGTTGAAGTGGTGACAGTCCTTACACACGGGCTAAGGGGCGGAAATGCCTTTCAACCTTCAAAACACCTCCTGAAAATCTTAAATTTTCCTCCTTTTAAAATTTATACAACGTGCTACATTACAATGACCGGGCATAACATTCCCAGTTCTTTTCTCCACCTTTTTCCATTTCAAAACGTTGGAGATTAAGATCCCAAACCGTTCACTATAGACAGCAATTACTGCAACTTCCTTCCATTACTCTATATTGCTCATCATCACCTCCATATTATACTTCAGGTATAGCTTTGCAGGGTAGATGCATAATGCAAGTTGTTCAAGAAAAGCAGGGAAGGAAAAATGCTGGCATAAAACCTCCACCACCAGATTACAAGTGAGCTCACAAAGCCTTCTGTTGGATTACCCTCTTCATCTCACAAGGCCTGCAGAAGGGGAGCATCTCGCCTCTCAAGCAGCACCGTGTGAGCCTGGAAGCCTGATAGAACCACATGACTTCCATGGCACAGCACTGCTCCTCAGTGTGAAACTTTGACATTCTTTGTTGAAAAAGGCCTAAAGAAATAGGGACTGAAGCATTCTACGAGGGCCCACTTGGGATAAAGGTGGGAAAATTGAGGGAAGAAATGCACAAAAGCATTGTCTCCCTTTGTCATATAAAAATACACAATTGAGCAGCAGGTGATAAAACAACAAAATAACAAAATCCAGTCTTCTTCACTGCAACCGAGCAAATTCTGCACATAATCCCCTTCCCAGCACACTGGACATGTGTTTTAAACTGTGTCACATGATGGTTCTTCTAATGCTTTTAATTAAAACACTACCAGAAGTTATAACGAAAAGGGATTACTTTTTTCAAATACACTAAAACCTCAAGCTCTTGTTATTTTGCATTCTGGTAAAAGGAAATGAACAACGAAGCTGCATTTTGGGATTTAAGATAATTGTAAGATTTTAAGTTGAAGGGCAGGAAAGGGGCTTCATTTTTAAATTTGCTTTTAGCAGATACAAGCCTTATGTTCCTTTATCATTATAACGACTGTCATGTTAAATGTTATCCATTTAAACCCTCCCAACATTTGTTCACAAGCTGCATCTTCCCTCTGCCCCAATATAAATGACAAATACAGGCTCCCGCTGACTGAAAGGAAGCCAGTTAGTAATTGGCTTTATTGTCATTACTGGCTGCCTTGTAACACACTCTGGATTTCGCTCTGAATGCAAAACTCTCAGTATCATCCCAGTTTTCACAGCATGCTGCCATGTGATCACTTGAAGAAAAGAAGAAAAAAAAAGAAGAAAGTACTTGCTCTTTGCAAACACTCCCACTCCCATCTGACAAAGGCATTTTGTCTTCTCCACTTTAAAGCTGGGGCATGGGGGCACAGCAAATGGAAGATCAACTGCCTCTGCATGTGCAAAGTTGGTGGGTCCCCCCTCTGAGGCTATTTGGCACTTTCCAGTACGGCGTGGGGTTCAGTGCATTGCTCCCAATTTCAGCGGCGGCTCTGACAATTGCAAGATGCCCAGGCCTCTGTTCATATTAAAATCAAGAACAGGGACAAAGGCAGGTGCTATCTGCTTGACACAAGGGTGGCAGCAATGGTCCCATGCTGCGAGACAAGAACAGGCTTCTCCTTCCTCTGCAGAGCACCCACAGTTCCAGCAACAAAACCAAGCAGAAAGCTCCCTACCGGCACAAGGCTAAAGCTGTGTCACCTTCTGCAAACAAAATCTCTGGGGCTCCGTGATCATACCAGATATATCCTATCAGATACATCCTATCAGATATAACCTACCAGAAAACTGAATTATAATGTTCATACACAAAGTGCAAAAATGCACAAATGAGCTTAACTCCAACATTAATTTGATGCATAGATTCTATATGTCATTTCTGGGTTTTGTGGGCTGGGGAAGAAGACTGAAGTTCTTTTGCTGGGACTATTATTTTTTTTTTATGTATACTGGCTGCTCAACTTATTATTTTTAATATAACCTGGAAAGCTGAACTGAAATCCCACAGCGGAGCAGCACACTGATGCCAACAAGCATAGCAACAATTCCAGAAGATCTATTTATGAAAATCTGGTACCTAAGCAGCTGAAAGACAGGGGTAGCAGACTGTTTTCTGTGACAACAGGATGATATGTATGTGTTCTGATATCGTGTTTCATAAAGTATTTGCTAACAGCAGAGCAAAAATCCCAAGCTCAATTCCAGGTTCTTGATCTGGGTGCTGCATGTACTGCAGACCCTTTTGATCCAGCTCCATTTCTCTTGCAGCACACAGCTCTAAAACTTTAATGCCTCTGATGAGTGTGAGACAACACTGGTTCCCAGTGCCACATACCTTTGAAAACCTTAAGTGGACGTTTTACAAGAAAAAAAACAAAAAGCTAGCCACCTTAAGAATTTTCAAATCCTTGCTCAAAGCACTGGAGCTCTGCTTCGTGATAAAAAAAAGAAACTTTTGGGACAGAAGTTTCACGGACAAACAGCATTACTCCCTACTCCTAAATGGTCTGCTTTCAAATGAACTTTTCTGGGGGAAAAAGAAAAAGTGCACTAGGGACACAATGGGCATTAGGCATGTCTCAGCCCAAACAGGTGAAATATGAAGAAGTTACAAGCGATTGACAAAAAGAATTCGAAATGAAGTTACAGTGTTACCTCCTCTGCCCTCAATTATTTATGTAAAAAAGTTTACTTGGAGACCCACACTAATACACTGTTCCCCACCAGGAACTGTGAGGCAGAAAAGTCCCTGTTCTGAAAGGAAGTTGTGAATGTTAACTTTAAAATCATACTCAATAACACGGCAGGTCAACTCCAATGAGAGCTTGAGTATAACTGTGCCATACAAAGAATTACGTCCTACTACAGAAACAAACCTGATTTATTGAATAGATTGGAATAAATTTGGGATCTAACCATAGTACAATATAAGACAGAATGTACATTGATCACTCTGCCAGGTCATGTCATCCTGAAAAAGAAAGCCTGCAAGTCTAAGCACGCTATCCATGCACCTCTGTGAGAGCAAATACCCTGCGCAGGATTGAAGGCTACGGACAGTATTTCTAATGGCCTTTTTAATTGGCACTAGGATGATTAATCGATGCCTTCACAGAACTCCAGGAGCTCTCATTACCAAACAGCATGGTATCCCAGCTCACTGTGTGGGTGACCGTTATTACTAAATAGTCACCAGATCATGAGACGTAGATAAGATAAATTTTATACAAGTTTAGGAACCCTAGAAATTGAAGCCTACTACTGAGCCAGCAAGAAAATCCTGTTCCTTCCTTAATATATTATTCCAGCAGTGCCATATGCTCAAAAAGAATGGAAAAGGCCAGTGAGAGATATCCCAAACAATCGAGGTATGTGCTAAAGACCAAATGCCGTGCGAGTGCGTGGTGCCAGCAGCAGACCTGGGCCGAGGGGAAGGGATGGCCCAACATGGCGGATGGGGCACTGGGGCGGCCGTTCCGTCTGCTGAGGGCCGGGTGCACTTCCCTCAATACACATTCGGCTGTTTTTATTGCTCAGTACCAGAATGGGTGATAAAAAGCATGTTAATTGACCATAAATTAAAGTGAGGGAAAATTCCTTGGCTCAAAGCTGTTCCTAGCCCGTGATGACAACACTACAAGAATTTTAAAGTCGACCATTTTGCTGTGTTGCCAGATAATTACCTTTCAGGGGACTGTACCCAGCTTGTTCACACACATGTAACAAGGCTACTGCCCTTTGGTTATAGTCGCCATTTTAATTAGCAAGACCACATCCAATGCATCAGTTACGCTCTGAAGATACATTTAGCCATTGCACGCTATAAACAATCTTGGATAACATTAACACCATCTTAAATTCTATGAAAGATGCAGGATTTTGTTGCGCACTGACAAAGAACTCGTATTCTCATTAGAATTGTGAAAAAATCTTCTTATACAAATCTCCTGTCAGCCTCAATCCACTAAAAATAATAAAGGTATGTTCAAAACTGAGGACCAAAGAATTCAGTTTACTATGCTGGTAATGGGGTGGCACCGGCACACTTCTCACTTGCCCTGATGATGTGGTCTAGCACAGCTGACTGTTTACAACACATCACCCTTCTGTAAATGCTGGCCACAGCTTGACATAGATAGCCACCAGTAAACTGGTGTCCAGAGCATCACCCTGACCCTGTGTGCTGAGCATGCTGTCTCTGTAGCTTTGCTCTGCAACAAGCCCTCCACAGACCAATGCAGCAATACAGATCACCTGCCAGCCAGCGCAGGAGAGGGTATTACTCCCTTCCTCAAGTATCTCTTTCCCAACCCACTGGCTTTTCATTAGCTTGCTTCCTTCCTTCCTTCCTTCCTTCCTTTTCGTTCCTTCCTTCCTTTCCTTCCTTCCTTCCACACCAGAAAAATGGAGGCATCGCTCCCTCTGAAAAGGATCTCAACCCAACTGGAAGAAGGCAGGGGCTAGATGTAACGACCAGCACAAGGACACCTTGCCCAAGTGCATCTCACCGAAAATATATATTGCAGTAACGTACTTTTCCATCTCATTTAGCAAGCTATGTAAAAGCAATACCAAGGAAAAACAAGCCAACCAGTCAGGTTGCTGCCAGGAAAGCACGCTTTTTAGCCATGACAGTAATACTCGAGTAAACTGGCTCTGTGTTTCTGAGGGTTTTATGAACCAGTTTTCAATGCATTTGGATCATTAAGAATTAGTTTAAGTTGAACTTCTCTGGGAAAGAAACTAGTCTGTATCAATTTTATTTTAAATACAAATGAAAAGCTTAAAGTTGCATCATGCACCATCAGTACATGCATTAGCTCCCAGCTCCAAAGTAGATTTAAGTTTCACTACTGAGCTGAAGATATCATTCAGAAACAGATGCTGAAGTGTCATGAACAGCAACTATCTTACTGAATAAATGAACTTCTGCACAGCATTAACAAAAATTTAGACAGGTTAAATAATTGATGCACGGTTCAGCATTTTTAGACAGCGTAAATAGCCATGTCTACAAATCACAAATCATAAGAAATTGCCATCTTTCTGGAAATGAGTATTAATCTCCTTGGAACACATCTCTGCACTCATGACACACTACAGGCTTGCCCACAAGAGGCTCATGCATTGGAAAAAAAGGGGGGAAAAAAGAACTGACACACATGGCACGTTCATAAGACTAACTGAGCTGGTGAATCATAAATCCTGTTTGTTTGGCTTTTTTTTTTTTCCTGACAGTATTGCTTTTACAAAAAAAAGAAAAAAGAGAAAAAAGCAACAACAACCACTGTGTCTATTTAAAAGTGATCTAGATTTTTTAAACGATTCCTAATTTTGATAGCTACTCAGTTTAGCCATTCTTTAAAAAAAGTAATAGCACACTAACTTGTTTAATGAACCTTTGCTTCAAATTTGATTTAATAAGGAGTTTGTAAAAAATACTATGATACAAATGAACTCAATATGTTCTCTTCCCTGGCCTCCAGTAGACAGAAAATTATATTTTCAAAATCCATTGACTTGAGTCAAATTGTCTTGCCTCTAGAATTTTTATGGTTTCAGACATTCCTGACATATGATTTTTGCTACCCTCTTATTAACTCTCTGGAATCATTAGCAGCATTTCAGTGTACAGGCGGAGAACGCTAAATTAAAGCGTAGATTTCAGTTTTTAGGCCCCAGGGCAGAAAAGGGTGAGCACATAACAGAGAAAATATGTTTTACTTCCAACTCAGATTGCCTGCGCTCTCATTACATTACCTCAGCTCCCTTTCAGCTTCTGTGTGAAGCAAAAGTATATTAAGCTCTGAAGGGAGCTCATTCTTCTGTCCTATAAGCTAAAGAAAGACATTTCTGGAGCGATGAGAACTGCTTGAGCTGGATGGAGAAGATACTTGAAAATGCCTCCTGGGGTTCCCTCTGTACAAGCCCAAGCATAATAGCAGTGAATTGGGGGTGTGGCACACCAGAAATTTATAACTGCTGGTGGACAAAGCTTTGTTATTGCCTTCAGAAACGCCAAGATGAAAGGGAAAAACAACTCTGCACTGAGAGAGGAAAAAAAAGGGTGAATGTGCACAATGGTTTTTTTATATATTAACCAGACAGGCTTCTATTGCTGTGGGACTTCTCATTCACGGAGCTAAGAGGATAATACTGTGGTGTGTCAGCAGAGCAAAGAAAGGACTTAGCTGCAGTGAGGAGGCTGGTCGGCTCCTGCACACCTTGACAAATGGCTAATTGCATCTGTGGGCTGTTTTGAAATGGTGAGCATTCACATGTCAGCTAAAGAAAACCACAATGAAACCTGAGAGAAAAGGAGAAAGGAATAACACCAGTTCAGAGGAGGGGAAGAGAAAGGGAAGGAAAAGGAAAGGGGAACGGGAAGAGGAAGAAGAAGGGAAAACAATAATAACAAAGAACAACCACCATCCTACCTCAACTCTCTTTCCCTTTTATAAGCATGGAAACTCTGGAATGTAAAATGAAAGAATCAATTATCTGAAGCCAGGATACAGAGAATAAAGCTTTGAACACACTCAAAATCAGGGATAAGAAGACTGCATGGAAAGCAAAAGAGAGCTGCACCAGTACGCTAAAAAACATAGCTAAGTGTAAGAAACATGCCTGTTACACATGTTAGAAGCAGGAGCTCAAGTCCTTAATATTATTCATTAGTAATTAAAATTGTTAGTAAAAATGCCCTTTTCGAAAAGGCACTCAAAAAATAAATAGCAAATGCCAGTTTGACAATATTCTAGTCTTTTTGCTGTTTTCCTTCTATCAAATGATAGCATTTCTTCAAGTCTCAGGGAAACATTCACAGACAGCTCAGTGCTGCCTTAGTTGTGAAGGACATCCTCTTGGAGGACCTATGCTACCACCACCACATGGGAACTTGAATCATCTGTTTGTAGGGCCAGCACTCATCTTCACAACACCTTCATCAGTTCACTTCCAGTCCGCAGATAATTACTGCTAATTCTGAAACAGCTGAAAATGCACAGTATAATCTCTATTGGGAGCAGCACGCTATGAGTGGTGGTGGTGAAAGCAGGGTGCCCAAAATATTTCAAATTAGTTTAAAAAAAATAACTCAATACACTCTGCTTTTCAAAATACTGGCTTTTCATGCATTTTACAGTCTAACTCCTCTGAAGAAATAAATTCAATTAAAGAGGAAAAAAGGTACAATTTTCTAAAATAGGAAAAAGTAAATCAATACTTCATAAAATATAGTATGCTCTAAGATAATTAATTTTCCACAATATGCTCAACTCTCAACAGTGAAAACAGTGTAAGACCAAATTAATGACTAAATAGTCTACATACCAAGAGCAAGGAAACATTCTTTTAATCCAGTTAAATAGATTAAATGGGAAATGGTTTCTATGGCTGTCAAACTGCAGCCAGTTGGAACACCTTGGATTCGGAAGCCTACGGATGGTTCCGTAACTGTCTTTTCTTAAGGGTTTGTTAGAGGTTTCATATTGTATTAAAAACCTTTGTGAGAAGAAAGGCAACCTTTAAAGGTCCCATTCATTTGGACTGTGCCTCATTTCCATTATTCCCAAAGCTCACTTAGCTTTTAGCCGTCTCACTCTTTGCAAGGTCATATTCTTCTGTCACTTTACTCATTACATCCCAAGCTTCAAGATCAGCAAACACAGCCTTAAATGCACTCCATCTTCACGCTAAAAAAATCCTTTAGAAAAGGCGATTTTGACATTGGATGCCTGCAGTTTGACTCCCTCCTGCTTCGCAGTGAAATCAAGAATAATACTTCACTTTATAATGCTCACCTCGAGATTGCGTCAGTAATAAAACACTCCAAGCAGGGATCAGTTAGAACAGCAAATGGCTTTAACATTTCCAGTGAGCAAAGGAATTGAACCGTACTGCACTCCACATTGTCAGAACAAAGAGCAGACCAAAAGACAGAGATTAAAAACATAGATATATACTTCATGGTGGAATGTCTTGAAAAAGTGCACGTGTAAAGCTAAACTAGCTGCTACGTAGCATAAGGCACTATGGTTTTGTTAGCTACATCTTTAATTCAACAGTAAGCGCAAGATAATTTCACCAGCATATTTTTTTTTATAAGTATTTCAGATCAGCTGTAAATTTATTCCCAAATCCGTACCATCATGCACGGATATACATGGGAAGTTCAAAAATACACAGAGCAAAGGAACGAGCAGAAAAAAATAAAATCGAGTCATGAGTGCAATTTTATCCTGAAGACTGACAAGTTAAAGATAGCTCCTCCTATCTTTAGATCCCCTCCACGTGCCTTCAGCGCTCAGTTAGAACCTACAGAGGGAGGTGATGGCTGGTGAGAAAGCACGAAGGCCAACTCCCAATCTCTTGGCAAAACAGTCGGTTATATCCAAGCAATTCATTTTATTTGTACGTGTGACTTTTAATCTGAGTCACCGGGACAAAAGAAATGCAAAAATTTCACGTCTGCAATTACATTCCCTACAGTCACTTTCCAGAGCACAGGTATGTCCCTCAAAGAAAAAGGCTCAGAAGCGTGCTTTCAGAGGCAACGGACTGTTACTAAGCTGAAATGGGGCTGCAAGCATCACAGGCTGTATAAGACAAGTAGTGTTGGGATTGGGCTTAAGAAGATGAAAAAAACCTGCTGGTGATGCCTCTAATGAAGTCACTCCCTGAGCTCCAGGCCTCTGCTACTGCTAGCTCTATGCTTAGTCCTTGCTGAATATACATCTCTGTGTGTTCAGACCTTCCGGCTTCCATGTGCATTTTAAGCTTACATGGGGAGAAAACTGCAATATTATGTTTTTTATGCAGCAGCGCCGAAAAAACAAAACCAACAACCCATTTTCTGAAAAACAGGGTTCAAAATAATTCAGAACGATGCACTGAAAATGAAGAATCTGTATCCCAATTTGGGTATCTGCAAACTTGAGCTATCACAAGCACTGCTAATACTGCCAGCTACTCTGACTTGAACGTATTCATAAAAGGCATGGAAATATTTCAAATTACAGCATAGTGATGTAGTATAGATATATTTTCTCTATTCTGTATACCTCTGTTTTGTAGTTACAGTGAATGTTTTGCTATATTTTATTTTTAAGATAAGCCTGGATATATACCAGCGTGAGGGAAAATCTTCCTTTAAAGAACACAATACTGGAAAATGTAATAAAAAAAGAAACTTCAGGAAGTCCACAAGGATTTTAGTTCAGGCCTTTCTTATTATGCTATTAAATGATTTAATGCTCACTCTGCGTATGAAGCAATGTTATTTATTGCGTACCTCCTTCCAGAAGAGCACTTGAATATTTGTGGAGAAGTACAAATACACCATAAATTTCCCTGTAACTAACATTAAAAAAGAAAACAACTGCTTTGTATTAAAAAATTACACACTGCCAAAAAATGAATATGGAAGAAAAACACCAGAATTGCTTATACCGCACCTGGACTGATACACCTCAACTACATTTTGTCCCAGGGTTACTGTCAACCAGCTTAAGAAGTGAAAAGCTACATTAGTTTTTCCACTAATCTCACATTCCTGCTCCCATAGTCATACACAGATAGCAAAAGTTTCCACGTCCTATGCAAACAGTAGAAGGTCAGCCTCCCATCCCACTGGTTTGGGGCAGGTGACTGGAAAATCTACTATTTATCCAGTATTTTCTTGCTGCCGTAGCATCCTGAACCAGCTTCCTACAAAGGACTGAGGTTGGACTAGCACAGCTGTGGCCTGGAAAGCCATCAGCCAGCCACCAGCAATGCCTTCAGTGGCAGCGAGATGAAAACCCCAAACAGAGGACATGCATAACAGAGCAAGAACAGCTCTTTCTTGTTGCTTATTTAGTCTGGTTTCACAAGCCCTGACTTTCTACTCAGGTTAGGTGGTGAATGCTCAGATGACTCAGTGACACCTGCAGAGTAATGGTGTTTCTGGGTGTATAAAGGAAACAAAGATGACATTCTGAGCAACAACACTTTTTTTTTTTTTTTTTTGTCCAGGGAATTCAGTGGGATTTCTTCAAAGACACCTTGGGAGTTTGCTATCCAGACTGAACATATGCTTCAGTATTAGAACTATCACTTGAATTACCAGGGCACTGCTGAATCACACAAGCTGCATTTCCAACTTAAAACTCATCTTGCTACAACTCATATTCTGTATAATCTGAGAAGCAGAAATAAGAGAAGTAGAAGCAGTAGAAAAAGTCGAGAATAATGCACACACACACACACACAAAAAAGTCTATGATTGACAGAGAAAGTAACAGGAATTTCTTACATGACAGACCTCTGTATTACAGTATCAAAATGAAAATGTCACTTACCACCTTGCAAAGGTGAGGAGCACATTCACTCAGGATTGGCCCTATGCAAAGTAATTCTTACTAATGCATGAACTGCAAAATAGGATGGGCTTAACACCCGCCAGAAAGAGCAGAGGGGGATCCCAGCTAGAGGGGACATGGTGGATGGCATCTGGCGTCCATCCATCCATCCAAAAGCCAGGGAGGACACTGGGTGTTACCTGGAGTGCCAGAAAGCCTTCCCAGGATGTTTGGGAGATGCAGAGACATAATGTAAGAAATTGGATTTTGGAGCTGAGCCGGGGCCCAACCTCATCCCCAGTGAAACAGTTTGAGAGTTTGAGTTGACTCAACTTGGAAGTGCAAAGTAGCTGGCAAGGAGACAGTTCCAGCAAAAGGAGCCTAAACTCAGACTCCAGCATACAAATGAAAACCAGGGTCTGCAGCAAATCGTTTTCAAGCAAGAGGATTAAGAAAAGCCGTAGCCCTTACCCAAGCTTTGCAGTCAGAGACCAATAAATAGTATAACGATACAAGGGGAGCATGTGCATGTTGTCTTATTGTTGGGATATGTGTGACTATAGTTCCTAAAAGAGCTTGGCCAAAGGAATTATTTTACCACTCTAAACAGCACCCATTCATAGAGCTAACTTCCGATTTTTTAAGAGGGTCAGGTACTTAACTAGTTATCTCTGGGGAGGGCAATTATAGCCCAGGATCACTTCAACAAACTCCTACCTGCCAGAGGTGACCGTCAGCACACAGAGCTGGGGTCAAACTTACACTGAAGTCATGTTCAAAAGCAGATGGAAAATTCACTGATAAGAACTGGGTGCCCTTGACGTTATTAAACTTATAAAATGAAGATTTTTGGACAGTCTTCTCGCTACCTAAAGAACTCAACCTGTTCTTCTGATTTTCAGGAAGACAAATTACAAACTAAGTTTCTGAAGAACACTCAAAATGCAATAATTCACTCAGAGGAATCTCTTTAAGAAAGAAAAAAAAAGTCATGAAACCTAACCCGAGGATTTGATTGGGCTGTAATTATCCTCTTGAAACTCAATTTTGCTGGCATCCCACCTCAAAAATGAGCGAAGCACAACATGATTCTGTGATTGAAACCTGTCTGCCGTCAATCCACATAACTGCCTTATACTTCACATGGACCTGCTCATCTTGTCAAGCAAAGAAAAATCTCATAATCAGTTTTAACACCCCGGAGCCCTTCCAATTCTCAAAGTAATATTCCAAACAGCTCAACTACAGCACAGAAACGCACAACTTGGCTGCCAACCTGTTGTAATGCTATGAAAGAGCAGAACTTGAGATGATAGAGGCCATAAATTTATAAAATCCTTTTAAAGCCATCTGTACTGCAGGAAGAAACTTAAATGAATCCTTTGCACCTGTTTGGGTTTGGTTTGCGTCGTTTTGTGGTTTGTTTTTTTTTTTTAACCTGAAAGAACCGGGAAGCAACAAAAGGATAAGCAGTTATCGAGTGCTGTAAACCATGTATGTTTGAAAAAACAAACGGCATGCTCCTTTGGTGCGTTCTGTGTGCTATAGAATGAGTTTTAAACAAATCTAAACTGTGCTGGATCCCATTGCTTTAATTGTGTGCACACACATACACACATGTGCACAAGGCTGCTGGAGTGGAGAGAGCACTTGTCTGATTTCCTACTGCTCAGCCCCTACAACAGCACCAAAAGGAGCCTTCAGTTCCGCTAGAGCAGGCAAAACACTTTCATTGTTTTGGGAAAAAAACCTTCCGGGAAATAAAATCATACATTGCTGTACATTTATTATTAAATATTTATAAGCATTACTGATAATAACAATTTGGAATTACTAATGTAATTTTCTTACAGTCTGCAAGTCCAATACATACAATGAACAACTCTCTCATAGGTTTGGGAGCACTCTCCCCTTGGAAATCTCTTTAAAATATGTTTCCTAATGCTTTTGATACTTTCATTTATCAGCCTATCCTGCACTTTTTAATTGACTTTCAAGAGCAGTACTGCAAACAGTAAATGCCCCTGTTAGTTGAAATGTATGGCACAGAGAAAAAAAATGAATTAAAATTGCTAACTGAACTATTAGCTTTGTGTATAAACACAGTCGTATCAAAATGAGGGTCCTGGGACAAGGCACCGTTTACTGCTGATGTTCTCATTTACGAATTCATACATCAAATCTTAAAGGAGAATATAGGAGAGTAAAACTGAGAGGAAAAGAAAATGCAAGTCAGAAGGCTGGAAAAGAGGCACTGTTTTAACACAGGATCTCCCACATCTGGAATCCAGCAGTGGGAGCCTGAGGTAGGGATTAGGTATTTATAATTCTAAATCAATATTGCAGCATAACAACAAACTATATCATCTGGCCAAAGAATACCTTATTTAGCTAAAGCTTAAACATATGTCACTAATGTTAATATCTGCACATATCTTGTAAAGCTCCTTCAAACTTTCATCTAAAAGGAAGTTTAGTGCCAATGATTTCTGATATGATTTATAAAAAAATAAGCTAGCAAAACTCAGAGAGTGGTAAGGCTTTGGGGGTTGGCTTTTCTGATTTTTCTTTTTTTTTTTTTTTCTTTTTCCTTTTTTTTTTTCCTTTTTTTAAACAAAAGCCCATCAATTGGTGCCAGACTCCGGCTCAGCTGATGAATATTTTGGCCTTCATATCACACTTGGGTTTCTCTGTAGCTCAGTCCTGCCAACCCTTTGCATGCTGAGTCTGCTGCAGAGAGCAGTGGATTTGCCAAGTGCATTTTTCTCTGCAGAAGGGCTGTGTGAGCCTTCCACATGAAAGGGCTGCAGAGGGAAACTCACTGAAGCGGTAGTCGACGTCCTTCCCGAGGCCTTTTCACGTGTCGAGCCACTTCTGCACACTGGAGTCCTGTAGCAGGTGAGCTGAACAGCCAGGTGTAAGTGCACAGACCATAGAATGGGCTGAACATGGTGCACATTCACTGCTTACTCTTTTACGCCTCTGCAACTTTCACAATCAAGGAAACAAATTCACAGAAGAGAGTAGAAAATGAATAAAATGGCAAGAGAAACAGGGGAAAGGCCCAAAGAATGAAAAGAAGAAAAAAAAAAAGAAAAAAAAAAAAAAAACCTTGAGAATGAACAGTTTATGAGAGATAAAGACACGAGGTTGCCCATTTGTCAAAGCATCCTCGTTTTCTAGAAATCTGCATTTCATTCCTAGCAAGATGCAATAGATCCGACTCAGTGGCTTATACAAAGAGAGTTTGGTAGGGGAGGCAAAAGAGACTCAGTGGGGAAAGGAAAGCTGAAAATTCCTGTGGTCCTCTCAGGGAGTCACAGCATTTTGAGCAATACTGAAAGCACAGGTTAACTTTATAAAACAAGCATGTGCTTTAGTGCTTAATTTGAGTGCCATTTCAGTGCTGTTCGGTAAATAATTATATTTCACCTTTGTTAGCAATGCCAAACTTTAGATTAAACCCTAAATCAAAATTCTTGCCAAAGAATGAAATTGAATCACATGCTCTGAAGCAAATCCCACCAGTAACTCTCCGAGTAAAATCAAAGATGAGGACTCAATTCAAACACCCGGAAGGCAACGTTTCTACTTACTTTAATAGTTCAAATTAAAAACATGCTTCTGCCTTTACAACACAATTCTAAATTTAAGTTTACCGCAATAAAACAAGAATGACACTAATACAACATAGCCATGGTATCTCTCCAAACAATTATTGCTTGTATTTTAAATTAATTGCCTGGACTTTTAAAACGAAAAGCCTTTTTCAGCATTTCACAGCTGAATTACTAAATGAATCTGAGTTCTGCAGGTATGTCATTTGGTGACACTGCAACTGTTTGCAAAAGCATCCCTACTCCTGTCTATGCTGGGGCCTTACCTACTTAACCGTATCGACCAGTAAGGAGCACCTGTCCTGACTGGAGACAAGACCTCATTAGGTTATACTGCATTATAATAAATTCCTAACAGTTCCTAATGAAACACTTGCGGTCCAGCAAAGCAAGGCGATTATGTAAACAGCACTGCAGCATGGCACCCTGCGGTACAGTGCTGTGGGGAAGGCCTTAATTGCTGAACTTCGCATTAAATGCTGAGCTCCAAGCGAGATGAGCTGAATCTGAAGTGATAGGAGAAGTAGAGCCCTCTGTGTTCTTCTGGGCTGTACATCTAATTCCTTGTGGACGGAAACTGATGCAGTCCAAAATGTGAAATTTTCAGAAGAGCCTAAATAGCTCAGTGCCAACTTTTCTATTGATGAGGATGCTAGAAAACCATTGTAAGCCAGATTGTGTGAGCTCCCACCACTTCATGCTTTGAAAGCAATATTTGATAATGCAAACATCCTTCCTCTCAGAAATGAAGAATCATCCCATTCTCAAGTCATCTGAGGAGTCCCCAGCAAAATTCCTCTTAGCAAAACACCAGGACACCTGCAATCTTCTGAAACTTGTAGAACGTAGTTCCCACATCACAGCTTAACTGCGATGGGTGCTGTGTACCCATAGAGAGGCCTGCTGTTTCCCTGAAATCCTGAGCCAGACATGGCCTTTGACATGTACAAATATTAGACAGCGGTAAAGGAAGCTGATCTTCATTAAATGCAGTAATACAACTTGAGAGAGATGCTTTAAAATAAACAAATTACTAAAGACCAGAAGAGTATTTTTAGAAGCTGGGTTATCTCCTAACTCTGGATAGAGTTGGGGCTGAGAGAGCTGAGACTGTGCAGCCTGGAGAAGGAAGGCTCTGGGAGAGAGCGGCCTTCCAGTACCTGAAGGGGCTGTAAGAAGGAAGGGGATGGACTCTTATGGAGGATCTGTGTGATGGGACAAGGGGAAATGGCTTCAAATTAAAAGAGGGGAGATTAAGATGGGTTATAAGGAAAAAGCTTGTTATGATAATAGTGGTGAGACAGCGATACAGGTTGCCAGAGAGGTAGTGGTGCACCATTCCTGCAGACAACCAAGGTCAGGCTGGATGGGGCTGTGAGCACTGATGGAGCTGTGGGTGTCCCTGTGCACTGCAGGGGGTTGGCATGGATGGCCTTTAGGAGTCCCTTCCAACTCAAACGATCCTGTGATAATGACACATCAGGAAAAGTCACCCCACAAGGCTGTTCCACTGAACAGTCCAGATCGCCCATCTGGCCACCCATTTGCGATCAGGGACCCCATCCCACACTGCTGGCCCTGCTGCTTGCACCCCAGGGCACCAGTGAGCGTGGGGCTGCCCCGGGGGTGTGCTGCTGGTTTCTATTTACTTTCAGAAGTAGCCTGGGAGAATAAACCATTCAGTATGCTAAACAATTAGCCTTCCAAGACAAATGGTGTAGGTCAGACAGATACTACAGTGTAGCTTCTGATCTGCCAATGAAGTGGGCTACAGCTGCAAGTCATTACCCTGAAGTGAAAATAGATTAACTGAATACATAAACTGCCTGATCCTTCTGTAAAACCGAGCAGAGGATTTGTGAGATCTGTAATCCTGGTATTCAGCTCTTTTCTTACATTCTGCAGAGACGCCTGAATCTGTTTAAGGCATGTCACACAGCTATTTTCAGCTGAGTCCTCCAATATTGGAGATATTAAAAAAGGTCTTTCCGACAATTCTCAGCTACCTTACACATTCACTACCTCAGCTTTAGGCAAATGCTTACAAATACTGCCGTTCCCCTTTGGAGGGGAATGTTTATAATGTGGTATATGCAGCACCGCATCGTATGCAGAGATCGTACTGCTGTGACATAACTGTGTTCTGGAATTGTCACATTTTAAATTTAATCTGCAAGCGTTCGTCTTTGCAGGGATTGTGTCAAGTTAGGAAACCCTGTCTGTATTATGGAGAAAGAATGCGTGCCTTAGGGCCATCATTACTTCTGTATTAAAAACCACACATATCCCCATATAAAAATAACGTACAGATACATAGCCTGACCCAAGCATGGAGAGATATTAGAGAAGTGAAAATAATGTTCTACCAGAAATTATCATGGAATTTGGCAAATATTTCAGTAAATCTAACCACTCTACAAATACATACCAAAGAAAAAACAGCCAGTATCACAACATCTTCAGATGATGAAGATGCATGAGGAAGCTGTGAATGGTGGCTCAAGCATTAGAACTGGAACCCAAAGCAGAGCATTAGTTAAACCTGTGGGCAGGAGAACAAGGAGAACAAGGGATGTCTTATATAGCACTGACCATCAAGTTGGATGCAGTGGTAAATATGTTTTCCTCTAGCCACATATACTGAAAAAGAGGGAAGTACTGCAATAAATAGCATGGGGGAAGAGAACAATCTTCTCAAAATGGTTATCCATCCAAGTCTCCTATATATCAAGTGGAGTAACACGTACTTGAAATCTTAGCAAAAATCTGGTTAAATATCCAACATTTCAGCCATGACAAACATATCTGCACTTTTACCAAATCTCTCTCTCAGTAGTCACAAATACTCTCCCCTGTGCCTTCTAGAGGAAATAAATCCTACAATAAACTACTTTACAGTAAAAAACTTTCATTAAAATTGTCAGTTTTATGAAGCATTAACTTGTATAAATTTAGCCTGCTATTAATAATGATAATAAATATCTATAGGATATGTAGTTTATATTTCGAAATGATTCTTTGACAGCTTCAAAGTAAAAAACTTAGCATTTTAGTCAGATTTTCATATTTCTTTTGATTAAAGAAACATGCACGCTAGTAATACAAAAAAATGACATTTGTAAGCAACAATCTCTAGGTTTGTTTGGCAATGATAGCATTCAGCAATATTCTGTTCCAGTTCCAAAAGCAGTGGATAAAAATGTGCATGGGGATCTGTAAATAAAGGTTTCTTTTTTTTAAAAAAAAAAAAAAGGAAAAATAAAAGAATGGTTAAATTCTCCTAACAAAGTGACAGTTCTGAAAGTATCTTTGTGGAGTTTGAAAAGTGTCACTTCCAGCACTGTCGAGAGGGGAAGATGAGGGGATGCAAACTACTGAAATATTTCAGAAGAGAACTCAAACCTTCTGCCTCTTCAGTAAATATCTCTGCATCAGACACACCAGTATTAGTCCATAATCTAATACCAGTATTGTCTTGGCAACTAATTACTAATCCATTCAAAAACAGAGTGGATCATCTAGCTGCCACTTTGAATGCTGAAGGAGTCTGACACTTCTAAAAGAGAGGCATACCAAAACTATTGGTGTGTGTCAAGGCTGAGGTGGAAATTAGCCACTTTCATAATGGGTTTTACATGAGTATAGTAAAAAAAAAAAACTCTTCTAAGCCACCAAACTTCAAGTTGTAGTCATTACTTCACAGAGAATAACAACTTTCTGATTAAAAAAAAAATGAATTGCAGAATGTCTATTCTATGATTCTATAGTTTTTCACACAGAGGGTGGTGATGCCCTGGAACAAGGGTTGCCCAAGGAGGCTGTGGATGCCCCATCCCTGGAGGCATTCAAGGCCAGGCTGGATGTGGCTCTGGGCAGCC
>JAOWBP010001760.1:3514974-3525895 GCA_028571105.1 Tragopan temminckii | reverse complement strand
TGGGATAACATGCAGTGTAATGATGGCTCTCTGCTGTCATTGCCTGAGATCCGATCTTTCCCTTTATGTGCCCTGAGGTGACATAGTCCACACAGTCATTAGCAGTGCCCAGGCTCCATCCACTGATCCTGCCACTATCTATATGGCTTTTCAGTTGGATACTGTCTTGTTTTACAGCTGGTTCATGGTAGACCATACCAGAGTCTACATTTTTTTATCTGCACAAAATGACAGGGAGCATATAAACAGGAGGGGGAATGGCTGTTTATGAGGGTGGATAATGATAGGACAAGGGGAGATGGTCTTAAACTGAGACAGGGGAGGTTTAGGTTAGATATTAGGAGAAAGTTTTTCACTCAGAGGACTGGAACAGGTTGCCCAAAGAGGTTGTGGATGCCCCATCCCTGGAGGCATTCAAGGCCAGGCTGCATGTGGCTCTGGGCAGCCTGGTCTGCTGGTTGGCGACCCTGCACATAGCAGGGGGTTGGAATAGATGAGCATTTTGGTCCTTTTCAACCCAGGCCATTCTATGATTCTATTATTCTATTTTAGGAATTCAGAATATCTGTTCTTTTTTTTTTTTTTAGAGGGATAGCACATAATAAGAAAATAGCGCTCACAGTTTATAATTTTATTTCTATTACTAGCAAGGTCAAGGAAAGATCAAAACAAAAGTGTATTTTCCCTCACTGTTCAGTTAATGTTGTGCTCTTGACAGGGTTACGTGGCTGATCAGCTCTGAAATGTGCAATAAATTATTCTGTATGTACTTGGGATGCAGCCAGCATGAAAGGCAGAGGCACAAAATAAGCATATCTGGAGGCATCTTCCTGGCTCAGCTTTCAGCACTGAGAAAAATCAAATATTTTTTTTACCTGACCAAATTATTTGTTTTCTTCTTCTGTTTGTTATTTTTTGCGACTCATGGGGTATTTCTTTCTCCCAGAGCACCTCACCCAAACCACTTTCTATACTTCTGCCAGTGAAGATCTTCCCCAGCTCCGAAACTCCACAGCCGAGACTAGAGCACCAAGTCATGGGAGTTACGTCATCAGGCAGAGCTGTAAAGTTATCTGATCAGCCATAGGTGTTAAAATAAATATGCTGCCTTCACTTGGCTCTGGAAAATTCATGTGTCAGAAGCGACAGTGAAATGGTGGATTCCATGTGCACCATCGCCTCCCCTAAGAACAAATTAAAGCCCAAACCAAAATTCTTAGGAGGTACATGTGTTCTCCAGGTGGATGTATAGGTCCTCAGTTGAAGTACATGAGCGAGAAAAACAGTTCCCCACAGTTGCCCATGGACGCCTCAGATGAAGGCTTAATTTTCATGTATTCTCTCATTCTGGGTAACAGGGGAAAAAATTAAAACAATACCCTATCTTCATTGCAAACTATTTTATTACTTAACTGAATTAAGTTCCTCATTCTCTATATTCTCCTCAAAAAGAAAAGCTGTACCAAGCAGCTGCACATCTGAGGCAGCAATCCATTCTCTCAGACCTGTTATATTTGGCCAAAAAGCACACTGCAGGAAAAAAATAGCTAATACAACTCCAGAGACAATCAAATACTATATAAAATCCTAGCAAGGCTTTCAAAATCTTTTGGGGCTTGTCTAAACCAAAAATCATTTGAAATCATGATAAATATGGGATTTTTTTTTTCCCCTTACCTGAAGGGTTCAGATGGTGAAACGCATCAGCTCTTACTGTTAAAGGCTACCAGTAGAAAAAGTGGAGTGTGAAAGCACTATTGCATTATAGCACAGCAAAACTACAGGCAGGAATTGTGGACATGAACATGAAAATTAACAGAAGAAAACATGTTCAACCACTCTTAGGCTAAAATGGATCCTGATATTTTCTAAGGGTGATATTCATGCACAAGCCCGTTCACAACCTGAGGGATTTGCACGTCAAACCAAAATAAAAGGATGTACGTTTTGTGAAAGTGCTGCACGTTTCAGCTTGAAAACTCAGGTTCTGAACTAAAAACAGCACTTGCACATTCATGTCTTTTTCAGCCTATCATAATTTTAAACTATTTTTTGGCTGGTCATTTGAACAATGTACAAGAGTGTGTATCTGTATATATGTACCAGAAATGGCACAGTATAAAAAAACCTCAGTTTTTAATAAGCCTGCAGTAACTATGGTAAATAAAATCTTATTACTCATGAAATATAAGGTCAACGGCTCTGTTCTTCAACAGTTACTCTCCATTTTCAGTTGAGTTCAATAAAATAGAACACGTCAGTTCCTAAAATATAAATGGCCACCAAGAGACCAGGTCTATGTCTACAGAAAATATGTACAGTTGCACATATTGCAGATTTTGTTGTTAAACATTCCTTCTAATGCCAGTAATAAAAACGTGACATAACCCAGAGCAGCGCATCTACCCAGTACATCCTGTGCCAGCTGCCATTTCTGGTATGAGCAGTTAAACGCAAGTGGGACGTTCACCTTTGGTGTCAGAGCTGGAGTTGGCAGAGACCAATGAAGCAGAATTTGTTACACATGCTTTAAATTAAACCAACTGAGTTCACCTTGATTCTGTTTCAAAGCTTCTGAATGCACTGATTAATGAGCATCTATACAACAGGGACAATTAAAGCAGCAGCACTCCCATAGATACATATCTTGACACCTTTTATGTTCCAGCAATGAATTTGCCCAAACACCCTTCATCACTGCTAGCAGCAGTTCTGGTAACTGCTTTCCTTGCAGTGAGTCTCTCCATCCAGCCTAACCTGTGAGAGGCCAACCATTTCAATCTTCTTGCATGCAAGGTTTGCTAAACACTTTTTCAAAACCTCTTTACACCATGCTTCTGGAAATTAATGCTAATATATACAATTACTATTACTCAGAAATCAATCCCACAGTAACAAGATGACTCCTCATAACCAGAGCAGTTTATTTATCTGACCCAAAGTTCACGGAAAGACCCAGCTTCCAAGAACCAGCAGACAGCAAACCACTCTGAATGAATTTCCTGCGTGCACATGATATCCTGATAGGCCTTCAGGACTTCAGTGCAAAACCACTTCAAAATGCAGTCACAATATGAAGGCTGTGAGTTTCAACCATTAGGGAGGAAAGTGTGAGCAGGGGACTGCCTCTAAGAGCTCTCATCTATTCTACTGCACTGTCGCAGGTCTTCAACCATCCTGAGTGCTCACAGGGTTTATTGAGGCTACTGGATAACTGCTCTGTGCTGGTCTTCATCCATGCTGCTTCCCCAGCTCCTCTTTTTTCAGTAGCGTATCAGGAAGCTGGAAATGCAGTATGAATGCATGCATGTTCTCTCCTATCCTCCCAAACAGCATTCATCCAAAGCCTACATCAGCAAGCGCTGGAAGATGGTGAGCAGTTAGGTTCTCTTTGGTTTGGGAAATCAAGAGACAGGCAGAGGAGAAGCACCTGAATTCACACCCTCAGACAAGCAAGAAGGCCCTGCCATCACCAGCCCTCCTGGCACATCCCACAGACACCAGACAGAGCCATGGAGCTCCATCCTTGAGACAGTATCACAGCACCAAAGGGGTTCAGAGACTAAGAGCAGGAATTTTAAGAAAACTCAGGTTTTTTGCCCTGCTGTCTGACTTCATCATATTTTTTCAACAGCTGTCAGGATTAAAGATGCTTCTTAAAGTGTGAGGTTGTGTTTCATACTGAGCTTTGTCTGCCCATGCCCACCATCCAGCACAGTCATGTGGAAGGGAACTCTATTCGCTCCTTTATATGACTTGCCAATCCATTTCCAGTTATTTTGTTAGATTACCTTATATCTCTTTCTCCAATAAATAATACACAAAGAGAAACAAGTTGATAAAAAAAAACAAACACAAAAAAACAACAAAACTCAAAAACCATCCTACCTGCAGTAGCCAAATAAGGGCTGATTTTTTATTTTATTTTCCTATCCAGTTTAACAAAATGAGGAATTGTGACCAATTAAATTGATAAAGAGATTTTTTCATAAAAATCTTCCTAACGTCGATATGTCACTAATTTGCTGCCTTTGATTTGGCATCTATGCCTTGGAGTTGGAGTCCAAGTTTTATGGTTAAGTAACACAACATTCCATTGTACATGTGAGTATCTGTGAAAAAGAGTATCTGTGTATCTGAAGAGATATTAATAACATGACAGATTAAGTTCCATACTAAAATGCAAAAGACAGATTAAATATTTGAAAACATGTTGAATCACGACTAGAATTATTAAAAGGGCATTTTGACAATATTCTAATATGTTCTTCAAAACATCAAAGTATGAATCTGGGCTGTAAGAAAGTACAAAACCCAAGTTTCTTCATATTGTACACATTTGTCAATGGCAACTTCAGCCTTTGCCAGTGGGCAAAGAATCAGCTTAGTTTTGTAGCTGAGAACACAAAGATCTGTGATGCTCTTCTTGCTGTATGTGAATGATACAGACACAGCCCTTATAATAAGCAGCAAATCTGTATAATGACATAATCAAATATATCGTTAGCCATTACCTCCAGACAGAAGATGCTGAAGAACCACTCTAATTTTTTTTTTTTCCTTTTTATCACATTATGCCGTGACGCAAGCTTTGTTTTTTTCACTGTTTCAATCTCTGCACAGTATTTAGAAACTCAGAAAAATTTTGAAGTCTCAACTCTCAGCACATCGCACGCAGCTATGTGCAGGTTTTTGGGAGCATGGCATGAAGAAACACTAGAATGAGTGAAAAGCATGCCTCACTTGAACTTTCCATACGCCCACATAAAAGCAATTTCTATAAAAATTATTAAAAATTGAGTGTAAGATGCAAAGCAAACAGAACATAGAAAACTGCCCTGCATTTGTACTGCATCAGACCACAATGTGACATTCCACATTCTTCTCAGCAACTTCACTGTGATTGGCTTGGTTTGTATCAATACAGGTATTTTAGTAAACAGCTCACATTCTAACCGCTTCTTAATACATTATTCACTGTAAATGGTTCCACTCTGCTTGCCGTTAAGTCAGTATCAAGGCTCAGCGACTATTTTGGATTGAGACTGAACTCGAAGAATATTTTTGCATTACAATTTAAATAAGTTTCTGTATTTGTCCTCTCACCACAGTATTATTACATACAAAAAAGTGTGTCAGTTGGGGGCATTTCCTAAATGCCTGCAACAACAGGAAGAACTCCATTTTCAGAATATAGATGACCACAGCAAGTTAGATCTGCAGTGCCAGGTCTTGGTAATCCCCAGTCTAGGACTGCATTTCAAGTACCTAATTTGGATTTACAACATGACAGAAGGTTCACTACATTTAAGATACTTTTTTTTTTTTTTCCTTCTTGACCTGAATTGTTTTGAAACTCTTGCACCTGTATGATCCAAGGAAACCAAAGCATGACACAGTGCCTAGCAAAAATTACAGGGCATTTTTGGATCAATACCTCAATGCATTAGACTGCTCTCCACTGCCAGCCTTTCTCTTTCAACAATGCTTCCCTTCAATATTCTTTCTTTTCCCTCCACCATACTTTTTTTTAAACCTGACATTCTTGGTCTGCGCTCTGTCTTGCCCTCAATCTTTCTTTTCTGCACAGCTTGCACACCTCTTAGGATCTGGTAGTTCTGAAGATAAATTCTCCATACTTTTCTGAATGCAAATGTGGGTCTATTTGTATTCTTCCATTTTCTGCCTGCCACCTCCAGCTGCACACTCTGAATTGCAGTAGTGAACGCTATTTAATCTTAACTTTTTTCCCCCTCCTCCTTCTTCATGGACAAACACAGTTTTCATGTATCTGGCACATCTGTAGGGTTACCAGCTTTGCAGATGTGAAGGCATGGGATGAAGAGAGGGGGAGTGTTTGAGCACTCTCAAATGTCTACTTAGCACCAGCTGACAGCAAATATAATTTTCCAGCAGAACGAGTGGCTTTTGTGAAAAAGATATGTCAGTGAGGCAAACTAGTCTAACTTACTGACTTAAGCTGAGTGCTCTTCTGACCTCAAATGTTTTCTTCCACCACTGACTGCAGGACCTTCTTTCCACGACCAACTCAGCAGTTTTGAGCACCAGGATCTCTTCCCTCCATACACCTGATGCTTGTCCACTCTACAGCTCCCCAACAAGGCTCTAGTAGGACTGATTCTTTTTTTCTGCTTGGGTTGGTTATAAGTAAAAAAACAAGGGAGCCATCTGTTTGTGGATGTTTGCTGATCATCTCCCAAACGTAAGCCTCTACGGGCCTATCTCTAGGAAGATAAATTCATTTTATTTTAATTAAAAACTTAATTTCCTACAAAATTGATGAAATGGATCCCACACCCTACCATGCCCTTCCAGATACAATTTCCTATTCACCAGTAGCAAACTCATCTTCCACTGCTGTCATTAGCCTACACGTAAGTCTTACTGAAAATCCAATCTACATGAGTCATAGAGGGAACTAAATAGAAGGGTTTATTTTGTTTAATATAATTTATTCTTAGGAAGAGTTTACTATCCATTACCCACCTGTTCTGTACATTCCAGAACTCCTATAACCTCAGAATCAAATTCATGACCATACTTTCAGTTTCTCTCTCCACTTCGGTCAAGCAACTGCCATCCTTTAACAGATTTCTGCTTGGACCTGGTAAGGGCATGGTTAGGGTAAATAAGGCAGTTCAGATTCTTTTTGATATCATGATGAGAATATGACAACATCTTTGTTCTTCCTATGAGTGACAAGGTGGAATAGGTTCCAGCACCTGGGTGCTGGGCCAACCTCTGCTGCAGTTTCAGAGTCAGAGTACTGTCTTGGGAAAAGATACAGGGACCAGTCGACTTTCTCTAGCCACAATATCTGGAAGCAAAGAAGTGCTTTCAGTAGGACAGCCAATATAAATCAAATCAGCTTTTTTTCTGATAATTTACCTTTTTGAAATTTTGCCTTCATCAAGTGATGTGAGAATAACTTAATGTGTATTTTATCTTCAGACTGAAGGAAAGAGAGAGAAGAGCAATTGGAAACTTTAAGCAAAGGCGAAACAGAATATTTCTGCTCTATTACTGTCAAAGGGTACTGGGCTTTTGTCATTATCAGAGAAATAGGTTTTGTTTTTCTTTATTCGATGAAGATTTATCTAAAGTAAGCCATATGACCAAATCATTGCTGAAAGGTGCATGTTAATAACCTTGCTAAGATACTGTTCTTTCAAGCCTAAATTAAAACCTGCCATATTTACGCACTTTCCTTCTTTTTTTCATGGACAAGTAAAAAGCCACTCAAAGCAGACATACAGTAAAGTTCTGAAAGTCTAATAAGAATTCTATGTTGAGTGCCTCTCAATTTATCAGACTCCGCAGTGATCATCTACTGCTTTTCCACTGGCTTCAAGAGGAGCTAGGAAAATTTCCTGGCTCTGACTCACAGCAACACTATCATCTCTTTCTATTATGTTCCATACTGAATTAATTTTTAGTTGTTAAAATAAATTACTGTGATAACCTTTGAAAAAGTGATTTTTCATTTTATTACAACTAGCCATGCTAGCATTCTTTCTAGCTGCTCTTTTCTCATCACACTGTATTGTGTCTGGCTTGTGAGATAGAAAAAAATCCTATTAGGAGGTGACCTAATCCAGTTACACAAAAAGCTCACAGGTAGAACAGAGAGGTTGGCCCATATCACCCATCTATCAAGTGTCCTATGTAATTGTGGTCAATTGGTACCAGGCATTGATAGATCCACAGACTCTAAAAGTAGTTAAGGTATAAAGCACTTCACAATCAATAATAACCGCAGTTACATCTCTCTAAGTATTTATCTTTTTTCTTCTATCATGTTGCAAACCTGGCCAGATACAGGACAACTTCCACAGCTCCCTGAGGCCTGCAGCTACAGCGACAGTTCTTTTGGTCAGCTGCTGTGCCCTGGCAGCCCTCCCTTCCCAACCTCACCTCCTAAGCCAGCTGATTCTCCAGTAGTTCTTTCAGTCATTTCACCTTAACACAGAAGAGTGTGCAACCCTGCTTCTACTGAGCAAATAGGTTTCAGTGTCAGCTTGGTAACTGATCAAAACTTTGGCAGTATTCATCTGAAACATAACTGTTGACAGAGCGGAACAGAAGCTGTCTGCCATCTAGAACCCAAAAACCTGGTATCAGAACTACTGGAAGCAGTAGCCAAGAATGAGCAAGCTCAACTCATGGTGGGCAGGGAGGCGGTGCAGTGCATCCTCTCACTGCCCTCTCTCACTCTGCCTTGCTGAGAGAGGCCCTGCAAGGGTACAGCAGGTCTGCTCCAACAGACTGGGGCTAGCTTGGTGCTTCAGCCCAGTCAGGCCTGGAGACCGCTGTGTGGGGCTGGTGGTGAGCCCATGAGTCTGCAGGGGAGGCTGAGGTTGGGAGGCAGATTCCCTGTCTCTGGATTTGGGGCTGGGTTCTAGATGCCCGGCTTGGGGAATGGGGAGAGCATGCAGGCCAGCTTGTAAAAGAAGGGAAAAAAGTGAGACAGGATGAAAGCCTGGTAGGGGTGAGCAGCACTTCCAGTAGTGAGTATTTGAGGCCAGGCAGGCCTATTTTTCTTCCAGATGAAAAAAACAGATTGCTCCTGAAGGCATAAAGAAATTAAAACACCAGTTCCACTTTGGTACTATTAGAGCACTGAGGTGAGGTGTGTATGTGTGTGTACACATCCTGTCATTTCTCTGGAGACATCTACAGATAATTTGCTCCCAGCACTTCCCGCTGCAATAGTCATGACCCAATATGACCCAAGCAGAAAGTCTAGAGATGCCTTTTGTAGCAGAGGATAGTTGAGTTAGGGACCAGCTGTACAAATCAGAGTTATACAAGTCCAAAAAGCAGCTCTGCTCTAAAATGCTTGGAGGTGCTGGCAGATGGCAAGCTACGTGTGAGTCAGCAGAGCACCCTTGAGGCAATGAAGACAATCCATGTCCCAGCCTGCAGCAGGTCAAGGCGTGTGATTACTGCACTCTGTTCAGCACTTGCTCAGACATGCCTTGTATAATGTGTCCGGATTTGGTCCTCCATTTCAAGACAGGCATTGAAAAACGGGAAAGGGTCCAGTGAAGAGTCCACCAAAATGATGAGAAAATTGAATAACTTAAATGAAAAACATTGAAGGACCTTCATACTTTTCAGCCTGAAGAAGAAAGGTACTTAAGATCCACTCGCAATATTCCGATAGAGTATAGAAGTCATTCTGGAGAAGGTAGAGGTACTGTTCTTACCAGGATGCTTTTTTTTTTTTTTTTTTTTTTTTTTTACAGGACATGAGGTAATGGGCACAAATTGCATCAGGGAAAGCTACATGTGAGCATGAGAAATACAATGAAAGTAATTAAGCATTGCATTAGGCTGCTCAGAGAAGAAGTGAGATCTCCTTTCAGAAAACAAAACAAGAAGAAGACTGGGCTTGATCATGTCCCAGACAACCTAACATAAGGCCCAAAACCTAAGGTTTCCAATAGACCAGATCACCTCCAGAAGTCCCTTCCAACCTAGATTTACCTGTGGTTCTAATTCAAAACTGAAAGCAAAAGATGAGATGCAGAAGGACAGTGTTTTATCTCAAAGCAGATATTTCCACAAATTCATTTCCCCAATTCATTTAGCTACAATCTTTTCGGGATAAAATACATTCTTCCCTCAAAAATCAAAAAAGGAGGCAGAAATTGCCAATAGTGCAACTTGCTGGACAGAAAATAAACTAAACTGTTGGGTTGTAAAAGTATGTAGCTTTTTGAAGCTACATTTATTTTTATAACAGTTAAGAACTGACTCAATATCGATGGCAAAAAGCTTAAGCAGTCATCAATAGCACAAATCATTGTTTTAATCCAAAAGCTGAATTTAAACTACATTACTGAAAACGCATGGTTTCCCTGCGATGCTCGCAGTGAAATCAGAGGCTGGGGCTGCCTGGCATGCAGTGAGCCTTGGCTGATGGCAGTGCTGTAATCCACAAGCAGAGAAAGTGAGAAGTGACTGTCTGACACACAAGGTCTAAAGAATGACTAATAACAAGCTTTTCATGAATTGCCTAATCCAAATCAATACACGTGAAAGGAGGAAGATTGTCAAGAGGTTTACTAACAAAGATGAGACTCCAGGATCATCTTAATAAGAGGATGTGTTACACATTATTTCTACATTCAGATTTAGTGAGGAAAAAATCCTGCATCAGGTCTTGGAGGAAGCAAGAAGTGGGGGTATGATACGTAGCTAAATGGTCTGATCACAATGATGCAGCCCTGTTTTGGAAAGCACTAGCAAACAGCATCAAAACAGTAAAATTAGACGAGATTAAAGTATCCTTAATTCAGTGCTTCTCCAGGGACAGCAAAGAGGTTCATTTCTTCTATGGCTTTTGAATGCTGGAGTTCAGTTTTACAGTCTGAAGACCTGCTATGCTTAATCATAAGTTGCATGTATTATTTAAATGCTGTCTCCAAAAACTCATCTTGCTTTACTCGGCTTGCTGTTTCCTTACGCAGTCACAGAAAGAAATTCAAGTGGAATCAAAACGGGGAAAAGACTTCAGCTCACCAACTGCTCTTACTAATGCTCTGAACTTAAAAGCTCATAAAACACCTCCCCTGCTTCTCCTCTAAAATCAAAGAAGCACAACAAGCATTTCATAGAATCATAGAATCATTTAGGTTGGAAAAGACCTCTAAGATCACCTAGCCCAACCATCCACCTACCACCAGTGTTGCCCACTACACAATGTCCCTCTGTATTACATTTACATGTTTCTTGAACAGCTCCAACAACAATGACCCCAGTACCCTCCTGGGCAGCTGTGCCACTGCCTCACTGCTCTTTGGGAGAAGTAATTGTTCCTAACAGCCAACCCGAACCTCCCCCGGCACAACGTGAGGCCATCCCCTCTCGTCCTACGGCCGTTCCCTGGGAGCAG
>JAOWBP010001760.1:3497800-3514890 GCA_028571105.1 Tragopan temminckii | reverse complement strand
CAACAGCCCCGCTTCCCTCAGCCGCTCCCCATCACACTTGTGCTCCAGACCCCTCACAGCTCCGCTGCCCTTCTCTGAACACACTCCAGGGTGTCATTTCTTGTAGTGAGAGGCCCTTTCACTCTCAGAAGTCTCTCTGATGGGGAAGAAAGGAGCCAAGGATATCTCCTCACAGATGCCTAGCAGGGGAGGAACAATGCACCCTGCATGGAATGTGAGATAGCTTGTTGGGTCTCCCATTGAGAAACAACAGAGGAAAAGGTCAATAAAAAGCACACATTTGGGGGAAAGCAAGAACTGGGAGATGAGGAGGAGGAGAAATGACTTAAAATGAAGCACAGGACGAGGAGAAAGGAGTAGGGCTTGGCAATTAAAAAGGGGAAAACCAATAAATGACACACAGAAAAGAGAATGCAATTCATTTGGTCAAGCTTTTTCATTGCCGTGCCCTCCTTCCTAGGAAAGGAAAGCAAAGCAGAGCACATAGTGAGCAGTACAATGGGGAATACGCTGGCTGGCTGATGCTGTCTTTGGGAGGAACTGCACAGCAGCACTCTACTTCCCTTGGTTTGATCTCGGAAAAGCAGCACTAAAGTAAATATATGCTCCCGTGAAAGTTCAGTGATGTCCCTGGAGCTCATTCATTTTCTAACCTTTTACCAGCTGCTGGCCTGCAATGGTAGGAGTTCACTTTAAGCCTGACTGGATTTCAAAGCAAAGGTCCCAGAGGTGACAAACTGCTCATTAATTCACTGTAATGCCTTAGTGCTGCAGGAACTGTTTTAAACGCACAATCTGAAACTATTTAGAGCCTCCAAATAATTATATCACGAGAAGCCACCACACACTTCAAATTTACTAATGTTAAAATCTTGCCATGTAATCTGCTGATAGAACTAATGAAGAAAAAGGAGGAGACTGGCATTTTATTAAGAAATGCTAATCAACCTGTTTTTGAAGTGTCCCTCATTTGCATTACAAACATTATTATGAAAATTCAGCATTATGCTTCTCTGTGCAGCATTGTACTGCTCTACTGAACATCAAAAATATTCACTTCCTCAGAGCAGGGAAAAGAAGGGAATGAAAAATCATGATCAAAGATAACTTCAATTACTTGTTAATTTCACCTTAATTCCACTCTTGGGATAATAAGCCTTCCTCATAAGTTTCCTTCCCTGTAACAAATTCTGATATATGCTTATAGCCCCCTAAATCTATTCCCACAAGAAGTAAATGAATAAATATGCATCAGTGTAATTTACATAGCCTTCACCGCAAGCATGGTAGGACTGTTCATAAACTCACTACTGTTTACTGTGCGAAAAACTCATTAAGCTCCCCTTTGAATACAGGAATGAAACGTGTTTTTTAATTTATTAGAAGTATTCTCATTCGTCTCCTGTTCAACAACATCAAGCACAGATGCATTCCTCTCCAGTTAAAAGTAAAATAAAGTAAGAGAATCAGAACTGTATACTTTTGATTGCTTATTAAAACTTCACAGTCATTCCCAACTCAAATAATTAAGCTGTTGCATAGAGTTGATAAGTAGAAAACCACACTTTTAAGTTAGTTTATCAAATGTTTATCCACCAATTATTCCTGGGTATACATTCATCCCTTCTCACAGAGCTCTAAAATGTTAAATGCAGAGATTCAGGGAAACAGTGCTGAGTCGGTGATCAACTCTACTAACAGGCAGAAAAGTAAGACATAATTACACTTGAAAAAGCAGGCAACTTACTGGTAGATTTCAGTTCCTTACTGAGCTCCATCAGCTGCACACAAAATACATTTCCTGAAAACTTTCATTTTGCTTTCGAGGAACTGGTGATCTCTGAAGGCAAAACTTGATGCAGGAAAATTCTTGTCCAGACCTGCCTAAAAGTCATTCAACATAATGTGGTTTCCAGAATTGTCAGTGAGACTAAATTCAATCTGTTAGATTTTTTTTTAAAGACACCTGAGCATCAGCATAATTTATCTTCCTTGGATATGACTCTGAAGATTAAAGAAGCCTGATCATATGGTGTGACAAAACAGCTGAAACCCAGCAAACACACACAGCTGCTTGATAAAATACAATCTTGTGAAAGAAAAGGTGAGCCCATCTCAATCTCCAAAAGGAAAAATACATATTAATCTTCTTTTGTGGGTGTTGTTCAGAAAGCAGAACCTGAGGGCCAATGGCTGTCACGTTTTTTTCTAGAAATGAAAGGCACCAAATGTTTACTATCAAAACGGGGGAAAAAAACTATTTTACAGGCTTTAGATAAAGAGAACATCTCTCTCAGAAAAAAAAAAAAAAAAAAAAAAAGGGTGGATGAATTGAAATCATAAAATAGAAGACTTCTGGAGGCACGGTAGGATTTAAGCTCACACAGTGACTCTTATTTGAAAACTGACACATTCAAACCTCCCTGTAATACCAGCAACAGTTTCTCCTTTATGTTCTGTTAAAGATTTTCTTGGTTTTGGAGTAAAAGAGAGAAACAGCAGTTAAACACCTTTTGTGTGTTTGTGCACGCACATGTTGCCTATATAACAAAACAAACACAGAACTGGAAAATGCAAGGTGCACCATCCACCAGGAAAAAGACACGGGGAATAAAGGAAAGCACTGTGCATCCTGACAGATGACGACCAACTTTTTATTTAAAAATAAAAATCCTCAGATCCCGATCAAGACTGGGGCAAGAAACACTTGGTCAAAGACCTCTTGCTCTGAAAAGCAAAGGCAAAGCATGGCTAATACCTACATTACCTGAGGCTAACCATCTCCAGAGCTGGGTGAGGCTGCACAACTGCTTACCTACATGTCACTATCTTTTCCATCATGCTATTTGCTGGGTTACAGTTACACAGCGTAATGCAGGGACTATTTGCAGCTCAGAAGGTCATTTCATATCAAGAAACTTGTGACAAACGTGTATGCCCACACAAAGCCTTCTGAGATGTTCTTAATTGACTGTGTAATGTAGAAAGAGTCCAGCCTGCTGTGATTTTGTCTACAGGACCTTTTTGAAGCAGTTCTTGAAGCAGATTAGCTCTCCATCCAGTACCCAGTTTGGTCCTTAAGAGACAGAGTTAGAGCAATGCACGCCACAGCTTGGGGAAATGCTCAAGGTTGCTTCATCACTCCCTGTTTAGCAGCACAGGTACACCCAGTGGAACCATGCTTTTGCTTCTACATATGTACTGTTAGTTTCATATTTTCCTCCTTTCTTTGGAAGTAAGGTTAATCTTAAAAAGTACATTAGGTTCAGTTTTATCTATTTGGAGGAGCATATGATTACGTCTCCATTAAGTCAAGATGTAGATGTTTCTGTACAGTAAAAGAACTACATTTTAGGGATTGTTATTTGGGTTTCACAATTTGTAAAGCATACAGACTGAGTAAAATAGCATCTCACAGTAGCCTTTCACATTATCAGACTGAACTTTATGCCTATGAAATGCATTTTATAGATACGAATTTGAGAACGAATTGAGAACGATGAGACCACAGGGTTCTTAAACTTTCCCCTTCTCCTCTGTTTGTCCCCCAATTCTATTTTCCCACCACTTTAACTCCACCCACTGAACGTCCGCCTGCTGTTACAGATGGTTTCTCTGCACTCTTAAGTCTTCCCAAAAGAGCAGGCAAAGGATTGTTTGGCCATAGTGTGCAAGGAAGGGATCTCACTTACAGTCTAATAAAGTGACAGATTCAACAGCAGTCTGGTTTCTTTGTCAACAGGGTTATAGATTTTTCCTGACACAGTAGGTCTGCCAAAGACAAAAGGCACACAGGAAAAAAGTTGTGTTGTGTAAGAGAGAGCTAACCATAATCAGGAGTACATCCCTAAAATACATCCTTTCTTTTTGTGTTTCTGGATGTAGATACAGCACTACCGCATCCCCAGAGAGTAGTGCTGTGGTGAATAATACATTCGTTATTATTCTTCCAACATGGACTGCAATCGTAGCTGTCCTTCAAATTTACATTTCTTTTACTAATTTGGATGGTTGACATGGCAAACATCTTAAGGGATATATGAAACATTATTTACTCAGTTCCTAAACTACAGGCATTGGTCTGTCCAATCAGCACATCTTGAAATGCAGCATGTTTGCATGACAAAGTTCTTCAATACGTTTCCTGGATTTCTATTATTTTTGAGTTGCTTTCTCTACCACGCAACCCTCCCAAAGGACATTAAAACTCAAGCAAATCAGCATATGATTTGTAAAACAGGCTGTATTAATTTTATTCGGCAATTTCTACTCTCAGTATTTAGATATGACAAGCCTTAGAGAGCTGTTTGAGAAGCTACTCAGTTCTGCTTTCCTTTTTCCTTTTATAAACATACACTTGTATTATTGAAGACTGTGATTCAGGAAAGGCAAGAACACAGAAGAATCTTTGAACCTTCCTGATTTTCCTCTTTAGCTACCATATTTTAAGTGGCAACACTGGTTCCTGCATTGGGCACTTTACCTTTTATTGAGGTACTTCACAATCCTCACTACTACAGTATTTTGTCTTCTAAGGTTCAGCAGCTGTAGCAATCCTTAATTAAATCTCCTCTATTCATAATTTTTTACTGCATAGCCATCTAATAAATACTAGGAAAACAAAATTAAATATCATAGTTATTAGAAAAAGAATGTAGAGGAAGAAAAAAGCCTTTGGGTACATACAGGCAAAGCTGCTACTGAGGTGGCTTTTGAATAAGCACCTGGAACCTGATTCATCACATAAAGGAACAAATTACATTTGTGGATGCAATCGTTTTTGGCCTTCCCCCTCAGCCCTCCTCCTCTCCCCCACTTCACCGCATTCACTATATTAATTCTCTTGGCTTCCCACTTATACTGAGCTTCTCTTTTAATCAATACTTAAACCAAAGGCTTGATCCAAAGCCAGCAGGGACCAATGAAAAGTTTCTTCAACTTCAGTAAAGCACAAGAACCTGAATTACATTAAGTAACGAGTTTTCCCTGCAGACTGACTATATGCAAAACAAAGCATAAAATACTTGAAATTACAGCTTTTTAATAATGCTTCAGTACCACTTTAATCACGTAGACATGCACTCTCCAACTTCATACACTAAAATTCAAACAGAAGTTATCATTTTTGTCTTATTTATCCAATAGTGTAAACAGAGAAACATACATTAGAGCAGCTATATTAAAACAATTCAGCAACACTTCAAAAGGCAGGTCTCAATTTAAACTTCCATTTCTTATAGTCTAGATTTCAACCAGGATACCTGGGGCTAATAATTAAACTCCACAGAAATTACAGAAAGGAAACACTGAAAAAAAGTCAATAAAGAAATCTTTTAGAGGAATATATCTCTAGGACAAATGGTTGCAGTGTTCATTCTATTACACTGAATCTGAAGGAGAGGAGACCTTCAACTAGTCCTTTACATAAATGCTGCAGGTGTTACAGAACTGCTTCCTATCCCTTGGTAGATGCAATTTTATTGCAGGGTTGTTTTTTCTCCCTTTTAAATGATACACGCACACACACACACACACACACAAAAGAAAAAGAAAAGGTAAAGCTCAAGTTTACTGAAAATTATGGCTTTTAACTTTCTTTCACGGCCCTGCATCACAGTAACCGCCAGTGGTAAATGCTAAAGGTGAAACACCAAGACTTTCCTCCCCTGGGTGGCTAGGAGAGTCCTGTTGTGTTCTCATTCAGGGGATCTAACACACAGCACCTCACTTTGTTCTTCTTTTATTCTAAAAATAATTCTTCAAATGATAATCTCAGGGTGGTACCTCAAACTTGCATTAAGCCGCGTGGAACTAGGATATGTATTCACCCCATTCATCATTCCTTTGTTTCTTGCTTGACAGGGATGATAGCCTAATTTTTCCTCTGCATTAATAGAACATTCACGTCACATCAAATCCTGAAGTCATTAGTTAGTATATTCACTAGATCTACGTTAATAAAGCAATAACTTGATCACTGGCTTTTAAAGTGCCAATTCAAAATAGAAAAACAGGTGCTATTTAAACAGCATAATCATCATTCTAATTGATACCTTATAGTTAACATTACAGAAGAGGGAGTAACTACGAGCACAGAACTCCCACATACATTTTCGTTCAAGCAAGTGTCTCTCAGCAGTGAAGGCATGAGCATTATGGGCATGGGAACAAGAACTGCTTCTGCTAAAGCTCGCAGATCTGTATCCTCCTGAATGTACGCTATATGCTAGTGAGCTTACAAACACTACACTATCAGACATCCTTGCTTTGGGAAAGTTGTAGAGGAACAGGAACTCTAGGCAGAGATGGGATCATCAAATGGACCACCTCTGAGCAGATCTGTTGCTGAAAATAAAAGTGCCTACCACAATTCTGTACTCAGTAAGTCTAAAACTGCTCCATGAGATTCAAAAACCCTTGATGTCGGAAGATCCGTCAATCTAAATCCCAAAGCTTGTGAAGCAGAGAGATAGAGAGAACTGGGGTTAAGAAGAGGTTCCACTGCGTGCCCTGAGAGCTGAAAGACTGCAGAAAGTGTCTGGAGTTTGAGAAGAGCTTAAATCAATGTTTGAGTAATCTCTCATGGAGCCTGCTGATTAGTTCTACAGCCCATAACAGGCTCCAGACTTAAGTAAACATTTCACCCAGCAATATCAGAGACTGTATTGAGTGCAGATCAGAAAAATGAAGACTAAAGGTTTTCTCCTGCAATTCTGATACATCTGTCTCAAGGTATCATTAGCACATTTTAAATAGGTGTAACTCTTCCAGAAAATGCAGCACAGATGAATCTCAAAATTGAATTTTTTTAATACTTTTTTCTATCGGTATAAAAATAAATGCAGGAGAATAGCTCCAAATTAACTGCAAAAAGATTTTGAAATATTGGAATTTATGTCCCAGGGAAATAACAAAAGAAAAAGCAAATCTTACGGGTTTGTTATTTTAAAAATCTATTAAGCAAAACAAATGTTCAAATAACAAGAACAATAGTTCTCAGATTACAAGCATATTAATTTTCACACACTTATTTGTTCATTTGTTTTTTCCATAATCCCTGTGACAGACAAACATGAAGAACCATAAAATATGTATGCAGCGATGATACAGCTGCACAAACAGGCACGCTTTGAAGTAGTTCAGGTAGACGGGCATCTCTGCTCTACATTAAAACTTGGAGGTTTCTCTTCATTTAAGAACACAAGCATGTCTGTGAGAAGGTAATTACTACTGAACGTTTGTTACTTCAGAACTGAGAATGTGGTACAATTTCCCAGCAATGCTTCTTACACCAAAATAAAAAGGAAAAGAAGAAAGCGCAGGCAGAATGTATGAGATAGGAGCATGTGTTTATACAAACACAACTGAAAACAATGGGGGGGGAGGGCACTAACAAAGCAGAAGTGTGTTACAGAGCTGCAATTCTGTAAAGCTCGGGCAAAATCCACCTAAAAATGCAGCAGAACACTCCAGAAGACTTCCAAGGGGAGAGCTTTGGGATGGCACACGCACCGGTAGATCACAAGCCAGAGGGCATTGCCCTCCACAATAAAAAAACAACTCAGGTATAAAATGGGCAGCAGCAAATAATGAAGGAGAGAATAAAAAAGGGAAAAAGAGAGAGAGAGAGAGAGAAAAGGGAGAACAAAGATGCTAATTACAAAGTTCAGTATGGAAGGGAATAAAGATAAAAGATGCACAGCTAGCCAGAGTAATAGTGGAGAAGCTCTGAAACACTTTAACTTTACAGTACCTCTGAGTTAAGTAAATATTACCTCTTTTAGTTTCATAATTGAGGCAATAAGGGTAAATGATTTATCAAGATCACACGGGAAGTCTGAACCAGCGCCAGGAGCCCAGATTTACTGCCTAACCTCTGCACCATGCTGCCTCCCTGAACTGATGTAGACAAACTGCAGGGAGTTCAAAAAGGACTGAGGCTCTGGGCTGACTAAAATACAAAATGAGATTGGAAAGAAAAAAAAAAGAAAAAACAATAGGGTTGGCCAATTTTTCAGTCATACAGCAAACAAACTCAAAACTGCACACCAAATCTGGCATTTAATTCTCTAGACAGCAGCTCACACGTGCTGAGGAAAAGTAGCAAAATACCAGCAGAAGCAAAGCCCTGTCCTGCACGTGTTTTTCTCCCACTTGTGACAGAGCAAGGGACCAGATAGGAGTGCTGGCCGTTTCTGACATACTTCAGTGCAGCACAAGACCTATCTTGAGTAGCAGCTAACAGTTCTTGAAGAAGTTCAGCACATTCTTGGGCTGATGGAATGAAGAAGTCGTCGTGGGGCCTAGCAGTGTTCATAGCTGTAAGAGCTGCCAGTGCAAACTACAAAGAAAGCTATTTGGGTTACTCTGAAAGTATATATTATTGGATATAAATGGGCTGAATGAAGAGACATAAAATTTAGGCTTAACAAGAAGTAACAAATCATCTAAGGATATGAACCACACCACATAGCACCACTAATGGGAAAAAAGAAACATACTATACAGATAATCTGTTTTGATAAATAAGCTAAAACCTATTCCAGTTTTAAAATGTATGTTTGCTGGGAAACAGATCAATGGACTGATAAGGAGACCTAGTTTTCCTTAGTTGGAAGCTGAAAGCCAGCAGCCCCCTGATATCCCTTTTTGTCTGTACAATTTTTATGAGGCACACAAACATTACGCAGAAGTGGGGAACTTCTTATGCTGAAGCAATGACCTTCACTTGAGAGGATGTATCAGCAGATGGAAGATTTGAACATCAAACAGGTTTAAGGTCAAGTTTAGCTGTAACCTTTTAACTATTCCTTTAGTTTTAACATACGTAACTAAGATCGCAGAAGGGACATCTATCCTCCATGTCCTTCAGGAAAAAAGCTGAAAAGAAGCTTAACTCTAGCAAAATGCCTCCAAAGAATTCTGTTCCTGGAATGCCACTTCTAAGGAGTTGTTTTACCTATTTATTTTTAATGAAAAAAAAACAAAACCATTTAATTCAAAGCTGAAATGAGAAAGTATAATCAGTGCAGCCTCGAAGATAGGGCAGCACTGGTTGGCCAAACAGGATGAAAGAGGTTGTACACCTTTTCCAGTTTATGGTTCACAGTCCTATTTAAGTTGGTTGGGTTTGAAAGAGCTCTGAGTAGGGCATCATCTGTAAAGATGGAAAGGTATTTGGTTCTCATGTGTATTTTTTCAAGAGTAACCAAGCTTCAAGGCCAGGGGCTCAGAATTAGATACAGTTTCATTGGGTTTGATGGGCTTGCCAGAATAGAGAATGATTTTCTCTTGCATATTTAAATTACTTTCCCTGCCATCACCGCCACCACTTTCAGCATCTATACACACGGATCAGGATGTAGCTGCTTGAACTAAACCAATTAGCATGTGGCAGACAGCCAGGGCGACCATCTCTTCCATGGAAGTCTGGTTCCTTGAAATCAGTTGAAAGGTGATGACGACAAAAGTGAAAGACTCTGGCTGGGCTCTAATGCCTCTCATGGGGTCAAGACTGGCCACAGACAAAAATCAGATCAGGAAGGGAGAGCGGCTCATGCCAGCCCTACTAAAATTGACGAATACGAATTAGAACCTGCAGTGCACTACACAACTTTTTGCCAGATACATCTGTAAATAAATTAGTTTAGCTGACATCTAATTAAATCTACTCCTCAGTGTGTGTCATTCTTCTTGCAAGTCCAGGCATACAAGATTATAGGAAACTTTTGGAGACATTAAACATTAATTGCTAGCTGTATTCTTATATCCTCATTCCAACTTACCAGTTCCTAAATCAAAATATATGATGTGAACAAGAAACTGCTGCACAGCACACATAAACACACCAATATCTTGTTCTGTAGAGGCAAATTTACTAAGATCTAGCATGCATTGGGAAAATAATATTTAAAATAAAGGGGGAGAAGGGATAAAGTCTCGTCCTTTTATCAAGTCATGTCTGGGTATGGAGGCATTTGAAACCACTCTATGTTATGCTCCATACACACTGTTGACAGCCAAAACTAATAGGGAAAGCTGTCCTAGTGCTATTTGATGACTGACAATCTCCATGCTGCAATATTTTCATTGGCAGAAAAGGAACATAACAAGGACAGAAAAGACAACTTTGAATTTCCGCTGGAGTGTCAGACTAAGTTAGAATCCTTGTATTATCAAGCAGATTTTTTCAAAAGCTAAGCATGAAGTAAAAATGAGACTTTAAACTTCACAGGACCTAAATCCATTCACAGTTAGAAAAAAATTAACAAATGGTTCTTGACATCATACAATGAAGTCTTCATATAGAGGGAAATTGCTGCCTTGAACTGTCATTATGCATCTCTCCGCATCTAATTTTATCTTTTAATCTGTAAGCTTTGACAAAATTCTTAAAACACGCATTTTAAAGGGAACTGGAAATGCCAGGATATGAACACTCAGCTAGAATTTCTTCAGATCAGCAGAGGAGTAAAGGACTCATTTTTGCAGTGGTTTATTTTGACAGTGTGTGACTATACGTCCTTGAAAATCAAGTCCACAGAAAGGCAGCAAAAGGATAGACATATCAGAGCAAATGAGTATTCATAATTGCAAAAGTGCCTGCATGTCACACACACTTCAGGTAGCTGGAGAACTGAGTGGCTGCCACTTACTTGATTGAGTTTCTAACACGTGTGTCCCTGTTGCTGCTGTGTCTTCCATTTACAAACAGAAAGCACTATGAACACCCTTCTTAATTGCGTCGTGATTAACTTCTCAGTAGGCTGTCAATATCATTTTGCATTGAGATAGCTTTATACTTTGCTATATTTATGGTTTTCAAACGCTACTAAAAGGAAAGGAAAATTATGGAATCGTTTGTCATTACATAGATAAGCAAATGGACTGCCGTGTTTGTGGCACTGACTCTAAACAGCGTACATGCTTATGCAACCACAGGTAATGGAGCGACTGAATATTCAAACACAGGAAAATACTTAAGTATTGGATGACAAAAGACAGTTTGTTTAAAAATGCCTTTCAAGATACCTCCAAATCCCAACAGGATCACACACGTACAGATCATAAACAGTGATTTCACTGACTTTGAACAAGTCTTCAAAGATCTACTTCAGCGTAGCTAATGGCACAATTTGGATTTCACCTGTTTTCCAAAATCCAAATAAGTATGAAAAGATGAAAATATATCCTTACATGTTTCATGATAGAGCATCATTTTCCAGCAAATAGGATCTCAAGACTTGGGCAGCTCTTCGGGTGAAGGCTGAGGAGCTCATGAGCTATGGGTAATAGACAGAAATTTGCACCTGATACACAGACTGAGAATCTCTTTCCCCACCTTGCTGCTTCCACATGATATCAAGAAAATGCATCTGTCCTGTTACAGTGCTGCATTTCTCTAGGGTTGTTTTTTTTTCTGCAGGAACAGTAAAATCCCTAGTCCCTTCTGCACCATAGGGGCTGCTGAGAGGTCTAGGTTCCTAACATCTCTTTGATAACCTTTGAAACCCTACAGGCTATACAATATCTGATGCAGAAACTTGGGCTGCCCCTCTCATAGCCAAGCATAACGCTTGTGCCCTGAAGTATCAGTGGGATCTGCTCAGCTCATGTATAAACAGCGATGTTTAATAAGGTGTGGCAGCAGAAATCCAGTTATATTGCTGTTTTCTAGGCTGTTAGCATAAGGGAAATTGAAATGAAGATAGCACGGCCAGCTTCACAGGACTGTAAATGTATTCTATTTCTCCTCTCCATAGATTGACATAGGATTTTCTGATTCCTTCAGCAAGTTACTTTCCACTTAAACAAAAGCATACTGCAGAAAACAGAAGTGAATCCTACCCCAAGTTGGCTCTCCTTTCTTAAGATTAAACCACTTTTTCTCTTTTCCCATTTCATTTTCCTGACAATTATCTTCTCACTTTTATTACTCCATTTATTTTCTTCCCCTCATCAACGTCCCCAGTAGACATGTGAAAATGCTAGTGTCGCCTGTAAAAATGGCATCGGATGAAATAAAGGGAAGGATTCCTCTGACTCATGAGTTTGGCTGTAGCCGTAAAGAAGTAACGGGGTCCCAGCTGAATGTCACAAGATACAAAGCTAGTACATCTCCAACAAGGTAAATTCAGACAAGAAATCTAAGTCAGCATGTCAAAAGTTCACTCTTCACTCTGCAGAAAGCAAGAACCATAACTTTTCTTGGCTGTTTCCTACTTGTTATATAACCTCCAATTTAAAATACTCTGTAATTTGGGGAAAATTCCTTTTTTCCTAACTTTTCCTACTTATTTCCTTAGTAAACAAGTCACACTGTATAAACTGATGCTGTTGATGGAAATAATCACAACTCCAGATGACACACTTCTTTTTGCTACTCTGATTGTAAAATTGATTAATGAGCTCTGAATTTAGAAGCATCTATACTAAGAATCTGGGTTTTTAAATAGTTTCACCTTCCTCAACTAAGAATATGTTGTTACTTCCTGATGGGGAAATCTGTACTTGAAAGGTTTTAGTAGAAAGCAATTCTATGTCTACAAGCACACTGTGTTTACTAAGAACAGTGTAACCTTCTGTCACACTATTAAGGTGAAGATGTTGGTCTACAGACACTCTGTCTAATATCCAACACATCTAGAAGAAAATAATACAGTGGTTAAGCCCAAGGTCAAAAGTGTTTCATGTTCAGAACTTGAAAAGGAGAACTAATTTAAATTCTTATTCAGGAAGCATCAGTCTTGTTTATGTAAGAACACTTATGTTAGCTCTGATTGCTAGCACAATGAATTGTTTACTACTAAAAACAGGTCTCTTTTTTAGATTATCCCAAAAGCCACACCAACAAGTACCAAAACACTTGACTGTATGACAAATCTTTCATGAAATAACACACCAAAAATATGACAAAACTGTAAATGTCAGGGAAGAACAGAAATACATTTATCAAAATACCCTAGATTTCTTCTGCAGATTGCCTCCTTCACAGCTGAAAGTCAAATAGTTACTTCATTTACATACTATGTAATGGTCCATACAGGCAAAGGAAACACATGAGTTTTCAAACCATTCTTTGAGAAGTAAAACCAGAATATAGTAGCTTTCCTACAGCATCTATTTAGGCAGAACTTTGTCACTAGGAAACACAACTGCAGGAAGCTGTGTCCTTTCATTTATTTGACTGCTCAGCCATGAGCTCTGGCACCTCTCAGCATTAATAAGGGAACAGCAATCATGTCCATCACAGAGACATAGGTGTCTTGTTAGAAAGCCATCATCAGAAACTGATCACAACAAATAAAAATAATTAATTACTGAGAAACAACGCGGGGAGAGAAACACTTCCTTTCAGAGGAGCAAGAGTCACAAAGTCATGTTCAACAAAGAAAGAGTGTTTCTGACTGAACAAATGTATTGACACCTCAGGTCCACAAGATCATATACCGCAATGCAGTATTTTCAGGAGGAAAAAAAAAAAGCAACAAGAAAGCACCAAAGCAGCTTTGGAAGTCACTCATGAGGCAGCACAGATGAAACTCGAAATTCAATATCTTGTTTTGCCCCGAAGTGGGGGCTGAGCAACGAAGGATTTCTTCCTTTTTTGAGAGGCCAGCACTTGCAAGGAGGGCTGACCTTTCACCCCTGCTGAAGTCTGTGGGAACAGGAATCTTTGAGACTGGACATGATTTATTAAAAGGGCAGGGTCAATTAAAAACTCATATTTCTGGCCGAGCATATTATTGCCAGTAAGGCTTAAGACATGACATTACCGAGGGGGAAAAAACCCTCTCCTGCTGTGTTGTTTTTCTCCAGCTTTCTGACTACGTGCACGTGCCAGTTCATCTACGTAGCTTTCAATAGCTTGTATGAGTACTTTATATTTCAAAATGATGAAGAGGGGCCACCACCATAAGATTGGAAAGCTAGAAACTTTCAGGAAGACCACATCGGTGAAGTATCTGAACTACTCAAATCACCTCTTTAGCAGATTTGAAATGCAGCATGTATTTAAAGAGAATAAACACACAGGCAGTCCAAATGCTACCCAATTGCAGAGATTATCTACAGCATAACACACCGTGTGTAAAAACAACAGAACTGCATAGCAAAACTTTAAGTATAGCAAGTCGCTCTTCAAACATGAGAATCTTGTAAATCTATTTTAGGTTATATGCATCTCTCCCACATGCTGTATGTTACCCGACCCCTGTAGTGAGAAAGATCTTTAATAAGTAAGTGGAAATTTCACTGCTCCTCTTGACAGATCAGAAGACGATGCAGGTGACATCTTCAAGGCAGTTCTCAGAATGTAACCTGGTATTTTTCCACATGCTTGCAGGCAGTGCGACGCTGCAGGTAAAACTTCCTTCAGGAACTTTGCATAAGACAAGTTTCTCCAAGTCTAGCCTGGCACGCTATCAGCAGAATGGGTGTCTGCATTACAAGGGTAGCAAATCTGACTCTCAGGATTGCGACTTCTGCATTACCCTGCCTGGCCCAAGTGGGAAACTGGGGAGAAGCCGCAGCTGCACTGCCATCAGCCATCTAGCCTACCTGCACCACAGAAAAAGAGGAGAAGGGAAAAAGGATTTTTCCTGCATTAGTACTTCCAGCAAAATTAAATACAAAATTAAATGAGCCTCGGCTCCCAGCAGCACGCTGCAACACAAGCTCCAGAGGGAAACAGACAGCTAAGGCAGGAGGTATCCAGCTAAAGGTTAGCAACGTCCCACCCGTCAGCACTGAGCAGGCAGAAAGAAAAATCAGCTTTGAGTTAGAGTCAGGTATAGAATGTGCTGAACAACGCGCTATCAAACTGCATAAACTTCTCAGGTGTCTGGTATACAACGTGATAAATGTGAGTGCTCTGTGAGAACGGAGAGCTTGGACTTGTTGATTTCCAGCTACCTGTACTATATTCGTGGTCAGATTCTTGGAGTTTGTTAAATGTTCACTTTCAAAAGACTCCGTGGTGGTTATGCTCTAAAAGCCAACTTCTATTTACAACTACCCAAAGTAGCTTATTAAATTGACTGAGCACAGAATAATTTGAAGAAGACTAAGTATGAGAAAATAGATGCCAATAAGGTAGAACCTGAGAGCTAGCTTTAGCATTTTACTGATTTATAGTATTTTTACTTGGCTTTGGATGCTTCATTCTGTGTCTGAAAAACAAAGCAAAAAATCCACTTAAGTCAGAACAGAGGTCAGCAATCACCATTTCAACTTAAAATATCCCCATTTAAATGCAAATACTAGCCTTTCTTCCTGACCTTTAAATGTTCATTTCATAGAAATGGAATCGAAAGTGTAAATTTTGTGTCTTGATATCTCTAAGCAGTTCCCATGTCATTTAGTCACATTTTTGTCACATAATTCCTTCTTATTAAATATACTGCTTCTGATTAAATATATGTCATTGTATCAGTGTGCTCCAGCTCCTCAGAGACAAGAACGGTAATTTTGCACGATGTCTCATTTCAAAGTACACAGATTAAAATGGAGATGATTGTTGCTTCTTGCTCTCTATTATTTGAGATAAACCCAAGTTTATGTGACGCCGAAAGGAACTTTTTGAGGCTCAATAATAACAAATTTAAACAAGACCAATATTCACAGTAGAGACTTGCCAGTTCTTCTCAAACAAGGTCATCTAAATCAAAATCTCACTCCTAGTTTCAATATAGCTATGCCTTATCCTTAAATATAATGGCGATTGATAGATTATTAAATGTATAAAACCAACAAAATCAATGAATGAATATTTCTTTTAGTAGTGGGGAAAAATCCAGTTGTCTCCCATTAGCTTATTATAGCACAATGTTTCTGGATCAGGCAGGACAAGGCCTAATGATGAGTAAGAGTGCAAAATGTACTACTGAGCTGCAATGTCTTGGCCCTGCTGGACATGATATGGCACAGTTGCCTTCAGTACTTCTACCAAAGCAAGGGAGGGAAGTTCTTGTTCTTTGCAAGAATGTTTTCCTGCCTGCATATAAACAAATGAGACTTTCCTCTCATGGATAGGATGGATCATAACTTGGTAAAATTTCACATTTTTAGCTGAAAGGCAAAAAGGAACAGGTGTCTGTACCAGATATAGTCACTTCATCATCACTCCAGAGCAATGGTCACTTCTTATCTCTCCCATCGTATCACATTTGCCTACTCACCCTTTTCCACCAGCAAACCATAGGTACTGCAGGGAGAGAAATAGGATTCCCTATGTCTGCAAATGAGAAATATGTTTCTGTTGTGGTAGCCGTTTTCACTAATTCAGTCATTATTTACTTAAATTAGATCCCAGCCCTTTCCATATATTTTACTTCACGATTCAAATCAGGACAGGCTTCATTTTACTGCCACAAATTGCGCATGCAGAATCTTATTGGTGCTCAGGCAAACGAGACTCTGACTTTGATTAAAAAGAGATAATTACGCTTTACTATTCCATTTTTCAGGGGATAGGGCGAAAAGTTTCAAAGATTGATCGCTCATGATGGCATTTGCTCCTCTCTGACTATCAATCCAGCCAATGGCAGCACCAGCTCTAAGGATCTGTCACATTCTCACCTCTCAAACCAAAAAAACAATGAAAAAATAAGAATATCCTACAAATATTTCAGAGTGAAAAATCTTTGCTTATAGTTTTGGTCACTGTATGAAACATTTATCCGCAGATTCTTCATTTCAGAATTCAACTATTACATGAATTAACTCTTTAAACAATCACATGGAATTTAGTATTTCTTATGCATGCAAAGGACGCAGCAACCGATTACTAATCACAGCAAGTAGAGGAATCACAGCACAGTCAATTCAATTTTCAGCAATGCCTCTTTAAGCTCTAATGAACCATGGTGCCCTAATGAGTGGTTTCACTGAATCCTGGCCAATCAAGCAGAAATTTTATGGAGAAAAGAGAAAAGCTGAGAAGTGAAAACATACTCAGCAGCCATATTTTACAGCAATGTATTCAACAATGGTCCAACAGTTATCTTTTAGATCTGTACAAAATTATCACAGTAGAATTTTAACTTTGCACTGCAGGTTTGGCTTCCCCCTCCCCCCCCCCATTTCCTGCC
>JAOWBP010001760.1:3470672-3489273 GCA_028571105.1 Tragopan temminckii | reverse complement strand
AAACATTCAGGCAATCTGTTTGCCCCAGTACACTGCAGAGGGTGACGTTCATCATGATCATAGAACGGCCTGGGTTGAAAAGGACCGCAATGAGCATCTAGTTTCAACACCCTGCTATGTGCAGGGTCACCAACCAGCAGACCAGGCTGCCCAGAGCCACATCCAGCCTTGAATGCCTCCAGGGATGGGGCATCCACAGCCTCCTTGGGCAACCTGTTCCAGTGCATCACCACCGTCTGTGTGACAAACTTCCTCCTCATATCTAACCTAAACCTGCCCTGTCTCAGTTAAAGCCCACTCACTGCTCCAGAAACTGAGCACGTAGAGATAACCAATATGTGGAAACCATTGAGTATACAGAAAAAAAAAAGAAACAACAAACAACGCTTACTTTAAGTAGCATGGAATATTTTAAAACATTAACTCCAAAAACTAAAAACTGACTTTAAAAACTGGGATGAAGGATCATCATATACTGAATGGTCTGGAAGATGAGATTAAGGGTGTGAGTTTAAAAGCAGTGAGACATTCGGGAAACCAAAATCCATAAGAGTTATTAAATACAGGAACACTACCTCTCAGCATCTCTCGAAGATGGGAGAATACTGTGGGATTTAGATAGCATTTTCTCTTGCCCCTGACTTGACAATGGGTTGAATACATCTGTCCAGTCCATCATTTTCTTATTTCAAAATTGGTAGATGGATATGGAGAACTTTGACTGTTGAACTCTGTTTCTGTGAGTGTGACACAGGCACTCGGGATCAAAAGGCTACAGAGCTCTGGTGAGCTGTCAGCTCGTACCCACCAAATTTGCAGGCTTCTTTACAATTAGAGCCGGTTTCTTCTAGCTGCCTTTAAGCAGACCGGATGTCCTTTATCAAATATCTCACAGTAAACACCTATTCCGATTTATGGATTTTCTTCCTATTTTATTTATTTAACCAGTCAAACTACAGGGTGCATGTTTTTTTCTCATTCTTTACACACTGCAATTATTCATTTGTTTTATCATTTCACACAACTCAAATGCAATTTCGTTTTATCAGAAGCATAATAGAAAGATCACTTCAAGGCCAGCGCCCCATATAACGTAATTTAGCTTCATTACCCTGTTTGCTTGAAACATTTTGCCTGGGAACAGTCAGTAATAAAAAGCACTTCAATCCATCTCATCCTTGAGTTATGTCATAATTTTCAATTCAGGGTGCTAGCATCACAAAAAGAAAGGTAAGCTAGAGTCTGTTATAGAAATATCAAGCATATTAATGAAAGTGGTGAAAGAACTGGAGAGATCTTTTTTTCCCCCTACTTCTTTGATCATTCCAACAATTTCAGTCAAAACAGAACTTGAACATACTGATGTGTGTGTATGCAGCACCCACGCTTTCCACACCGCACATGTTTCTAAGGGTATCCTTCTCAAGTGCAGAACCCCAACTGACTTCCATCAAAATTCATATTCCGACCTCGTGGAGTTATGTGGCTGGTTGGTTTGGGTGGTTCTTAGCCCTTGACTTATGGGCATAATTCTTCCAATCTTTTCCTCTCCTCTTAGCTGCCTCAGCATGGATCTTAGCTATTGCACAGTTACTTGGATTTCACAGTACCTCAGTGTTATTTGACATATCCAGGATTCCAAACCATAATATTTGTCCCTTCTTATTTGCGGACAGACTTAGAAGATTTTCTTACAAGGTGAAAACTACAGCTGTATATAAATGAGAGATGTAGAGATACTCCTCTCTTTTATTTAAGAACGAATGTCAACAAGCAGAACAAGGAGATAAGGGCACCACAGCAAACTCTTACAAGTACCATGCAAATCTGTGATCAAACCATATGCTCGCAAAACCTTTATCGCCTTATAAAAACACTAACTGCAGAGGCAGTGCACTGAACTATAAGCAGCCATTACTCTGCACTGCAAAAGAATAACATTGCATGATAGCAGATTCACTCTCTTTTATCAGAATCTGTAACCCAATAGCATTTCCGCTTTGTAAATAAACTGATGCTACAATCTAACATTATTAATGCACTTGAATTCACCTCCTCTGCGTCTGTGGCATAAAAAATAAGAGAAATCAAGAAAATAAAAACTGAAGCAAGCTGTTTAAAGTCTTCTGGATACTCAGATGGCATCTAATTTTTGAAACTAGAAGATAAGCTTTAATGATGTAATACTAACATATACTATTGCTTGCTTTTCAACTTCCCCATTGCCAGCAGCAGGACTTGATTTCCATTATGACAATTGTAACCACAGTACAAACACAAAATCTATATTCAAACCAACAAGTGGTCACCTCTCACAACATCATGGATGTCCGTATCATTCACTGACAACCTCAGATATCAAAATTCAAACAAAAACATAATTCCACGAGCACAAGAAAAATGCACATGTGTGTAGCGCAATACTTTCTGCCTGCATTGCACCACCTTTTCTTCCACTGACAGCAGATCCACTGCTTATCCACCTTTTTAAACACTACTGATAAATGGTGAGTAGCCCTAGGACAATCCAACTGCAATACAAACAGTTACCACACAACAAAAAAATGAGGCTGTAACTGCAGAAACTTTCAAGCTGACTGAAACTACTAAATACTCCTTAACTGGTTCTTGCTGACTTGACTGTTGGTGAAAGAAGAATACGTTAACAAAATAGCAATAAAATGGTTTAGAGAAAGATACCAACTCACACTATGAACTGCTTCTTGTCAGCTTTTCAAAAACTCCAAGTATTGATATTAAAAAGTCTTTGCACGTAGCAGTTCCATTAGCCTCCTTTATTTCAGCTTGCTTTCTTACTAAGAAGCAAAAAAACCCCACCTAGATACAAGCACGAAACTGAAAAGTACAGAGGACTTTCTTGTTTGTTCAGCAATAAATTTCAGTCATGTATTTCCACTCCTCGACTGGCAGTAAGCCATTTTGTATTTGCATTTTTTGCCTCCGTTCAGCTCCACCACAGTCATTACAGTTTTGAGATACCCTACAATATTAAAATGTCACTGAGATGAATAAAAACTGTTCTGTGCTGTACTATCACCTGGAGATCCCTAAATTTTCTGCTTAGTAAAGAGAGACCGATCAACTCCATCTGTGATGCTCACACAGCACCTTTCTACCACCAAAGCTGAACACTTTGGAATCATGAAAAGGACGAGCCATATGAATATTCAAAGGAGATCAGAAGCCTCTTTTTACAAGAACTGAGAAACTCACAGCATTCCTCGGCCCCCAGAAAACAATGAATAATGCCTTCACTGATGCCTGATCAAAATAATAAAGCTCAATGAGAAACTGTAAAACTCCACAAGCAAATAAAAGGTAAACAATAAAGTAAGACAGGGAAATAAAACTCCAAGTTTGCTATGTTTTGCTCATGCCAGATTAGTCCAATTACAATTAATATATCAAATAATCCCTATTACCCAGCCATCTCTAGAAGACGGTGAATTATGTCTATAGTTACATCAGTATGTGTAGGAAAATCCAAGCAGGATCAGTCATTTCCCTGTACTGACCTGAAGTCCTATGGATACTGCTCAAGACCACAAAGAAACGTTCTTTCAGAGCAGTTAATGTGATGAAACTTACAATTATGTTCCTTTCTGCCTTTGTGACAAAGTGACGTGATTAAGAGGCACATACATAGCTATATAGATTTAATTCAATAGTATATTACATGTCCTTCAAAGCATAAACTTAGGATGCTTTATTGATTGGGTATTTCCCTCTAATTTACACACCAAAAAAAAAAAAAAAAAGTTTTGTTCTTTCTTTCTTTTCCACTGTTTTATTTCTCGAGGTGAGAGATCTTGCACTTAATCTTGCAATTAATCTAAAAATATATTTTATAACAAGTTACAGACAGTAATATCAGCAGCTTCCTATCTGACGAACCTAACTCACCAGAAAGCCACAGCTAAAACCAAACTAAGAGTTTGGCATCAGAAGTAAATTTTCAAAGCAGCATTTGACATACGTCAGAGTGGAGAGCCAACATAACCATCCATGAAACACTTGCAGATCTCCTAAGAAGTCATTTGATACTTGAAAGCGGATTATTCATTACTAAGTTGTTTGCTCTGCTCCTGTCTTTCTCTGAAAGTCAATACATCGTATTTCGCTCAAGAAGCCTTTCTCTTTTCCTCTAATTCTTCCTATGTCTCTAATAATTAATTCATTTTGCTTACACTGCAGCAGCCTCAAAATCATGGTTTCAGTTTCTCAGTAATAGAATTCTGCCAAAGGCAATATGCCATGCCATAACCTCAATTACAACTTACACAGGAGAAAGCTCCACTTATTTTCTGCTAGAGTCACTATTTTGTCTTAAATGAAATTCTGTATGGGTTATTGGGTGCCAAAGATGTACAGCAAAAAAGTATACCAGATAATACGAAAAAAATCCATTTCAGAGACAAGATAAAAGATCCACGTCAGAAAACACAGATTAGAGAAGTGCATCACTTTCAGCAGTTGTCCTGTCAGATACTTTCGCAACTACGAAATACGGCATCTACAAAATATTTGTGACTTAGCCTGGTACAGAGAGTGAAAATACAAAGGGTAATAAAAAAATATCTCCAAAACATATGATTCTCCTACAAAAACAGCTGACAACTTTGTGTGAAAGGGCTTATTCATAAAGTGAACTTGAAAAAAATACCATAATGCAGTACAGATTAATTCTGAATTCCCCGAGTTCTCGAGTTTTCCATTTCACGGAAAAAGGCGTGCAGATTGTTTTTAAAATATCCACCTCAGCTATCACAGAATGATAGGATCTATCTTGTAGCTGTAAATTACTCCATCCCTGCCTAGCCTCCCAGTCCTCCCAGCAGCATTTTAAGAGATGGTATATTCTTACTCCTGCTTGATGCTCTGCCACAACCCCCGCCACTCTCCCCATGCTGTTGGCAGGCATCAACATTCCAGCCCGTGTTGGCGGCTGCAGCCCAGCCTCCCACAGCCATAACTCCCCCTGCAAGGCTTTATGGGGCTGCAAAAGCACAGCGCTCTGCTCTGCTCAGTGATGCAAATTCCCAGCTGCTGCCCCAGCTCCAGCCTTTACAGTCCCCAGTTCTCTCACTGGTTTGACCAAGAGGCCCTCGTTGGTGGCCGCACACCGCTGCCTCTGACAGATTTCATGCATGTGGTTCAGTCCTCTACGCATCAGTCAAAACGGTCACCCACTCGCTAAGAGACAGAAGGCAAGTTATAGGAGACTTGTGGCCACTATAATTGAAGTACGTAGAATTAGCTGTGCGGTTTTCAGAGACAGGTCTAAAAATCTTTTCTTTCCCCAAAGCCCGAAGTAGGATAAAGTCAATACGTCCAATATTAGGTTCCCTGAATGAAGTCTTTTTAGAGATCTGACATCCCAAAGACTTTCCACAAAGTGAAAAATCAGATCAAGACTTTGAAATGTGAGTGAAGAAATGCTTTGTTCAATTAAACTTCAACCTTAAAGAAAGAAAATGTCTGCTGGCTTAAAATGACAGAAGCCAAAATAGGAGAGAGAGGATCTTTTACAGGGAAATGGAGAACATGTTTAAAATCTACATAGTCAGGTATGACTTGGTGTGAATCGCACTTACGAAATCACTAGTGTAGAGATGTGAAATTAGCTCTTCTCCTCTTGCAATGAATAACAGTGAGTTAATTGCTTATCTTAATAAACAGTATGTATTTACCTAGAAAGACAGTAAATGATTTTTATGCAATTCCTGTTGGACACGAAATAATTCACGGACGTGAATATGATGGAAAAATCTCAAGTCCATTTCTCCTTTAACAAATAAACTAAACAAAGGGAGGTTCCATATTTTTATATACAAGCTATCTGTCATTTCCTACCAAAAAAAAAGCATTATGAATTAAAAATCTCAAAGAAGTGACAAATAACACAACAGAACAACAGTAAATGAAAGAGAAATCTCTTGGAAGGCTTTATGACAACTTTTTTAAAATACACAATTGTTTATTAGGGTTCAACACAAATTTCAGTTCAGTGCAATCAGGTAAAAAACCACACAGTCAGGGTCATACTGTTTAAATTTTACAAGTTTTTCCTTCTCTCTTAATCACCACTGAAAATGGTCTAAAGGTTTTCTCCAAAGTTTAACACAAGTTGATCATGCGTGGCGTAACCCTTTCACCACCATATTCACTGTGCAGGAAGTAAGTTTAAGAACTAGCACATTTAATATGTTGAAAGCAATGCACTGAAAAAGAAATAGTATAATTTGAAAAGAAACTGAAAGAAAAACTGAATTGTAACGAAGACGTTAGCAGAATTTTGCCAATATTTTTCACAGTGGGGATATTCCAAACAAGAGAGCAGCTCCACCCACTAATGCATGTTACTGCTATGGACGAGAAAAGATAAATGGAAATCTGGATTACTGTATGACCCAAAATAATTAAAGCCAAAGAGCAAAAGGACAGAACTGTCTGGGACAGCATTAAAGACGAGCAATTCTGCTTTCCTTTGCTTTATCCAAACCCCGCTCTCTTGTCAGAATTAGCGAGGTTGGGTGACAGCAGTAACCAGCACCATTATCAGCCCCCTGTGTGGTGTGCTGAGTAACACCTCTATGCAGTTGGCCAGAACGTGTGACGCCTCGGGTATGATGCTGGTTTTCAGTTTGTTACCTCTCTACCAGCCTCACCATGCCCACAACCCCTACAGACTGATTTACACAAAGCAGTTTCAAACAGAAGCACCAAGGTGATACTCGTTCTTTGTACACTCTGTAAACAAGAACACCAGCGATTACTCCAGCCTATTTTAGGCTAAATAAATAAATAAATAAAGGACTCACTTTTCAACCTTGCTTGGTAATATGTTTTAGATATTTAAGATATATATAAACTCTCACTGTATATTTATGTGTATGCATTATCACTCACTCTTGCATATTCATTCTAATCTGAAGTCAAAGTTAGTTAAACTGCTGCAAATACAATTCTAGGCCAGCTTTTAAACAAAAGAGAGAAGAACATAAGAAATGCACATTCGAAGCTGAGCTGAAGCTATTCAAAGTATCTTGATGGTTGGTCATACTATTAAAAATTCTATTAAGAAGTGCCTGGCATACTTTGGGCTAAGAACCATAAACTTCATGCATCAATTCTCCTTTTCAAGCTTTGGTCTAGAATTTTCCCTTATTCTTCTTAGCTTTTGACATCTCTATTATTCTGCCTCACAAGTGTTTCGTAGGTACCTAGAACTGATATCAAATACAATGTGGACATCAAAGAGTGAATCAAATCTTTCTTGCATGGTATCTAATGCAATTTTCTGATATAATATCACCTACCTTACTCATATTCTGCTCTATCAGTGAGTGGCCTTTTTATGCAATATATCATGGACTACCTTTATGATTTGTATTTGTTTCTGCTTTTCCAAACGAGTCACCAAGCAGCGAAACTGAAATTATAAAGGTACTAATAATTAATACAAGAATTTATAGCACATCAAGACAATTCATGAGATTTCTGAACAGAAATCCTTCTTAGAGGCAGAATATACAAATTCACGTCTATTTAAAAAACTATCTGCGCACCTTTGAGAAAGCAATTTGTGGTTTTAACGCTTATTAGTATTTTTCAAGCATGTTAAACATTCTTTTAAAAATACTTGGTCAGTAAACCTGAGAGATCTTCTCAGTAGAACTGAATTCACGATGAAGTGAGTGGCCTTCCATGTGTTCCCAAATTACCTTGAGCCACTGGATCCACTGCAGTGACCTGCAGCATCACAACATATTGCTTATGGAATCCAAAACATGAGATGAGTAAGGCCACGACTTGAGGCCATCATGTTTAACTCGTGAAAAGTTTACAACTTACATCTCTCCTTCCTCTACAGGATGAGCTGTGCAATTACACCAAATAAAAGCTCAGTAAAGCAGCAGCTACTCATTTTGAATGCCGATTCCATGAAAAAGTCCAAACCTCTCACAGTAAAACGTAACTGAAACAACACATCCCTCCAAGCCTATGTAAGAGCCCAGTTCTGTGAAAAGCCAGCAGGACACACAGATTCCTTAGAAAGTTTTAAAACACAATCACCAGGAGCATTCACAGGAGCAAAACACCTATTAATGTAAAACCCCATGGCCTTATCCACAGCTGCCCGGGCTGCCGATGTGCTCAGCACTGTGCCACTCTCAGACCACAGCCATCAGTCTTCATTTTGCCCACTGCTGTTACACTTTGTCTTCTGCTCTGATAAGTCTGTTACACATTAACTTTGAGAATTTACTTCTGCTGTGCATCGAGCATTGCTTCTACCCTGCTTTTACTACGCAGAGAAGCAAACCCTTGTTTCTGTGATACAGCACTAAGCTGAAGTTTTTCTTCTATCTTTCTCCATCCTCTATCTGCTGTATGCCCAAGTACTGCATAAAGAAAGTGCTCTCCTCCTGGTATGCACAAAAGGATAGCAGCAGCGCATGTAAAGTTAGGAAATTAAGAAATACAATCTCTATGACCTTTACTTGTCTAAGAAGAATTTGACCTGATGTTACCAAAGTGGTCATTTAATGGAGCAAGGCTCTCTGCTAGCAGTTTGACTAAGTTCATTTCTGTTGGCCTGTATTTGCATTTAATCTTTTATTTAGTCACAGAACAGTGAGGTCACCTTTTTAGAAAACACCTACAGGAATAGGGGAGCAAGAGTTATCTTTGCCCAGTTCCCACAGAACGTTTCAAGATAATGGCAAGCAGAGACCATTTCTTCCATTAACCCTTTGACCCTGGCAGTTAATGGCCTTTTGGTTCATAGAGATCAACAAACAGAACTCCCTCTGAGATCCTAACTATAGGCAACCTAAGCTAGCATAAGGGCTCTGTGGTGGCTTGAAAAATGTCCTAGGTCTATGTGCTGAATATAGAGACCATACTTAACCCCCAAGTCAGAGTTTTATAAGTTGGCCTGCTGGTTTAATCATCCCATGCAATGGACCATTCCTAAAGGAAGGCACACGCTATTAGGCAAACACACAAACACATAGAGAGCACCAAGGTAGCCACTGCAAGCTGCAAGGGTCTGCAAGCAGGGCTGTGTAACACAAATAGAAGAGTGCAGCAGAGATGGAGAGGGCTCATTCCACCATCTGAAAGTGGGAGGAGATATCTCAGGTGTCAGACTTCAAAGGCTGCAGAATCACAGAAGAAAAGCTACATCTACTCCTCACTCCCTCTTTCCCTTCTATATCCCCTTCATCCTCCTACTCTTCTCCAGTTCTTATCAGAAGATGATTTTTTTTTCCATAAAGGAGTGACGTGCAAAATTTGTGACCACAGACATGCCCAGCTTTACCGGCGTGCCTCATCCCTCTGTTCCACCCACAGTAAGCCTTTGGAGGCATCAGGAAGTGGCACGAGGACCTATTCCCACACTCCTCCAACCCCAGGCTCACCTCATGAGAAATGGAAGGTGCCAAGGAAAACAAAGCTGAGAAAAACACTAAATTCCAAATTAAAAGTTCTTCTATTATGTGCAAGGAAGCAAATTTCACCCCAAGCCATCCTTATTAAAAAGCACTAAAATAAGATGGATATAAGACTCACATTTCCCAACTCTGTAAGAAAGACTTCTGTGGGCTTTGGATCCGTTCCTATATAGAGGCAAAGCAGAAGCATGGGCCCTATGTTACGTCTCAGAATGAAATAGGACAGAATTTCTGTCTAAGTGGACAGAAAAACACATTAAAGTTCAGTCGCATTTTCAATATTAAAGTTGATGACAGTATTTATGTGCAAGTTCATTTATATTTTAATTTGTGCAGAAATGGTTATTATTTCTAGACATTCCCATGGTGATTTTCAAAACAGCATCAGTGCTCCTGTTCGCTGCATGCTCTGAAATGAACGTCCTTACACTGCCTTTTCAACACGGAGCTCTACTGCACCTCTGTAAGTCACACTTGTATGTCAAAAAATTGTTCATTTTTGGTGAAAACTTATTTGCTCACAGATTAGGATCTTTTGTCATCCCCTTATTCTTGGGGAGACTATAAGTCATTGCCCATTAACAACCATATAGAGCTGAGGCCCTAAGCAAACTCTGACGAGGATGCTGCTGTTAGGGCAGACAGCTGTTGCTCTGCTTTCTGTCAGACACATGATAGCTTAACTACTTGACTGCTGCTGAAATTTGCTTTATCATTTTATTCAATGAGAAGCACTTGTGAAACCCATCACTTCTCCTGTTTTAAAATCGGACTGCTTTTCTATTAGGGATCCCAGAGCTCCCCAGATCAAACACCAGACTTCAACCGAAGGTGAGCCAGGCTAGCAGATGATTCACCTTACCCAGAAACATGGGCTATTTTTATTCTTATGTTTTGGCAACTGGCACTCATAAAATATCAGGGAAAATTACAGCCATTGTTTAAAAGAGAGGAAAAAAAAAAAAAACAGCAAAACTTATAAGAAATCAGACCTTCAGGAGACAGCAAATTCCTCCTAGAGCCAAGAGAAATGCAGACCGCCTCAGGCAATGTGTCGTCTTTCTAGTTAACATGGTGTTCTTCTTCCCCACCCTTTTAAGTGAACTGTTACAAACGCTTTAGATCTTGCCTAGGGATCAAAGTTAATTTTACATGGTGCCTCAAAGACACAGCACAAACTCATAAATGAAATGTATTTTTCCAGGATGCCTTCTGCTGGCAAGAGACTCACTTTGCACTGCTGAGTCTTCCTGTGAGAGCAAGTTTCTATGTAGAAAGGTTTGAGCTTCTTGTCTATCAACAATCTTCAATAAAACAGGTTCAGGTTAATTAACTGAGTGTGCCACTGTTTAATATCAAACATCACGTTTCTTTGCTAAAAAGGCATTTTAAGTCTTAAAAATAACCAAACCATCCAGATGCTTCGCAAGAGTGTAGAGTTCCCATACTGAGAACACAATAGATACAGTTATAAGAAAATTAAATATTAAATAGTAGTCGTTGTTATAATTACTAATTTAGCTATTACTTAATTATACAAATAAGTTGGGTTTTTTTTCTTCAGTAGGCTGCTTTTAACTGCTCATTTTCCCTTGCACAAAAGAAGATCAGCGTCTTCTGTGGCACTTTCTTTATGTATTATGGAATTATTTCAATTGAAGCTACATTTGTGGGTAGCCCATAAGGTTCCAGAAGATTTCAAACAGCTCTACATAAGTGGCTCCTCTTTTACAAGCAAAAAGAGCTACCAGTTACTATGCACAGAATGAGCTGTCCTTGTCAAGACATTCATTTATCAACTGAAGAGGAAAACCATGCAAAGAAAGTCCCAAACAACCTCTGTTATTGTATTTGCAGTATGATAAGAAAGAATGTTAACACGACCTCCAGGATCAAAGTACAAATGTTTAATACATCAGCAAATGTACCCAATGCAGACCAGGTAACGCGAGTGTTTTGAGATGCAGGTGTCCTACGTTAATGATTTCATGCACCAAAGATAGCTGCACGGAAAATCTTCAGTTTGACAGAAAAGCCTCCCCTTACAACAAGAGTGCACTGGCAGATTACCAAGTGATTCTTCATACCCAGATAAACAGTTTCAATCCTTAGAGGCTAGCCTAGCCAATCTTCCACCAAATATAATGAATGCAATTAAAGTCCTACCCTACAGTTCTAAAGTGATAACCAGTCGTCGTGAGAAAAAGCCAGCTGAAAAGCTGAATACACCTAATAAATATCTTCATCTGCACTTATTACAAACTGAGGCAAACAATCTTCCCACACAACGGTCAGGATTTCTGCTCCCTTCATTTTTTAGAAAAACAAAACCAAAAGAAATACACTATAAATACGAAATTATTTCACAGAAAAGTACACACACAAAGCTGTATCAGTTAGAAAAGCACAGAAACAGGAGAGGAGCTGGTGATGAACTCACCAGCATGACACAGTAATACAGTAAATTGAGCACAGAAAACATGAGAGCAGTGCTTTAGTATTTCCCATGTGCCTGAACAATCTGTGCATTAGCAGTCCATTGCCTCATTGCTAAACCACAAAAAAAATCTGGACTGAAAGTTCTTTGTCACAAAGACTGCCATTTACTACCCAGTTTTACAGCACCCAGAACCGTGGCACTCAACTTACATCAGCAGTAATCAAAAAGAAAGCATCCCGTTTGTAATGCAGAGTGGGTATCCAAGAGGGGGGATGATTTGCAGCCCATCTGCCCAAAGAGATGTACAGAAGCAGCTTCAGACAGGCATCATGGGGTGCATCAAAGGGCATGTACATAAGAAGCCTGGTGTAAATGGGGCCATGAAAAAGCTGTTTTCCTTTCCTGGTGAACCACTTGTCATAAGGTTAGTTAGCAGGTAACAAGCTGCAGGGGCAGCCGCAGCAGTAGGGCAGAGCAGGCAGGAGAGATTTACCCACATGTGCACTACCCTCAGCCCAGGGGAGGGAAACAAATCCTGCAAGGCTTCAGTTTGCCCCAGCTCTGCTCCCCTTGTTCTGAGTGCAGCACATGACAGTGGAGAAGGAAGATATCAGTGTGGCATCCATGGCAAAGTTACAAACCCTATGAATGTAGGGCTTGACTGGGACCAATGTTCTCATCAGTGAGCAGAAGTAGTTCTTACTCATCTCTCTCTTCCCTTTGCTTGACTCTTAATCTTGCCTTTCCATTATTAAATGGTAGGACTGAAATAAGACCTTCTTCCAAAAGGGATTTCAGATACAGTACTCTTCCAAATATATATTTTCTTCTTCAGAATGGAAACAGCTGGATAACACAGACAGATACCAAGTAGCTAGAAACACAACTAAATAGGAACGAATGGCCACTTGATAAGACGACTTTCAGTCAAGCTGCTAAGAAAACAAGTACCTTGTCAAAGATATGGAAATACTGTCATTAACGAAGTATGAAGTGAAGCATTTACAGAAAACAACACCAAGTCAATTAACTAGCAATAACTGGTTCTACATTTAAGCAACTCAAATTCACATTCAATTATGCTTAATGCATCATTTTATTCTCCTAACATAACTGGTTAGCATAAGCACACAAAACGCTGACAGTGACCTTTCTGTCTCAAATATGCTATTCACAGCTATTTAATTAATCCCTTACGTGTAGCAGGACATGCAGCCTAATGTCCTGCAGAAGGGCACTGAATTGGCCTTATTGTCACCATATGAGATGGCATTCATCTCCAAATGCCAAAGCGCAGCCTAAGGAATGCAGAAAGTATTTAAAAGAACAAAAGGAGAAGAAACTCTTCAATAGTCTGCTCTTTAATTATCATTTACAGATCAACTTCTTCAATGAAAAATATCCGAGGTTGTTTTCCCACTTGTGCAGTCCAAGTGTTTAAATGCAGTGACTGCTTTTGTACTTCAAAGGAACATTCCTTCAGTAACAAGCAATTAAGAACCCAAGGTCAATCAAGGCAAAATTCATCTCATCCAGTTTTGCAATTTTCCCTCTTATCAAACTGTGTATGTGCATAAAATGCAGACTGTGAGGAGTGTCATGAAACAGCTTGAAAGTTTCAGAAGCAAAGAGCGAGGGAACTGTATTTAGCTGCTATGGCTCAAACGTTACTGGAAATATGATTTTAAGATTCTACTTCTGTTTTCTGACATATAAACTTGTCAAACAGATTTTCAGTTTGGGTTTGGTGTTGTGTTTTGGTTTTTTTTTTAGTTTTGGTGTGAATAAGAGTTACATCAAAATGTATTTAAAATAGATCTACGCAAAATCTGAAGAAAATAAATAAGCCAGTAAGTTACTAAAATTATTAAAATGTGCTTAATATTTAAGAGAGGTAACATTTAAGACAAAAAACTTGTTCCTGATGTGCTCAAATGCTCGGGTATTTTGCTTCAAAATAACGATCCGTAAACAACAGATGAAAGTGCTTCACCCAGTAGACCTTCTACAGTCTGTCCTGTGCTTCTACTCTGGCAATCTATCTCTGAAAGCACCATTAGAGCAGTTTCACTGAAGTATGTCCACCATTCTACCAAATACAGTTCCCCAAATCTCTTTCTACCTGGTAGTTATTAGCAATAGCATGTGTTCCTTACAAACACAAACTAAGTCATTAAAACAATTAAAACAAATGCAACACCAATTTCTACTGACTGCTTTTGAAAAGGAAAAAAAAAAACAAAAAAAAACTAACCTGTTAAGTTTGATATTATTTTTTTCTTTCTTTATAGTGAAATAAAAAGAAAACTTCAATTTCTCACAGCAAGAATCTATGCTAGATTTCTGTGAGAAATTATTTTTCTTGAATATGTTTGCCTGCTCCGTACCTACAGAAAGCTGAGTATGAAAGGAAGGCTGGTGCGGTTTTTTTTTTTGAAGTTTACACTGAATGCCACAAGTATGATATGTACTGGACTGTCAGACTTCTGGTGAAGTAATCAGTAGGAAACCACTCCATGTTATCTCACTGTTTAGGCTTCAGAGGTTATGCACTGTAAAATTATGGGATCAGTAAACTAAGGAAGAGTCGGCAGAACTTCATTTTGCACAGTTCAAGTTGGATTGTAAACACTGGCTTATCTAAATTTAAGAAGTATAGTTTCGTGCGTTTCATCAAAATGCAGAAGAGCAGAGATGCCAAATTCTGAAGACAAGAGTAGAAAAGGCAGAGAAACGTTTTGGGTTCGTCCCTGAAACAAACTTCCTGTGCCGTTTTCACTCTATCACCTACGAACCAAAAAAGAAAGCAAAATTGGAACCGTCTGGCCAGGATGAGGATCAGGTAAAATGAATGCAACAGCATGTCAGGAAGAGGCTTTTTGCTTCCAGAGAAACATTCTTTGTCTGTGCAGTTTCTGAGGAATTTGATAGTGTAGAGACTAAGCTGCTAGGATGGTAACCACGTGGCAAAGCAGCTATGTCAGCTCTTGGAATGCAAGCGGCAAAATTACCTTTTCTTTCCCTCCCATACATCAGGAAGAGATATTTCTTGTCACTTCTTATCCTCGTGTGCTTCCCAGGTATGGGCTATTCTGAGCCTTTTCCTGTTCTTCTGCAAAACGCCTGATGTTTCCAGCCCATTTCACAGGCATATAAATCTGAATGCACTGCTGTTCAGAAAACACTTTACATTCCTAAAACGAAAGGGAACTGGGAACATAAAAAGTGGTGTTATAATGGCAGAAGGAAGAATCACAAGGTAGCAGGTTTGTTAAGACTGCCAAACGTCATGAAATGTATTCATTCCATACTACGCACCGTAGGGATGCGTGATCATACACTTTGTCAAGAATAAGAGAAGAAATGCAGTCACTTTACAACACAGGACTACGCTGTACATGGCACTAAGCCTTACTTGATTATCATTATAATAAACATTTCAAGCAGCTCATGTGTGTCTGCACTCTATCAGAGAGATCTTTCCAGCATTTTCAGACAGCTGCCTTTCAGATACGACAGTTCATACTCTATTAATCAACACTGTAAATTCCAGCAGTCCCCTGCCACCCCCTGAGGGCCTCAGAAGTAATTTTTTTAGTATTTTACTAGAAATGATTGCAGAAACAAGTCAGAAAAGAAGCACAGGCGTGTCACCAAGAATTGCAATCTACTCCTCTTAATAAAACTGAGACTCCATTTCAGATTAGCTAAGTTTTTGCAGCTCCTTTTTCTCTTCTGAATCAACAACCTTTTTTCGTTTTTCTTCTTCAAACTCCACTTTAACACCAGTCTCCTGTTTTGGCCATTTGTACCTTTAAAGGGGTGTGACATCTGGCTGGCACGAGCATGGTAAGAGACAACGTGAAAGCCCTTAGGTTGGCCATAGAAAAGTACAGTTTTTGACAAGTTGAATGCTTCTTCATAGACTGCCATTCCCTGCTTATACATCCCTTTAGCACTAATCTTTTTGCTCCTTTCTGAATTTTAACAGCAATTAAAACCCCTTCCTAACAGCTATGGCTATTGATTCTAGATCAGGCTCATCTTTTGAAATAGCCACAATAATATGTTTGCTTTCAAAAATTAAAAATGGCCTCACAGTAATTATGCTTACATGTTTCACAACAGAAGCCAGGAAGGCCAACAGTATCCTAAGCTGCATCAACAGAGGGGCTGCACAGGGCAAGGGAGGAGATGTTCCTCTCTACCCTGCTCTTGTGTGCCCCATCTGCAGTACTGCACGCAGGCCTGGGCCCCCAGCACAAGGATGTGGAGATGTTGGAGCAGGTCAGAGGAAGGCCGTGAAGATGCACAGAGGTCTGGAGCACCTCTCCTATGAAGAAAGATGGAGGGAGTTAGATTTGTTCAGCCTGGAGAAGAGAAGGCCACGGGAAGACCTTACTGCAGCCTTCCAGTACTTGAGGGGAGCTTTAAACCGGAGGAGGACTGACATTTTACACAGACTTATAGTGACAGAACCAGAGGTGAAGGCTTTAGACTAAAGGAAGGAAGATGTGGGGGAGAAATTATTTACTCAGAGGGCGGTGAGGCCCTGGTACTGCTGCACAGTGAGCTGTGGGTGCCCCATCCCTGGAGGTGCCCAAGGCCAGGTTGGATGGGCCCTGGGCAGCTGAGCTGGTGGGCTGCAACCTTGTCCACAGCAGGGGGATTGCAACTAGGTGATTTTTAAGATCCCTTCCAACCAAGCCATTCTATGATTCTATGAAAGAAATGGCTGGCATAAGTCTGAAAATCCTACAAAAATACGCCCACGTTGGAGACCAAAATCGTAAGTTTTTTAGACCATCAGATCACACAGCTTCAAGTTATCCAGCATCTTCTTGATGTGAGAGAGATTATGCTAGCATTTTCCAAGGAAGACTACTCAGTTCCCAACTGTCAAGCTGTAAGAAACCTGAAGCAGCTCCTGGACCACAATCAATCAGTGATGCTCCATTCACATTCAACATGGCCAGAAAGCAAGTGAGAAAAGAATAGCAGGCATCCTGCATAACTGTGAGGTAGTTCAAGAAAGTTGGTTCATTCAAGCAAATTAACTCTGAATGCCAATAAACAACCTGTATTTCTTATATCAAACTCTGACAAACTAAAGAGAGGATGAAACTTCCCTCCCCTTATTCTTTTAAAATACTTGGTGTTTCCCATATAGTCTCAATTAGTAGCCAAGAAATCCTGGGTTTTAGATCCAGACTGAACTCCCCTTCTACTAGACTTGCAACCTAGCAAACAGCAGGCATCAAAGAAAATTACTGGTGTGGACAAGTATGCAGCAGAGATCAGAAGTGTGGTATGGTGTACCTGTCCATTCAAGCAATGTGTGCTTTCAATATCCAGGCATTCAAGTCTCACATTCATCACTTTCAGTGCAAGACAGAATACTTGCTTTTACCTGCAACCCATTCAGTGTACAGAGAATCTATATCCACATCCATCAAATTCAGTGAAATAGAGTCTATCTGCAAATGTTGAGCTTCAATTTTCCTGCAGTGCTCTGAATTACAATGTGCTGCAGGAGAAGATGCTAAATTTCTGAATGGGTAGATACAAAAAAAAAGTTCTGCAGGAGTCATTAGTAAATGTGGCTAATGCAGAAAAGTCTCATTTCAGCATCAAGTTGTATGCCATCGAGGGTGTTGGAAAAAGCTCTTTTTCAGCAAGCAAATATAATACCCATGGCAGATGTCAGTGTGTGCAACAGAGATAAAGATGAAGAATCTGCATTTATTACTATAACATGTAAAATGCTGGTATCCACAGTGTAATCTACCCAGGCAATGCTGCTTCTAAATCTTCCGAGGTAACAACACGCACTTTGAAGTTCATTTATCATGTCCACATTGAACTCTTTTCTTCCCCTGACAAGCTATCAGTGATGCCAAGTATTAATGATGAAAACCTGGTTTTGGAGGAAAAGTCTATATAATGTATAAAACAGTGAACATCTATCAGACTTCTGAAATAGCATTAGTGTTTTCAAGGCTCTGTTGGTCACTGTGTTGCTGCAGAAAAATGAAGGAGGGCTTCAAGCAAAGTTCACTGTCAATGTTCCTACGCCGTAAGTTATGCAAACACAAATCAGGAAACAAGAAAATGGAACTGCACATAAACATTAATTCTTCTCCAGAGTCATGATAATACCCATAAGCCACCTGGATACATGAATATCTTCCAGCTGCAGCCTCGAAGAAAGAAACTGTGTTTTCTGGAAATGAACAGACCTGATGGTAGAATAATGATTGGAGGTAAGAGAACCTTGGTCCCACAACGTATGCTGGTTTGTTTTCTTTTTAATCTCTCCAGTTATACTGCTGGGAAATCTAGTATTTACTGGTTTCAGTACTAAAAACTATTTTCCACATTAAACACTCCAAATACAGAAATCATCATGAACAAATGTGCTTGCAAAGATGAGAAATAAAATAGTCTTTGCATCATGAATAGACGGCTAAGACTCTCAGGGAGACAGAATCCCACCCTTCCTGCCACAACCACAGCATATATGCAATTCTTGAAAAATGGTCAGAGGAAGGGTAATAGGAAGAGACTAGAGAATTGGAAAAAAATCTATTACGTAACCTTCATACAACAACACGACTGCCTCACTCCCTCTCTTCTTCCCCCCGCCCCCCCCCCCCCAAAAAAAAGAAGGCAAAAACCT
>JAOWBP010001760.1:3444922-3470572 GCA_028571105.1 Tragopan temminckii | reverse complement strand
CAAAAAAAAGAAGGCAAAAACCTGATTAAAAAACAGAAAGGTTGAGGGATCACTTCACTGTCAATCTGCTTCCCGCAGCATCCTCCCCCAGCCATGCTCTCTTCAAAGATTACACCAGCTTTCCCTAAAACAGAGATTTCTGCTGGAGCAATTCTGCCCCATGCTCCTGAATAAACCCTGTTGAGTTTCATGAGGGATCAGATAAATGCATTTCATTTCGCCCAGTATTTCCACCTGAGAGGCTGCTAACATCTCTGAGATGGGAGCTGGCCCCGTTGTATTGACAAACTCTATTCACTCTCCATGCATAAACTTAATATCTTCATAGATTTAGATTTTTAAATAAATATATAAATTATAGATGAATAGATTTATTGTTCATTGTTCCAGGCCAGAAGCTAGCTGGTTAAATAAAAGATACAAACTACTACAGCAAAACTACCTGATGCAAGACATTACAAGCTTTCTCTAAGGGACAGGAAAGAAAAAAAAAATAAGCACCTCTTTCTGTGATGGCATGAGAATGTGATAAGTTCAGGTCTACTGGAAAAGCACAGACACACCCAACTTCTGCTAGGCTTAGCTTGGGAACCCTCTTAACCATGAAGTAATGGAACTAAGAGAGAACACCACTGAGATTGTATCAAATGGACTGTGGAATGAGTATTATATTAGAGCAATTTTCTCGTAATAACAAATCATACTTATTTTTATGCGATTCTAAATAATTTCTTCCTAGACTTTCTATATGGCTTTTCAGCACTGCATAAATGAATATCAAACAGCTATTTAAGTTCTTTTACCATTCCTTTTCTAAGTGCCAAAAGGTAACTAGACTACTTTAATAGGGAAATATTTGATATTTATACATTATACAATATCCCTGTTATATGAAAATAACTGAAAGCTGTCCATGTAACAAGACAACGAGGTGTGAAAATACATGCTTTCCAAAAACAATGCCTTCTAGACTTGAACATAAGTTTTTCTTGTTAAGTTTGTATGATTAGATGAAATATTATTAAATTTTGTGTCTTAGTCCATCAACTACCCAATAAGAACATTGTTTTTATAATTCTTAACCTCCCAGTGGTGCCACTTTATTTAGTGTTGCTGTTAAAAAATACAGTCATCGCATCGGTGTGGTCCAAATAAGTTACTTTCATATTTTCTCATTTAGTATTAAGAATCATTTTAAAAAATAATAATAATAAATTAAGTATAGAGTTGTCACTAGCTAGCATTAAAACATCACCTGGAAACCAGCAGTTGAAATGGATCACTTCATATCTGCTTCAGCAAATGCTGCACAGGCAGTATTTCCCACGGTCCCCTTGAATCCATGGCAAGTCCCATTTGTTTGTAAGTGTTTTATTAATAAGAGACTTCATTTCGTCAAGGGCATAAAAAAAGATCTCTATCCTTCACAGAAAAAAGAAGGGAATGTCCTTCCTGCATTAGATCTTCAAACTGAAGGCAAGATGATTTCGAGTTTTAATCTAATTCATAACTGCATGGTTTCTAACTTGTATTTCCAACACCACGCCTTTGGGAATGCCAAGCTATCCCATCATCAGAGCTCATCTACTGGTTTTGTTTGGTTGTGCTATGTTTCAATACACGTTTCCTCGTTCTTTGGGCAGTTTTCACTGAAAAGGTTTTACTATTGCACCCCTTCCCTCCTGGATCTCCTCCACCTCATCCTTTCCCTTCCTACTGACTGTGACCAATTCCTTCAGCCACTATCATACCACTACATATCCAAACTGATGGTGTTCTTTCATTTGGAAATACTGCAGAACTGTTTTCTATTACTTTGAGTGTGCTGTAATCTCCAAATTTTCATGTTCAGCTTTGAAGGGCAGTTTTCTAAGGAAAAATTTTGGATACTTTAAAGAAGGAAAAGGTTTTCTGGTCACTAGCAGAATTTTATATTCTTCCACAGCCTACACTAGCTAACCGCCATCTTCATCAATATCAGCTCAGTAGTGACAGCATTCATTTTAATGTTTCTGTATCTATTGTTGCCTCCTTTCTTTAACATTGTTTGTTAGAATGGCTAACAGACAAGTATGTCCTTCACGTTCAGGTAGCTTTTCCTCCAACATTTCCCTAGCTTTTCATCTGAACTCTACCAGCTGAATTTTAAGTGAAATCTTCTATCAATATCTTTTCCTTCCTGTATTCAGTCATATTTCCTTCTCCTTACTTCAAATTCTACTCTTAGACTAATACATTAAAAACAAGGACTTCATCCAGGTTTCTCCACTTGGAAACCACGGTTCGTGAATTCCTCATTCCCACTCACTGGTTGTTTGACATTTCCCACTCATTGCACAGGACAGCTCTGCCCCCTATTTACACTCAACTGTAAAGCTGGGAGATGCCTTTTCATACCCTCAAACGAATGGCTTTTCTTCCACAGCCAGCAGACAGCCATCTGTTCCTAAGAATCCCTCTTCATGGCAACCATAGCCACCAACAGTGTTCAGTCACTTCTGCTTCCTCAGTTAAATTTCACCTGCCCGCTCAAAAGAGAAAACAGTCAGTGAAGAACGTAACAGAGAAACCACCATTCAGAAACCCATTACACTCAAAGGACCACTGGGGATTGTTATGATCACACGTCAAGAGTGCATGTGTATTTTTTTTAAGTCACTGGCTGTGAGACAGAATGGAAAAACTCATTTGAAGAACTAAGGAAAAACCTTAATACTCAGATTCAACATCTTAAAATGCCACCTAAATTTCACTACAAAGTTTTCCAGAATCACTTTGCTGGGTTTTTTTAAACTATTATTCTTCCTTCCTTGCTTAAGCATTCATGGCTACATATGCTACAATCACATCCTTACTCTTTATTCTATTTAGAAGAGATACAAATCTAAACAGAAACATTTTTAATGTGGATATTACAATACAAATTGTTGGAACTGTTATGAAAATCAGAAAACAGAAAGATGTTTCTTGCATGAGAAAGCAAATAACTCCAGTACCCTATAATAGAGAAAAAAATCTAAGTGTTTAAGTTATAAATAACACAACAGTTAATGATCCAAGACATAACTATAATTTGTACAATGAATAATAAGTGAACCTCAGCAGTATAAATGCTTTGAAAAATTCTTACTCATTTGAATTTTTTCTTTCCAAGTAGTTCTCTGTATAGAAGTGAATGTAATTTAAATTTGGGGTTCGAGGAGGAAGTTAAGGCACATTAATTCCGAAAGCATCTGTATGTTACTTAACTCATAGTAAAATAGGATAAATACAGAAAAATCCAATGCTTGACAAAATCTTTAAGTGGAGTATCTACTTCACTTCCAGAAAAGAAATTAATAGAAAAGAGAAGACTGAAAACCAAAGAGAAGGGCATGTCACAGGACAGGGAGGCATAATTGGTGTGAAGACAGCGCACAGTGTTTGAACATTGGAAGTGTGAAAACATTTATCCCTTATGCCAAGCAGTTTTTAAAAATTATGCACAATTAGACCTAATAAATATCACACTTCTTTTTCAAGCTGCTGCACTTTGACTGTAGGCTACACAGATCCTGATGCTAGAAGTACTGTGGTACATTTTCTAATGCCATTGCATACAGATAGAACGGTATGAACTAACATCTTCAAAAGTTACAGGGAGTTGGGAGATATTTTCAGCTATAGGTGCCAGGTGCACCTCTTGTCTTTTGTCTGGCTGAGCTGCCCTGTGCGAACGGATGCTCCACTGAACTGGACTCATTAAACAGAGTATAACTGTATCTGTATTCCAAGTCAGCAAAGAGTTATTAGACCACAGGTAAATTCGCCTTGACTGCTGAAAAAGGAACACATCTTGTTTTTCAAAGCTCACACATAGGACTAATTTGGTTAGTACTAATAACTCTCAAAACGCCATACATGAAGTTTCATGCTTCTTTGTTCCAGCTCGTAGCAACAAACAAACAAAAAACCCTAACCAACATTTTTTTTCTGCAAAAACTGATTTCACTCTTTCAACTTGCTGGCAAAATAAGAACCACATCACCCACTCACTGAAGTTTTACATTTTTATTCTACCACAGTTTAAAAATAAAAAAAGATCCTAAATTCTAAAAATTTAAAATGTAAAATTGTAAAACATAAAACAATGCAGATTTACAAAAAACACAAAAGTAAAATCAGAATTTTTTTCTCAGAAACCACAGCACAGACACACACTGTGCCTTCGATTCCACTGAACATTTGGTTTTTGAACAGAGCTGGGCAAAGCATTTCTGGAAAATGTAATAAACATCCAGAAATTCTCTGTTGGAAAATTTATTTTCAAAATAGATGACTAAAGAATTACATTCAGTTGACAAAGGATTTGTCACTGCCTTGCTGTTTTCCATCCCAGAACTTGGCAAAAGGTCTCAAAGACAAAGCACTCAGATTTACAATAGCAAGTATATGCACACGTGGAATGCACACACAGGACTTATTTTGTGATTAAACAGAAAGAAAGTCATTGCTTATCTTTCATTATTTAATTTCATTCCCTCCTATTATCCAGCTGGATCTTGAGGAGACTCAAAACGTTGTGGAGAGGACCCAAGGACCCTTCTATCCCCTTCACGTTGCCTCAGGAAACAAAGACCCAGAAAAGGCAAGAAGCTGGGGTACCAGTGATAAGCAATCAAGCAGGTTACACATCACAGAGAACACCTGTGAGCCTCTGAAAACAACTTTCCCAGAGAATTCTCTCCACACAAGGAAATCAGTGCATATGAAAACATGATGAATGCATACATGGCACAGAGTCCTAACTCGTGGCTTTGCAGATTAAAACTACTTCATTCTGAAGGAAGGACATATACATGACAAACCTGGACAAACCATCAACTGACATCATCAGCACGCTGACTAAGCCAAAGGCTCAAACTTCCAGAGCCAGACCGGCAAAGAAGACAGCCTTCCTCCTGCAACACAGCAACACCAGGCCTCATACCAGTCTGAAGACCAAGGAGCACGCTGCCAGTCTTGGCTGGACTGTCTTACCACAAACACCGTAGAGTCCGGATTTGGTGCCTTCTGACTTCTGTCTGTTTGGGCTGATGAAAAATAGCTTACGTGGGCAACATTTTCCTGGCAACAATGCCATCACAGCAGCTGTGAAACAGTGGGTCAGCTCTGCCGGTGCAGATCTTTATGAGCGCGGCATGCAGGCTTTTGCTCACTGCTGGCAAAGATGCATTGTAGTGGTGCTGAATATGTTGAAAAAGAATGTTTGGTAGCTGAGAATTTGGTCTATCAAATACTGTTATTGTGCTCTTTGTAGCTGTTGTACTTTCCATGGAAATAAATAGGAGGCATTACTTTTGCGGTGACCTACATATATTTGATTTCTAGTTTATCATGCTCTACTTCTGATGAAGCCCTCAGCATTAGCTCATTAAGGAAGGAGAATCACTGTACATCAAAAAAGTGTATCAATCCAAGTCTTTGTTTTAATATCCAGGTTTCAGCCAACTCAAGTAATATAAGAGAACAGCAGATGCATATTCTGGGTGGGAACAAGCAAAGAGCATAGCAGGCCATCTCAGATGGCTTCAGATTGTCATACCTGGCTCTGCCACGAGAAGTAGCTTTTGGACTAGAAAATGTGCAGCCATGGGAGCACATATTTTATACTTTTTGCAGGCTTATTAGTACATGACTATCTGCCTGGGAAAATGAGGCTTGCTACAGAGAAGAACAGTCAGGCCAAGAATGGGAGATACTTCCACAATTCCGGCTTGCAAAACAGACAGGAACAAACCCATGTCATTCACACGCATGCTGAAACCTGTTTGTTCCCAGTGCTGAGACAGCAGCACGGCTCATAAACAGCTGTGTGCCAGGTAATGACATGCAAACGCTGAGCAGGTTAGATTTCTTTATAAAGCAAAGGAAACATTTAGTGTATAAGACATACTGCCTGCGTGCCTTAGGGTGTCACAGGATCACTGACGCAATGATCCTGTGAAAAACCATTACAGAGAGTGGATTTCCTAAACGCTGTGTTCATACACAGAATTGATTAGTGAACAACCATTATAAATGGCAGTGCATACAATTTACTCGATCGCCATTCTGTTTTTTTACATACATATTCTTTTTTACAAGAAGCACTCTGTTTTTAATAGTTTGTTATGCAGAGAATGGTAGGAAATCTCCAAAGTCCTCATGCAACATTTCAGTAAGACTTGGTGATTAACGCACCAGGACGGTGCTTCTTCCATGCTTCTTCAGTCCTCAGTAAGGACTCTCAAATTTTATCCTAAAGAAGGGAAATGAATAAAACTTTTGATTGAACTTTACAATAAGAAAGCAATAATATATTCTGAATTCTGATACTTTAGCCCTAGATTTCTACGACTCGTGCTACAGTCTCAGACAGAGAAAAAGTCCACGAGGGGATATCTCCCTGACCATAATATATGCAAGCTGTCACATATTTAACATTTACCTCTTTTAAAAAAGTGTTACACTTAGTGATAACAAACTACTCTTTTGAAATTTAGCCCCCATTATGGGGTTAAATTGTGGCAGAACGTGGCTATATCTGACAAATAAGATAAAACAATGCTTTTGAGAATACATTTTTTCCCACTGCAGTGAGCTAAGAAAGCAGAAATGACAAGATTTCTTCGCAGCTTAGGTAAAAATGGGGTTGCATTTTGTTGAATCACAGATAGGTGCTGCAGTGTCTCCCTGCATTTCAGAGGCTCAAGCTTTTTAATGAAGATGTTTGGTACACCGAGTAATTTGCGGTTGGCATGGTTTTGTTCTGACCATACACAAGATTCTTTTTTTATGCTTTAATCTAGGAAAACATGCAATTACAAAATAAACACATGCAAAATGCTTTCGATAAAAGTTCACAACTCTGATGACTTTAGACAGACAAGTAGACTACAAAGGCTTCTGCTCAGCTACCTACGGGTGTTTCCTCAGCTCAGGATCTCATGATTGGATCTCAAAGAAAATGCGTGGGTTGTCTTCAAGAAGAAGAGTCTCAAGTGATATCCCTTCAATTAAGAAGGATCTGACAGTGCAGCTAAATTCCTTTATAATGCTATCTCGATGTAGGTGACATGAAGTGCATTTCATTACATCTCGATTGAACTGCAGCGTAAGGCCAATTTGTGGAACACATCTTGTTTGCCCTCAACATGCCACAAGAGGGCTTGTCATAGGGTAAGAACTGAAATATTTTGTCATACCTGTGTCTGGCAGAGTTGAAAAAAAGACACAGTAAGACTAACAGTAAGATAATCATAAGCAGTCTGCAATACCCTGAGAAAAACTTTGATCCACACTGCAAACAGGTAACACTCATCTGAATGAATCAGGATTCAGGAGGCAGCAATTTCCTGAACATGCTCAAACAGGACAGTTCTTCAAAGAGTGGGCATACTCCCTTCAGCCAGAGTGGTCCCACTGCATGGAAAACCTGTATATAAATGCAAGTGATAGCCAAGGAAACGTGGGGAAGAGAGATGACAGCTACTGTCATGCTGAGGCATCTCGACCTCAGGGGTGAAAAGGCATCAAGGTTCACAACCAGCAGAGCCAAGAATGCACCAACAGACAAGTACTGTACAGGTATGGCTTGGCTAATATGTTTGGTTAATACTTGAGTTCTAATTGTGAAGCGATAAATGGTAAAGCAGGTGAGCATAAATACACGTGTATTTGTAGTTCCTGAAATTTGCCTAAATACCCCCACCACAGTGGTCCCCAATTTCCTAATCAAAATAGCTGTGACGCTTTCCAAATCACACAGATCTGAGCCACTTCCATGCATGCTCTGTCTTATAGATCACAAAACTTGTTTTGGATTCCTCCCAGAATTAAGCCCAGCATTCCAGAAATCCCAAATTCCTACCTGCTGAAAAGAAATGAAAAGCATTCCAATTACTTTGGAGACAGGCAGGATCAGCTATCTCTGGCAAACAAGCCTGAATATTGGATACCGACTCTATCTACAGACCGACTATCTCACCCAGGCAATCAGACAAACATATCCACCACGAACACAAACATACCTGCTATTCTGGATTGTACTAAGGGACAAGCTTTCCAACTCCTGTGTACTCTTAGAGCAGCTACGTGCACAGATAAAGACTGTGGATCAATGCCCACGGGATCTCAAGTGCAAAGAATCTCTTTCATGTGGTAAGATCACAAACCTGAAGCAAGCACAGAAAAGCTCTCTATTTAATGCATGAATTAAACATCCAAGACACAGAGGTCATTACTGCAGATGGCTATGATTTCCAACTGCACAACACACAAGCAGCAAACTAGTTGCCTAAGCAAAAGTTCACTGCTATCTGCGATAAGCAGCATAAACACCTCTTTCTCAAGAGGCTGGACACAACCCAGGGGGCAGCAAGGCAAACAGAGCTGTTACACCAGGGCTTGGTTAGGTCTACAGAGAGCTCGGCTGCGCAGAGGCGTATAGCGCCAGTGTGGAGAACAGAGCTTTAAACACAGTGAACCACAATGATATGCAAAAGGCAGCTAAAACGGAGATCCTGATGTACAGAAAACACCAACATTATTTTCCACGCAGGTGGCACTGCATTTCTCACAGCAGTGGGATGCCCCAGAGCTAGTGGCATTACAGTCTCCCAGGCGTGCAGGGGTGTGTCTTCTGTATTAATGTAGCACGTTAAGGATGTAATAAGCAAACCAGAAAGCCTGATTCAAACTGTGCTGGCCCATGCTGCATCTTTCCAAGGGAAGATAAGTAATGTGGTTGGTTGACTGTAGGGACTCAACACAGCGTATGTTCTTTGATAGTGCCCTACTTTAGAACCAAAGAGCAGGTTGATTATGTTTTGAAAGCTACATGATCAAAGGAATTCAGAAAAAGCCTTCTGAATCATTTCAGTAGATGCTTCTATCAAACTGTATTAGGCCAAATCCCCGCTTTCAGTTTGAACGGTTTGAGACATAGCATTAGTCTTCTGCTCTTTATTCACAAACAAAAAATAAAATCCTTCCCCAAAGAAATGACCACACTAACCCATTATCTTGTGTAACTAAGTGTAATCAAAGAGCTTCATTTACTTTATGCAAATGTCCTCTCCCTTTCCCAGGCCTAATATTTTCTTATTCTCTGTTGTGTCACCTCATATCTAACCTAGATACGAAGATCATCTGGATGGAGACTGTGGGTAAAGAAGTCAATATTGGCCAGAAAATTAATCACCTTGTAAATTAAGGGGATGGCTACACCCCCTCTCTCTTTACAACACAGAAGAAAGTGAGCGCAAAATATATTCAAGTATTTTTGTATTATTATTTTCTGTCAATAAAAAGCGTACAGTTCTTAATGATCTAAAAATCAAGGTTGGTTTTTAAGTGGTCTAAGATTTTTAAAGCAGCCACACACAGTATGATACTGTGAAATGTCAAATTCCTTAATTCTTACAGTATTTCCACTGTCAATGCTAATTCACCGGGTGCAGAAGTTAGGATTGGTTCTTCCAAGCAACAGCACTCGCTGCCATTGTTTCCAGTTATACTGCTGATTCACAGGCTGGTAGCAGAGAGCCAGCAGATGACAGCTGCTCTACTGCCAACACTCCTACAGTACGAAACCACAAGTCATGGCATAAAGGGGTTAAAGTGTGTGAAGGGAATGACAGCATTATGGGGGATATCACAGCTCTCTGAAGCGCTGGCCACTTACTGCCCAAGTGTCACACACTGCCACGTTTCGTTCTGCAGCGTCAAGTATCTACTGGTATGGTCAATCTTATCCCCACCCCACTCCTCCCTTAAAAACTACAGCAGACTATTGGCAAAAAGAAAGGGTGACGACATTCTGTGGACCAAGGTCTCCCCTCAGCACCAAACGCTGACATTCACTAAATAACAGCGAAAGGAAGACTTGCCTTGCGTGCTTTGATACAATAGTTTGATGGAAGAGATTTTATCTCCATTTTCCCTTGTTCCTTTTCCACTTAACAGGGAATCTTTATGCATTGACAGTCAGATTTCACAGCTAAAAAAAATAATACCTGCCTTGAAAATTTGAGAGTCTTTCATCTATTTTCTTTCAGCAACATCAATGAGTGTCTCATCTGAGACGCATCAGGATATACACTGAGCTCTTAAACACATTAAGCCAACTGGATCAAGTCTTTTAAATGTGTTAAGTTATGTATGACTTGTTCTATCACGATTTCCTTTTCGTCTATTAATTTTACATGCACCATACTAAAACAGAATAAAACAACACTATTTTTTTTCAGGTCATTTTATCTCCCTTTTCCCCTTCATCTGCTCACCACTTTACCTATTTCCAGCAGTCATACCTTGGCTACACAACCAGTATCTTGAAATATGCAAGCAGTACAAATTAAATTGCACTTCTTTCTCATTTAACCCCTTCTGGTTCCAACCATCAGGGACATGTCCAGTGCTCCACTATCAGCTCAAGTTCACTCTTCCTTGTTTTTCAATACCTCTCCTATTCCCATAGTCTATTCAACAGTTTTATTTCCCACTTGCAGATTTTCTAATAGCTATGTCTTTAGCTGACTTATGTTTTAGGATTCCCATTCAGGTCCTAAGGATCTTCTATTTCGATGAAAGGATCCTCCTATTTTTGGCTTCCATCTACTTACTATCATTCCCTTATATACATCCAGAATATTGCTCCCCAGGTTATTTCAACTGTCTTATCGCTTTGGCTATGTCCAGCTTATGGTTACTCCTTCAACTTAGCATCAAATCTCATCTTTTTGAACATCCATTTACTTGCTGAATACTTTTGGTTCTTTCATTTACTTCCACAACTCCATAGCTGATTACTGATTGTTGACTTTCCTTCTCACAAAGCATCCCTTCAGCCATACGCAGCAGAAACTGCAGCTTCCAGAAGTCATGATATTGGCTAGCATGCAGTCATTGATTCAACCCTCGAAACATATTTCCATTCACACGGCACCAAAACATTACATTAAATCCAGAAGCACCTAATCTAGAGACATTAATTTCTTAAGTAGTTTTTCAACTAGGTAGGTTGATATTTTGATTTTATTCACCATAGCCAAGATTGAGTAGACATCCAGATTTTTTTACTCCACATTCAGAAATAATCAGTGTAGAAAGGACATATTGCTACAGAAGCAGTGAATATCAGTCTAATTCATCAGCACTCAAGTAAATGGAAGGGGATGATTTCTGAATGAATGACTGCAATGAGTTTCAAGTTCAAAATTTTCACATGCCTACAATTTGCTAGTATTTATTTACTGATGAAGTTCTATTTAAACAGTAACGACTGACCGTTTTACTCATCTAATTTTTAATGATATGTAAAGATAAGTAATTTTACCTATCTAATTTTACATTGATCTGCACAATCAACATAGCTGAAATACAGAGACAAGCTGTGCCATCAGCCTTAGGGTCGCTGTAGTATTCAAGCCCTGTACTGGAAGTTATTATTATTTTATTCTGGCATATAGCAAAAATGGTGCGACAGAGGCAGCACTTGTGCTGATTACAACTGGCTGTGGGAGGTCATAACCTACATCTACTCCATAGCAAAGATCTGCTGGCTTCAGGAAAATGTTTCTTTCCTGCTCTAAACTCAAATAGGGCTGATGCAATAATATATGCTTCCAACTAACAGGAAACGGCGAGTCCAAACAAACAGAAAGAAGACAGAGGTTATGTACGTACTGTAATGTACACTGATAGCTTCTAGAGGCTTGTCATTTTCAGCATTAGAAAAGGTTATAGGTCTGGCTTCCACAATCAGCTAGGTCATGTTATCTTTACTATCTTTGTCTGACAAATGCGTACTGCACATAATCTGAACGACAAGGAAGAGGAGCCAGCACTGCCACGGCACAGTTTACATATTTCTGCAAGCTGAAAGCCACCATTTAAGCAGCCAAGAGGACAATACAAAGGTATTTCAACACCCTTTCATTTGGCAGCACTGCAGCAGAGCTCTGCCTAAGAAATGTTGTGTGTGTTTCATGTAAATTCTCGTGGACCTTTTCTAACCAAAAGCACTTGAAAGATAGTAGAAGGAGGCAATTCATAAGCTTACATACATTGGTTATATAATCTGGTCTATTTGTTGACAGAGAGGAGAGTCGATGACATAGCTATCATTGGTACAACTTCTTACATATGTAACTTTCCTTGGAAGCTCTCTTAGGCTCTCTGCTACCTTCAGCCACAGTAACAAAAAAAGGGAATGGGGAGAAATCTTACACCGCAAGGCACTAAACAAGACTCCTGTGAAACAGAACCAGTAAGGAAACACATATATATGCACAACCAAACTTCAGATTTAACCACAGTAGCCTTCTGCTCCACTGTGACTCTTCTGCAACAGAGGAAAATACCTGAATCATTTTGGATTTGATCAGTAAATGCTGTGGCAGCGGGACACAAGCACCACAAGCCTAGAGGATGGAAAGCTTATACTTCATATCCATAAGTAAGCTTTTACTTTTTAAAAATGACTTGCTTTTAGGGATGACTTCTATCAGTCTTCATTTCAGGTCAGTATATCTTTACATAAGCATACAAGTACATTCTTTTCCATATACACAGAGTATATTTTTATATTCACCTTTCACTACAGCTCAGTTTTAAAAAACTTCTCCTTTCGGTCCTAAACGTGACCACAGACAAACCAGTGATTTTTCCATTCCCGAGGCCATACTCAAAATAAGGAACTGGAAAGGCAACAAACTGTCTGAACTCAAAACCTCCTTTTCCAGACCCTGTAATTAGCTTTCCTAGGCACGACGTTAAAAATGTAAGGAGGTGCAGCAAAAAGATAGAACAGCTTTCTGCATAACAGTTTTCCAAGGCAATGGATTCGACGGTGAGCAGCAGCAGGCAAGGCTGGGACTTCAGAAGCCATTCCCCATGCCTCGGGCCCACAGAAAGCCACTGATGGGCCTTTGGTGTATGAAAATGTATCTTTGTAATATACACAAAGCTGTCTTTTTGACTGAGCTATTGACCACGGAAAAAGGGCTACAGGTCTCTGTTATAACAGCGAGCTGTTGGCGTTCTGCTTTATAGAGCTACTTCTCCAATGAGATGTGCATATCCTTCTTTGCCATTTTTACCCTCTCTCCAAAATTTGACTGAATTTTAAATATCTAACGCATTGAAATTCAGTGAATAAGATGGAATAAAAGTGTGCAGTGAATAATCAGCAGTGAATAACATCCGGAAAGCACTTGTGTATTTCTTTCCTACTGAGAAAAATGTCCTAAATAACATTAGATTTATTTACCCTGATGTTCTCGTTACAGGGACTGACACTGCTGTTGACTGGGCATTTATTTATGATCAGCTGGCACCAGGCTCTGTGGGTTTCGTAGCAGGAAATGTGAAATTCATTACTCTTATCACCCTACACAGTCCATCTTTTATGTATTATACAATGTACCGATTTACCACAGGTGTAGACTTGAAAACTTTAAAATGAATATTTAATGACAGATGAATTTTTAATGCTGATAACATTAAATATGCCTGTATTTTCTTGTAAGGAAAATATATCAGTGTATTTTGCTGCATATATTGCATTGTGTTTTTCTTACAGATCAGTATTTGCAGTGATACGGTCCGGCTGTTTTTAACAGATGTTTATTCTTGCTTTATCTAGCATCATTTCTTCCAGATTCTTTCTATTATGAGACGCTCTACTAAAATGATAAGAGAAAGACGACCTCTATCGCATGATCAGAATTATCAAATCTGATTGAAAAAAAAAAAGCAACTTCCCCTGAATCAAAAGTTATCTATTTGCATATCTGTGACTGGGAGCCAAGCTGTCGTCCATCTTTAATGGAATGACCATCAGTTTCACAGCAGTTGAATTCTGAAGTACAACATTTTATAATAGTTAGCATTCAAGTGGAAGTACCTCAAAAAAAAAAAAAAAAAAAAAAGGGAAAAAAAAAAAAAAAAAGAAAGTCTCCTGCAAAATTTTCCACCATAGTTAACACATAATGCAATATTTTGGTTCTTGATGTCAAATGCAAGTATGCACTTCTATTTATAAGCTGACAATCATGACACAAATAAATACTTCAGATTACACTGCAAACCTTGAAAGTAAATAGTGGGTCGTATTAATGCTGCTTAATGCACTTTTTTGTGTTATCACACATTATTAAGATACATAAAACTTCTGTAACAAAAGTGAGCAGCCTAACACTTCACATACCAGACTTGATGTCAAGCATATAATGGCTCAGCCAACCTAGCATTCTTAATTTGCTAATCTATAGCAATGAAACGAAGCATAAAGAAAAAGCGGGAAAGGGGAGGAGCACACAAAAACTCAAAAAAAAACCAACAATTCAGTTACACGATTTTCTATGAAACCATGAATATTTATGAAAAAGCTAGGAGTTTTTTTTCACTTAGCTTCAAATGTCCCCTATAAAAACTCTTCTCAAATATTAAGATGTATTAAAAAAAAAACAAACTGTGCATACAGAAGAAGGCCAGAATGAAAGACATGCAGCTTTTAAGATAAGCGTGCTTTCAGTGTGAGCATCTGCTCTCAGAAGAGCATTTACACAAATTAACATATTTTATCCACTGTAAGAACCATAGAGCATTTCCAATTCAGCATATAATTTTTATTTGAATTGGTATGACAAAATATTTAAGCAGCACAACGCTGGTTGAAGACATAAAAAGTTGTGGTGGCCCAAACCAACAGCGGATTTCCCTGTGCAAAGAAATGAGTAACAATTTAAAAAAGAGAGAGAGAGAGAGAGAGAGAGAGAAAGAGAGAGAAGCACTGGGGATATTGAGGGAAGAGGAAGAGGGATTTATTGCCAGATTTACAGAATGCATCAGCTTCCTGCTTCCATGATGTTTTAATGGAAATATAATCTCTTTCTGGGTGAAGACAGGGAAAAAGATTACACGATGCAGTGTAATTTTTTTTCTAGAAACATGGCAATTTTGTCATCAATATAGAGGGGAGAGATATCATTAAACCGGAAAACAAATGTATAAGAAAACTACTACACAGCTTTCAAGGTGGTGCTATGCCTTGCAAACATGGTCAGCTCTTATTCAAAGCACCATACCATTTGCAGATTAAGGTCTGCTAATACTGGAGCCATTCCTTCACCTACCAAACTTCAAATCGCAGTGCTTTGGTACAGGCCTCAGGGTTGCTATGGTACAGCACTCACAAACGCAATGACTGCTTCAGTACTGCATTTCAAGGCTGCAAGGTCTTGCCTTCCTTGAGCAATTTTAAGCTAGTGATGAAAATACCAATAAGACTGAAATAGAAAAAGCAAATTTAGGAAGTTTGGAGCATGCCATGATGGGCTTCTGTGCTTGAAAAGTAAAACCTCTCAAAGAGAGCCTTACTTCTCAGGTACATTTAGGAAAAGTACTAAAACCTTCTAAATATACTGTATGTTTATTTATAAAGAATACAGCTGATAATAAATTACACGTATATTAAAATCTGCCTTTGCTACACATAAGACATCTTACCGAGGTGGGTTCTGTATCAGAAAGGATACTGCATTCTTCCTTAAACATGGGTTGCATTTATCCCACCCTGCAGTCCGGCACTTTACAACTGTGCCTAAAGGAGCAGTTTAGCTGTCCCTCTTCAGGAGGGAGGGTGGAAGGGAGAAGTGTCCCTGCTTAATTCACACCTGCTGACAGCTGAGCCCCGGCCCCCCGTTAAGCACCCACAGGCAGGCAGCATCAGTCTGGGTCTAACCCTCCCCAGGCTCTGCAGGAGGCTCCACGCACTCACCTGCACAGTTTTAGAGAGTTGAGAATGTTTGCCCCAGGCAAGCTATGGCAGAGCTCTCTTTCACAACCCTGCCTCTGAAAGGGCTCTTAGTCAATCAACATTATTTTTTCAAATAACACAGGTGCATATCTATGGCATAAGCACAGTAATCTGTCTGAAATCTCTCAAAAATTATTCTAATGTGTATTACTTGCATTAGTTCCAGCGTACTTAATTGCTTCATGAGTACCACAGTATTACAGATTTAGAAATTGTTATTTTAATTTACAAGCCAAGAGTCAAGATCCTAACTAAAACTAAGATCTGCCCCCAAAAAATGTTTCAACAGTGAAGCTGCCATCACTCCCACACTGAACCCTCAAAACCTTCAGCTTGAACCTAAAGTCAGAAACCCACGGCCTGAATATACGCAAGAAATCTTGGCAGCTGCACAGTCAAATAAAAAGCTCACCAAATCATGTCTGAAATAACAGGTAATTTGTTACCCTTGCTTAAACAACATGCAAGAGAGGGAAGGCGCCCGGTGTCTCAACATGCAGCCGAGCTGGCACAGTATTTACCCGTTGTCACTATCTGGAACTCCTGAGTAATAAATGGATGAAATGCAGCTCATAAAAATATTCATATGATGAAATTTATGGCTTACATTAAAGCATGTTTAACTTGAAAAATGACTGTGCAAAGCTCAACTGATCTCTTCCCTGTGTACATTCACAGTCATATCTGTTTACTTTGGAGAGCTGCGTGTTTTGATTTATTTCCACTCATGCATATCCAAACTTTGTGCATGTCCCAGGCAGCTAAAAACTTTCCCTTTTTTCCCTTTAATTACGTGCAGGTACCGTGTTTACAGCAGAGCCCAGCACAACTCCGTGTCCCGGACCACGAACAACTCCAGTGGTGACCAGTGCTAAACTTTGGCCCTTTTTACCTACGTAAAGCAAAGGCTACAAAGACAGACGGGCTTCATGGTTGGCAGTGGAAGCAACCAGCTCTGCAAAGCAAGGGCAGCCAAAAGAGGACTGCACCCAGAGCTCAGGATCGCCCTTCTTAGAACACGCAGCTGGCCTGGTGCGCAGCACAGCTGGCTGGGACCACGGGGGCTGGGACGCCTGCTATCAGCCCATCTGCCCACCTCAAAGGCTGCTTGGGAGGGCGGCTCCGGGAGGAGGCAGCCACATGAATGGACCTGCGCGGGACGAGTCAGCTGTGGGGTTGAGCAACAGCCCGCAGCCCCGACCAGAAGTCTCTTGCACAGATGCCAGTATAGATTACATAGGTCTCCTTATTTATACCTCCATTATCATAGCGAACAAGGAGTAAGCAGGATTCTCGTCCAGCCCATAAGTATCTCCCTCAACTGTGTTTCACTGTAGACAAAGAGTGAAAAAAACCTTTCATGTACTTTAAGCTTCTCACTTCTTCAGTAGCAACAACACACTCTTTTGGGGTAGAAGTGTAACACCACTACTTCTCTATTTACTAAAACATGCCCTTTATTTTTTTTCTATAGGATCAGCGAAGGAAACACAGTGAGGCAAAGCGAACCTGAAAGCTCCACAACACAACCTGCACCCCCTTCAAACAACATCCCACACGCACTAGGACTCATCTCAAAGCACCTACCAGCTAGCAGTATGGCCAGTGCTACTCTTTGGACATATTACATACATTACAATGTATTCTGGAAAAATACTGATGAGGTAGTAATAGGAGGGTGCTGACGCAGAATGCTTTGATACAGAATTCCTTTCCCTCTTCTCCATTCCTGAATACAGGTCAGCGTTACGGAAGCAGTACAATTCCTGACCAGAAGTGCAATTCACACCACCTGTGCACTGAACCTCTGTTAGTTGATCTGTTCCGTAAATAACTGTTTTTCCTTCTGTCTCATTAAGTTGAGTGCAATTTCTCATCCCTTTCCCTCTGTAGAGTCAAAAATAAAAATGAAAATTGAAAAACAAACCAGTAAGAGCAGAGGATGATCATCCTGGGGCCCTGGGGGGAACAAACAGGTGATCTAACAAAACTATTGTGTTTGCACGCAAATATTGGCAGTTAAATGCTACCATAATCAAAAAGCACGTGCAATCTTTTCAAAACCAGCATCAATTCCTAATTCCATTACATCCAGTTTGCTAAAGAACAGTAACTTGTCATTTACAGAATGACTGTTCCTCAGGGACACATTTAATCAGAGAAAGGAAAAAAAAAAAAAGAAATCATTCAGAGAACAGACATGGACTGAGATCCAAACTCTTCCTAAATCTTTTCTGAACTGCCTTTTATTGCCCAGATGAAAGGAATTTACAGTGTGAAATGATAAGAAATACAAACCACCTTCTTAATACATACGCCAAAACATTTACTTTTCTTTTTAATGCCACTTTAATTTCTGGTAAAATTCCAAACCAAGGGTTTATATTTCATGATATTGTCAACTTTGCATAAAACTACTGGTAATACTCATGACTTATATAGCCTCAGGGAGACTATTGATTTTTTCCCCTTCATAAATCTGAAAATGCTCTGTCTCTTCCCAGGGGACCCATTATATTTATTGGTATCTATCCCAAAACAACTGCTCAAGGTTATAGCTATGAAAACATTTGGGGTTTTAATTCACTATCCAGAGAAGCCCACAGATTTTGGCTCAGAACCCAAAATTTGCCCTGACTGCAAAATGTATGTCTTTTTTTTATTGTGTGTCAGGACCACAGAGTAACATTTCTTTGGATAGGACTCATACCCTCTCTAATGGAATATCAAGTAAGGTTTAAAGGAAAGTGAAAAGTGAAACAAGTCCTGCTATAGAGGCAGCCACAGTCAGACAACGACAATTACCAAACTGCATAAACGATTCTCATAACACTCAAATTTTCATAAGGACAGATAAAACAAAGAAATGATTCCGGCCCTAAAAAATCAAGGCCCAACTTTCGAGAGCCATTTGCCATCTCGGATGGAAATGAAATATGTGGGGGCGTGGTCAAAGATAAAAAGAAGATCTAAGCTACTCAAGTCATTAAAATAAAGTATGCTGTAATGACTGATTATATTGCTATTACTTTAATTGGTATTTGAATCTTCAAAGATAACTTTGCATCAACTATCAGCTAATTTATAAAGAAACAAGGCCTGGCATCACGCAATTATCTTCTACTCCCTCAACCTGTACCAAATCCAAATGGACAATTTGCATGTCTTTTTTTTTTTTTTTTTTAAACTAGATTAAGCCACACATCATATGCTATAATGATCTTCCAAGAGAATATCTGCTGACTGTACCCTGTGGGATGTTCCTCTCAGCGCAAGAAAACTGCTGCCAAAATACAGCGAGGCACTTCAGTGTGAGGGATGGGACTACCTGTGCACTTATCACGGCCTCTTCTGAAGCAGGTGCTGGAAACACAGGAGTGTTAGCATAAAGACTGATTTTTTTCGCTGTGTAATTAGTACAGACCTGAAAGCTGGGGGCACCATCGCTGTTAGCACATTACCTCTTCCACAAAGCAGCTGTGCACCGCACCGCAAGCAAGAGAAAACTGCCTCAAAAATCAGCACCTACAGCAACGTCAGATCGGTTTAAGACATGCAAAAATACAGTCATCACAATAAAAACTGTAGCATTTGCCAACAGATTTCACTAAGTGGTATCTGAGATACCATAATTTTGATTACATTTAGAACAAAAGCATATGCCTAATGTGCAGCGAAAGAACGCAAATGCTGACTGCATATTGCTTTGCACTGTACTTTAATAAATTAAATACAGAAATTGCAGTATGTTATCCATATTCCACACAAAAATACCTACAGTATAATTTATAACTGGCAGCTGACCAGTTGGCAAGGCAGGCCTGGGCTTTGTGTATCACATGAATGCACAGGCTTTCATTTGTAATCTAGCTTTCATAAAATGAGCAGTAGCAAATTTTCAAGCCTGTAAATTCTGAACTGAACCAGACTCAGCTATAAAATGCTGTGTCCCCCAAGTAGGATTTGCTCCAGAAAAAAACTGTTATTACTTCAAATGACTTTACAATGTCAGCCTTTATAGGTATGTTTGGTAAATACATATCATGGCACCTACTTGAGTGTTAATATAAGCCTCTGAAAGAAAACAGCTTTCAGCAATAACCCAATAATGAGGGATATTTCCAATAACCTGAGATTGTCAAATGTAACGCCATGAGTTTGTTTCCATTATGTGCTGTTTTTTTATTGAAGGACAGTATTTTGCAATTCTGCTCTTTTCTTTTACTGATTTTCCTTGTCTTGATTACTGTAGTGAGAGAATTATCACAAGCCTTACCTATTTTGCTCAGGTTACATTTAACAAATTCAAAATGAGCAAAAAGTACACATCACTAACTGTACACAGAATTTGTCATAACTACACAGAAATAACAGGAGCAGTAGCTTTCAACAAATTTTACTAACATTCATTATCATTAGAATATATAATTCCCACAACTTAACAAAGGTATGTCATAGTAAAAATCATCTTTAGCCTTTAATCACAGAGAAACTTCTTCCTAAGTATACTGAGAAATGCATGCACTATATTTTGAGCCATCCGTGTGTAGAAATAGTTTTTATATTAAAATCCGGGAGAAGAAAATGTGGCAAGTAAACCCAGCCACTTGTAACAATAAAATTACTGAGGCTGTGGGTAATGAGAAAACACAGATAGAACTCAATGAAGAAAGTGTGCGCGTTTCGGGTTTCAAAAGTGACTTCAAAATCATAGAATCACAGAATCATAGAATGCCTTGGGTTGGAAGGGACCTCAGGTTCCAATCTCCCTGCCACAGGCAGGGCACCAGCCTCCACATTTAACACCAGACCAGGCTGCCCAGGGCCCCATCCAACCTGGCCTTGAACACCTCCAACGATGAAGCATCCACAACCTGTCTGGGCAGCCTGTTCCAGCACCTCACCACTCTCATAGTAAAGAATTTCCTCCTGACATCCAACCTAAACCGTCCCTCCTTAAGCTTAAAACCATTTCCCCTTGTCTTACACTATCTACATCCAAGTAAAAAGTTGATTCCCCTCCTCCTTAAATACTGGAAGGCTGCAATGAGGTCTCCTCAGAGCCTTCTCTTCTCCAACCTGAACAAGCTCAGCTCCCTCTGCCTGTCTTCAAAGTGAATAAATAAATAAAAACAATCACAAAACATGGTAAAATGCATGTTTATTTATTTTCTAAACAGAAGGGTTGTTTGGTTGTTGTTTTTTTTTAATAAAGCCTTTCTCTCCAGGACAAAGCAACCACATTGCTTGTTACAAAGTACTGAAAAGCAGCGCTCTTGGGCTGAAAACCACAAACACTTCACTGGAGCTTTTTCTCCTTAACTCTTACAAGCTATGACATAGCTGCTGACAACACTGAACTGACAAGATGTCTGTGGTAGGTTTAAGTGTCAGTAGTTTGCATCATCTCTAGGGATAGCAAGAGGATGGGATTTGGGACTGGAGATAGTTTGGAATCCGCTTTTGGCCAACCAGGAAATGGCCATGGAAATAGAATAAGTCACAAGGTAAGAAATGATGGAACTGACTTGATGTTACCGTGGTCTCAGTGTCCCAATGAACACAGCACGATTCACTTGATCCTCACCACCTGAAAAACTGTTGCTGTCGTAAGAAAGTTGCCCAAGAGCCAAGCGGCAAGTGATGACACTGTAATTTTACACTGATTTACAGACAGGCAGCCCAAATACTGCAACGGTGAGTGATAAAGTCATGCATTCATGCCCATAAGACAAAACAGACATTGGTTAATTACTGAAAGTAATTAACTATAAAAATAAAATTTGACAACAAAATGTGCGGGTAGTAACATAAGACTCAGCAATGCTATAGAAAGCAACGTAGCAAATGTAAGGGTGAAAATCTTCAAATGGAACCTGCAAAGATTTCTCTCTTTCACCTACACGTGTTACCCTTCCAGAAGTCAGGTTACGGTGTATCACTGAACTACCTTTCCCACTCTACTGCCTTCTGTGTTTACCGCAGCTTCAAAAAAAAAATGTGCACGACTATCACAGGAACAGCATCAGGAAACAAAATCTATTTTTAACAGCAACTACTTAAATAAAGTTTAAAAATAAAGTACTTATTTTCAAAACTAGATTGCTTAATTTTTAAGGGCTTTGGCTTTCTGCAGTGTACAAGGGTGCTCTAAGATGCATATACCCAAAACCCCGATTCACTTTCAAATTAGTGCTCTCTTAGAAGTATGAATTGCTCCATCTGGAAGTGATTAGGGTTCCAAGGATGTGCAGCATTAAGAAATTTAACTTACTGAAGTACTTCTTTTTTAATAAGCTCTTCAATTTAAAAATAAGAATAGTTGAAAAAAAGCCTCCTTCCTAGTACAGCTGTTCAAGTCACATGAAACACTTTATTCACTTAATATACTGAGAGAGGTGGGGGAAGGAATTATGTTAAGCCGACAGTAACAATTGTAATAGCAGTGACCTGGAGCTGCAACTGTACAGAAAAGAAAGTCAAATACTTGACCTAAAAAGTTGCATGTTCTTTGCCTGTGCTTAGTCACCCAACCAGCCCTTCTCACAGCTTCCACTCATATTTCTTATTTTCACTGTAATATCTTGCTGAAAAAAGGCAGAACGATGTAATACCCATCATGGGTGTTTGATCAATCTGCATTGTGTATATAGCTTGCACACAATAAATAATAAACCCAATTGTTGGGAGCAAGATGCAAAGGCTAATTTCAAGCACAAAAATCGAACTGCATTTCACAGAGGCAGAGACTGATTCATGCTGACACAGATGATTGTTTTTTCCCTCTTTAAAAGCAGGAAAAGACCAAAAAAAAAAAAAAAAAAGACTTATTAACTTTGTCATTTGCTTTCACCAGTCTTGCTAGGTCGTTATTTGAAGCCAGGCTCAAAAAAGTGCAGTTCCCTTCCAACTGGAAACTGAAGCATCGAAAGACCGCGCATCCCCGACAACAGGCGTAACTGAACAGGGATAAGCAGCACAACACACCAGTGAAGAGGTCACTGTTGACTGAGCACTTCTTCTACAGATCCACTTCTCCTCTGTCAGAAATATATAGTCTATTTTCATGACTTTTTCATTTGCCATAATTGGTTTCCAAAAAGCACCACTACAGAAGCGATTCCCTATAGCACCCGAAAACTCTTTCTGGATTACGCCCAAATCGGCATTCAAAGGTTCAATATCTAAGGCCACAAATTAAAACAGAATTAGTCATTTTATCTCCTGGTGGGATCTTCTTCCCGACTTTCCTGCTGTCTCTGCATTTTCTTATGAATGTATCTTAGATGTTTCGGGGGGGGCTTAACAGAGGGAAGTTAGAAGTTGATCTTTGACAATGGCATTTTTCAGGTTAAAATCTGTTTGTAATTGTGAAGGCTTGAGATGTTAAAAGTATGATGCTAATTTCTCTGGGGAACACGAAAATTAAAATATATTTCTAACTTGAATGAACTGACATGCATCATCAGTTGTATTTTCAATTAAGGTTCTCCAATGTTGATTAATTCACTCATTTGAAAACAATTTACATACAAGATGGTTGGGGAAGTGGAATGTTGCCTTAGGGGAACTCGGCAGAAGAGTCAGGGATCAAAGTTGGAAAGCAAATCGACGTAGTTGGGGAGCTATCAATAGAGTGATAGTGGCGGTTGAAGATCACAGCCATCAGATTAAATGTTTTTCCTTTAGAAAATGGTTAGTGCCATCACTGAAGATTTAATCCTTCAGATTTGTCATCAGCACATAGCCTCGCATTATAAACCATTACAAAATGCCAACGATCAGAATAGGGAAATATTTGAATACTTCATGTAAACCAGATTTAGAATTTGCTTTTAGGAATGTGAGAGCATGTGCATCAGCTTTTAACTAAAGACATTGTTTCCTTGTTTAAAAAACAATATGGCCTTTGTCTGCTGACACCAGAAAAGCCCCGACTTATTCTGTTGTTAGGCTAAACTAGGAATATTAATGAGAAATTGATGGATTTATAAATAAATGATCAAACTTCCAGTAACAGCTACAGTATTTCAATGGAAAGCCTCAAGATAGATTTCAATTTGCTATGTTTAAATTGTAAAAACTATTCTAATTTCAACCAACCACACAGTCACTTCGAATTCTTAAGAAAACTCAGAGATGCAGCATCTGAAGAAATCAGAGCAGCTAATATTATAAAAGCAATTCAGTGAATTATGCAATTTACTCATAAAGCCAAAAAAAACCCCATGCCAAGACTGTTGGTTGCGCACTTCTCACGAAAGGAAGGTAAAAAGCACATATTATACACAAGCAAAATCAATGTTAAAAAAAAACCAAATCAGTGAACATTAGTTTGAACTTAGAGAAAAAACATGAAATGCTAAACCCTGTAGGTTGGTGGGGATTTTTTTTTTTTAACAATCCATTTCACAATGAACAGTTAAAAATGCCCTCCACCAGCTGTTTTTGGAAAGCTGTCAGTTCATTTTAAATAGAGATGTCAGAGGTCTGCAAACCTGTTATTGAATAAGACTGAAAAGCATATGACTATGAACAACTGAAAAACACTAAGGTGATGGGGTTAGGTGCTGGGACACATGATTTTAGACAACCTTTTGGCTTGGCATGTGCTTTGAAACTCAGTCCTTTGGAGCTTTCAAGGCTCTACAGTTACACCAGTGATAGACAAATTCAGGACCACAAAGCATACCTCAGCCTCTCTGCTAAAGGGGCTCCTAATGAATTAAGAATGAGAATGCCAGTGCAGATGAACTTTCAAAAGTGAAAACTTATGCTACACATCTCTAAAGGCAAAAGCAGAACTAAGTCTAATGTCAAATGCAAAACACCTCTAATAAAACCTTCTGTGAACAGAATGAACCCACGTACAAATATCCAGTTAGTGCCACAGAAAGACATTTAAAACTTACCCTTTATGACCACAAGTTTGTTTGATTGCAATATTTCTTCCTATGAAAGCGTCAGTGTTCTTTTAATAATGCAACTGGCAATCAAACACCTCGATGTGACTACCTGAAAGCAGAAAGCTACATTTATGACGTTCTCCGTGTGTCAGTACAGGACTGGAAGAAAACCTTATGTGTGTTTCAGAGACCTCATACCACAAAAGCTATTGTGCAAAAGGAGTAATAAGTATCCAATCTAAAGAAAGAAAAAAAAAAAAGTAAAAATGCTTTCTTAAAATGAGTAACAAATAATACCGTGCGCAGTCATTAATGGAAATAAAGGCTTAGTTTCCCCCCCACCTGCTAATTTAGCAATGGCATGAAAGGCTCATTAACACAGGTAGTGAGGAGCATATGTTCCCTTCTGCAGCGGGGAAAAAAATGTATGAAAGACACAAACTCAGGAAATGCAGAAAGAAATTGTTACATCTCATGCCGCTGGTATCACACAGCTGAACTAATGAAGCAAAACAGCAGCAAGGTGAGGCTGAGCTGTGCCTTCACACCAGCACCACGTCCTGTGCACCACGCTCACACAGGGACCGACACGTGGCAGCAAAGGACAGCGCGGTGCTGTCACTTGCCCTCTCAAAATAAATGCCAACAAAGCCCACTGCTCACTGGCTGCCCTCAGTTCTGAATGCTGACTTCCACTCCTGTGATGAGCACGCAGATGTAAACATCTGCTGGGAAACTGGTCACTGATTTTTATTTATTTATTTATTTTGCAATAGGTTACCCATGGATTTAAGTCATCATATTCAAAGGATTGAAAAGGTTTCATTTTCGTGTGTGTTTCAGGGGGGGTGGTTTTTGCTTTGTGTTGGGTATTTTTGGCATTAGGGATGGGGAAGGTTA
>JAOWBP010001760.1:3430908-3444822 GCA_028571105.1 Tragopan temminckii | reverse complement strand
CATTTTCGTGTGTGTTTCAGGGGGGGTGGTTTTTGCTTTGTGTTGGGTATTTTTGGCATTAGGGATGGGGAAGGTTATACATATAAATTAGCACCACACTCACAGGGAAGTTCAGCAACCTCAACAACTGCTGAGGCATTTCTTGCTCTCCTACCAACCAGTTTTCCTGAAGCACATTCATTTAACAAGCCCATCTTTATAGATACAAGCCCAGCATATGGCTGAACGCAACACGTAGCATTCCAAAAAAGTAATGCAGTCCAACGCATGTTTAAGTGGAGAAAACTCCGCCACTTAATATGTTCACAGAGAGCACCAGATTATCCAAAAGGCTAAGTGGACAGTCATGAAGAGTGCACAGATTAGAGAAAGCACTGTCAAAAGACGGCAGGCAAAAGTAATAAAGCATCCCAGTGTTATCAGTATCTTGCACATTCTCAAAAGTCTCCGAAGGCACAGCAGGATATTTCCTGCGCAGAGTGATGGATGACTACATGTAAGCTGTGCAGAAGGGATGCTGTTACAGATGCCGTCACAAGGACTTTGTTTGCTGAGCTTAAACGGCAGGAACTCGGGACATTTACTCTTGAACTCCCTTGTTCAAATCAGAGCGTGCCAGCTGAAAAGGAGGCAATCACGCATCTGTAAAACCCACTTCTCTACGTGGACTGCTCTTAACTAGCCTCTCGTTCAAGGGAAAGGATAGGCGAGCTGACAAAACCAATTCAGCAGGAGCCCGAAAGCAAAACATTTTTTCAGTTTTTCAAAAACAAGAGTTGATGGAATTGTCCATCTATTGGCAGCTCTGACTCTGGAACCTTCATTTATAATGGTGTTTACTTCACATGGTTGACAGCACCAGTAATAATCATTGCTTCTGCCTTTCCACAGTCAGCTTTGCGGGATCAAGGTCTATGCTTGTCATACCTCCAAAGCATGGATCTTTCTCAGAGCAAGAGTTCAAGAGAAAAGAAATAAAAATAGGAAAATACAGCTCTATGGAAGTCCTAGGAAAAAAAAAAAAAAAAAAAGAACAGTACAACTGATGATATTTTAACCTTTCTTATTTAATGAAGGCAAGGTTACTCTAAAAGACAAGCTAGAAGACAGTATTCTGCAAATATGTACTTAAATAAAAAGCAAAGAGCAAGCAGTTGCATACTTGGATATAAACCTTAGGTGAGCCAACAAAACACGGCCACGCTTAAAATTTTCCTATGGCTATTTTCAGACTACATTTTTCCAGAGAACATAAGAAAGAGTTAAACCACATTTAACAACATTCTGCATAACACTCTAAGGATCTTTCTGCAAAAACATCAGAAACACCCCACTACTAGAAGAGCACGCATTGGTACAAGTTGCATTAGGCAATGAAAAGAGGATGTCCTCTTCCCTTCATCAGGCCTATTTATATGCCTAAAATTAAACACATGCCTAATAATTAAATGTGATTAGGTTCCAATTACTTCGTTTGTGCTTCTTTAGAGATTCTTTCCTTTCATCCTAGTTGCATCAAAATGTGAAAAGCAGAGCAGTGAATGGCTGAGATTGATTGCCATCGGTTTCAGACACATTTCAGCCCACCCTGAAAAATGTAAGCTTCCTGTCATACGCTGTCAGTAAAACTCATGTCTCCCAAACAACGGATCTGAGAACAGGGCTTACATGACACCTTTAGATTTTACATTTTGTTTGACATCTACTATTTGTGAGAACTGGAATTTTATAACCACTTTCCATCCTGTCTGTCCCCATCACCACAACCATCACCAAACGTAATTGCTTTTACTATAAATATCTGACTGTGCTAGTGAAAGTAATACAGAGCAAGATTTGGAAAGCTCTTTTTGACGGCCTAATAGATTTGTTATATAAGTGCAAATCTTTCTTCTAGTGCTAGTTTTAAGTAGTTTCTTTTCTACCAAAAGAGAAAAAAAAAAAAAAAAAAAAAAGGAATAAATCATGTTTCAAAGTGGCCACACGGGAAAATAAAATAACCCTTGCACTTAAAGCACATTCAAGAAGTTAACTCATCATCGAGCAAATTTCATCTTGGGGATTTAATATAAAAGTCCTTTTTATTATTATTTTTTTATTTGAATCTATACCAAGTTTGGTAGGCACAGTACTAAACAAGAAGAAAGAGAATCCAGTTTTCCCAGGTAAACCCTGCTACGTTCTGACTCAGCCACTGAAGTAGGAAATAACTGACATAATGCAATGAATATGGAAAACTACTGACAATGAACGTTCCGCTTACTGAGTAAATCTTCAAACCATTGCACAGCAGCCAATAATAACTGAATGGCAAGCCTTAACAAAAGAAAGGAAAAAATCAATCCATCAGAAATGACCTAATGAGAAATAAATCTTTTATTAAACAGGAAACTCAAGCAAATCAAGCAGATGTTAACTTTAAAAGATAAACATTCCAACAGTTATAATTTATAGGTATAATTCAGATTACACGTGTTATTCAGAGCACCGAAGAGCTTCCTAATTAAAATTGCAGGAATACTTTCCTATAAAAATCAATCTGGTCTCATTAAAATGGGAGAGGAGGATCTAAGTAAATTTTTTCACATATCTTAAGGCTCAAGTACTTCTGTAAACTGAGAGAGCAAATGCAGGTAAGAGCTATTGTGGAGACACAACATAAATGCCAAAAGCAAAAGCCTTTTCTGAAAGTGTTCTTCATCTCCTTCTTTCATGGAAGAGGAGGCGTGGGATGCAGAAAGGCTGTTCACAAGATGCTAATACTTCTTCTTTGTGCTTTTGCAAAACTTCACCTACATGAAACAATTTTGCTAGACTCGGTGAAGTATAGGTTCTCAGCTGGAAGGTCCCACCTTACCCCTGAGATCTTGAGAAATTGTGAAGTCCTGAAGCAGCAGCAGGACTGATGCGTATCTGGAGATTTCTCACATGATTATGCAAAAGCATATGGAGGAGGAAACATGATTTCACAACTGCCGTCAAAATTCAGGAACAGATTGCAGCAACTACAGCCCATGGAAGATCCTCACTTACAGCAGTGCCCTTAAGTGGAAGCGACCCCCGGTGAGGCTGAGCAAAAGAGGGTGAGCCTCACTCTCTCCACTCATTCCCTAAGGGACAGCTGGGTCCCTTTTCCCTAGAGGATAGCAGGAGCATCCCCAGACTTGCCCTTTGCACCCAAACCTTGATCCTAGCTGGTAACTGCTCGCTGCTCACTGATAAGGGGGTGTATTCCGGGATCATCCAGACTGCTGAATTACTGGAAGAACTAGCCTCAGCATGATGAGCTTGCCACAGTTCGTCCCTCTCCAAACTGCCGTTTCCTAATATCAAAAAGCAATTAATCTCAGTTGACTTCCATCATGAAGTGAATTGTTTGCCAACACTTACCACATAGCATTGTGTTAGAAACTGTACGTGTTCAGTGCTTTGGAGATGCCTAAGGCATTAACTGTGACTGTTACTTTCAGCAGGGATGTGTATGTGGCCATGTTCTTTGGACTAAGAAGAGCTCTGGCAGTAAGGGATTGCACAATGGTTTCCATAAACAGAATCTTGTGCTTGGAGCTTTTCATCTTGTTGAACTAAAGGTTTCCATGATTGGTCTCAGATAGGAGCAGAATTACTCTAGAAAGTTTGGGAAGGAAAGAATGGCTCCCAGCTCAAACCCGTCTCGAGGCTGAAGCCTGAGTTCACCACATCCGTTCTCTTCCAAGATTTACTTCAACATGTGGTGCGTTCTCCATTTTTTAATTTTCGTTTCCTCATTTCAAAGAATATTAACTGAGGCAAGATGTGCTCTGTCTCCAGAAACACGTAAGACTCATGACATATGGTGGAAAAGCCTCAAGCAAAGGAAGGTATCACTCACATACATCAACTACCGTCTTCCCTTTACAATCTGACATTATCCACGTAGGTTGAAATATAACCTGTGTTTCCTTATATTCATTAGGAAAGCAAAACAAAAGCCCAAGGATACACACTAAATTGCTGTCAAGAAAAAAATCCATACAACGAAGGTGACAGGTGCTTCCAACAAAAGCATCTACAACAGTAAAATACAGGAAATACCACTACCTTCCTTCAGATACCTGCAGAAAAGGTTAAAGAACACAAAAGGGAAAAAAAAAAAAGGAAGAAATATTAACACATAACAGCATAAGCTAAGAGTGCAAAGTGTGTTAATTAGTATATTGTAATGACTTCTGACAGCTTCACATAATGCCTTTTCATCATCATACTGTTTCAATTACGCATTCTCCACTTCACGCATTAAAACCAGCTTCACTATTATAGTTCACCTGCTGCTTTGGTATTAGATTTGAGCACTTACGCCTTTCAAGAAAATCATTTTATTTTCCAGAATTTAATCACTGATCCCCTCGGTAAACACTAGGGAAAAAAATTCCTCTGCTCTGTGAAAGCATAAAAGGAAAACAAAGGGCAGTGTTATAATGTGGGATGCTGTTATCTCCAGTGCCCCGTGATCTGCCATGCTTCACCAAGCCCTTGGTTAGAAGCCAGTCATGCAGCTCAGAGCCGGAGCACGGCGGTGCAGAAACCTTCAAGCTGGACTCCCTTTCCCTAAATGCTGAAAGAATGATGAAGTGGCTTGGCTGTTTTAAACCATTGGCTCAGATATTAAACATGAAAATAAGCATTAAGACAAATGACCGGAAGTTTGATCTACTAGCATTTTAAATTAAAAGACAAAGTTAGCTATTTCATTACTAATGACCTGCTGGGGAAAAATGTACCTTTTCTTTGCAAGAAAAAAAGTTTTGGTTTGGTTTGGTTTTTTTTAAGCTTGGGCTTTCAAGAATCAAAAATAAGGGAATGCAAAAACAGTGCATTAATGGGCCTAAACCTTTCCAATGTTGAACGCGCCAGATTGTTTCATTATTCCCATTGAAATGGGGCAAAACGAAATCCAAAAAACTGCTCTGCTCCTCTCCTAGAAAAGACCCAAAGCACACCGCTGTGCCCAGCGCAAGCAGCGCCTACTGCAGGGCAGGACTTGAGCACACCGCAGGAGCTCAGCTCCTCAGCAGAGCCCTCCAGCTGCTCACAGGAGCGAGCTGTGACAGCATCCCAACACAAAACGAATGGCTCTCCTCCTACACGCCTCTGAGCTCACTCGGGGAGAGGCAGCAACAGGAGGACTACGATTGCCTCCGGGAAACAATCTTTCCCATCCCAAACTTCATCGGACACACCCTATTCCCCACTCATGGTATGGGTGGAAGATTTTTTTCCATGCACTCATAGGTCGCTCTGTTCCAACAAGTTTGGTACATTCTTCCCCCAGTCCGCTCCTGAAAGGTGCCAGGAATCTGCAAAGCAAGTGGAGGTTTTTAGCAGCGCTTCAGAATACCAGAGCTTTACAGGATCAGGCGTTCAGAAAATCACCACGGCCAGGGAAGTGTTACACGGGACAAATAATCTTGATCATTCGACAATAGTTTACTGTGCTCAGCTTCAATATACCCACATTCTCAACCGCTTCACCGCTCATTTTATAAGACAAACCCTCCGTAAGAAAACTGACACACATCCGCAACACAAATTCCTCCTTGAAATTCTCACGCAGCAGCTCATTGTCCAACCATTCCTTCTCTTTTTATGTCTCACTTAATTTAAACACTGAAAATGGCTTGGAGCTAAGAAGGAATGTTTTGGCCTAAACTCCAAACGTTGTCCAAGTTCTAAATTCTTCTCTGCTCCTCTTCCCTCACAACCTAACGCTTTAAGTCCTTAATTAAAGTTTTTATAGCTATGGTGACACTCCCAGGACATAAAATTGTACACATGGAGGTTTGACAGCAGTATCTTTCATCAAGCAATGCACTGCATTAAGTAGCAGCAATTTATTTATAACAATCATTGATTGCTGATCTGAGCTTTCAACGCTGGGCACCTTTTAAGCAAGACTCTCCAGGCTCCACAGTGCCTTTTTTAACCTAAGTAATTACTAGAGGCCAGATTTTCCCATGTACCTAGCACCCACACATTCGTTCTGTAGTCTCCCTGAAAAGGCATCTACTAAGATCCTAAATCAGCACTAGAGTGCTTAGAATTAGTAGCTAGTAATAGATTCAGGCAATAAAGCTTTAAGCTACTGAAGCTTATTATTTTCATCCTTAAAATCTGTTCGTGTAAGTGCCAACCACCTTCTAATTCAAAGCAGAAGATTTGAAAATTAAATGTAGGTTCACTTCAAGTGAATTTAACAAACAAAAAGTGACAGGAGTTGGAATATGGCTCTTTTGTGGCTCGAAGAAAAAGAAACAAAAGAACAGAAGCAGCAAACAAATTACAAGCCCTGTCAACCTTATTAGATATTGTGTTGAGAGCAAGAGGGATGAATGGAGACTTCCCACTCCTATGCCTTTCACAAACAAATGAAAATACATGCACAGTTTTGAATGCGGTATTTAGGAAGTGACAGATAACTCTTGGGAAAGCAAGTTTGCTTCCCTGCTGAGAAAATAACATATCTCAATAACACTATTTTCTTTCAAATTCCTCAGGTCAACAACTCACATAGGGCATTTTTAATTTATTTTCACTGTTTATTCCATGCTGACAATCTGAATTGGTAACCTCCAACATTCTACTGTAGGAAGCAGTCTTAAAAGTGACAGCTCAATCTGTAAATAAATACCTTCAAATTTCATCTCTGAAAAACACAGCAACGTCAATCTTAATTTTGTTTGTTTTGTCCAAAAGGAGGACGTTTCATTCCAGAATGCTTTTTTTTTTTTTCCTTTCTTGGGAATTGCATACATCAATCATGTCTGAAAAAGCCCTCTCAAAATTAGAAAAAAAACTGGAAAATTATTTGAATGACAGGAATTGCTATGCAGCATAAAGATCTGTGCTCCTTTATGTATTTGAAAAATTCCTTCTCTAAAGATTTCCCTTACTCGAAGACCATGACCGTATGCTCCAGGAGCACACGTAATTGTAGTGCTGTCCACAACATCAAAATAATCTACTCATACAGCATTTTAACTCCACAGTAAGCATTTAAACGTAGAGAGCACAAGCTAGGGAAAGAAAACCAATCTCTGCTCACATAACTAAGGATTGTCACTGCCACCACCTAAGCCTTTGCTTTTAAATGCCACAAAAAAAAAAACAACCCTGTAAGTGAAGCTCTTAAATAGGCTTCCCACGTGCAAATTTCCTGCCACTACTTCGTTTGGGTGCCTGGCAGGACAAACTGAAATTTCTTGGTCTTGGAAGTCTCAAGCAACAGCAAGCATCCTTCATCTCCAGCAAGAGACTTTTTACTTTGGAATCGTTCCATTCCTTTCTTTAGGTGGAAAAAGTATACCCTACTATTTGCTCGCTATTGTCAAGTAATCTGAAAAGTATAGGAAGGCAAAATTAAAGCTCTAACAAAACTGACATAAGCTTCAAAAATCATTCCACATCATTTGTAGTTTCCTGCTTCGCTAAGTTTTATTGTTCTCCAGTTTAGTTAATCTTCTGATATGTAAAGGTCATTGTTCTATGTATTTCCAAGGTTTATCCTTATGCAGGAATGCAGGCATGGTTGTGTAGGTAACTCTGAAATCAATCCCATTAGGGCAGAAAAAAGAATAGATGCCAGAACTTCTCTCTTACAAAGATAAAATGGAAATGCTCCACAGAAAGTGAAAACAGCTCCTCAGGGAATTGTCAGGATCTGGGCAAAAGAGCAATGCAAACGTTCACTAGTCAAGTAGAAACTTGAAGAAAGAAAACGGGGAGTGCTTGTGAGAGCAGAGCAGCATTGCCAGCATGTGTGGTAACAGAGAAAGCCCATGCCCGCTTCACTGACCTTGCATGTTGATGTAATGTCAATAGGAAAGAAGGAAATAAAGAAAAGGAAATAGATAAAAATCTGTACATATAAAGTATATCCCATTTATTCCTTAAAGGATTTAGTAAATCCCACAAGTCTCCAGAAACAGAAGGATAAGGCAGACACTCCTGAAGGGCAGGGTGCTGTCAGTTTTCCAGCTGACTTCGGTGAATTTAGGCAGGACGTCAGAGGGAAACAGTTTAACAGCATCTCTCGCTGCTCTTACAATGAAAGCCACCTAAATAGGACCCATAATCTCACATTCCTTCCTTCGGAAAGTTGCTCTCAAGAAAACACTTCAAAGTGAAGGAAAACCCATTTACTTTTCTCTTTCTCAGCTTGTTAGTTAAGATTGAATTCTCTGTATGTTCCAGTCACGTCTGCAATGCAGATCCCAATAAATGACATATGACTGATATTCAGGGGAAAAAAACAACTAGACATAGTGATGATCCACCTCATTGCCCTCTACATTTTTGTATTTTTAATTTAATTTAACAAAATACGAAAACATTAAAGCATGTTCAGCTTGAAGAGGAAAATGGAAGGATAAATACATCACTGTATCTTTAATCCAAATATTTTCTTTAAAATAAATTGTTTCCAAGCTTCATTTCCAATCTCATTTACACAGAGTTGCCAATCCTGATTAGCCCAAATGAACTCCCTAAACATGAAGGTGAAATCTCCCAGACCGCAATACTGCAGATTAGAACACCTGCAGACATCCACTCTGCCACAAGAGACTTTCTTTTTACTTGGAATTACCCTCAAATGAATACCTTTAGTCTTTAAAATTAGAGGACTCTGTGTAAGCAGGGATTGCGAGATCCTTTCCTTTGTACACTGATGTTTGAAGAAATGCATGCTGTTTCAGACTAAAAGCTAAGAAACAAAGAAGTCTCTCCAGCTTTCAAAAACAGCCATCCCTGAAAAAGGCAGAAAAAACATGATTTGTACCAAAGTTTCGAGACACTTTTAATAGGATAACTGGCATGAGTGATGTTGCAGTATGCAAGGTAAAGAAATACTTATTCACAACACAGTTGAACGTACACTTTTTTCTCCATGAAGACCTCAAGCATCTGACAGGCACGTGTTGTTCTTTTAAAATGAAACTGGTAATTTCATAGACACGGTGCATCATGAGACTGGTTGCAGATAAAACTCATCTCAAGAAAGGAACAAATGCCTTAATAAAGAAGGAATTTCTCATCGAGCAAATCATCACAAGCCATCTACTCCTGTTGATCACGGCATTTATATGGTCAAGTATTCACAAGTTAAAACTCGGTGTTCTTAATCATAGCCTGGTCTGTTATAAATCATTACGTTTTAAGACTCCATTTGATCAGAAGGCAAGCACCAACTAGTTTCTGCAACTTGGAGAAATTGCAATCAGTCATTTCTCAACATCTGATAGGAAGGGAGCAGAAAAAATGCACTTTAAAATGTTCATGGTTTGATCGATAATATACTACCAATGGTTTAACAGCTGTGATTGTTAAAAATTAAGAGGTATTCCCCGCATCCATAGAAAAAAAGCATTGCACATATCAAGCACCTTGTCTCTTTTCACCGCATCTCCTCATGCAGAAAAAAAGAAATGTCAATCACATTTCTAATAGATATATTAAAACAAGGCGCATAACCAAGATGAAAAATTAAGGACCTTTGGTTACGCTTATCGAAGCTGCATTGTGAACTAACCGTAGTGTGAATTAACATCTTGTGAGAACACTTCCAGATCAACAGGAAATGCTACAGCCTACTTACAGAGACACCTGATGAATAAGAACAGTTCTCTTTCTGTTTGCTTTGGATTTGACAGTTATTTTTCTCTCTCCGTAGCCCAAGCTCACGTTTCTCATACAGGTGATAGCAATACACTCTCGATCTTAATTCAAATCAGTTTGACTTCAACAAAGGCCAAGATTTAGACCCAACTCCGTACTCAGAGGAAGCGTTTCTTTCATTACGTGCCATGAAGAAACACAGGGAAACACTGAAATCAAGGAGGAGTTCGCATCAAATGGAAGCAAGCTGGACAATGAAGGGAAAAGGAACAACAGCTGGGAACAGATGAAGGATGGCAGGGAAAACACTAAACTGATGGAAGATGTGCTATCAGTCTCTGAAAACACACACTAACAATGCTGGATCAAGAAAGTTCTGGAAGGGGGGGATGTTTGAAGTATGAAAACACAGGGGTGGGGATAATATACTTGCCAGGCACAGCATTTAGATAGGAGACGCTGTTAAATCTGTTAATTGTACGCTTGCCATTTTATCAATTTGGAGGCTAAAGGTGCAAGATATAATGGATGCTGGGCTCGGAGCCAAATCACAGCTCCTGCTGTTGAGCATCCACCTACTATAAGCAAATAGGGCTGCTTTAATGTTTTAAACATTGGTAAGTAAATACATTGTTTTCCAAATATTAACAGCACACCTCCACTACAATTTCTACAACAGAATACAGAGTAATCCAAATGAGCTTTCACACAGGTTTGTACTAAGGATAGCCTGGAGCTAATAGTTAAATTCAAAGCCTGGTATCAGAGAAACACATTAAATTCCTCTGCTGTGGGCAGGGAGATACGTTTGGCACAGAGAAGTGATGAAACGGTGGGAACAGAGCAACCACACGTACCACACGTGGCCAAAAGTGGCACCAGGGACAGGTGACAACATCAGAGGTATTTGTTGTAGAGCACAGTGCAGAGCAACAAGCCCTGCCCACAGCTCTCCTTGTTTTATGGCTTCCAAATCACCTTCTGAACAAGTAAGGAAACAAGGATACAGTGACTTACCACACCTGCAACTAATATATATCTCCATCTATTTAATAAAGCAAGGTTCTTATGAGGAGCAAGATTTGTTAATGGCTTACAGAGCCTTTTGCTTACACATTTCTGCTTCAAATCCAACCCTGAGCTCAGTGACAGAAAATCATTACCACGCTTGTTCAATGGATTACCTGAAATGCACTTACACTTTCATATCAAAGAATATTTTTTTAAACACAGAATATTAAGTATATATAAATAAAAATGAACAAGATATTTTCCTCTGTCATCAACGATAATCAATCAAATTTGGAAACTTTCCATTGCCCTTTGCAGTCATGCCTCCCCACCTCCTCACCGCGGGTTACACACAGGGTTTTACTGTTATTTTTATGTTATTTTTAAACAGGTGCTTCAGGTCTGCAACCCTCCAGGCACGAGCACAGCTCTGAGTGGTCTGGGAGAAGAAAAGCAACAGCAGCACAGATGTCTTCCTGCAGCACAGGACACGGCATCGAGCAGCACTGCTGCGTGTGGAAAGGCCAAAGCCCCCCAAGCTCTCTGCTGCACAATTGGAAGCCTCATCCCACCTCAGAAAAGTTCCTTTCTGAACATACTGCGCCTGCCATACAGGAAATTTACACATTTATGTGGTCTTGGTTTCTTAGTCATAATCATCAGGTCTCTTAAAAACAAAAGGAAAAGACCAAGACAGTCCCCCCACATTTTCAGACTCACTCTCTACACATGAACACGAGATTCCCTGACCCATGAACTAACTGCTCTTTTTGATAGAACCATCTGGTGGAGAAGCTAAATAAAGCATTGTCTAAAATTAACAACAATATGATGGAAAAAATAAGATGAAACCTGCCTGGGATGTCAGAGGTCTTGAAGCACTACAAAATGCATTCATTTGACAGAAAGCATCAGGGGAATGTAGAGTTATATTATTTTTTTTCCTTAAGATGGAGGAAAAACTCAGATATCCCAGTTGTTTAATTTAAAGTTCCACACTGACAGAGTCCTGGTGGACCCACAGCTGCAATAGCGAGCATCCTTCAGGATCACAGACCTCCAGCACAGATCTTCTGCCTCTTCTCTGATGCCCCAAAACTCCCCAGGGGGCGAAACTTGTCTGCAAGTTTTCTTTACTTCCACCTTGATCACCCCTGGGCTGGCTGCAGCTGACCAAACAGGATGTGGATTCCCTGTGACTCCCCAGCACAGGCTGACCCTCACCAGGCCCATATCGCACCACCACTAATTCAACTCCTGGGCATCAGCTGGTGAGGAAGGCAAGAACAACACGGGAATCATCTTCACCTAATGTGGTTTGTTTTTTTTTTTCCAGTTGTTCTGTTTTGTTTTTCTTGTCACTGCTGGTTTTGTTCATTTTTGCCATCCAGAGGGATCTACCAGCCCTGCCTAAAACTGATTCTTGTGTCAAATGCAGTCTCCATTTATGTGTGGTCCCTAAGCGACACAGATCCTTTGACAACAAATCAAAAGAGGAGGGGGGGGGGGGTTTATGGCCTGCAAAAATCACACAGTAAAGGGGTAGCAATGGGGAGATTTTTTTTTTGTTTTTTGTTTGTTTTTTGTTTTAATTTCTGGCAAATCCTTCAAAGCCAAATTCCTTTTCTGAAGTTGTCTTTCATTGCCAAATGTAAGATTCTGATTTAAAATGACTTGCTTTGTGCCTTTATGTTCACTCTCTAAACTGAAAGAAATCCAGCAACGTTCATGACTCCCCAGTCAATTTCGTGTTCACTCCACTTTCAGCTTCTCATGAACAGGGCTGTATTACAACAAGTTAATTTTAAATGAACAGTCTTCCCCAGAAAGAATTCTGCTCCATTTTGGGAAAAAGTTGTTTTAAACAAGATTATGCCTCTGCCAAGATTACACCTGACACAAACGCAATCTGTTACGTGAATGAATGGCGATTTTGAAACAGCAGGCTTTCAGAGCACATGATGTTACATTCTTTTGCTACCCGTGACACCTCTCCATGTCTCATGGGGGTTTCCCTCTCTGCTTCACACAACATCTTCAGAGTCCCCCCCCGTTCTGCAGAGGGAATTAAAAATGAATAACGTGGCTGTTACAACGCAGCTTCAATGAGAAAATGTTTCCTCCTTTGTGTTCATGGGTGCTTCAAACAGTTCAGTCTTGATGACCTGCTGTTTATAGCTTGCAGGCTGTGAGAAATTACACAACATTCTTACTGTATTCTTACTTTCTTAAAAGCAACCCACATGTTTTAATGCTAACACGAACGCTGTATAAAATTATACTGAAAGCATATTAAGGAAGTTACAAAAAGATAAATGTAATCCAGACAGACATAAATATACTCAGATATCAAAGGGGTTATTTTTAGTGTTGCAAAGCATTTCTTCATTTATGCATTTATTTATTTATAAGCTTGGAAAGACCTTGGAAACCTATTAAGTGTTTTTACTGAGAACTAAATAAGAGGCTTACTTAGCAGTGTGCAGTGATAGATGATACACTCCTTTCTGCAACGCCACAACAGGTTGGGCATTTCTCTGTCCATCTCTCAAATGTCAATAGAAAACATAACAGAATCCAGATCGCTGTGTCCCAGGTGAAAGGGAATTCAGCATAACTCACTTGCTGAGGAGGCCAGAACAGAGATTTGTAACGTGACAAATAGTCAATAGGAATACGCAAGAAGATATAATTCAAAGTTGGTGACAATTGTTTAATTAACATTTTCTTCTGGCTTCTTACTGCATAAATTATATTACACAAATTACACTCACCTACAAACCAGCATGTGGGCAGAAGCAGCTATAAGGAAAGTTCACACCGCAAGTACCGTGCTGTAAATACAGTTAATACACTTTCCTCATAAATCTGCTCCTAGGACTGTAATATTTGCAAGCCACAGAACATTGTAAATATTCTGCATCACTGACAGTGCAAGTACACAGAAAATATAGACATATTCATAGATATACAGATGCAGATCTCTAGAAACATATAGAAGTATCAATGTGTTTCCCTATTTGGTCGCCCTTATTTTTGTAAAAACGGTACAAAAAAAAAAAAATCAAGCACATCTTCTTTGGCTTGTACCAATTTTTTTTTTTTTTAAGCAAAAAGATATATATATATTTTTTAAGACACTGTAGAATAAAAAGAGATGCTATCAAAGGCTTAAAAAAAAAATCAGGCACCTAAATTTTGCTTAAATTCATAGCACTGCAGGAAAAAATCCACGTGACTCAAATCCGCGTA
>JAOWBP010001760.1:3415520-3430808 GCA_028571105.1 Tragopan temminckii | reverse complement strand
CTCATAAATCTGCTCCTAGGACTGTAATATTTGCAAGCCACAGAACATTGTAAATATTCTGCAACACTGACAGTGCAAGTACACAGAAAATATAGACATATTCATAGATATACAGATGCGGATCTCTAGAAACATATAGAAGTATCAATGTGTTTCCCTATTTGGTCGCCCTTATTTTTGTAAAAACGGTACCAAAAAAAAAAAAAAAATCAAGCACATCTTCTTTGGCTTGTACCAATTTATTTTTTTTTAAGCAAAAAGATATATATATAGTTTTTAAGACACTGTAGAATAAAAAGAGATGCTATCAAATGCTTAAAAAAAATCAGGCACCTAAATTTTGCTTAAATTCATAGCACTGCAGGAAAAAATCCACGTGACTCAAATCCGCGTACTGAAATACAAAACATCCTGGATGAAGGCATGTTTCCATCTATAGTGAAGCAGTATCTACATCATGTAAAATGATACCTTTTCTTTTCTCTTCTCTTTCCTCTCGTTTTCTTCTTTCTTTCCTTATCTTCTCTTTTTTCTTTTTCTTTCTTTTCTTTTTCTCTTCTTTTCCTTTCATTGACTATCTGGTTAATCAGTGTTTAGACTCTTCCCTGCAGCAATTAAAATGTTATTTATGCCCTGCGGCCTCACACCTGATGTCTTCTTCCTGAAGAGAAATGTTTCAAAACACTGACCTCAATTTTGACAAACTAGATGGAAACTAAAGCATGTTTTGGTCTGCGTCCTTCATTTATGCAAAATAGCCTCAGGATTCCTCTTCTTTGCTGGTTGAAACAAGGACCTTCTAAAAACCATTTCACATAACCTTCCTATGCCACGCACTTTAGACTGACCAAAAGGAATTAGATTATAGGTAAAGAACTCCTTTTGAAACAGATGAACTCTTCCTCAGTAATACTAATTCAAAATACATTCAGAAAAAAATAAATAAATAAAAATAGCAGCTCTAGACTCCAAGCAAACAGGGAGGTTTGAGAGCAAATGAAGCAAAAATTCAAAAAATGAAGCAAAAAAAAATCACAGCACATTTTCACTTTTTTTTTTTTAACTTTATTTCAGAAGAGTAGTACTGAAAGAGTTGAGTCCTTATTTATTCTCTACTATCTGATTACTTCTCTTGCAAATACCATGTCACAGTTTGGGCCAAAAAATATGCAGACTCAGCACAAGGAGGAATCCTACAGTTTGCCTGTAAGAAACAAAATTAGGCCGCCCTCATTTTAAAACATCCCAACTACAATAATACAGTAATTATTAATCTCAATAAATGATACGAAGTTAATGACCTCAGAGAGGCAACCATTTTAAACTTTTTCCTACTCCAGGGAGATGGAGGATCAGCAGTCAGTGTTCCAATTCAAGGCCCGAGCCCGTGCCAACATATTTTATAAGCTGAGCCCAGGTTTGGGAGACAGGCTGCATATTTTTCAGAGACTAACCCAGCATAAATCACAAAGTGCCAGCACACTATGAGGTTAATGTTGTGTTTTACTACAGTAAGCAATTTCTATCACCATTTAAAATGAGACAAGCAAAATTCAGGCAGACAAAATCTCATGCATCAAAGATTAATTTTTCAAGTACTGTGTGTATGCTTTGGCTACTGAGGGAACATATTACAGCAGGAACAGCAGCAAGCGCTGCAGTTAAAGGAGCATAAATATCTCCATTATAACCCATTATAACCCTTCTTCCTTGTAAGCTGACTCTAACTATCAGAAAATTTGTTTATTTTTCTGCTACCCATTTGACTTTTTATTATTATTTGAGTAAACGAATCAGCCTATGTTCAAATATGGAGGAAATAAAATGTGTCAGCCCCAAAATGTCTGAGGAATGACTACCAGCCAGTTGAGTGCTAAGTCATATTCGAGTGAAAACTGTTTTTAACTAATGAGGAGAAATTTAAATAGCTCCTTACACATAAATTAGGCATTAGGAGAGTGTTTTCAACTTGTAAGCACCTCCCTGTTTCATCACTGGGGTCTCCCCGGGGTGAACTCAGCACTGGGAACACTGGCTGCAGGGACCCGTGCTGCAAAGAAGGGTGGGCTGCCAACATTGCCAAGTGATGCTGCAAGTTCTGCTCTGAAACTGCTTTCAGCAAGACCAAGAATTAGACCCTTACAGAAACTATTCCTGTCCAGAATTACAAAAATAAGACCAGAGAGGGAAACGTGTGGCATCAGGCTTCCGCTGCCTGCCACTGCATTCATATATGCCATTGTATTCATATACACGAGACACCAGTGGCGTTCAGTGTTTGGTGACAGGTCTGTAGCACTCAGTGAAGAACACAATTCAGATTTAGTAGTAAAGATCAATAGTAAAACACTTCCTTTAGCCACAACACATACATCTATTAACTGAACAATCTGATTTGAAACAAGGATTTTCAGCAGCGCGTGCTGTAAGTTAACCACAGCATGACACCGCACAGAGCGCTAACAAATACACACCAGCCCATTCGTTGATTAAATTTTAAAGAGCTTACCCACTAAAAACTACACATGAGCTAGGCTCACATACAAGGACAAAGTCTGTATAGTGTCATGATGAAAGACTCTTGTTGATTCATATCAGCACTTTTCAACTAGTAGCTAAAGCACTTGCCCCTTTTCCCATTCCCAAACCAATGAAACACTTGGAAGAGATGTTTGAACTTGATTAGTTGAAGGTGATAAATACATTCCCCGTGAGTCCTGACTTCTCTCTTGTTGTGTACGTGCAGAAGAGAGAGACAAGCCATCAAGCTCTACACATCAGCTCTAAAATCTAAAAAGGTTCTAGCATTGAAGAAGTAATCATGGGCATTTCCCTTCCAACACATTCATAGCGTACGCAGTGTATCCTTCTGTAAATGGAAACTACTGCAGGTCACTAAGATGACTGAAGCCAATTAGACCATATTAAAGCACAATAAATGCATCACTGCACTTTCAAAATCATTATAAAATACATAATACCAATTTTCTAAACAAAAAAACTTTGAAAATCAGACACAGAACACACTGCAAATGGTTTTGTTAACAAATTCCTTTCTCACTGAAATCCGAATCAGAACATCACTCAAGCACAAGGAGTCTCGGGCCTCTGATTAATACTACTTTCCTTCGCCCTGTTTTCAAATTAATTCTAAATATTTAATTAACGACAAAGATTTAACAAGTATTACAAAGAGCATCAAACAACTGATTCCAAAAATACACTTCCGGAGCTGTTTTGGGCTAAACCTTTTTTCATTAAGTCTCACACCATTTAGGCAGAACGTTGACAATTATGTGATGCTGCTGTACAAAGGCAAGGAGTATGAAGACACTCCTCCCAAACACGTACAGATCTTCAATCATATTAATGACTATCACCCTCTGATTCTCAGTAGTCTTCTTCACCTGAAATTTCATCAAACTTCTGCCTAGTTGTGTATCTGGTAGCATATCTCTTTTCACTGAACTATTTAAAAGCTATGGCAGAATGAGGACCCTGACCAACAGGGAAATAGTAGCCAAGTTGATCTTCTCCAAACAATCTTCTCTTGGACACATATTGGTCACTTTTAATGCAGTCCTTTTCAACTCACGTTCTTTTCAATTCCCTCATAAATCTCTCATGAAAAGAAAAATAAAGTGGGTAAAATGAACAGCAATTGTGCAAAGAAAACTTTTTTTTTAAATACACAAGAGAAAGCGTCTCTGAGTCTTGCACATCTTTGAAGTGAATCATAAATATTATTAAATCAACCAAGGTTTTGAAAGTAAGAAAAGAAAGTTCTTTGAGGAATCCAGGGAAATTGGATAATATGCTTAAATATTACTCTCCATTTTTCAACTGATCAGCTTTGGAGTACTGGAGCACAGTCTTTGGAGTTCCATTTCTGTCTAATCAACCTTTTAATTACAGATCTGTAAGCAGTCTCCAAGCAAACACAGAGTTTTAAGTTCTCCACCTTTACAGCCTTACATTAAAATAATACATTCCAAATGTTCTTCTAAATCTTTTAAATACCAAAAATTATGGATCTAGCAGTAGCACTCTTTTTAATCTCCACTTTTTAATCTCTACTTTTTAATCTGATTAAACAAATTGAAAGGCTGATTCTTCCTACTGTGTTTAATACTAGCACTTCCACTAGCTACTTATTTCACAGCAGGAACTGTCTTTGAGAGCACATGCACATTATTACTGCAGATAGACCAGAAGTCTATACAGCATTTCCTAGACAACATTGCTTGTAGCACTCGCAACATCAAAAAGAAAGAACTGTTCTAAATATTACAGCTTTATTAACAACACAAACAATATATTAGGAACTGTGGAGCATTTCCAGCAAGGTGTTTCCTTTCACTCAAAGTCAAACTTTCAGATTTAATTTACCAAAGGTTGGCTCTACCCGATAATACTAGAGACCTTAAGATTTTATTTTCCCAGATTTGGGGGTTTTACTATCAAGCATTTTTTTCATAAAAAGAAAGAAATGATTATTAGAAATATTAACAGTAGGAAAAAGTTCATTCGTTCATTCGGAGACTCCTTTCCTGCCAAAGTCAGTGTACCACTTACTTATTTCAGATGTTACCGTGTCTTCAATTGGTTTCAAAGCCATTAAAACCCTCGCACAACAGGACTCTATTTTTTAATGTGTTCTGACAGGCTCTTTTTTTAAGGCGGACCTCTACAAGCAGATAACAAGCCATGAGGCTGTTGTGTACCTTTGGCTCCAGCTATAAACACCATTCACATTCAGACCATTTTCTGCCAGTAGAACCAACTGAGACCATCAATCAAACAAGAAGGAAAACTAGCATTAGTAGAGCTTTAAACAGATACTTCTCATCTGCTGTTTAAAGCATGATGGGGTGAAAGCGCTGTTTACTGTTTGAAGACCAGTTGTACAAGTTCTAGAACAAACTTTTCTTTAAACAGGAATAACAGTATGAGGTACAAAAGTTAAATAATTGATTATTCCTTTGGAAAAGCATTAAAGGGATATATCTGACCAAAAAGCGATGCATTTTCAACTCCAGCGCACAATGAGAAGCTGGGTGTACGAATAGGTGTTTGCTGAAAAACAACAATAAATTACATCAACCAAATTATGTATTCAACAAATAACTTGTTTGGCATTTGGGGTCTTTGTGTAGGCTTTTGCAGTACAGAAGGTAGACGGTGATTACACTGACTTCTGTAAAACTGTACTGAGTGTTACATTAACTGGTAATTAGAAAACTAATTTTGATTTCACCTCTATTTCTATAAAGACTATGCTTTGGCTTCCAAAAATATATCTTGAAATCTCATAAAGCAACATCTCTAGGCTTCAGACACATCAGTCTTTGTCTGTTCGCATTACTAAGACGAAAAGATGAGGGGAAAAAACACTACTTTATGTATTCTCTCCCTAAGCACTTATTGTTACTTGTGTACTCCAGAGACTGATCTGACAGATGTAACTACTAGAACAAAACACAGAAGACCAGCTTCTGCCATACATCTTTGTACTTTGCTTCGGCATTTTTTCTCCATTTTTCATTTGTGAAAAAGCAGTTATCGCACCTGTTCTTATTTAATGTAAGTCAATACACCTAATTAAACAATAAAGATACAATCGTTTATAAAGTAGATAGACACGGTACTTTTTACCTACCAACTATCAGTTTCCTTTTCCTTAAAAAGCCAACTTAATTCCAGCTTCCTCCAAGTTACCTGTAAAACTATGCAATATGCTGCATGATCTTAGAATCCTAAACCTTCTTTAACACTGAGTTTGCAGTTTAAGCCCAAGTCCTGCATCATACATTGCATGGGTAGACTGCTCTGTTCTAGAGCAGCTTTGCCGATTTCAGAAACTAGAGGTGAGAAGTAGAGATGGGAAAATCCCAGGGGTAGGAAGTATGATTGGAACATCTACAACTCTGCTAAACAACAAAAAATAACAATTCATCACAATAAGAACTATATTTCACATTTGATATCATTACTCGTCTAATTACAATCTCATGAAGACCAGAAACAACAAAAAAATCATTACTCTAAACTGTTGATTGATTATTGTAGTAGGTCTCACGTATACAACTAGGTGAAAAGCAAACTCAAAAGCTGGCACTTATCCATTCACCTATGGCTTCAAACAAATTGCTGACTTGCACAACTGCTTCACAGAACACCTGGATGGGAGAGTCAGGATATCCTGTCACATTGCTGCTTCATTGCAAAAATCAGATGTAAAATGCATTTACATTGTTATACTGGTACAACAAAGCAACGCAGAGTAGCAAAAGATATTAAGTGGCTCTAAAATCCTTCAAAATGTGAAAACACAGCTCAGATTGTTTGATCCCTTTCAGAGTTTACATGGTACAATAATTTAATGACCCATAATCAAAAGCTTCTAAAAGGAAAAGCAAAAGAAAGCAGTTGCTGAACACAAATACATTTTAAGGAAACAATCTGAGCCAAGAGTAACTAATTGTCAGACTGCACAAAAACTGTCTACTTCCCTCTTTTTGCCTGTTTGCCAGTTAATCTATCCTTTCTCCATTTCACATTGATGCATGATCATATATAAATAGACGGGTCTTTGATGCAACTTCCATTTCAAAGAATATCAATTAAGCAGAATATTGGCTTTTCTCTACAGGTAGTTACAGGCTTTATTTCAAACCACAAGTGATAAAAGGTTTTCTCATTATTTTGTGTTTTTTTTTTTTTTTTAATATATATGAAGAACAAATTAAAGAATTCCCTATAGCCTTCAATCATACTCCAATTCCACACACCTAACTTAAGCAAGACCTATTAAACTCCTATAAAATTTAAAGGGAGGCCATGTCTCAGACACGACCCTATCTTTTTCAAACACAGTTCAGTGCTCATTGCTTTGGTACCTTACATTTATTTTCTCTCATTGAAATACATGGGAGGAATTAAGTACCCATGCATGAGCAACTTTTCTGTGACTCCCAAGATTTTTTCCCTCCTTCTTTCTGTCTTTTTTCTTGGAGTACAAGAATTAGGCCTCAAAAATTCTCAATAGAGACAATGTTACCCAACAACATTATCAATTTTTACAGAACTCTGGTCAAGATTTTGATCACATAGAAAACCCCGAAGTAGCCACCACACTGGATTTCCTCAGATTTCCCAATCTGAAGCCAAATTAACCTTTCATAAATAATCATTAACCATGTGGTAAATTTACATATAAAACACATGAAACTTTTCCTACATATAGCAATTATCACTGTCAAGGAAATAGCTGCTAGTTATCATCGTTATCATCATCACCACAGAAGGTGCCAGCAAAAACTGGAACTGTTGTTCCACAGAAACCTAAAAAGATACTTGTTTCCACACTATGCATTTGATTTTACGTGGGAACAGCCTAAAACAAATTAAAGGAGCAGATCTGAAATACTTTAATGAGCCATGTTACAAGTGCTGATTACACACTAAAAAAGTTTGAATACTAGTTACACACTTTTCTTGATATCTGTATCATATCTTAATATTCTTGAAGAGATTCCCTACATTTGACTCTTACACAACAGGCTGTCCAACCAACATGATGTCAACACATTATTTTTTTCCAAGACCAGCTCAACAACTATGTGACAAGGTCAAATAGCCTTCTTCCTATTTTAAATAAGGTGGGAATTTTGTCAATTCCACTTTCAAAGTGTAAAAACATTTCAACATTGATCTGCAATCCACCAAAAACTAAAGTGTGACAGATGCCTTCACAGTAATTGCCAGTCAGCCTCAACATAGCAGCTGAAAAACACAATACATCACTTTGATCTCCTCAGCTATCAAAGTATTCACAATCAACAAATCTGCATGAAGAATATGAAGTGTGCAACATTTCCAAAACCTGTCTCCATGGAACTTAAATATGATAATGTATATCTTGTTCATACTTCATAAAGCATTTCAAATCCTTTATTATGCATATGAAAGGATACGTTTTAGCTCACAAGAAAAATAAACACGGAAGATGTTTTATATTTTAGAGACATGTGAGTTTCCATCGGATAACATAGGTGAAATAATCGTTTAGAAAAGCCTGAATTGCTTTGAGGGAAAGACATTATTACAGAACATGCTTAATTAAGTCCCTCTGCTAACCTTGTAAAATGAATACCTCGTTGAATTAGACTACAGGGAAATAAAGCATGCATACCAGCTCCACGTGCGTAAAACAAAAACCTGCTAAGAGGAGATGACTTACATTTTGCTGGTAGGTCATATCCACACGTAATTTTTGCTTGTCCAGTCTCACAGCCACTCAGAGTGCGGCATTCAGCAAGTAAGCAGGGCCCAGCAGCTCTGTGTATACAGCCGTCCACTACAAAAGCAAACCCAGAACATTTTATTTATTAAAAAACATTTTCTGTGCATTCAAACTGTGTGTGACTAGCGTTCAAATAAATGCATGGCCACTAGCATTTACTGCTCATTTTTACAGGTACAGATCTACTGATGTACAAGTAGACAACCAAGTATAAACAAACATTTTTTTCTGTCAGAAACAGTCAATGGAAATTAAAATTTCCATAGTAGAAGGTGGTCTTATTCAAGGTTCAAATAAATTCTCTCTTTCTATTATGACAATAACATTGATTCCCAGATAAATACCAAACTCTTTTTTTCTATATAACTCTGATTCTTCTAGAATTACGCAGGCTATTTAATGTCAACTTCCTATTAAGGCCTTAAACAAAAACACCATGAAATAACTCTTACGGGTTTATGGACTTGAAATTTACAAAAATACTTTCTTTTGACCTTTATTCTTTCCTTTTTCTTTTTTGTTTTGTATGATCCGTGCAATACTGTGGAGTTAATTAAATAATAATTACTAAAGGTTGCAATTGCAGCTAAGTATGCAAGAAAATTAGTTGAGTGCATAGATCTTTTTACCCTTGGGAACCAGCAAAAGAATAGTAGCAGTAGCAAAGGCAAAAAAAAGGCTGCTGGCACAGCATTTCTACCCACTCAACATGCAATCAAAGAAATCATTTACTGTAATTATGGAAGAAAAGTTAAAGAAAAAGGAAGCAAACAAAAAATAGGAAATGCTGTGTGCACCGACACAGTAACTACATGAAGGCCCTAAGTCAGCAGCAGCCATGAAGTTCCACTACAAGAAATAACCATTCTATAGATTACAATACAATTCAGAAAAGTTACAAGGCTGAAGAATAAAGGCTAAACAAATTCTTGTTTATACAAGAAAGATAGATTCTATTTTTGTGTTGTTCAATATTTGATTTCATATTTAACCAGTTCGAAGCTACACCAATTCCCACCAGCACTTTTGAAACAGTTAAAGCAAACAAAGGGGTCTGAAAAGCCAAATTCAGATGAGATTTCAAGAAACGCACAGACTCACAGAATTGCCTGTGTACCATTCCATGTGGAGGCACAAAGATTTGCAGTACAACACAAGGCTTGGCCATCTGACTGCTCACTGCCAGCCAGGCTGCAGGGAACTTCAGGAGCTCCCTCATCCATGCCACCTAAGCCACGATGCCAAGTCTTATTATTCTACCTCAGCTGAGTTTTCCTTCTTCACGTACCGAAGAGCTCAGCTCAACACGCTGCAAGATGCTAATGCAAGAATTATATTTTGTAACCTCCAGGGGAAAAAAAAAAAAAGAATGCTGGAAATCTTTCCCGAGCTCATGATGTCGTATTTAAATTATTTTAGCTTAATTATGAAATGCTTTTCCAAACCGAACAGGATAAGTAAACCAGAATGCATTGAAACCTCAACTGTATTTTTATAAGCAGTGCCACCACAACCCTTACCAACATTAATATTTCCTGAGACATTAACATAAAAACAGCACTAACGCTTTGCACTGCACTTAAACTGCAGTCCTCAATGGAGGAAGAAGTCTTTCACCTCAGAAGCACCGGACAAGAACTCAAGTGCACACAGTCCACAATCCTCAGCAGTTTAAGGATTAAGCATTTCCAACCCTGAGCTATTTCTTTTCCTGAGCTGCTGGGCACCCTCCCCTGACCTGTGTCTATACAGTTACTCGTTCAGACGCCCTCTCAACCAAATCATCTAGATAAACCAACTTCTTTTACCCCAAAGCACACTCAGTTTAAACCAGGTCCAGCTCAGAGCACAGCCAAGCAAAAGAACCTGGAGAAAGGAGTCACCGCCTCCCACGGAGAAGCAGAAGCACAGACTGACCTCTTCTAGACCCACAGTACATCAGCAAACCCAGTAGATTAATAAACCACGTGCCAGATCAGCTGTGACGGTCAACAGACAGGCAACCCCAGCTCCCCATCTATAAACAACCTCAGGAGGGAAGAAGCAGGCTCTCAGTGAGCACACAGCTGAGGTACAGATGGCCCATCGCTGCTTGGCTCTCCACAGCTCCACACTCAGCCTTTCTGATTGAAACAGCCTCCAGCAGGATGAAAAGGTAATTGAAAAAAATTGAATTCTTAACTGAGGCAAATCAATTCTATCATAGCCAATTTTGACATATGACAAGGAAAATGGAAGACATCTGCCAAAAACAAACAAGTAGAAGTTCATGCTTCTCTCATAAAGATGGCTTAACAGAAAATGATTGAATACTGTGGACAGGCATAGATGGAAACTCAGACGTTAGCATTTGATATACTTCAGTGACTCCACAGAAGAATGATTTCTTTAAAAAATATATATAAATACAATTACCATTGTCTAAATAATCTATTTGTTCTATCATGTCTTATTAAATAGCAGAGATGACCTCCGATCTACATATGCATATTCCATACAATACGATGAGAACTCAATAAATCATGCTAGAAACATTCTGTATGTCCAATAATATATCCAATATGGAACACAACTTTGATAATTCTTCTAGCAACAACCCAAGCAGTGAAACATCTTGCCAAATTTCAGCACTCTGCATAACGTAAAGAAAAAAAATTGGCAAAGATAGGGTAGATGAGCAAATCTAAATGCGATGCTTCAGCCTCTGCTAAAACATGCCTTAGCTGTATTAATTCAAAAAGACAGAGTGGGAAGGCACAAAACATTCACGTGAGATACTTTGGTTGCTGAACATGTGAGCTGACTAGCAATGTAGGCATACAGGGAAGCTAAGCACTGTTAACAGGATAACTTTACGGAAATTGCAGATAATGGAAACAATCTCAAGAGGGGGAAAACGATGGCCAAAAGATATAATGTTATTGTGTAGTAAGGAGGAAGAGATTTACATGATAGTGGTGGCATGCTGCCCAATTACTTTTGTAAGAAAGCGAACAACCCTTGATATATTGGTTTCAAATACTTCATCTGTACCATCAGTTTGATGTATATGTGCTCCTCTGCGTTTTTCAAAACAGATTTGGGAAACATTAAACCACAACCCACTGTTCCTTTCCTGGAATTACTATGCACAACTAGCTATAAAAACCCAGGCACTTCACTTATGCTAAAATCTGACTTGCATCTTGTGACAGAGGTAAGAAATTATGCATTATCGCCATTTTCTACAACCAAAGAGAAATACCCTTTAACTCAGAAGCTATCACTCTGTTCAGTTAGCCTATTTTCTACAGCTTGCATTCCCGTCCAGATGTATGGAAATCATATATATGTGCCGGGTCATTTATATTCACAAGTGAGCTGTCATTTCACAACTGCAGGAAAGGCGTGGGAAAACCCCACTAACAAAACTATCAGTTCTAACTGACAAGAAGCCCCACCTCTGGTCTGCATGCCAAACCTTTGGTATTTTTAAGTCCTGGCAAGAACTGAGAGCACCATTTCACCCTGCCTTGGCTGGAGAAGCACATGGAAGGGCTTTTTCCCCTATCTTGACACACTTAGAGGAACAATATTTTGAGGGATGAAGAACAGCTCAAGGAGCTTGAGATTTAACTCTATGCGTCAAGCAGTTCATGCTTGCATAAAGCTATTATAAATCTATTGCAACTTTTTTCATTAAAAATAGTATTAGCAATCACACTGCATGCATCCATAAGTTTTAGGAGCCACTGGGGACAGCGCTTTGTTCTCCCAACAATTCAGCAGAAGCCCTTAATGAAGAAAAACTCCTTCCACAGCTGCTGCAATCAATGGTACTGGATGCACAAAGAAGTCACCTCAAAATAACCGCTTAAAATACATGGAAATAATCAAGTTTCAAAATGACCATAATATAAAACCACTTAAAAACACTGAAATCTTTGACGTCTTTCTACATCGCTAAAAGATGCTAAAAGGTTACGTTTTTTTCTTATTTAATTTCTTGTAAAGCAAGTGTATTTGTTCTCCAGAATTAAAGGGTTAAAGTTACATAGTAAAAAGTAGCTAATTTACTGATGTACAACATAGAATAAATCTATTTCTAATAGAAAATCTCCTAAAATTGCAAATGAAGCAAAAGCAAAGGAAACGGAGAATTAAGGGTATCGTGGGATGCTGCTTGAAAAAAAAAAAAAAAGACCTCAGCAAAACCAATCTTGCGGTGCAGATGGTAATAAAATAGGGTAAGGTAATCAAACACCACAGCAAAATAATACAAAATTCCCCTGGTAATAATAAGCCCTAACTTCTTTTGTGACCTTGCATCTGAGTCTGGATAAATTGAAGCTATGGCGTAAACAACATATGCAGACTTATATTTTGAGAAACTATATGCTTTTTTCATAGTAATTCCTGTTCTCAGGAATCTCTTCAAGACCTTTATTCCTGGTTTTCCACCAGAAAATTCAGGGGATTTACTTATTTAGCAAGTTAACCGTGCACGATTTATCGATGCCGCCTTACCATTCTTGCACATGGCAGATGCCAGGAGTGAAAATGAAAAAAAAAGAAACAGAAAAGTATCATTTTAGCAGATATATCGCTAGGGACACGCAAGAAGAACCCGGTGTGCCCTGCCTGCAGCAGGCCTCTGCTATACGTGCCCTGACTATTTGTGGACCTTCCAAAACAGCTCACTGCAAGAACGCACATGGAAACACCAACCCTGCAGAAGTGCTCAAGTGCCTCCAGAAAGTTCACTGGAATCAAGTTCTGGGAAAGGCACAACTGCACCTTGCCGACTGCTGTCAGGGGGAAACAAATCCGCCCAGCGAGACTCAGCAGCTGCTGTCTCACGAACAAAGGTGGGGATCTCACAAAGATTACAACACAGATGCCAGTCGGCCACCGCCGCTGGAAGTGGCAGTTTGTATTACAGAGATGGCCTGTGCCATTGGGAAGTTTAATGAGCTAGAGATTTTTAATCAATGCGCTGGTTTATAGGCCTCCAACATAATTAATTTTAAATACTTAGCATTTAGACAGTACTTTCTAGCCAGGATCCAAAAGAATTTAAAAGCAGGATCTGACTTTGCCTTAAACTTCTCCATTTGAAAAACAAAAACCACAGATGAACCACGTATTTTGAGATGGCTGTTTCACTGAGTTAAGTTCCCGTCCCACCGCAGACATTCTGACTGTATCGTTCCGAAATACTTTTGTTTGCAGGCATTCTTAGCGCCCACTTCTGAGTTAAACCGAGACACAACTGAGAGCTTAAAATCCCAAAACTTCAGCTATTGGTTGGGTGTCTGTCTTCACTTTAGAATCAGCATTTGAGATTGCATGAAGGGCCTTAACGCAGCCAGAATTAAAGCTCCAGGTGCACTCAGTGCCGATCACTAAATCATGCCACAGAGGGAGCTGAACATCATAATAATCATGGGCATTAGAACCCTTACTGCAGTACCAACAGCAAGCAACAAGCCTACCTGAAACAACAGCATCTGTAGGCATTACTGCAATATCATCCCCAGGAAACTTACATTTTAGAATACGGTTTAGATGGAATACTTCAAATTTACCACTAGAAACGAACAGTTTTTGCCTGTTTTGGTGCAGAGAGCCAGAAATTTTATTTTATGCACAACTCAATGCTTTATGAGAATGTTGTATTTAGTTTGGATGTAGTTCACATCGAAAGATAACAAAAGCAGCTGCAAGGTCCTACACAAAAGTCCTTGCTAGAGAATGACAAGACACATGGAAATAAGGAAATCAATCAACGATTCAAAATAAAACTCACTCAGTGGTCCGTTAATTGAAGCTATGGTGTAAACAACATATGCAGACTTACATTTTGAGAAACTATATGCTTTTTTCACAGTAATTCCTGTTCTCAGGAGTCTCTTCAAGATCTTTATTCCTGATTTTCCACCAGAAGGTTCAGGAGATTTACTTACTTAACAAGTTAACCGTGCACGATTTATCGATGCCACCTTACCATGCACGTGCTGTATTTATTGCATACAGCCAACCATTCTTATTTTGAAAAACAAGAAACAGTAGTAAACTTGCATTTTCTGACAAATCTTTGCTTCTTTGGTTTAGCCAAAAAACTTGGGATATCAGAAACTCAAATCAAAAGTATGCAAAAAGCCAAGTAGAAGTTGTTCTATCACACTAGCAGTAACGATTGCTAAACTCCTCCCAAGAACAACTAAGCAATAAATATTGCTCTCATTTCATCTTGTACTTAGGACATCATCTTTCTTGGTCTCTGAGAGCTCCACTTCGGTTCTGCAGAGTTATAATGTCAATAGGATTCACACTTCTGTCAGCCCACTCAAGCAGCATAAGGGCTCTGAGAAACACGGGTCTGAGAAAACCTGTGTGAATGTCACACTTTTGGCAGTAAAAAGAGAACTAGGAAAGCCTCCAATAGTGGTTTTCCAATTTTTCCCGGTCCAAAATCCTGACATTAAGGCATGTGTGAAAGAACCACTCACTTCCTTTTAATTGTGGTAATGCTGAGACACCTGACACACCACAGTCTTCTACAAATGGAACTGAGACAGCTAATTCTGAAAAACTTCCCTGCAGTAAGCAGAAAGATTGCACGTTATTGTTTATTCTGTGAGAATAAACAATAAACAGTGAGTGAAGTTTCAGGTTATTCTATGCTATTAAACCAAGTTCAGTTTGCATTCATCTGCACTTGATCCCAACTTCTGGAATTGACATCTCTTACCTTTAAATGCTGTAAGATTATTTTTTTTTAATGCGGTATCATCCTGAAGAAACGGGGCTGGAGACTCCAAAATCCTTTCCTCAACCTAGAGGGCAGTGCCAGTACTTCACTTCCACTTAGACACAAAGCCCTAACTACACCTCATTGCTTAACTCCTGCATTTCCACTCATGCTGGTGTGCACTTACTACAGACACATTATTAAAAACTAGAAACACGGAACCACTTAAGAATAAGATTGTGTACAACCC
>JAOWBP010001760.1:3394313-3408903 GCA_028571105.1 Tragopan temminckii | reverse complement strand
CTTTATGAGAGGGTAATCGTTTCTTTACTGAGCCCAAACAGCAAGTATGAATTGAAGTTCAGGAGATTCAAGCAACAATTCACAACAAACCCAAACAGTGCCCTAGCCATACACAGAAGTCAGCATGATAGGATATTCATCTCTTAAGGTCTTAGCTGTAAACAGGCACTAACAAACAACTGAGCAATGGCAGAAGAAAAACATTCAACAGTCACCCTAGGGTACAAGCACAAACAAGCCTTGTCTTAGAATGACTAATACGTTCTGCTTGCAGTGATGTTAAGGATGCGGTGTCTGGAAGCAACGAGACTGGGGGAATGATGGAGAAGCTCTTCCAGAGCTTCGATATGACTTACACGAATGATTTCATGCCATAGTTACTTCTGATGGGAAGGCAGCTGAGAAGAGTAATCCCCTCTCCCTTTACAATATTAGACATAAAACGCTATATGCTAAGTACTTGTGAAATACGCACACCTCTGATCTAACTGAATCAGCAAAATACATGACTGTGCTGGTGAAACGCTTTGCAAGAGTCTCCAGAAGAACTACAGCTAATTTATAATCCTACAGCACAAGTATTTTGTGTTTCAGTATTTCCTAAATCAGACTGCAAAGACAAGCTCATCATGGTCCTATGGAAAGATGGCATCTTTTGCATCAGAAAGGAGACATTTTAGACTTATTAATAGTACTCATGCATTTCATTTTCAGCATATATCCTTGCACAGAATAGGAGAATAACTTTGGCTGAATGGGACTCTGGAGGTCAGCCATAGTCAGCCCTCTATTAAACAGAAGTGTGGATGAAATAGATCTGCCTTTTAAAGTGAAGAAAGTCTATAGAAACAGTTGAGAAACTATTCTGCCATCTAAAATCTTTTTTTTTTTTTTTTAAACTAATTATGTTTATGCTCCAGGGTGAAACAACACCCAACACCTACATGTTATTGAAAATAAATGTTTTTCAGTTCTTAAGGTGGAAGAATTAAAGCTAAACAATAATTGGCACAAAAGGCTCACATGAAAACAGTCCCAAGATGACACCATTCAGCCTGGCCAGGCACCTATTTGTGGTGATAGCAAGAACCACAAAAAATAGGTGTAGCTTAAATGCTAAGCAGGATGAAAGGTTTAACCTGACAAGTATAGAGCAGATCTAAATACTTCAGTCAGACCTCCATTGCGGAGGCCAGACTATTAGCTGTTATCTGCACAACGAAGTATGCATAATATGGGCAGGCACTGTAGGGAGAGGGATGAATGCAAAGGTTCTTAATGAAGGGTAATTTAAAGCCTCAAATCTCTCAATATGTAACATAGAATGATTCAAAAAAAAAAAAAAAAAAGGCTGACTCTCTTAACAGATTTCAACAAAGTAGCAAGACTTGGATTCTCTTTCCTTTCATTTTTCTTAATTCTACACTTCTTTTGCAAGCAGAAGAGTTTTTTTGTAACTACCTCTTCTAATTAGAAGGGAAACTTCTTGATCTATTGACCTATTGCACAACATGATTTTAATTAGTTAACAGTGGCACGCAATACCAGAGTTTAAGTGTTGTTTTGCCTGTACAAATCTATTTGCCCAATGAAAGTATTCATATAAACAACCCAATAAAAACATTTTTAAACATATTACTGTATAAAATCCAGTGGGATATCATTGCTTGCTGGCCTAACTGAAGCAAAAGGGTGAGAGAGACTCTCACAACCTTCTGAGAGGCTCCATGGCTCCAATGAAATATATGCCTATTTGATTTTTTGCTTAAAATTAATAGAAAATTGTCTGTCAAATAATCATCTTTCTCCATTAATGTCTTACGTGCATGTCAGCACAGATACAGATATTACAAGAATACTTGTTTTGAATAGAAATCTCATTGAGCAATGTTTTACAGACCAGACATAATTTGAATGCAAGAGCTTTTATAACATCAAAACAACTCCTCAAGGCTCTGCACAGCTTTTTTATTAGAGGATTTTACATACTTTGCAAAGGAGACCGATATCAAATAAGGAAACAGAGATGGGAAACTGAGGGTAAGGCAATGTGTGACATTTTCAATACTTTCCAGACCCTCTCATCTCCAGAAACCCCCACCAATCCAGTCTCCCCTACTCATAGTCTAAACTCAGTTCCCCCACGCCCTCAGCTTGTTCTTTTTTTTTGTTGCTGTCCAGGTAAGAGTCAAAGCGCTACACTCAATCTGAAATATTAGCCAGGCATTTGATGCTAAAAAGATTTATAATGGCTGAACCTCCACGAATTTCCCTACCTGAAAACATGCACGAGGTTCTCTCTGGACATCAATTTTCAGAAATGTGCAGAAAGATCTGCTTGTTTTGCAATCTGCAACCCTCTGTCAAACATCTGCAAATAACCAGTGGATCAAATAACATGTTGAGAATTAATTAACAGTAGGAAACAGACAGCAAGCTGGCAGCACAAGGAAACCAGAACACGAATGTTTCAAAATATGCAGCCTGATCGTACAGAATGGGGCAGAAGCAATGAGCAAATGGATACCACCACGCATTTCCTTTCCAGTTTGACAAGAAATCCCTGACAAAACTGTCTTTGGCTTCAAGGAGCCCAGGATTCCCTTTAACAGCCTGCCCATCTGTGAATGAGTAAGTGAAGCATGTGTACCTGTGGTCAAAACATTTATGAAATGCAGCACAGATCATGGATGTGATTGACAAGATGACTCAGGATCACCAGGGTTTGAACTTCCACCCATTGCACTTATTGGTTGAATACTGACTGAGAAGTCATTCAGTCTTTTTTTCCCCCGTGTTCAGCAGATCCACTATCAAATGGGAGATGAATTAGTGTTGCAAGCTCGAAAGCAGCAAAATAGCTCTATGAGATAGCATTTGCAGTTTGTTTAGGTGCTACAGAGTTGATCATTATGAAACTAATGACATCCTCTTTATACTTCAAATAGCTACCCCAGGAAAGCACAGAATAAAAACTGAAAAGAAAAAAAAGTTCATATAGCCATGCTCAATCCTTCCCTTCTATTATTCATAAACCTGTGGGTTTTAGAGGAGAATATAATTATTCAGAGTTAGAGAAACCTGGTCTAATTAAGTTTTAATTCCCAGAAATCAAGAGGTAAACTTTTTCTCTGCAAACATGGGGCCACATTTAAGCAGCATTTCTCCTGAAAAAGCTAATCATCTTTGGTAACTCTTTAACATATTTAGTCTGAAATTTGGCACCTTCTCTGCACCGTAACTGGTCTTTTCATCCAAGTGGCCAACCAGCCTGCTTCACTACCAGTCATCATAAAATTATAGAACAACTTTTGTTGGAAGAGGCCTACAGCACCATCCAATTCCAATCCCTTGCCATGGACAGGGTTGCCACCCACTGGATAGGGCTGCCCAGGGCCCCATCCAACCTGGCCTTGAGCACCTCCAGGGATGGGATATCCACAGTTTCTCTGGACAGCAATGCCAGTGCATCACTGAAAGCATTTCCTCCTGACACCCATTCTCAATCTCCCCTTTTAGTTTAAAACTATTACCCCTCGTCCTATTGCTATCTAGCCATGTAAAAGGTTGGTTCCCTTCCTGATTACGAGCTTCTTTTAAGAGCTGGAAGAACGTAATGAGGTCTTCCCTTCTCCAGGCTGAACAAGCCCATTTCCCACAGCCTTTCTTCATAGGAAAGGTGCTACAGCCCTCTGAGTATCTTTGTGCCCTCCTCTGCACCCACTCCAACAGCTCTGCACCCTTGTGCTGCGGGCCCCAGACATGGATGCAGTACTGCAGGTGGGGCCTCACAAGGGCAAAGTGGATGGAGACAATCACCCCCTTCGCCCTGTTGCCACCTCTCTTTTGATGCAGACCAGGATACAGTTGGCCCTTCAGGCTGCATCAGCCTGTAAGGCTTCCCATTGATCACGGCAACCTGCAGAATCCTCTGACGGATTAAGAAATCACTGCAGAATAGCTCCAAAACAGCCTATCCCTTCCCTTAAAAACATTTCTTCTTACTGGCTTCAGGATATGCTTAAACTTAAACTGATGTGAGATTAACATTACAATTATATTACAAAAAAATGAAATGGGTACAAGTAAGTGAAAGGAAACAGAGATTCATATCTAAAGCTTTGCTTAGGGCGTAAATGTTGGGGTGAGCAGAAGACCCCAGCAGGAAGCATCACTGTGCTTACTGCCATCGATTCATTCCTAACTTCTTTTCAAAGACAATAGAAATGTTCCCCATGATGCAGCAGACAGGAAGGGGAGCCACTTTTTGCAATATGCAAGGCTCCTCGAGCAAGAAGAAAACCAGCCATGCTGCAGTCAGTCTAGCATATTCATTAATGGCACTACACAAACATATTGCCCAGAGAGCTTGTGGATGCCCCATCCCTGGAGGCATTGAAGGTCAGGTTGGATGGGGCCCTGGGCAGTTTGGTCTCGTGGAGGTCGGAGGCCCTGCCTTTGGCAGGGGGGTTGGAGATTCATGATCCCTGAGGTCCCTTCCAATCCAAGCCATTCTATGATTCTGACCTTGAGCTTTGGGAGAAAAAGCTAGAACTGAAGCATCACTAAAATGCACTCAAAAGTAATGCCTGCATGGACAGTCATCACTACAGTCAATTAGGCATTCATGGCTCGGCTCCCATCTCTGCTATGGTAGGTGTGACTGTTGTACTTACTGTTTCCCCAATTCTTGTGCTCCATTTAGTTACACCAGGCTGGATGCCGCTTCACTACACATCACAACAAAATCTGCTCCAAAGTGAAGCAACAACTGCTTTACAAAATAAAAAAGGCATATTTTTTCAAAAGCCTTAAAATTGGATGCGATACCACACAATACATTACAGAGGGTAAATGTGGTTATCTGAAAGATGCATTTGAAAATGAGGATTTTGCAGGCAGTCTCTCCTGAATACGCAAATGCACGGGTCAACACACAGAAGCATCAAGTTAACTGCAGCACGTCCTTTTCCTTGGCACAGGTACAGGAAAACACCACCTCAGCTTTTGTCAAACATATCCCTTTTCCAAAAACAAACTGTTCCTAACTACCTGTGCTGCCAGCATCTCTCATACATACAACCTCCTGTCTTAGAAGAATATAAACAACCAAACTGCATTGTTAAACAGATGTGTTTTCTCTTACTTTCAATTATTCAACATTAGAAAATAAAGTGACAGTTATTAAGGAAATGATAAAGGTTATCTGGTCATACAGAATGCTTCAGTGAATCAAAACAATTAACAGTTCCCAAGAGCATAAGTTTAATTCTTTTATAATGCTGAAAAAGAAAGCTACAAAGAGCGGGGGGGAAAAAAGAAAAAGGAAAACCAGAAGATGTGTAGATGTTATTACAATCAGGGACATACACGGATTTCCAAGAAACATAGCTGACCTAACACAGCACGGCTTAAAACTCATTCATTGTAAAAGTAATTTAAAGCGTGTAAGATCAGAAAACGACATTTGATTTCTTTTCCTGATGTCTCGGAGATTGTTATGCTTATAGTCTATTTTAACAAGCTGAAGTACAACAAATTTTAAGTATAAACTTACCCTTGTACAAATTTTTTGCTACACAATACATACATTAGTATGTTTCATCAAGCACAAAGACCCCATTAAAGAATAGGAACTAAACAGAAAATTACCGAACACCCTTAATTCAACTCAGAAGATTGGAGAACTGCAGAAAATTTAGGAAAGATTTTGAAAATCACTGTAGGAAAGAGAACAATGTAAAATAAGTGAAGTTATAATCTAGAAGAAGACATGTCACATCCTTCTGCTTATGCACGCTTGGCGTTATGATGTTACTCTGATTTCTGTCAGAGAAACAACAGAAATACACTGTGGAAGAACCAGCATTACTTCTCTGTTCGGAGGAAAGCAGATCTCCTCGCTCCAGAAGACATCCCCTGCCCTTCAGGTGACTTCCTGACCTATCAGCACCAAAGCAGACAAAATGCCCATCAATGGAAATCAGCAAAGAAAAAACACTGCTGTTGGGTTTGCTGTATGGGATCTTCAACGCAAGTAAATGAGACAACATTTCACAGCCTGAAGTGAGTATTCTACAAAAGAATCGGAATATGGTTTCTCCTAAAAGAAGAATAGGGGTACTTCTGGATAATGAGACAGGAAACGTGTAGATCCCATCGTTCTTTCTCGTTTAGAGTTTAATAAAGCAGCACTGTATTGTGGAACATCAATACACGTTGGCAGCATTTGGAAAGATAGCACCTCTTGAGCTGCGAGCGCCGTATTTTACTGCACCCTGTCAGGTTAGATAAAAGCTGTCTGCAACTTTTATATTTTTCCTAGACAGAAGAGTTGCACAACATTGCCAAGAAGCTTTAGAACTATACATGTTAGCCTATCACTACTGCCAAACACTTTTTAAAATTACATTTCCCCCTCTGTCTAAAAGGCGTTCTGGCAATTCTACAAACATCCAAGGCAGCATCGTGTTCTCCAGCTACTCTGCAACACACATCAAGACACTGCTCTGGAGAGCCTGACTCTGGAAACCAAACTCTTATAAACTCTTAAACAATTTATTTAAAAAAAAAAAAAAAAAAGACTCTTCCACCTAGCAACTCTACAACTTACTTGTTTTCTTTTTGCGTTTGGAGAATAAACACCCTTTAAAAATTAAGTTCTTTCTTCCAGAACCTGTGCCTTTCTCGTGTAGGATTAAAGTAAAAAGAACAGGGGAAATAAGAGCACAAAGTACATATGGCAATTATTTTAGCATGATAAATATGAACAGAGAGGAGAGAATCTTAGGTTAATAGCAGCCTGATTATTCCAGTAGGGCCACTTACTAGCAGTGATGGAAAGATATTACTTGCTTAACTAATGTCTGTAAAGTACTTTACATTCCTCAGATAGAAGAAGTACAGATACGCAGGCTATCATCTTCATTACACCGGTTGCCACTATGACTTTTGTAAATAATTAAAGGTTCTGACATTATTCCCAGTAAGCATATCACAACATAACATCTGGGGGTGGGAGGAACAGACACGACCAGTTCCTCCATCCTATGTTTTATGCATGAAAAGGGATCCCTCACACTGCGGTCAGGGCACGACCTCCGAGGGACAGCTGTGTGCTGGTGCAGGGCACTGGCAATGCTCCCAAAGGGGCCACGACTCCTCTTGCTGGGACAGTGAGTGACCGGTGAGCTTGAGAGGTAAGCTGCAATCATACAGATCCGATTTCAAAGCGGTCTTTCTTTTCAAGAAATTTGTTTTGTTTACTTTGTTGAAATGTCTTAAACAACATCTTCCAGTCCAGTGTTCTATACCTTCAGGGGACAATTAGGCTTTTACCAGAAGCATTAATTAATTTTAATTACTCCGGCTGACATATTTGGTACAGCACATAACATAGGTATGTTCCATTACCAAGTGAGGAATCCAAGTTTCTCATTCTACATGACAACAGACAATGCACAAAACATTGGCTTTTCAACAGCGGAGGCAACTTTGTGAAAGTCTTTCAGACCTCTTCCAGGAAAGAACGTTTGATTTGAGCTGTTTCTGCCAAATGATCCTTGCTATTCATCTATCAGACAGTACAACAGTAGCATACAGCAGCAGTGATGGTGGTGCAGTGAAGATGGAAAAGTTTGAAGCAAGAACGCGCCTATTCCAACACAGAAGTGAAGTTACAGGACACTTCAGTTATGAGAGAATGCAGTGTTCTATAATGGTGAGATGAATCATAAAACAATCTTGGGCAGACATGTCTGTCAATACTGGAACAAAGCTACATGCAAAAACATCACCTTAATTAAGTTCTTAGGGGATGCCCAGTGAGTTAACTGGTATTAAATCACATACAAAAAGTGTTCTTATTTCATCTGACGTGTGTGTTTTTTTCCAGACATTCATCTTACAGGAGGAGCACTAAGCACAGTGATAAAATGGTTTTTGCCTTTCTGTGTAGGAACATGTTACTAACAAGCTGGGAATTAAGTTGTGCTGGATAACTGCACAACAGCTAACGTTATATAGTACCCATGTGGTTGTGTTCCATTACATATATTTTTAATTCATCTAGGAACTCTAATATCAAAATGCTGCTTTAAAACATCTAATAACATGCATGCTATGAAAGTGGGAAAGACAAAAACACCCACAAGTCATTAATTGCACCAGAATCTCAAGTTAATTAAGTTGGTGTGTCAAAAAAGCATCTCTTCTCACCGAACACAAACTTAAACAATAGCTGGAGTGTGAAGGACAAACAAAAAAAGGAAAAGGGAATGACCTCCTCTGCCTGTCCCAGCACCCCAGCAACCTGCTCTAATCCAACAGCCTCAGAAAGGAAGCAAATAAAGAGGCTACGGACTCTTGGGAAGTAGGAGGAGACAGGCTGGCTCCATGCAGGCATTGGGTGTACAAACAGCCACTGCTTGGAGCAGATGACACCCCGAGCTCCTCACATAGACGCTCAATAAAAGATGTGTTTCAGGTACCACATTTTCCTTTTAGGTAAAAAGGAGCATTGTTCAAAACTATCGTCCTTCTTTTTTCTTTAACAGTGCACTGTTGGCTTTACGTAAGTGATGCTCTTCCTGCAAATATATTTGCTTCACCTTACTCTGAACATTTACACATTGTTCATTAATGCAATTTTTGCAAAAGTTTTCCTTTCAAATTAAAAAGATCTGAATGCTAGCTTTTTATTAAACATAATGAGAGCTATTTTCCACGTATTGGGGTTAGTTTTTAAAAGCATACTCCAGTGCTTTTCTGATTCAAGGCCAAACTCCTCCTTGTATACACATCCTGTATCAGCCAGGAGCCGATTTAAAGGCAGGCATCACCTACTTTCACTGAAGGACTGAAAAGCAAACAATCATTTAATACATACTGCTATAACATAATGAATAGTATGTTTCAGATGATCATGCTAGGGAAATAATTTATACTGTATACTAAATAAAAAGGACCATCCTCTCAAGAGCTTTTGAAATGTTGCTTTCCCCTTGATGAATTACAATGCAATTTTCTAGCCAACTAATTTTGCTAAAGAAGATAATGACTTGAGCAAAAGGCTAATCAACTGCCAATCAGGATTCCTTGAAGCACAGAATGTCAAATATTGAAGCAATTTTTACAAGTCATAAAAGCACTTAAGTTCCACGATGTGTCATAAAACGTGCCATGAAAATCTGAAGTTGATGAAGCATTCTTACTTCTCCAGTGATATTTCTAAACAAACAACTTTCAACCTTAACCAAATCTTCCATTAATATTCAGGTCTATTAAGGCAGCAGCATCACTACACAATTAGCTGTGTAAATGTCAGTCAGAACTGAACGGATTAATCACCTGGGTTGTTTTTTACTACTAAATGTCTCAATTGTCAACATTACTTAATTTCTTCTAGAACGGAGGGCAAGAAAGAAAATAGTTTAGAAACTCTTCAATTCTTACAGTAGATTTTTACCTCGACAGGAAGCAGCAATTGATCATGACTATTTATTAATACTCCTCCACTTCGTTTATGTGTTCTGCAATATTTCACTTACACCTTTTTTATAATTCAGCAGAAAATCATTCAGAACTAAAGCTCTGTCATAAAACCTTAATTGCAATCATCTTTTCTGTATGAGAGACACAGGTCACTACTCTTTATGTGTAAATATTATTGTCTGAAGGCAGCACTTAATTTTTTTAAACATAGTTTATTTCTTCCTTTCTACTTTTTCATACGATAATCAATTATTTTTATCTGTTTTGCCAATCTGTGTGTTTTTACAAAAAGAAATCGAGGCAGCTTGATCCACTGTTACCTGCTTCATCACATTACGATGCTTTAACTTGGATACCTATTACAAAAGCACAATGTTAACACTCATTAGTGCTGGAGATCAGGAAAGAACATCTTCAAGCATCCTAAATCAACAATGGTTTCAAATTCCAAAACTTTTGGACAGCAGGAATAAGAAAAGCTGATAGTCCAGACTAATATCCTGAAAATCTATATCTGAAAATTGAGTTCAGGAGACACTGTAAAAAGGGTTGTAGATTACAGAGTAAATCGAATGTTTTAATATAGTGCTAGCTAAAATTACTCAATTCATTTTTGGTCCTTAAACAATTAAGGACTGTATTTAAACAGAATAAAGTCATCAAATGTTTTATTAGACAACCATATTTCATCCTACTTACAAAATCTGCTTACAGTCCAATGCTTGTATTTACTCACACAGGAAGACTTGGTACAATTCCTGCAATTAGCTTAAAAAAGAGGGGATATGATGCCTGTTCAACATTTGACTGAATATCATGTTAAGTACAGGTAAGTTTCACACTGCCTTTACTGGTGCCCTGATGAAAAGCTTCCCTCTCTGCAGTTGACATAAACCCTTTCTCACACCAGAAACAAGGACAAACTGAAATGCCAGGCAGTGAGAAGCAGGCACAGTGCTCCTTTCTGTTGTGTGAAAATGAGAGGATTGAATGCATCAGCATAGCACAGGAAAGGAGACCAAAGGAAGATGTGTTGACCTCAAATCCTACATCCTGAAAACAAAGTAAGGTCAGACATGTCTGGAGTCCAAGCAATAGCATCATGTGAGGGTACAGGTAAGAGAAACAACTCAGTTGCAGAGGAAGCCTGAGGTCTGTGCATAGGCAAGAAGTGTTGTTGGCTACCGACGGTCTTCCATTACTTATTTCCATTCTACAAAGAGAAAAAAGGTCTGCATCTGTGAAGTTCCCTCTTCTAATCCCTGAAGCAGGTAAGTCCTATACTTCCACAGAAGACAAAAAGAAGAAAATTTTGAGATACAAAAGCTTGCTTTTGTTTCCATCGTTCGGCAAGCTGAAGGAACCACAAACCTCGCAGACAGCAAGCACGGAGGCTGGCAGCCCCAGTTTGCTCTCTGCAGCACCAATTATTCCTGCTATTGCCTATCGGCACACAGCACAGCACCCCTCACGCAAATCCCATCTCTACTCTGTTGCATTTGACAGACCCAGAGGAAATACCCTCCCTTCTTTCTTGAATGAACAACATGAACATCCAAGATATGTGGTCTTAGTATTATCGGTATTAGGCCTTCAATCTGGCTCCCATCCCTGAGCAAGGATCACATACAAACCAAGCAGTCTGCCTCACCAAGCTCGCTGCTTCCAGCTGCTGGCAGGAAGAAATCCTTGACAGTGCCTTGGTAGCTGCTATACTTCGACTACTGCCTAACCCCAAATTCATAATCCATTGTGCTGGGCTTTCCAGGCCTGCTTTCTACATCTGCTTGTTGTGTCTTGTCCTCCACTTACACAGTGAGCTCTTCAGGGCAGGGATGGTCTTTTATTGTTCCATGTTGGCACTGAGAGAGAACAGTAGTGCCACAGTCACTAATTAGAGCCACCTGGAGCTACAGCAATAAAAAAAAGAACCATTTTAAATCCTTATCAGACATCAGAGGCAGCAAAGCAGCAGGATACAAGAACTTCCCAGCAAAACAAGGACTCTTGACAGAACAAAGCAACAGATGAGAAGACTTCCTGCCTGAGAAACAACTGCATCCCCTGCTTACTGGGCTCACCCTTACTTTTTACAAATTGGCAATGTCTGCTAGGGGAGAAAACAACACTTTTCAGTGGAACAAGAAGAAAAAAAATTACAGGTTTTCTAAGGAAATGGGCCAACTCCTTAGCCACTACGGCAGGAACAAGAAAACTCCATCGCATTTATTTCAAGAGTCCAAATCATATTTACGTACGTGTGTGTACATGAACTTGTATGTATACCTAACCATTTATGTTACAGAGTATATATATTTAAGTTCATACATACAGAAAATCCAGGAGAAAGATAGAAAGTCTCTTCCAAGCATCTAGGTCTTCCTTAGGTCTTCATCTGATTACTGAAGACCCTCCCAGTGAAACTACTGAATGTCTCCTTAAGATTTTTACCTCCTTACAGTCTATCAACCGCTTTGGAAACAACCAATTTCAGTCAGGAAGGAAGGAGGAAGAACTAAGATTATGCTCACTAACGGGCCATTCCTTGCTTCAGCTGGCCTTCCCAAATCCCCCAAGTCTCCCAAAAACTATCAGGCGATGACAGAGTCAATCAGCTGAACATCCAGTTAATCTATTAGTACAAATTCTCACTGGTCAAACAAGCACCGAAAGGGTTCAGTTGGAGAAAACCTCTCCTGAACACTGACTGCTCAGTGTACATTCTTACACCTCAGGAAATACGACCACAGACCGGGGAAAAAACCTAAGAATGGGGGAAAAAAAAAATCTGCAAGCAGCAAAACATTAAACGAGTACCAGCATAGTGAGACACTACGTGTTCTGTATTCCTTGGATATTGACTCCGAGAACATCCTCCTGTCTCGCCAAACACTTGCTGAATGCTTAAGTATTTTAACATACCAGATTTATTAGATCACTGTTTGGAAATCTTTCCAAGAAAACTGATCTGGTAAAGTAATCACTGCTTCAGGGAGCATAGCTGATCTGCAGAAAGCCACATGTGCTAGAAAAGCTTGATTTGTTTTTAAGCAGTCATTGGCAGGGCAGGATGGAAGAAGAGACAGAAACAGTTTCCATTAAGATTTGGATTTGAGGAAATCAGGATAGAAGAAACGACGTTCAGGAATGCATATCAGATCTAATAAAATTAGATTACACAAGACAAGTCATGCGCTAATCATTCATATGGATACTGTAGATAAAAACTATTAGTTGGAACCACAGCAGACTTTCCAGCTCAGTGCAGCGTTTCCAGATCCTTATGTCCCTCTCAGCATTTTGCTTTCCTGACTCAAGTGAGGTAGGCTTTTTTCTTTGACAGGAACATTTAGAAATATTTTTTCAATATTTCAACCAAAAAGCTAACTTGTGCCCATACAAAAGTGAAACGTACCATTTTTTATACCGTGAATTGCTGTTTTCCTCTTCACAAACTGCTAGGATTATACCACTTGGGTACAACCAGCTCTAACCAGCACAGTGTTGCAACCAACAGTCAGAACACATTAAATGCCAGCTCAAGCTTGTCAAAAGCACCGCTTAAAATTACTTGTACACAAGTTAAAAAGACTAAGCGATGAATCTTATTAAGGAGATAATAAGGACTCACTGGGGCCTTTTTTTTTTTTTTTTTTTTTTTTTTTTTAAGATGTATGTATACAGATGGTCCGTACCTCGATTGTTTTATTGAAATTGACTCTCATCCAATGCTGTTTCTGATTGCTCCCCATTTCTGACAAGAATTTCCCAGCCCCTGGAAAACTGCAGGTTGATGCTGAAGCAACCTTTACACATCAGGGCACAGTATCCCTACATGCAGGAAATTGTAGCTTTTGAGGCCAGAAAGAAATACAAGCCAAGTGAATATTATCAGGAGATCACGTGCCCCTCACTCACACAAACGAGAAAAGAAAAACTACTCGCAATAGAGATCTGAAATCAACAGGGAGCATCAGCCAAGAGACAGAACACTGATTTTTCCTGCTACATTTCACGTATGCTTTCATTTTCCATCTTTCTGGTTTCCCTGTCACAGACATTTCTATTGACACTTCCTCATTCTATTTTCCCGTCTCTCCTCAGCTTTGCCGGCAGAAGAATGGCTTTTGCCATCTGTCTCACTCTGCTTCTACCGCTAGGGAACAATGTCACTGACTAAGCCTCATATAAAATGCCATAAAGATCTAGTGAGCCACGGGGTCCTGATGATTCAGGGATGGTGGAGCAGCATACACCCTATTAGCATGACTCCGCCGCCTGGCCTCGCAGTAAGAGCACAGAAAGGGCACGTATGCCCCAAAGACACATTGCTGCACATCATCCCGTGCCTCTGTTGAAAACAACATGTTCCTACAACAGCGTGAAGAGGTTATCATAAATGGCATTCAAGTGAACCGGTTGTATTGTACTCCTGCAACAATTTGCTATTGATTTGGGAGGCTCTCCTCTCCTGAGCACAAAGTTGCACAGAGCCACTGCCAGGACACAGACACAGCCCCACAAATAGCAGCCCAACATCCCAGTCCCACAAGCTGCTGCCCAGGCTCACACAGCCAGCTGTGCCTGCTCACACGTGGCACACAGGGAAAAGCAGGCACAGGCATTGTTTAGTTTTGTCTGCAAATTGGAGACAGGCCTAACACCACTGGCAGAAGTAGAGAAGTCCTATTCAACATCAGGTACTAAAAGCTACCTAACATAACTTCCGTATTACTTACAGTATTTTCATTTCTTCTAACTGCTTTTCCTCATTCCAGGTTACCTACTTCTCCTATTTTGAGGTGTAAATTAACCCTCTACTCAATCAGTCCTTACCAATATTGTCCTGAAAAACAAACCCTGTTGTAACAGAGAACAGAGAATTAAATGCTTAATAACCAAGCGCTGCGTTAATTTCTACTTAAATACACTTCCTCTTGTTGTTTGAACATCTGGATAGATAATTTACACCAAGAAGCTCTGAAGAAAAGGCACAATGCTGAACAAACCCAAGGTGTACTTTCAGATGCAGTTGTGTAAGTATAAAAGCACAAGAGCCACACAGTGCTGCCAAGAGACCACAAGTGCCATTTTTTTC
>JAOWBP010001760.1:3381703-3394213 GCA_028571105.1 Tragopan temminckii | reverse complement strand
TTCAGATGCAGTTGTGTAAGTATAAAAGCACAAGAGCCACACAGTGCTGCCAAGAGACCACAAGTGCCATTTTTTTCCTGGAGGTAACGTTCTCTTTGCTGCTTCCTAAACAAATCATTGATCTAGTTTATGATTCAGACTTTAGATAAGTGCCTGAATATTCTGTCTCACAACCCCACAGCTCATTGTAAAATGTAGGCGATTTAGGAATAATGCAAATCAAAACATATTGCATGTAACAAATCATCAAGCTTTGGATCGGTGATGGGTATTATTATGAGATGCTGTATGGTAGAGGCTTAATCCATAATAGAGAACAAAAAGCTCTGTGAGGCCAGAGGCTAGTACATGACAATAGCTACATTTACAGTAAGTAGAAATGCCAAAAAGCCTCTCACTTCCTTTTACAGCCCTTCCACCCCTGACTCACGTGCACAAATCCTTTGGTCACATTAATAGCACTTGAGGAGCGCTGCACCCATGAAATGTAACAGTACAGCCATGTTTTTTAGCAGCCCTCACGAAGGCACAGTACTCAAAGTTTAATCTGGACATCATCCATAATTGGAAGCAGAAGATATAATGTCCATTGTACGCTTTGAGGGAAAACTCCACTGATTGCAGATGTAACAAAGGAAGCAGATGCAGAAATTAACAGCTAAGTAATAAATTTGCATCTCTCCAGAAAAGTAAAATCCATTTTGGTAAGGATTACCATCATGCAACTTACAACAAAACTGTAAAAATAATCAAAGGCAAATAATTATTGAGTAAGGGAGAAATGATTCTGTCCCACAACATACACAAGCCAAGGACACAGTCAAGAAATTGTGAAGTTGTACACAGTCATTTGGCATGTCATGCACATATCAAGAATAGACATTAGATGCGAAAACTAGAACTCATAACACTGGATTCACTCAAAATTACATTCTGTAGCTTAAAGAGGCTGAAAAGCGGGCAGCCAGGACAGGAAAGCAGCACTAGGTTTGCAGAAGGCTCTTTCAGAAGGATTTCTTGTGATAAAAGGGAGCTGCAAATGGGCAACCAGTGCAGCTGAGAATGCTTGTCTTCTTAAAAAAAAAAAAAAAAAAAAAAAAAAAACATGGTAAAGATTTGGACTTATTTTAGCAGCCAACTTGTGCAGCTGTAGCAATGCTGCAGCATGGTACAGATACGTGTGCTACTCTTAACATCCAGAGCACAGAGCTAACTGCAAATCACCACTTTGGTGTTTGTTCTTCAGGGGAATTGGCAGCCCGTGCCGGGCTCCCAGCCCCAGCAGCTCTTGGTAATGACTGATGCCCAACAAGAGCTGCCTAACACCGCAATCAGAGAGCACTGACCAGTGACCACAAGTCAGACGTATCCCCAGCTGGAGACAGGAGTGACAGATTGAACTGAGTAAAAGAGAGACCACGACCACGTTACAAGAAGCTAATTTTGCCAGAAATTTTAGTACCTAATCTAAAACTTGAGAGCAATCCTACTGCAGAACAAGTCTGACAAACCGTTACAATCTGAAAGCAGTTCTACAGCCCCCAAAAATGACATCTTTTCTTTCACGTGAAAGGAACCACATTTGAGACGCAGGATTTTGTTTTGTTCCTGCCTCTCAGTTTAAAGGTCCGGCGTGTGGCCTCAAAGAGGCTCCAAAGGGAACAGGAAGGACGGACCCCTCCCCACTGCAGCAGGCAGGAGGGGCCGTGCAGCACAAGGCAGGGGCTGCCGCAGGGCTGCGGCCGGCAGCCTCTCTCCAAAAGCTCCTTCCCATCACCCTGCTGCTATCAGAGGGCACCGAGCGGGCGGAAACAGAGTTAGAAGGCAGGAAGCTGCCTGCCAGGACAAAGGGGGGATTGTCTGTAAGTTCTTTTTATTTTTCTTCTGTCCTGCCTAATCACTTCAAGTTTTCTCTGTTTAAGATGTGAGATATTATAGCTCACACTGAAATACAATGCGGCTTTTTTAAGTCTAGAGGCTCTGCTGTTCAGCAGATCTCCTTCCCATCTCTGGCCAATTCAGGCTCTTGCACCAACTTCACCTTTCCCTTCCACTGCTATAATCTAATTTACTTACCCTAAATTATTCTGTTGTCATCTTGCTATCCTAAAAAGCACTTTTATTTCTGTAAATTTATTTTTTCTTCCCATTACAGAAAATACTTGTTTCTTGCGAGTGTCTTTTGCTTTACTGCACAAAGCAGGAGCATCAGCACACGCCGTTTGCCATCAGCCAGGATATCCACAGTGAGCACTGGAGAAGGGCTGCGTTTCTAATGTGAAGGACGACATCATGCGAAGGCTTGGCCAGTGGGTAAGGCTCCTGGTCACCAAGAAAATGGAGACCTGGTAGGAATGCAGCTTCTTTTCAACACAAGCTTTCTGCTTCCCCCATACATCTTTGTCCAAGGAGTTGTTCTGCCTTGGAAACTGGGGGAAAGAAGGAGGAATTACAAAAAGCAGCTTCACCACTGCAAGAGAAAAGGGAGAGGCAGATCTAGGAGAAGGGCCACAACAATAGTTACCGCATTCACCTCAAAAGCCCAAGTTACAATGGAAGATCAATAGTCTGAGAGAAATGAAATACACTGTACCATCTTTCAGAGCAGAAATATTAATACAAAATCACATCTTTCAGGTTGAACAAAGACACTGTAAAGAACATTAGTCCCAGCAGAAATTTATGTAAACCCTGCTTCAAATAAATAGCAATCACCACCCATTGTTAAGAGGAACAACGTCAGTAGCAGCACAGCACAGAAATATTTAAATGCCCTAACACATGCAGAGGAATTCTGCAAATATCGTAGTATAAGTTGGAGCTGAACTCATTAACTGCCTGTAGTATTGCTTCAGTTCATTACGTGACATAAGCAGAACAAATTTACATACATGCACCTAAAATTACTATCAGGTAGGATTATAATGCTGTAACTACATCTTAGCAGTCAGGAGTACAGCTCTGCTAGCCTTTGGATGGTGAGGCTGCATTTATAGGATTGCTTACAGTCGCTTTGAAAAATGTGATTTAACTTCAACATTACTACTAAGAGTTGGTCTTTAGCTACCCTGCACAACAAAGAAGTCATAAATATCTAGGATAATTCAACAGCAAGAAAAAAAAAACACACGGATACAATTTACAGGAAGTCAATAGCACAGGAATGAGACAGACTACCTAAGAAATAAGGACAGGTTCTCCAGGACAGGAATTCAAACTAATTACACGTTCTCCAAACCTAAAAAGGTCTGCAGTGAAGCTGAGCATCCTTTTTTGAAATCACAATAGATGTTTGTAACTGAAGAGTGAGAAGTCTTACAGAAAGAACTGAAAGAAATGCTACTAGAATGCCAAGAGATTGGACATTAAATTCTTTCCAACACAAGCTTTCTGCTTTTCCCATATATCTTTGTCCAAGGAGCTGTTCTGCCTTGGAAATTGGGGGAAGAAGCTAAACACGTGCAAAAGTATCTCTCTATGAACGCTGGCAGCAGATCAGTTTGTAGCCATCCTCCTCTGTTTCCATAAAAACAACAAAAAAAGAGAGGCTACAAAAAAAATCAAAACCCAAGATGACTTTTTTTCCTTTCACAACAACAATCTTTTGTCTTGGACACAGAAGCAGCAGCAGGGGGTACAGTTCAGTTATGTTGCAATTCATCTTCTCTAAGAGTTATGTGACAAACCCGGTGCGAGGTGTCACTCCTCGCTTCGTCTGGGAGCCGGGGAAAGTGTTCCCGTCTTGCTTTTTCTGTCCCTACAATATAGGGCGTTAGGAGATTTCACTTTATTCCTTTGTATTTTTTCTGGTATCTTTTGTCCGTTTTTATCACTTAGTTTTGTACCCTCCCATGAGTACATGCATTTTTTATGAGATCATATGCTGCTGTTTGCTGAGGATCTATATCTGCGAGGCGCAAAGGGTGCAGCATTAGGCAATACCCTGCCTACATGATACTTACGTGTCAGGATTTAACCAAACATCACTTAACACCAAAGCGACGGCCATTTAGGGACTCCCTGGGGGCCTGACCACAAGATGGTGATAAAAACATCAAATCAAGCACTATGAATGCGCATCTGGAAAACACGCTGCAGCCCCTCGTCCCCTAAGCAGACTTGAAGTATTTTAATGTTCATATAAATACCAGGTAGTTTTCTAGTATCTTTTCACATACCAAGACCTTGGAGCAGGCTTCCCAGCCCGTATTAAAAAACAGCACCCATCAACCTAAGCACGAGTCAACCAAGGCACTGCTGTCTGGAAACCACTGCATCTGAAGCCTAAGCAGAGAAATGGGTCACAATCTGGTTAAGTCATTTTCCCAAAGGACACAATATTTATACAGAGACAGAGAGCATGCCATCTTCACACCCATCCTCTACAACACACGTAGAGATAGCCAACATCCAAAAAAACCTCTTTGATACAGCAAACAAAGCAAAGCTCCAGTAAGATCTGAGTAAGATCTGAGTGTGTAAGTCCAGACAGAAACAAGGTTCAAAATGAGCCTAAATAACTAACCGCTGGAACAGCTCCTGAGACAGGATGAGCTAAATTACTTAAGAGTATATAAATTACATTTTTGGGGTTAAGTTTTCATCTAGAATGTTTTAAACAGAAAAGGTATTTGTGTTTAAATTTGTGTCAAAAACAGCTACCAACAGGGGGGAGGTTCATCTTACAGATGGCTGCTACATTTTTATTTAAGAGACACAAACCTTTGCAAACAAACAAATTGTGCAGTTCAAGTGCTACAAAATCTCTGAAGGAAATAGAATAAAAATGGTCCTGGCTTCAGTAATCTGTTCAGGTTCTGGAAACTGTTCTAACAAGATGCACCAAAACAAATTATTAAGAAGGGTTGGGTTTTTTGGTGTTTTTTTTTTTTAATTGTTATTACTCATACAGGTAAAGTAATATCTTTATTTAAAATATGAATCATAAGCTGACACCATGCATTAAAATATCCAGGCATTTATACGGCACGTCTCACCAAGCAGCTGACAGTGAGATGCATCAGACCATCGTCTGAAGTCTGGTCTCTGGGGGGAAGCGGAGCACTAAATTGAACAAAAAGCTACGACTGCTTTTGTGGGCAACCCCAAACGTGCCAGGAGATGGAAGAGATGACCTAAGCAGTCTCATCTTCAAAGCGAGAATCTCCAAGGATTAAAAAAAAAAAAAAAAAAAGCACAAAAACCAAACTCCCTCTTTGCCACACCCCCCCCAAAAAAAAAAAAAAAACACAGAAGCAAAGAGCTCTGAGCATTTACTGCTTGTAAATTGTGAGAAGCGCTTCTTCGCAGAAGGAAAAGGATAACTGAAAACTACTTCCAAGAAAAGCGCTGAATAGATTTATCAAGAAATGATGGCTTCTTCACCTTAACCTTCCCTGTCACAACTGGGGCGAGAGCACAGCTGCTGCAGCTTGCCTAGGGCACGAGGACTCGCTCCTTCTCCACAGAGACTCCCAGCTAAGAAGGAAATTTTTCAGTCCCTTGCTTCCACTGCCCGCAGTGGAGATCATCCAGAAAAGCACATGTTACTCTAGGAGAGATTTCCAGTCACGGCCTCAGTAAACACTTGCCTCTTCCAAATTTCCACGGAGGGGATCCCTGCTTCAAACTAGTTGCAGGCCTTACTGTCGATGGGGACGTGCCCTGCGTGGGCATCCTGCAAGGACAGGGACATACTTCACGGGAAGCACACAGGATCAAGGTACAGTGCCATCCTCAGTACTCAGGAGTTGGTAAGCAAGCAGAAATACGAACACATTTTCAACAACAAAAGATTAAAACAAAGCCTAAAGACTAAGTAATATGCAACCTGAGGTTAGTACATAAATGTTTAGTGCATAAACGCTAGCGCATAAATGTTTACAACTGAGCTACTTAAGCAAGTGCCAGGGATAAGTCTGACCACATTTCTTGTCTTCTGTAGGTGTTTTCAAAACAGAACTGCCATTTACATGGAAGGGCAATTTTTCTCCATCTCAGCCTATTATCCGTACCCTGAAGCGGTAACATGGGCCTGTAATGGAGTTTTCTGGTTACAGTTTCTCTACTAAAAGCAAAGGGCATTTTCATGCTGCTGTGGGCTCTGTTATCAGAAGTTTTGATTTACTGAATACAAACTCAATGATACTTTAATTTTTCCAGGCTTACACGAGAGGCAGCATTCAGCTCTATTTAACAAAGCTTCTTCGATATGAGGCAGCGTTTGGCTCTAAGTCTGCCATTCAAACAGCACCTTACCTTTGGGAATTAAGAGAACATTTCTTTCCCAGAGACAGATTTTGCGATGATGAAAAAGTTCCTGTTAAGCATTGATGCATATAACTATTTTAGACAAGTTAGGAAACGTACTCTTAGCTCATTATCTGAAATTTGCAGTTTTTGTGGGGAAAATATCTATTCTGGCACAGATTCTCATACTGTCATCTATGGATCACCAGTGCTTAGCAAATAAGTTTACAGATAAGCTTGCTATTATCATATAGTAGTGGGTTCTCTTCAGCTGTTGAACTGCATTAAGAGACACAGAATACTCTTGAAATATTTATTTTCCTTCTGAGCAACTGCTGAAGTATTGATAAAGCAGAAGGGCTGTACCTCGAGTCAGAAGAGGAATGCACAGCTTCTACAGCCTATCTTACAGTTAAAGTGTGGTCCATGCTGTGAAACATTTGAAAATCCTTGATGTGGAGATTAGCAAGAGGTCCATAGGCAGGCTTGCACAGAACACTTGCAAATTCCTTTGGTGTACAGAGCGTAAGCAGAACAAATAGAGGGAAGTTATAAACGGGGCAAAACAGCTGAAGGTGTGTAACAAAGGGAAATTATTCCACACTTTTTCCACAGATGGGCCTTCTCAGCACGCAGCTTGATAGAGGTATCACTGGCTATGTAGAAAAGGTTTTCCTATTACATCAAAATTCCATTTTAAGAAATGGATTAAGGGCGTATGGATAAACACTCGAGAGCTAGGAAATGCCAGTTTAACTTTTATGCATATACTCTTAATTCAGTTGTATTAAACTACGTGGGTGGCTGCTTTACCTCAAACAGAACTGCCTGACTCAGTACCAAGAATGGACAACATTAACTACACAAGATTTGAATTCTTTCAAGTCAGCATGAGGTCACTTCTTGTTTACTTTTAAGTTTACTTTTTGCACATATGCTTCGCAAGACCAACCATGGAAACCAAATTATAAAAAGTATCCTGCTAGGATTCGTGACATTTGTCATGGAGTTATCTGTGTGCTTAATAATGATCCTCAGCTTATTTTCATACTAATGAAATAGCACTGTTATTTGCATTTGTGAAATGAATGGAAACACAATTGCAAAGAAAGTGTTCCACATGGATGCATTCTTTACTAAATGCATCTGTTAAAATGTTAAGAAGTCTGTACATGCACCTATTCCTTAGAACTTGTCCAAGTGCAAAAATGCTATCATAAGGGGAGGAATTGCTCATCCTGTTGCCAAATACCGTACTTGCACTCTAAAACTCAGGGGTACCAAAGCTATTTAAGGAAAGGAAAAAATCTAGTCTTATTCTTGGCAACTGGAAAGCCATTTTATCAGAAAAATATGAAAAATGAGCAAGCCTGGCAAACACCCAGCAATAAATATTTCATTTTAAACAATAAGTAAGTTTGCAGGCAATAAGAGAATGGTTGTATGCAAAGGATCAAGTCATCTTAAACATATTCCCTTCTAGCTCTACTTATAAACACTACTGTCAACGTTTTAACCGCTTTCCCTTTGGCACGACAGAAGTGGGTAGGAACTTTGATTCGTACTGATAGAATCAGATGCAAGTCCCCTCATCTTGAATCACCACTGGCCTGTTCTTCAGCTCCTGCTACAAAAGATTAATATACTTAAGACACTAACAAGCTCGTATTTGTCTTCAAAGGGAATCACAGGCCTACAACAATTAAAGAGACCCTGTGCTAAAGGAAACTTTCTAACGGGTTTTCAAAATAATACATATTACAGGAAATTTTCCTTTATAGAGAATACAAGAATATGAATGATTTAACACACGCACACACCCCAAACCCATTACACTCAAACTTTAGCAAAATAAACTTCCACTTCTATGCCTCTGAATTCCTATTCACCTCCAGTTTCAAACTGTTTTAGCATTGCTCCCTTTCTTGCAGAACAACATCATAGTGAAATGCCAGCAAGTTTCAGCCCAAATGCAATGGTATTTTCATAGTGTGCTTTCCCTTTAAATTCGCTTAATTAAATATGTAAATCAAACAACTCATCTCAAAACTTTCTGAATGTGCATATTAAAAAAAAATCCAATGACAGCAGAAGTCTATTTAGGGTCATAAAGTTGAAGTCAAAACCTCCACTCCCATAAAAGACACTGCAACCAAATAAGCTGCCATGTGCAACAACTAATTCAGAGAACGAGATCTGTTTAATTAGTCCATTAAGCCAACATATACAGTTGTGAAACACGTGTCATTAGAAGCCTTCATCTTTAATCTCTTCTGAACCGTTTTTCAATCTTTTCCACAAGGTATCAGCAGGTCTTTAAGATCGAGCATTGTTAGCAAATGCTCTTCTGATCCAACCCATCTGTTAGGTGTTAGCGTTGATCTTTTCTCAACATTCATAAAACAGCCTCTTCTCTAATGTAGATTATAAATATCAGCAACTGTGCAGAAGCAGCTTTGCTTAGATCTGCCAGGACCCTCACGTTCCTTTAAAAACATTGAGCATTATTTTTCAGTAAAACCAAAGGAATCCAAAAATGGGTTTAAGCTTCACAGGACTTCTAAAATTTCTGAAGTAGTTTGTGTTTTTTAATATTGAAAACACGATCTGCTGATCACTTGTTAGGTGAAAAAAATAAGTCAATTTCCATACACATTTCATTGAGCAAAATCTGAAATTTTATAAATTAATACATTTCAGTCCGATTTTTAAAGAGTTTTCTGCATAGAAAGCAGTTCATTTACATTTTCGATTCCAACAGTCTTCAAACCTCACAGAGCATCAACCTAGACGTAAACAGCAGTTATGCACTGAAAGGTAGAGCTAAAAAAGCCATGAAAAGGACAAAGGAGAAGGAAGCACATTTTCTACATCTGAGGCAAAGCAAACAATTGAAACAGTAATTATAGTCTTTTTCTTTAAAGGAGGCTTTAGACCAATTGTCCTGAGGCCACTGAAGGAAGAACAAGATTTAGTTACAGTGGCCATTTGATACTGCAATTTATTGCTTGATGTATTTTCCTTGAAACAAGATATTTGAGAGAGCCAGTTGCTTGGTGTTAAAAGCTTAATTTTCAAAGCAAATTTGAAGAATGATTCCAGATTTTGACATGGCCGGTCTTCTTATTACTGCTCACATATTTTCCTTTGGCTATGAAAACAATTCCAGATTTTTTTCTTTTCGACCATAGCAAATGAATAATGTGTCCAAGCAAGTGATACAGGTCAAAAAAAACCAAGGTCAGGCAATTCTGCCCCTATATTCTTTACTTAAATCCTGTATTAACATAGAATTATTATTAAATTACATACCGAAATAAAGCTTATTTTAAAGCCATTACTAACTTTATGAAATGCCATATTTAGAATATTTTCCATTGTTCAATATTTCAAATAAGAACTTGGAATGCCCCAGGCACGCTTTAAAAACCCATGTTTGGTTTATGTAGCAAATAGACAAAAAGTTGAAAGCAATTCAATGACTGTGTATGTACAACCATACATACACACGTACTTTTAAAAACTCAGTACGTATACAAGAGACGAGGATCCTCTTTGGGAACCTAAGCTATTAAAAATATATTCAGAAAGTTATGGCTGAGATTCTTCAAACATATAATACTTGATTTGATTTTAAACCTATTGAAATAAATTGTCACAGTGAAGTGATTCGATGCAAGCAAGTCTAACCTGCTGCCTGCCCTCAAGTCAGGGAGAGCTGACAGTGTTTTCAACGTTTGGGGGAAGGCTTGGCATGACACAGGGTTGAATTTTGCAGCTGCTTGCAGGCTGCAGAGTTGTGAATACTCAAACATGCACTGATGGATAAAACCTTTTTTGAAATGACAGCCACGTCTGCCAAACGCTCAACATACAGTACTCAATCCCAGCTCTTGGGAGCTGACGTACAGACAAGGGTCTGCTAATACAGTGTGCTAGCAGAGGGAATACGATGGTCAGTATCTATCAAGTGAGCTCTGTGTGCTCCTTCCCTACAGCTGGAATAGGGCTTTGCAAGGAAGCTACAACCAAAGTAAGCCAATGAAGACGATGTAAGAAAGAACATAACCAGAAGGCCAAATTAAAAGAACAAGGAAACAGTAATGAAGTTCATGGTAGACTAATAAAACACTGAAGAGGGATGGATGAAAGCAGGCATTTTGCACGCACAGCTGAGGATCAGAGAAGCTGGAATACAAAATGGTGGGAATGGAGATACCAGGAACATATCCAGCTTCTGAGAGCTTCCCACGCAACTGGTCTTACAGGCTCCCTCCAAGTCAATCTCTCTTCCAATCCTATTTCACCTCTGAGCCGTTCCTCCTTCCTAAACCCACATCACACAGAGCAGAGCACATGGAGCTTCCCCCCCAGCCCTGCGCAGCTTCCTACTGACTTCCAACCCACACCCAACAGCCCAGGCCAGTATCAGCAAATGCACAGTTCAGGTTTTGCATTTCTTTCATCCATCCATCCCTGTTCTGTCACAGCTGGGGGAAACAGACATCTCTGTGCAGTGTGGTTGCTGCAGGAACAGATGGGAAATAAAAATTGATGATTCTAAGGCTACCTCCCCAAACATCTCACCATTCAAGAAGTACCAAAATTATTTTGCTTGGCTTTCTTATCTGCACACTGGGATTAACATCACCAATCTGTCTGCATGCTGTCCTTTGAGATACGATGATAAGTCCTTTAGCAATGCTAAATATTAGTATCATTAGTGTCCCGGTAGAGTTGAGAGCATAGATGTTAAGTAATAAATGGTTATGGACATTTGTCAGCTTCCCAATCCAAACTTTTCAAATATTGGAATGGAAAAAGCCCTGAAAAAAGTGATGAGAAGTGCCAGTGTTGCACAGTCAAGTAATATGAAGAGTTAAGTATTAGTGATCTCAGCCCACTTTGTGATAGATGGTTGCAGCTGCCCTTGATTCTCCCTATCATGACTAATAGTAAATGTCTTGAATATATCAGATGAAGACATTAAATAAATTAAAATCTAATTTCCCCATCAAAAGTAATTAGTACATCTTTTGCATCCTTGCCAGGTATCTCTCTCATTATTGGTTATTCTTTCTGGCACATGCACTGGAGAGTGCAAAGAACTTTATTTTTTCCACTGTCCAACAAGAAAAAATTATTGTAGGACTGCCAGATATACCATTCCACATATTCTTAAAGAAACAATATGAAAATACAGACATGAAACCATCATTTAGCTGATCATGAGAAATTCCAAGAATACTATTCTTGGCATAATCACCGCTATCCAGAAGGAAGAAATTAAATATACATCACTGGCACTAATACTACAAAAAAAAAAAAAAGGAATAATTTTGCTAAGTGATGCTTTAACACGGCCCTTGGGGTCTTCAGATGATGTTCTGCCCAACTGCAGAGAAGAGTGAAGAAACTTGGAAGGCACACAAACACAATTCCAGCCTGCCACAGCTCTATCTACGACAGCAATAATTTGTGTCAATGGCTTCAGAATTACTGTCGCTGAGATCTACTTTATTATGTTTCTCCCCTCCATCAGCATGCTTCCAGTGCTGCGGAGCAGAGGAGGAGCTAGGTCAGAAGCAATAACTCAGAGACTACAAAGTGAAGTCTTCATCTTGATAAGGAGAAAAAAAAAACGGTGTAGTTACCCCATGCTGTCAGAATGCTGCTACTTTATACCACTTGAACAGAAAAAAAATTAAAAGAATATTTTGAAATAGCTCAAATTCAGTCATCTCAATAGCTTTAAGACAGAAAGACAGGCAACACATTGCAAATGATCTGGTCATGTGTCCAATTCCTGAATCACACAAGGCTTTTTATCTCAGGTATTATTCCAGCTTCATCCAATATTTTTCTCAGCTTCTACAGACTGTTGGGTTTTGTGCTTTGTTTCGTTTCATGAACTTCATTCATCCATCCAAACCAACTACTCCCAGACTGATAACAAGCTAGTAATAAATAATTGCTTGCTCTTAATTTCTTCCTCTATACTTAATTTATATTACTCTACAGAAGCTTTTAATTAGTGAACGTCTACTGGCAACAGGAAGGAAACAGTTTAAAAGTGCAAAAATAAATTCAGATAGGAATCAAGGTAAAGTAAAAACAACCCGTGAAAATGGTTTTCCTCTATCTGGCAGCTGGGAGATGTAGCAGTGACTTCCTTGTACCTTGTATTGCTGACTACCATTATGCTTTAGAGAAATGTGAGCTATCTGGAGATAAAATCTTTTTTCCAACTAGACAAAACTT
>JAOWBP010001760.1:3328204-3355350 GCA_028571105.1 Tragopan temminckii | reverse complement strand
AAAAAAATCCTTTTAACACATAACTATAAGCTAGTATTTTTAATAGAAGATCCATTGACACTACTCTGCTGTTGGAATCCACTAGATTTGGTAGACAATAAAACAGTATTTCTTGTATTTCCAGTGGGCTTGGGATTTTTTGTCATCAAAATGATTTTGAAATGCTTTGTTATAAGTATTGTCCAAATACAAGTTTAACACAGAAAAGCCCCAAGTAAGTACAGTGAATTGCTATTTATTCTAGAATCATTAATAGTGGTAGCTTCTATTACACGACATTTTTGCCATATCCAGCTCTTATCTTCATTTGTGCGGAAGTGGTTGAGTATCAAAATCTCCTTTCCAGTCGGTGGTCCTTCTGCCGTTCTCCCAGGGAATCTGCTGTATAATCAACTGAAGTCTAATTATCAGAAAGTTGCTCTCAATAGAGCATGTTTTCACTTTTTCCAGATATCATCCCATTTCTACCCATGAAACTGGCAATAAAGTTATAATTCCTTTTGCTTCCAAACAGGAATTAAAATTCCAAATTGCAAAACTCATATAGACATGATGAAACCCCAGGGAGTTACACGCTGCCTTCAGAGATCTGATTTTTGCTCTTTTCTGTTTGGACCTACTGATCTATTTGGCAAAGCATACTGTTTCCTTGTCTTGTTTTCTAAGCTGTAAAATGGAGAAAACCTTACATCTCTGTTTGCAGAGATTTACCAAATCTTTGTGGAGCATTCAGATGTTGCAATAACAACGCTCAGATGGATGGGGTTCATCACACATTTTCTGTCCTAGCAAAGCCATTCTCAGCAGTATCTGTCTGTGGTTATTTCACACCTCAGCTTACTGTTCCCCTACTTATGTTGGCTTTTTAAAATGTTATTTTGATTTGTTTCTTAAATCATAGCAGCACTCTACTTTGTAGCCTCTTGTGTGGCACCAGAATGAAAATCAGCAACTGGAATCTGTGTTACTGTCCAACCTACCAGTTAGAAAAGATGAGGAACTGCACAGACAGACTTGTACTTGCAGGTTTTTAATGACAAGTTCCACAAATGTAAGAGCTTTAATCCATCATCAACAATCATCACATTTGTTTTTTTTTCCTACTTTTAAGTCAAAAAATCTTTCCATTCGCATGGTCTGCTTGACAGACGGTTCTCCAAACAGGATACGAGAGAGCTGCATGGACAGGCACACACACAAATACAAGGGACAAATCCTTCCAAAACTCAGCCATCTTGCCAGATGCTCTGCTGGAGATTTTCCTGGCTTTTGAAAAGCTGCACATTATAATCTGTGTTTTGCACAGAACAAAGAAACATCGGAAAAACATGATCAGCACAGGACGGCTCATAAATGAAAAGAGAAACTCTCTGGAAAGAGCAGGAACTTTTAACTGAAATGTGAGCGAGACTCTGATTTCATAATCCTTCCTCCTACATGGCAAGAATTTATAAACTATAATTTCTGTCATTTTGACGTTTCATTTTTGCTTGCCTCTGGTTTAGTCTGGGGTTTTGGTCAAGATTAACTTGAAAATACAACGATTAACAAGTAACTGCTTTCATTAGAAGCAAGAAAAAATAAATTATTGCAGATTCTTTCAGTTATGGAAGTCAAGGTGTTAAGTCAACAACTTTCAGTTCCCATCTCCTCTGAGCCCAGGTGCACCCATGGACACACGTTGGGCAGGCACTAGTGCTGTGCAATGCCCATATTCTCATTTTACTGGGCAAGCACGTGTTGTGAAAAGAATAACCAGCCAGGATCAATAAATGACTGCTGCAATTTTCCATACCTTGTTGCTCACATCTGCATTATTTAGATAAGTTTGATGTAGCTTGGCACACGGAGATACTTTCAAGGAACTCTGAAGATCTCTATTTTGTACTTAGGCTGTTGCCTTATCCCAGTGCAAAAGTTTCAGCAAGTGTCTGATATTCTAAAGGGCCTCTATGCCCACCAGTCAAGTACTTCCCTCACTCCTTCATTTCCTTTGTTCTATTTGTTTTAATACCAGCCATAAAAATAAATAAATGTGGTTTTTAATGATTTAAATAGCAGTTTGCGTTTTCTTCCTATTCAGTATAACAGCCCTTCTCTCACAGGATGGGGACAATAGCTCTTAGACATTACATCTGAAAAACAGATTTAAAACCCCTCCAAGCCCTATGTGAGCCTAACAAAACCTGTCTTCACTGCAGCACTCACCTCATTCCTACCTCAGCAAAAGAGATGCTGCTGAGACTGTTAGCCATGAAATAGAGCATCCTTGACAAACACCCCAATTTACAGATTTTTCTTTAAGGAAACCAACTAAATGCTTAATTTTATCAACTGTCTTCTGTAGACTGGCATGCAGAATTACTCAAATGCTTGATCTACTCCGTTTTCACTGTAACACAGAGCTACCTACGTGTGTTGGTTTCAGCACTCCCATTTTCTCCATTCTCATCCTGGGAGCTGTGCTTTTCACTTCCAGCTACAAAGGGTTCAGAATGATCCTAAGATACCTGAGTTCACTTTATTACATTTAAAAACAATTGTTTTCTGCATAGATGACAAATCTGTATGATGTATGTATTTGTCTGCATAGAAGGAAGTGTTCAACACTATTGGAACATATATACAATCCACTTGACAAACCTACTGTGAGTTGCCTTACACATCATGTGATATCTGTGGATTCGAGGAGCTTTGTGATCTCCCATCCTGATTTGCAGCCCTGTCCTACAGTATGAAACAAATGGAAAAAATAAAGAAATATGTTCCTTACATAACTGCCTGCCTTTTCGGCTTGGATTCTTATCAAGAGTACCTTAAACTTTCAGTGACCATGAACTAAAGGTTTTTTCCTGGCCTAACAAAATTAATGCCATAGCATTTTTATTTATGTCTACACACGCTTGTGCACACACACTAAGCCTAAGTCTCTGAAAAGACTACTGCATTTGGTCACAAATATATATAGCCATGTATGCATACAAGTATGTATATTTGAAAGTCATAAGCAAAATATACACATGAAACTGCGTAGGCTCATCCTTCCACTGCAGGTAGACAGCAGTGCAATTTGCTCCAAAGAAAAGAAAAAGAAGGGAGGCCAACATGACAGGCTACAGGAGATCCAGAGCTGAGCGCTGTGGATGCAGCACTCAGTAAGTGATGGGTGAATAATGGAGCATTATCTTCCAGTGCCTGACCGAGGCAACGCAGTAGCGCTATTGAAGGCTGAGGACAAACGTAACCATGATCTGGACAAACTACAGGTCAAATTATTTTCCTGATAGAAAACACATAGTCACGTTCTTTTTCCACTGACCAGAACAGTAAACTTACCCCAAACGACTTTTTTAAGAAGGCATAACTAAAGAAAGGAAAGTTATTTATGCGGAGCTACAAGAACGTGCCTGAGACTTATCACTTGATCACATATCTGATCAGTTCCTGTAAACAGCAAAACATATTTTTTCTTTTAAAATAACTGCTGAGAAAGTGTAATTTACAGGATACAATTAGGCAACGTGCAACTAAGAAATACTTATCATCAATCCAAAGACTTCCTGCTTATGACTATTACCCATAACTATAACCATCTATAAAATGACTGGAGAAAGGAAATTAGCACTCTATCTAGCCAAGGACCAAAATAGATATCATGTTTAAACAACAACAAAAAAAAGGAAATTTGAAATTAGAGCACACACTTTAAATACAATCACAGCATTTATTTATACAGTTATCATTTCTCTATCTCTAGGTGCAGTAGAGAATGAGAAGTCACTAATTTTAATTAAAGCTGAACTAAAACTCATATATAAGAACCCACTGCAATAACTGAAAGCAAAAAACATGCTTATGTACCTAAAGTGTTTCAAGAGTAACTGACCTGTAACCAAAGGCCTAGCTTACACAATGAGCAAATTCTATAAAAGAGGTAAAATTACAGAGAAATCTATTTGCTTTGATCTGATCCAACAAAAAGCTCATAAATAACAAGATTTGGGGGTGAACCAAAGACCTTGAAGGGGCTACACTCTAACCTGAGCTACCAGGATAACAATGTAACTCACATTACAACCGTACAGAAATACATAAATGCATCAATATAAACATTTTAATTGGCTGATGTACTGTGGCAGCGGGGGAACTTGTGGACACAATCCTCTCATACCCACCCTATTTACAGAGATGAAAAAGAACCGCATGCAAATAGTAAAGAGAGATAAAACACTTGACAACCCCACAGAATTGCAGGAGCAATCTTCTAGCAAATAAAGGACTAATTAGCAACAAAGGCAAATGGCCATTTGCCTTAAATTATTATTAGTTCTTCTACTTGATCATTATTCCCTAGGAAGAATCTTTGTACCTTTGCAGCTATTATCTACATACCTAAGATATGACGACACAGCATACAAAGCAACTGAAAGCTTTTGAAGCTAGCAGGAATTCAGAATGAAGCACATTTGTTCCGTGAAGCCATTTGTTGCAAGCACACCTCAATCTGACAAATGTATTTGACAAGATACAAGAAAATGCCAACAGACTGACATAAAAAAATACAAAATAATAACGCTTATTTTCTTGATGAAAGAATCCTGTCAGTGCTCCTTTCTCAAACTCCTCTCCTCTCAAGGGATACACTCACATTATGCGCACGTCATGTACAAATATGAACTTTGGATTTAAACCTTTGCTTTACTTGCATTTGAATTATGTAAATATCAAGCCCAAACCCTGTGAAATTCAAAACAGAGAGCAACTCATCTCAGATCAGGATGGAACAGGCTTGTCTTTTTACTGTTATTGAATGGGCCGGCACAGAACTAGTCTGTTCAAAGTATTCTCCTTTTATATGACTACGGGGAGCTCTGCAAGTTGTCTCATCCCTGCCTCCCATTTTCCCTTCGACAACGTTCACTTCTCAAGCAAATGAACATTCATTTGCTACATAACTTGATGTCAAATTACAAGCAGTAACAGTATTCAAATGGTAAGAAATCTTTTTCTTTTTTTTTTTTTTTTTTTCCCGGAGATTTAGTTATCAGAAGATGGCTGAAATGAGTAGCAGTGCCCCTAAGTCATGGCTGTGAGAATGAAAACTTTATCCCTGTCCAAGAGGGGTGTTAAAAAATGGTATTCATCATTAGTTGTCACTGGCTTTTTGAACAATCAATTGGCAAGCAGACAGGATGCCTTCGTAGCACTCCTCTTTGTAGCACTGACTATCCCCTCTTTGCACAGCAGTAGCAACAACCAATATGGTTTTGCTAAACACCCGCAATTCCCATGTTTGAAGATGGATGCTCCACCACCAGTTTGGTCCCAAATAGTACAATCCAGGGTCCCAAGTGAGCCCTAAAAGTAGCGACAGCCATCTGCCTAGATACCAGCTCCCTGGTGAAAAAAAATAAAATTGAAAAATTGGGTCCATATCACTCTTCCCTTTTCATTCAATCTCTATTCAGATGAGGAAGAACACGTAATTAAATTCCTTCAGCAGCTGCTTGCATTTTGAAGCAGCACACAGAGCCTCGCACAAAGTCCATCTCCTCCTTCATGTGATTTTGTGCTCAGGCTCGGTAAAAGGACATAGAATAGCTCATTTTCCTTCCAGTAAGCCCATTTTCCATAGCAGAAGTCAGGCTGTGGTCATTTCTTTCGAGCAGGAGAAAACAGATTTTTTTTCTGCCACTTTCCTAATCTAATGCAGAGGCAAAGACAAATAGAGGAACCAAATTCAAAGTGGAATCTAATTGATCCTGTGCAAGGAATCCCAGCTCCAAACCAAGTTCTTGAACATACGTTCCCCAAGCCGTAACAGCTGCTTAAAATGATTTGCCTCCAAATGTCTTGGAAGCCTGCAGAGGTAGGTCTGGTCTACATTTAAGATATACTAACATGCTTATGCCGACATAGGAATTAATTTTTTCCATGCTAGTAAAAGGCCCAGAAAAACTTACACTGGCCCCAAAACAGAGACAAACAGAAAAGGAGACAGATCTTTTTGGGCAACCAATTTAAACTGGGTCCAAACAATGCTTCCAAAAGACTGTGAATATAACCTGTCTCATCTCAGTTTTTAAAGTCTGAGTTACCATTTTGAAGTACAAATAGCTGACAAAAATTGTATTTGTCAAAGGACAAATTAAACTGGGATGCTTCCTTTCCCAACTCTAACACAGGCACCAAAATCTTACAAGGAAAAAAATTCCCTAGCTTGCTGTTTTATATATACCCTCAATTTAAGCTCAAGGAAAGCAAGCCAATCCAGAAATTAGCATGCAACAAGAACTTGATTACAGTCAGCAAATGAAATAAAGGAAAAATGAACCCCAAGGAAAATAACTGAAAATGAGGTAATTGGAAAAGGGGCTCAAAACTCCAAACCCCAGACTACCCAAAACAGTCGAGGGAGGGGAAATTCAGCTCTTGCTCACTTTGCTCTAACACAGTGCATGAAATCACATCCTTCCATTCCTTCACAAAGCCCTAGACCTGCAAGTAGAGTAATAACTGCCTTGCAAAATAAAGTATCTCAATTTCTGAACAGCCAGAATACATTTTTTAAAAGGGTACCCATCTCTCAAAGTATTAAACATTTTGCCTCCCAATGTAAGTAACTTTCTTAATAATTTTCACCTTTGCACTGTACAACGTAATGGGACAAATAATACATGATGCACAAATAAGTCACAATGCTCTGGGCAAATTATTAGGAGCAGTGAGATGCTGAATGTGTGATAAATCTAGTCCTGACAGTGAAATATGCCTCCTAATTAAAAATCAATTATTTAAAACAGTAAAGAAAGAAAAAGGAAAAAGACTTCTCCCCAAACTCATAATAAAATCTGGGAGACTTCAGAGTTATTTGAAAAGCAGAAAGAAACCTTCGACATCTATATTTAACTAAAGATTCTTCTAAAACTCTATTGTGAGTTTCTCAATTTTATGATTAAACAGTTCTGTGAAAAATTGTTTCTGGTATCTTTTGTACTTTTATCTCTTCATTCCAAATAGCCATAAAAATGAAAAGACATCATTCAAATTTGGAATGCAAGAACAGATCACTCCAGCTCTGTGAAATCAAAGCACACCAATGCCCTGATATGGCTCCAAGGTGACATGGGAATGATGATGAGCAGCCACCCAAAGCAACCAGGACTTACAAGCAAGTGTGCCATGTTTACTAACAATGGCGCCCACTGGATTCCTCAGAAGATCTCCTCCAGAAGCTGTTTTAACCACAAGTATTGAGTAATTTGTGTTAGATCAGGGCTTACAAACAATGATTTCCAACTATTTTGTGTTTGATTCTGGAAAAGTTTCAAACACAGAACAGCTGAAAATCATAAATACTTTTGCCTCAACTTGAGCAAGCCGAAATTTCTGGTTTTCCTTTTCTGTAAAACTAAGATACATATTCATACCCCCAGCAGTGACAGAGAGATTTAATTAACCAGCGTTACTGAAGAGTCTGAATCCAATTAATGGAGAAACTATGCATTATCATAAATATTCAGTACCCTCAATCAAAAGAAGATGTTGGTGTTTACATATATAATAAAGTTTTAATAATTCACCAGCAATATTGCATGCCAACTACTGCTACCACTTACTTGTGGAAAAGGGGAAAAAAAAAATCATACCTAGGATTTTAAAACCAAATGTTCTCAGTTGAAGGAAAGGATCACTTCTGCATAGGAGTGCACACTGCCAACAGCAGGTTCATTGCCCAAGAGGCTCCAGTAGCATGGGCCTGGGTTTTCATCTGCCTCTGATGCCTGTGGGTCACTTTACTCTGCTCCCTCAGCAAGTCCAGCCTGAACACAGTGCCTATATTTCTCTGGTCTGAAGGAATACAGCTGCTGTGCCACCTCAAGGGCAAGCTGCAAACAGTCTGTAGCCACTGTCCAAAGTCAGGTGTAATTTTTAAGCAAAATTCTCAGGCTTTTAGCCTGAGGCGATTTAGTAAACCTAAACGAGCCCACCCTACAGTGGAAGTGACCAAGGGTAAGGTGGCTGTCCTACCCCAGAGTTGCTCACGGCCCCTCTGGACTGCAACAGTAAGCAGTGGAACTCTAAGCCACAAAGCAACCAATCTGGGTATTTTACCTCCATCATCAACCAACAGGATGTGGGATTATCTCCACCAGAGATGACAGGATCTGGGATTGCACTGGGCGCTGTTTGCAAGTGTTTGGAAGCGGCCTGGCTGTGGGGAGACCTCCTCCATGAGAGGTCAGGGCTGCTGGATGCTGGCCAGCTGCAGCTCCCTAGCAGACCACACCCTGTGCCAAAATTTGACCCACCAGAGGTGTTTCTGGCACTGCTGTGAAAGCTTACTTCAGAAAAGCAGCAAAAGCCAAAAAGCAACGTCAGGGCATGAGGGGAACTGGGAGAATGGGAAGAAAGGAGCAGCAGCACGCTGACTTCAGCCGCCATCACCTCAGCAGGCAGCGCTGCCGCCATGAGGAGAGGTGCCAAGGCGGGAACGGGGCAGAGGCCTGAGCCCAGCTCCTGCAGCCCTTTATTTATTTATTTTTTTTTTACCCCCAATACAAGAATCAGTCATCAGAAGTTCATCAATTGCCAATATATAAATAGGAATCAGAGATTTTCAGCCTTTATTTTGGCTGGTGAAAGGGAAAAACACGCAGGAGAGCTGTGTAGTTGAGCACACGTTTAATCTGCAGGGGAAGTGAACTACACCTGTGGCCAAGAAGCAACATGACTGCTCACTGCTGCAACCAGAGCGACTTCCCCTTGTTTGATTGTCCACACCAGACGTCATGGAGAAGCAGAGCTGCACAAATCCCTGCATGGCCCTGGCACACTCAGCAACAGAGACCGACATGGCACTGCGTGTGGGTGCCCAGACACAGCACATCTGTGGGGTGCTGCTTGCCGGCATGTTCCCTCAGTTACATTACTTCACATTCCTAAGTGATTCATCTTCTTCGGGCAAACGTCCTTCACTTCCCACGGTTAAGACATGAAACACAGGTCAGACACAGTGACAAAATCAGCTCCCCAACTGTGTGGCTATCCAGCTCAGAGCAGTGGTGGAGAAGGCAGAAAAAACATCCCTAAAAGACAGGAAAAATCCCCTATGCCATGGAGAGAGGGCCACGCTACCAAGCGCCATGCTGAAAAGATATCAACTTTTGAAGTACAGTCCAGCTGAATAAATACCACTGAAAGTCAATAGCCAAATCCTGTTAGGAGCTGCAGTGCTCTGGGAACCTGATTGGAATTTGAACATTTGCATTGATTTTTTTTTCACGTTACCAGCTGGGAGTAAGCAGTGGAGAGAAGGTACGCTGATCGCTCCATGGGAACACGACTCGCTAGCGAAGATTACCTTTTAAAGGATTATCTTTTAAACAAAGAAAAAAATCGGTATACTGCAAGCAACTAGCTCAAATCAAAAGAAGCACATTAATCCAACGGGATTATCAGGTAAGGCTTCCATACATTTAACATCCAGCTACACAGCTGAGAAACATGAACCATTTTATTTAAATGTCTCGGTGCAGTTGTCAAGCACCTTTTCATGTGACAATCCCATGCTCATGATTCACAAATAAGGGCTGCTTATTCAGTTAAGGTTGTTAAAACAAAAGCCTCACAAGCAACAGCAATTTTCTGTCTTTTTTTTGCAGAGCCCTTTCCTTTACCCTTGCATATGTAAGCTCTGATCATCAAGTCCTTTTAACTCCAGCCAGGAAGAAAGATTAGTAGCTGCCTGCACTGCTCCTACATTGTGAAATTTCCAGAACTGAGCTCTTTTACTTCCCTCTGGGAGGCAGGGTAAGTAACAGAAAACTGAAATCAAGCACTGCATGTTTTTTTCCTGAATTGTAACACTCATGTTAGCTCCTGCAGTATTGCAAAAAGCCAAATAGCATCGATGTTCAAAAAGGAAACGTACTTAGAAACAGTGCTCACTATATACACTTGTGCCTCTGTCTTACTAGTAGATATGTCGGTAACATCATACACAAACGATTTGTATTGAAATCCATTTCATAATTCAAGCAGGAATGGGGTAAGGAAACAAGTGAAAAAGAAGAGCAAAGATAAAGCCACATTACCTGACTAACATGACATTCTACCTTGTTTTATTTTTGTAACTTTTTTTAAACCATTAAGATGCATTCAAAATTCCCCTGAAGTAACTGAAATTAAAAAAATCTAATTACTTAACCACAATATAGAGTAACACACAGTTTGGTTCCCTAATATTTCACTCAGCCCCACACACAGGTCACCCCTACTCATATCCAGAGAGGAAAATGAATTCAGCAACAGTCACAAACTTTGGTTTTTGACGGTATCAAATGTTATTGACTTTACTGGAATTTCCCATTTAATAATTTTACTGTCCCGCGTAAGACAGACTGTTTTATAAGCAACAGAACACTACATTTCCTCAGCATACATTCCACAATCAGAATAGATAGTATACTACAGAATCACAGAATTGTAGGGGTAGGAAGACTTACCTCCTCCACCTCCAAGAAGGCTGGAATTAGCTGCAAGAAGAACAAAAGGAGAATTGTTAGTTGAGAGCTTCCTAAGTATAGTTGGAACCAAAGCAGAAGATGTTTCACAAAACATTTACCATTGCTTTTATTTCAATAATTTCACCAGTCTCCACTTACCCAAACTCATTTACTGCAAATGCAATCTATGTAATTTGTAATCATAATCTTTACTTTTACACAATTTTGCAATATCTTTGAGCATGTAAGCTAATAAATAAAACAGAACAAAATTATTAAAGTTTAATGTGCTGAATAGCTTATGAAATTACAATCTTGAATTTATAATTCTATAAACCACATTTATTTTTGATTACCAAATGAAGTATAACAGTCTTTCATTTTAGAGAAATTTTGATGCAACTTTTCATTAGCTCTCCACGTCTTCTAAGACATGGGACTTCTGTGGATGGCTATGAGAAGCCCTGGCTCCACTAAAATCAAAGTGTGCTCTACTACAAAATGCAACTAAGCTGGGATTTCTCTCAGTATGCTTAATTGTTTCTGTACTATAACCATCTACCTATCTGCCCCAGGAATGGATAAATCACTTATGGAAGATGTTTTTCAGAGCATGGTGATGCACAGTGTTCCTCCAAATAAAGTTAGCAAAATTGGAGCCACACCAAACACTTTCTTATCACTACAAAGGCAAAAAGAGAAGGAAAACTTACATAAAGCATTCACCCTTCAGATGGTTGGGAAACTGATCCCTGCCGTATCATAATATTGTAAAGCAGCATAAAAGCAACAGCATATGGGATGGACGCAGGTATTTCTTATTGCCTCTCCTTGTCCTGCTCCAGGACAAGATACATAGAGTATTTTCCAGCATCCAGGTTATCTGTTGCTACAAGCTATTGTTTCTATTACTTCCCTTAGCTTCTTAACTAGAAGGCTTTAATCAGCAAATTTCCTGATATTATTTTTTTTTTTGTGGCTTTCTTGAGGCTTTCACAGAAAACTGACAACAAACACAGTTTTCCTCATCTATTTTTCCAAAACTCTACATACATCTTTGACTTAATATTCACTTTCATTTCAACTATTTGCAATTATTGAGCTTTCCCTCACACCTCAGCTTGTGCTGATAAAATGGGAAGATCTCTCTCTCCCTTCTCCTTTCCTATTTTTCATCCCCGGAAAAGGATATCCTTCCTTCTGGCTACTGGAATTCTTCCTTAAGATTCAACTCAGTAAATGAGGTGAAAACAAGCCTCTATTCTTTTTGATACTGTTTTTCAACACGTTATTGATGTGAACTGGTTCACAGAAAGATACACAAGAGGCAGAACTCCGTGACTAGGAAACAGACGATGGCAGCAACGGAGCTTGGAGATAGGATCCTCCTTTTTGACAAACGCAAACTGCTGTAATAGCTCCAGAATGTTAACGCCCTGTTGACAGGGACACCTTCCACCAGACCAGGTTGCCCAGTGCCCCATCTGACCTGGTCATGAGCACTTTGAGGGACAGAACCATAAACAACTTCTCTGGCCAACTTGCTTCAATGCCTCATCATCCTCACAATAATGAATTTCTTCCCAGTATCTAATCTAAATCTACCTTCTTTTAGTTTAAAACCACTACCCTTGTCCTATTACTATATGTCCTTGTACAAAAGACGGGGAAAATACTTTTTACATGCCTTACTTTAAGAATTGGAAGGCTGCAAGACGGACTCCCTGGAGCCTTCTCTTCTCTAGGCCTAACAACTTCAGCCTCTACTCAATGCAGAGGTGCTCCACCCCTACGATCATTTTTATGGCCCTTCTCTGGACCTGCTTTGACAGATCCACATCTTTCTAACGTTGGAAGCCCCAGAGCTGAATGCAGTACTGCAGGTGGGGTCTCACAAGGGTGAAGTAGAGGTGGACAATCACCATCCTCAACCATGTTTCTTTTGATACAGCACAGGACGTAACTGGGGTTGATGGGTTTCAAACTTGCACCGTAAGCTCATATCCCATTTTTCACCCATTCATACCCCCAACTCTTTCTTCGCAGGGCTGCTCTCAGTTCACTCATCCCCCAGTCAGTACTGATCTGGGATTGCCCCAGTTCATGTGCAGCACCTTGCATGTGGTCTTGCTGAACTTCACAAGGCTCACCTGGGCCCACTTCTCAAGCCTGTCCAGGTCACTCTGGATGGCATCCCTCCCTTCTATCACATCAACTGCACCACTCAGTTTGGCGTCATCCACAAATATCACAGAGCGATACTGAACTTCAATCTCTCTGTATTTACCTGCTCTTGTCCTCATTGAAATTCAGTATGAAGGACAAACACAAACTGCAAACAGACACATATTTTTACAGCAGCTTCCAAAGTATTCCTGTAACAGGTAATATCACCTTCCCTGCAGTACAACGAGCATATCTGAGATAAAAATCAGTGTACTTCATATCAGAATAAAATAAGAGCGACAGAATGTTATCTTCTGCCATGAGTCTGCTATTCAACATTACTCTTTTTGGCAATGTAGAATGCACCTGCAATCACCATTCTAGTTCTTGAATGAGTCAAATTCTAGGATTTCAGTCATTATCTCTGAGAGACTTGAGACGTAGCTGAAATCTGCTGTACCTCACTGTCACAAAAGTTACCATTGGTAAAAAACGATTCCTCTGAAACCCAGCCAAGATCCTCACTGCAAACTCTTATCTGCTGTCTTCTCTGAGAATTATGCTTTTCTCATGCATTTTTTTCTGATAATGTTTACCTTTCTAATACATTCTAAAACTTGCTAATAACATATAACTCAGCATCACGCTCTTCTCTGTAGAAACAGCAAAAACACTTCTAACAGATGTCTGGCTTCAACGCATCTGTTGTAGCTTCAACAAAACATTCCACTCCATTTTTCACAGAATCATAGAATCATTAAGGTTTGAAAAGACCTCTAAATCATCCGGTCCAACCATCCACGTACCACCAATCCTGCCCACTGAACCATGTCCCTAAGTACCACATCCCCACTGTTCTTGAACAACACCAGGGACAGCAACTGAACCACCTCCCCAGGCACCCTGCGCCATGCCTCACCACTCTTCTGGAGGAGCTTTTCCTAGTATCCAGCCAACTTGGGAACACTTGGGAAAGTGTTACCACTAAAGAAATACCTAGTTGCTTAACACCCTAAGAACACCTTGCCCACAGCCAGAACTGGGGATTTTCACCTGGATTCAGAGAACACAGCTCCAGAGCTGTAGCCACATCACGTTACATTGGAGCAGTATGACTTCTCCTTCCCTTATGCTAATCCACAGCTGCATTTCATCCAGCAGCGCTCCCAAATGACAAGTCTTGCAAAGCACCTGGAACAGGACTCCAGTTGTAGAGGTAGGTATGGATGAGCAACCAGCAGTGGGACTCTAGAAGCTTTCAGCCTCCAAAGCTGATGTGGTCTAAACTGCCTCCCAGGCTGCAGCCTTACACCATGCATGCACAGCTCTCCCACCCAACTCAGGGCGTGCCCAGCCTTAAGTAGCACACAGGACAGTATTTGTGGATATCTCGTAAATCTATCGTGACTAATCTTCTGCCCCTATCTCTCTATTCCAGAGAAGAATAGGATTCTCAAATCACGCAAGGAGGAGAATTGTTACCATTACTAAGACAGAGGACAAGAAAGGAAAGTAAGTTTAAGAGGTACTACAAAGAAATGCACGCTAAGGACTTCCTGCACCTCCCTTCATTTCTAACATTATCCTTTCAAGCTGACCTGACCAACCTATCTGAAACCACCTAATTACAAACTACAATAGATTGCTGGGCATCAACTCTGAAAATCAATCACAATACATATCTTAAAATGTGATTTTAATATACACAGTTCCCTGCCAGACTGCAATATAACGCATGTTGATAAACTCCATTCAAAACATCCCCCTTAGCGTTGGCCTGCAAGAGGCAGCATCAGCTAAAATAGAGTTCAATTAAAATAAAACAGCAACATTTGTTGATCAATTTGCAGGGTGCATATTGAAGAGCAGCTTCAGGATGAGACGTTGAGCATCTCCCCTTGAAAGAGTCTTGGACTGTGCATTTTGAGAGACTGATTTCACCCTCTGTCTGCCTCTGTATGGCAAACAAAAGCGAGTCCAGGGTAGCACTGTGGCCTCCAGCCCCTAGGTCTAGATTTCTTGTTATTACAGATACTAGAAGCATTAGCAGCAAGGATTTGTAAAAAAGTTCAGGCTCCTCTCTAAGAAAAAATCTACTCAAAAAAATCCACATAAGAGAAAACACTGTCTCTATTCATTCAGTATAGCAATTTAGCCCTTAATGAGGTGTTTATGACCCCGGACTCAACCAGGAGTTCAGTTTTTCTAATGACTCAGCACCTCAGTGGTTTTGGCTTTAATTCTTTTAAATATACAAGAACAGCACCAGGATAGGGATACTAAATGAGCTCCATGAGCGCTGGTCAGTTCTATGCAGAACACTCCGCTCTTGCTCCAAAAGCCAATGTTTTTTCCAAAAAAACTTCTGCAGCCAGGGAGAAAAAGAGAAAAGAAAAAAGGAGAAAAGAATTTTAAGTAAGCTTAGTTTCTCACTATGAAATATTCATATTGAAATATCCAGTTACTAAAATGTACAAATTTAAATAATGAATAATCCAGCATAATTCACAAATAAGAACTGGACATGAATGTTTTAAATCTCAGCTTTTTGAATGAGCGAAGTCATAGAGCTTTCCAACACTTTATCAACTGAATAAGCGGAGCAGAAACTCTGGCACAAGTCTTTAAATTTCCTCAGTGCTCTCTTTACAACAGTGCCCTTGCCAAGAAGAAGGATTATTCGAAATTTTGTGGAAAGCAAATGAATGCTGAAGAAGTTCACCTCAAATGAAACTGAAAATCTTTCTGCGCTCTAAGCCGAGAGATATGAGAAGTGAAAAAGTACAGGTTGCTTAAACCGACATTTGCAGTCACAAAAATGCCTTTTTTTCCCCGCTGTCAATTCTGCTGAAGTTAGAAAATAGAAATGATGCGAATACCAATTTTTGTGATGTCTCTGGAGATAACATGCTTTTAGCTTTGTTAACAACACAGCTGACTAACTCTGGTTACTTTTTGTTGGCATATACTCATCTGACAACGTTTTTAAAACGTAAATTCTTCTGGGAGCGCGTCTTTGTCGAGTATTAATGGCACTAGTAACTTAAATTGACATCTATGTCATGCAGCCATGCATCTGTCAGTATAATAAAAATATACTTTTAAAAGATTACTTGATATTGTCTGACTTTGGCAGCAGATGTTTGAGCTCGCTTTGATGTAAAAAAGATTAAATATTTTTGTCAATACTTTCTAATTGGGAAATTTATTCAAGAAGACATCTTTATAACTGGCAGTGTTGTAAGATGCAAGGCACTCTTTTGCCTCAGACACCATTTTTATTCATCAATAAAACATCATAACAGGCAGCTGGTGAGCAGAGTACAAGTAATTTATGGAACAGGAAGCTACATTTCTTCTACATGCTTTCTGAGACATCCTTACCTGCCACTGCATTTTGTTTGATCTTTTCTCCAGAAAGCAGAGAGAACAAAGAAAAGTGAGCTAACAACTGCGCGCTGTACATTCAACCATTTTTATACAAGATGTGTTTTGGTACCTTAAGGCAAAAAGCTTCAGGCTTAAAGTTCACAGAGTAATTTTGAAGTATGGATAGTAAATAAAATGAAGCAACATTCTGTATAATGCAGTATGATCACCGTTATAATTAACTTTATTCTGAATACTTTCTGGCATGCAATGCCACCACAATCAGGAGAGGTAAAATAACATTATAGTAACAGACTCAGCCAGATTTGCAAACTTATGTAAGTGCCTAATGATGCAAAGCAGAGACTATTGGAAATTAGAAAAGCCAACCAGCCTATGAAATACGATTGACTTCAAACATTCAGGCACATCAGAAAATACCCCTATTAGCATCTCCAGACACTACAAGCATTTTGCAAATACAGCCTTCAGATAGTCAACATGGAGGGCGTACAGTATACACAACTGTACACCACAAACAGATCTGTGACAACACGGAGCAATAATTCACTGAACTTTTCTACCACGCAGAGAATTTCTACAAATGTGTCACTTCCCTCTGTCCCTGGAAAGGGCTTTCACCTTTCTGGACTAGTACTGAACAGCCAAGCTGGGCCGAATCCACCAGCTCATGAGCAAGCAGGATGCTGACAGAGACAGCCCCACAGGACGGCAGGGATGGAGAGCTGGCTGCCCCTACACCCCAGCACCTCGGAGCCACCAGCAGGAGCTGGTGCCAGCCAAAGGCTCAGCCCTGACCCACACTGCTCCTGGAAGCTAAACCACTTCTGAGTTTAGCTTCGAAGTTTGGGGGTTTGTTTGTTTTCAAACAAATCATCCAAAGCAGGTCATATTCTCGAAACATACCCAAGGACTTCAGCTTCCAGGTAGTAATTCTCGTATGCTCACTCAGAAACCTCTGTAACTAAAAGTGAACGTCTCCCCATGTAGGTTTACCATTGGCAAAAGGTACCAACTTCACGCTCTCTTTCTAAGAAGACAGGGATTCCCAAAGCAAGACCTAGTAAGTCTAAACAACTCATACGCGGGAGCACGAGAGACAACAGACAGGGACCGAAATTTCCATGTATTACTTTCTTTTCCCCAGATTTGAACACACATTCTGCAAATTTGTCCAGATTTAAAGATTAAGAAAATCTAATGGGAGGCTTTACTCAATTCAAAAGTATACGTTTTGTATTTGGACCTAACAAAATGTTTTTGTGACTGCAACCACGCGGTCTATGTTATCCTACTTCCCCCTCACAAAATCTCTATGGAGAACAAATTGTTTCAGCTAAGTTCTGCCATCTTTAAAAATAAAGCAGTCATTATTTCTATTTCAAGCCTCTAAAGGGTATCTCATAGGTAGATTAATTAATCATAGGTAGATTAAGCAAAAAAAAAAGAAATCATATACTAGTAAGTGCTCTGGAGTTGAGTCTGTCAAGGAAATTGCCTTCACAACCTTCTGCATTCAATATGGAAACAATAACTGTCATAACTTTTCAGTATTTTTCCTCCTCTAATACACTACAAACTCAATACATAACGTGCAATTATGCAAGAAAGCTATTTTTAAAGACTCTGCATTGCACCCATTAACCTTAATCAGTCATATGCAGAGCATCTCTGAAATGTGATACCAAGAGTGAAAAACACAGATATATACACGTAAATACACCCAGAAAATCCAGTGTAGGCACTGAACGTGGGCAAGGCAGTAGTCATTTGGAGCGGCAGTGTGATGTGAAAGGAACAAGCACACGGGTACACTTTGATGCAGAAGAAAACAAATATGATTTTTTTTTTTACCTTACAGTAAAATACACTAATTGCCTGAATGCAGTGTGAGAGAAAATTAAGAGAAATTGAAATTGTTCAACATATACGGCGAAAAATATGAGAGAGAGCTCTTGGCCAAGAGTACATCCTCAACACTGCCATGTGAACTTCCAGGCAGACTGAAGCTGAGCTTCCAACATAAAAAAGGAACTTAAATATTACAGCAGCCTGAGCATTGTAGGCACCATAATCATTTCTTGGTGGGAAAGTCAACTAGAGTAAAAGACGTAACTTAAAAGGAAAAACAAAGAACAGATGAACTTGCTCTTAAGGGCTGTCATCAGGACAGCTCCAGTCCCAAACAACTCAGCAAAAAAAAATTTCAGGTGAATTCCTGTCAGAACAGCACTTCAGCTCCTCGTGCCTTCATACCTGTTGCAATCTGTGCCCTTCATACCAATCAGCTGCTATTATTTTCATCTAGGCAGAAACCCAAATCAAATGAAAGTGATACAAAAGGTTTCCCACCGGCGCCTGGTGAAGGACAGTTAGAAGAACCTGTTTTGTGAGGCTGATCTCATCTCTGCGAGGGAAATGAAGACAGACTTGTTGAATGAGAAGCTGCAACTTGAATAGGAAGGAACTGGAAAAGGCTGCAACTGGCTGGCAAGCACAGGACCGGCCATCGCCGGGCTTCATGTGAACCCTTGTGCTGAAGGCACGTTTGTTTGTCACAGTCCTCTGCCTCTTTATGGCAAACGTGAGAAAGGCACAGAGCAGAAAGAATGTCATTCTAAAACACAGGTTGATAAATTGTCACACGCACTACCCTGTGGATAAAAGGAAAGCTATGAATTAAGATTTCATCCATTTTGTGTGTCAAATTGTGGTTTGCTTAACTGCTTTTAGCCGCTGTCAGATCAAGGTATTTTAAAATATAGCTGTGCTGAAATGTAAAGGAAAAGGAACTTTTTTCAAGGCAGAATAATGAGGGAAAAATATTCAAGCCTACTACAGCCAATTCTTCATCTCATAATTTGGGCCATTTGTGTGGTTTGTAAATGTAGCATTAAAGGGAATCAAAGTGCTGCAGTATATAATTAATCCATTTATGTAGCGTCGTCATCAATATTTAAAAGCCTACGCAAAACAGAATAAGAGGTAGTCCTAGGTTTTACCTGCGCAATTACAAAAGCAGCTTGGGTAGTAATTATTTCAAAATAATTAGTGAAATTTATATAATTCATGCATCTTTTCAGTACCCCAAAGGTATGTGAACGTGTTATATGGAATACAGAAAAAATGCAAGTGAAGTTCTTTGTGCTTTCTTTGCCTTTGTCTTCTTAAAATTACAACCTGCCCTGAACTTCCCAAGGCCTACCTGTACACGACAACAGCACCCTATAAGCTATTTCTTCTCTTTTTCCTTCTTTCTCTTTCATCTTTTCTTTCTTTCTTTTGTTGTTTCTTTCATTCTTCCTTTCTTTTTTTCCTTCCTTTCTTCCTCTCTCTCTCTTTTTTTTAGAGCATCACTTACATACCATAGATGGTACTTCGGGAGCACCTAACCACAAGATTTCACTTCAATTTCCTTCACTAGGAAACAGTTGCATAACATTTGACTTCAAAAAGGAAAATGTCTTTACTTTCTGATTGCAAAAAGTTTTAATAAAGCAACAATTATACTATGCTAATGAAAAAGAAATGAAAAGGTGATAAAAGCTAACATACTTCATTCTTGAAACATTCATATTCAACATCCTGGATTCAAAACAATAAAAAGCCTTAACTCGTGATAAAATCCAGCCCCTGAGCAGAAGCTACCTGGGGCCCTGCCCTGTCCTGGCAGCACAGCAGTCTGTGTGTCCTTGGGGTAGGCAGCAGCACGAGGGGCTGGCGGCACTTCTACGCACACAGAAGGGCTGGGCAAGGGCAGCGCTGGCTGTGGCTGCAGGGATGGCCTCAGAGGGTGCATTTCAGAGCAAAATTAGCACCACCGGTTTTGCTTAGGATATTAACACTCACGAACAGTGGTTTTAAGCTAAACAAAAAAAGAAAGCAAGAAAGAAAAAAAACAAAACAACAAAAGCAGACGTCATGCCCTACCAAAGGAGCCCTTGCGTTTTTTCCCAGCTATGCAGACAAGACCTTGCTTGTAAATTCTGCCGCAAAGTTAGAGGAAGGCAAGGTGTTATTGCACTGTTTTTGCAAGAGCAGCCTGGAAGGAAGATTTTGACAATGAATTATAAGCTCCTGGAAGCAACTAGCGCAGACGTGTACGACTGAGGAGCCTGCAAGCCAAGCACCAAAGTAAGGACTACGTTAAGGCACATCCAGCTGAGCCGACGCAACACGCTCTGCATATGAACGTGTTATGTAACCTCTCTAACCATCATCTCTTTATGTAGCTGAAATTAGAAGCAGCTCCCACTGTGGTCAGCCACACTACAGAAGAAATAGAAAATCTGGTTAAGTATTTTCCCATACATTCCGTTTTCCAGCACCGGTCTAAATGGTTGCTGCGGGGCTAACTAGTTCACAACAGCCACATATTCCTTTACGGAGGAAAGCAGAACTTAATGTATCTGGGTATTTCAGTCACATCGGGCAGAATACATTACAGCAAGATAAAGAACATATACCTTCCACCATCCATAAGAATATTCTCCCAAATGTTCCCGTATACAGGTGTCAAATAAACAATTCATACTTTAAGTGAATGTTTCAAAAAGTTACAGTCTATAAGCTGAAAAAATCTTGAGCAGACCATAAAGAATATGAAGAATAAAGTGCAGCCATCACCGTACCAGAGATCTCAGAAAATGCCTGTTATGATAAAAGCAAGTCAGCTGAGTCAGAGATTGGTTATTCTTCCCGTTTTACTGCTCCAGGAGCATGCAATTCATGACATGCCTCAAAATGGAAAAACCTTGTCTGAAGTTTGAAAAATACAGAGGAAAGAACCCATAAGTATTATTTTTTCTGTTACCATTTTTCACATTCCATGAAAAATTCTACTGAGAAACTTTACAGGAAAGGCAGATCACAAATAATCAAAATGATGTGAAGGCCTGTAGATATTTTCACGGGCATGACAGAGCCAAGAGCCCAGCTGAAATCACTGGAAATGACAGCATTTCACATTCCGTGGGACTCTTCTTTTCTCCTGTCAGGTTGCTGGGGTTCTCTAATCTCTCCTACCTGCAGATACTCACCATTCATCTCAGCAATCAGCAGGCTGGAGCGATAGCACTGTTACTTCCCCAGCAAACACTGCCCTGCCCCTGGTTTGCCAGAGCAGCAGCTCTGTCCCTGCTATGGGGTACCACTGGCCATGTGAGATGTGAAGAATGGAGCCAGGCAGTTTTGTTATGCTCCCAAGAGAGCTCCTTAAAGCTATGATTAGGGCACTTCTTAGTGATGAAGGAGATTAAAGCTATTACCCACCAAAATTGCAGTAAATTAGCACTGCTGTTGTAAGACTGTATTCAACCAGAAGCAGTATTAAGGCCTCGATGAAAACTTTGCTGAGGTTATACTGGACAAGAATCTTTCTTTTCTCTGTAGCACACAAGGATGGCAGATGGACTGCATTAACAGTGCATGCAGAAAGAGAAATCACCAGGCAGCAGCACCAAACCAGTAACTTCACCACATACACACCGGAGCACCATTCCTAACCCTTCCCATCCCTCCTTCTTGCCAGTTTCACTGTTCATATTTTGATATAGAAATGTAGCCCTTATCTACATTATCTACACTACTATCTCAGAGTGCCTTGCCTTGCAGGTCTATTCCCAGTCAGAACAATACTTGAGCTCTCTGGAACAGATGTGTACTTTGGATGCAAACCTGCAGACCATAGGCAGAAGGCTGATTTCCCTAAGTGGCCATGGAAAGAAGTGGCACTGCCAGGTGGCAGCGCAGGACATGTGTGCTATGTGAGCCGGAGACCAGCGGTGAGATTTCACCCCCTGTGGGATGCCTGTGGTTAATTCACCACCGCCACCACAAGCACTTCCACCACAAATCCTTTCAGCTCTAACCATGCCCCGAGACGACAAGAGCTGCTTGCACTTGCTGTTTTTGCTAGTGTTTCTTTCATTCCTTCTACTAGCGGTTTGCCCACTGAGTCAAGAGTAATACCCCCACGTATATGAAATCAGGGGAACCACTTTGATCCTTTCTCTGGACCACAGCTCCATCTCTGCATGCCATGCCACCTCACTGCTGGAACCATGCTCATGGAAAGCATGGAATAAAAAGGACTGTAGCTCACTAATTAGAGGTTAAGACTGGGAAAACGCAGCCAAAGAAGAACCCTACAATTTCTACAGACAATTAAACTGAAAATAAATTTAGGAAAGCTAATTAATCACTACAAAATTAATTCACTTTTTTTTTTTCCTTCACTAATGAGTATTTTTTGAGTGTTGATCAAATAAACATCTCCATGATTTGGGTTTTACCCATCTTCCTCCTAAGCTGAAAGAGATAAAAAGCATGTAAACTTGTAAACTAGGATGAATGTGTCTGGTCCAAGTTAAGTCCTTTTCCTGTCAAGTGCTACAAACATACACCCCAACTATCCACAACTTCCTAAAAACACAGTTCTCAGTAAGTTGGCATTTTAATGAGTTATTGTTCTTTCTCTGTTTTATACCAGGAACATCCAAAAGCCGAAGATGCTCCAAGCATCCATATGAACCTTTGCATCCAGGACTTGTACGTATGCATATTTGATCCATTCCACAACCAAGACACAAACAGGGATGCTACAATCTAATCTGAGCACAGCAAACACTTCTTTTCATTACTCTAATACTACTAACACCATTTGTGAGTCAGCTGAGTACTTATAAAAAGCTATTGAGAAAACAAAGACAGAATTAGGCACAGTAGAAACACTTGCTTACTCAAATACACTAACCGGTAATATCAAAGGAGATGACATCTCATGCTATATAGAAATGCCTCTGTTAGGCAGGTAAAGCATGCTTTTATAGCTGCTCAGAAAAGAAAAAGATGAATGATCTTTTCAAGCTCTATATAAAATGATTTCTCTAGTAGCAATTAATAGAGACAGGCCCCAGAACACCAGTCTCACGCTCTAATCATCAGTGAGAAAGAAATTAAATGACAATTAAAAAAAGCCTTCATTGAATATGCAAAATTCTGCTTTCTCTTGGAAAGCAACTGGAGCAATTTCATATTCTATAAGCACATTAGCGAGGAAACGGTTCAGAGGGTAGCTGGAGAAGAGCCTGTGTCCCTGAAGCACCAAGTAGATTGACTGGAATACCAAACACACCGCTAAGTACAAGTGTAAATTCATGCTCGTGACTTGTGGGAAAAGAGGCCCTGTTAATTTATCTATAAGAATCCCGCATAACAATCCTGCGATGTAAGAACATCACTCCTACTGAAATGTACAAAACCATAAATAGCCCAACATTTTTAGCAGAATTTGTTATGGGCAGCAGCAAACATATCGCTCTGCCTGGAACACACAACTTTGCAGGAGCGTGGCTCTTTACTTCCCCTCAAGTCTCAGGCAGCCTTTCCTTTATACTTCAAACAAATTAAATCTACTGCAATTAATGATTATAGTTTTTCCTTCAATCAGCCCATACTCCTCTAGGAAATTAACTTAGCTATTAAAAGCCTGAAGGCTGGAAAGGAACCTAGTTAGATGAGTTTTACCTCCTCTGTATTGCCTGTGTAATCAAATGCAGTTTCCCCACCAGTTTAATTCTAATCAGTTTAATTACTGAAAATTACAACGAAGAAAAAGCCCTTACTTCTCACACCAGAACAAAGGAGAAAGGCTGCATGTGCTAGTGCAGCACTGGGCGACCACAGTGCGATACTGTGTGTGAGGGAAGGGAAATGACCAAAAATAAAAGACAAACCCTAAAATAGCAGCTATCAGCACAAAGGGGTGGAAATGGCAAACCACAAGGCAAGAATCTAAGTCAGAGCAGATTACTTCCAAGGTGAGCAACTGGGGAGAGTTTATTACCTCAGCATTGCAAAGCCTTGATTACATAGGATTTGCTCAGCTCTCCAGCTCCTACTCAGTCTTTCAGTCAAATGTTTGCTACGCAAAGCAATGGAAAAGCAATACATGCTCAGCCCAGGACAACTTAATTCTGTCTTTCCCACCAAAAGAAAGCGGTTAAAAACTCAAAAGAAGCAGAGTTGCCATGCTTATGGAGAAAAAACTAAGCCAGGAGCCACAAGCTTTTCTTGCCATGTCACTAAACCTGACTTATTCTAGCAGTCATTCACTGGGGTGAAAGACAAAGTGTAAGATGCACACTGAAACGTTCTGTTCTATCTGATAAAATATAATGGGAGGACAGATCTCTCAAAGAAGTCAGACACTCAAAAATACGTATGGAGAGGTCAGTAAGTATGTTTTGCTCTACTTCGTTTCCACAGCAAGAAGTAGTGCTTAGCATTATAAAACCCGCTTTTCCAAAAGGACTCATGTCATGGTATGCTTCTCTTATCTTTTGCCACAAGGAGACTTCAATGCTGAGCAGAAAAAGGTCACACAATATCATCTCTTTGTTTCTTTTCAAATACTCAAAAAAAAAAAAAAAAAAAATTCCATTCTTTCATTACATCTTTCTTTCTTTTCATCATTTTCCATCTTTGACCATAAGGGCTTCATTGTCTGCTTCATAATTTTAAGGACCTCTGTTACACCCACTTGAAATCTCCTCTGCCAAAATGACTAATTCCAGTAATCTCGTGTAAACTGCTGATTTACATTTCACTAATACTCCGAAGCCATCTGATCTCTACAGGAAAAGGGTAGGAGTATTTTGGCAACTAACCTGAAGATGTCGTGGACAGTGAAGAAATTGGAAAACATAAAGCAAGTAAGAGTGCTACCACCATGTAAAAGTCTAAAATTATCAGAAGCAAACCATTTTATTTCTGCTGAGTTCACTCGTCAGCCAGCCTTATACTTAACAAAGAGCACTGTGGTGAAGAGATACTTTAGCTCAAAGCAAACAAAAACTGTAATTCTTCACCAAAAAGAAAACCTGTGAAATCCAAGCCGACTTTTTAGCTGCTTTCACTTATTTCTTTTAATACAGAAAATTGATGGGAGGAAATAACACGGCACTTAGCATCCTGCACAGCAAGATGAAAGGGCAAACTGCAGAAACTTTAGCATAAGGCTAACCACGCATTTTCTGGGAGAAGCACATCATTTTTTTCAAGATGACCGCTCTGTTGCAAGCCCGCACACGTGCCTTTCACAAGACCTCCTTCTGTGCCAACATGTCTGCAGCCAGGTAGTCCTTGGAAGTGGCCTCAGTTTGCAAAGGGCTGCAGAAAGCAGCATTGTCTTGATGAGCAAACACCATGTCTGTATCTGAGTTTACAGAGCTCTCCCGAAGGGAGTCTCTGACCAGAGATATGGGGACCGCATGTCCCAGCGTGGAGAATCCTCAGGCTTATGTAAATACAGCCACTTACTCACAGTCTTTGTTGAAAAACACCCGGCTTTGAGCTTTTAAAAGGCTGTAGTGTTAATAGGATCAAGTATATCTGAGGACAACACAACTCAATCAAGGCTCTTCAAATTTCTAGATTGTCTTTAGATAAGACGTTCTCATGTATTCTTAACCATTCCTAATTGCTTTACCATAAACACTCGAGAGGACACTTTATCCAATCCCTTGCTGATTTTTCCTAGACTTTTCTTCTCTTAGAAGATGGGGAAAGCTGCAAACCAAGTACCCTGCACATCACGAAGGTGCTTACTTCTTAAGTACTAATCAAACTTCCACAGAGCAACGCAGGGAAAGAACTTAAAATTTTAAACGTTCCAGAAGCAAGGATCTCTTATAGTAGCTCTCTGCTAGCTGAAGGCTTTTTTGTCTGCTCCATTCAAATAACGTTAGTTTCTCCCTCGCAGAATCAACAACTAGAGAACAGAATAAGAAGACAGGCCCAGAAAACAAATACAAACCATAAGAAGCAAAGAAAGACAAAGGCTGTGACAAAAGGTCAACTTCCAAAACTCTGCCTTCGTTGCTTTTGTTTCCTCTGCAGAGAAAACTCCATCAATACTTCTAATTCACACTGCAATTTTGGGGCACGTCTTGGATTCCATGAGATGCTGTTAGAAAGAATTACGGCTATAAAATCTGCAGCAGGTCCCACAAGACACAGTAAAATCAGCTGTGTGTGTTCATCAGGGATAATCTTAGCAGGCTGATACCACAATCATCTGAATACCTCTCCTGTAAGCAAAGGGAGAGCAGTGTTGAGGCTCACACTAACTGCATCTGTTGCGGCAGGGTGAAGTCAGCTGTCATTAATGCAATCAGATGATAAGTTCCACCTTTACAGTTTCCAAATTCATCTTCAGAAGAACATAACCATCTTTATTTGAAGCACCGCAAAGAGGTCTTTGAAATGAAAAAAATTAAAAAACAGCTGAACTAGCAAATGAAGCAGTCGATGTTAGGTGTATAAGAGAAAGGATATTAATATCTGTTTTGCTATTGTCATCTCACTGAAGCTGAGATTTGAAATGCATTATGTTGGGTGTGCAAAACATCCTCTCATAAATTCCCCGGCTGGTGTGACTGAAGGACTTTTGAGAAGAACAGATGCACTTTAGATGAATTTCCTGTTCTTCAAAATCAGTAATTCCAGAGGATGCACATTTGGAGGTCCGAGCCCCTTTGTACATTAGAACCAACGCTCAGTGCTGCACGGAGCCTTCTCACACCGCCGCCCCGAGGGTCAGCACCCACACAGCAGCCAGGCTTAAGGCGATTAAATTCTCTAATCAGAGAAGTACAGTAGAAGCAGAAGACTGGATATGTCATAAGTATAGTTTCAGAAAACAAATCTTAGAGCTCAGCAATTTCACTTTTACTGTAATGGATGTTATGACAGCTTCACAGTGGATTCGTATTTAAATATAACTTTAGTCCCCTCTTGCATCCTCCGAAACATCCATCACTGTAACTTTTGCCTTTTCATAATTTAAATGAATAATCTTCAGCTCCTAAATACTGCTTCAGTCTGTTTTGACAGACAAAATTAATGCCTCTTGCAGCTCCTGCAGAAAGTACTGCAAGTGCCAGCTCCCAGATGCTTTGACCTTCCCAGGCAGGAGGCCACACAACAGCATCTCACTGAGCCCGAGGGAACGGCATGGAGCTGTGTCAGGGGAGGGCAGGCGGGGCTGAGGGAAAGGCTGTGCCCCAGAGGGCGGTGGGC
>JAOWBP010001760.1:3298820-3328104 GCA_028571105.1 Tragopan temminckii | reverse complement strand
GGTGGGCACGGCACAGGCTGCCCAGGGTGGTGGGCACGGCCCCGATGCCGGAGCTCAGGGAGCGCTGGGACACCGCTCTGACACTGGGGCTGGGGGGGCTGTGTGGGGCCGGGGGTTGGGCTCGGTGATCCTTGGGGTTCCCTTCCAGCTCGGGATGTTTCACTCATTCCAATGATTTTGGTGGGTCTTCTCAGCCCTGACACCATGGAGCAGCAAGGTGAGGGCCAGGCAATGCCGCAGCCTTGCCAGTGAGAGGCCTCGAGCTCTCCTTGGACTTCAGACTACGAGAACTTCAACCCTTTGCAAAATGGAAAGTAGGTGTTTTCATAGTCTCATTGAGAAAAAGACCCCAGTGACCCTAGTGGACTCAATTTCACCTGCCATAAGAGAGAAAGTGTGCTACATAGCCTTCTGTCCCATCTGGGCTATTAGGGGTTTGTGCTTATTTGCCCCAGAGGAGTTCTACTTAGTTTTAATATATGCATGCTTTCTGTCTTGGGATTCTTGACCTACGCTGGCCTGGAGATCAAGTGAAAGCAAAAAAAGGCAACAAAAATCAGTTCTTCACTTTTATATGGCTCTCAAGAGTCCCCAGTCACAGTCTGGTCCTCTGGCCAGTAAAAGAAAACGAATACAGGCGGAGCAGTGCTGTTTTGATACTGTTGCCATGGTGCAGAAGCATTATTCCATATATGTGCTTCATTACATTTATCATCAAAATCATATTCAACAGGTAACTTTCAGTACAGCCATGGGAGGCACCAGTCTCTGATGGCCAGCAGCTCAAAGCCAGGTTGATAAAAAGCCAACAGGCTGGAACAGAATCTGGCATTACTTCCCAAGATATTAAGCAGGTTTTACTGATATTAAGACAATTGGTGAATGCATTAAGGATCTTCTTTCAGCTTTGCGTATTTAATAACGGGCAATGAACATCTATGAATGGCACTGTACTCACATCTGAAAGAGCTCCATTAGGAATGAAAAAAAAAACACGGTGAAAAGGGATTACATGCTCCACTTTAATACATCATTTAAAAGCTTACCAGAAGGATCAAAGTCCATGAAAAAAGACTCAAAATATTGTTGATTCACAGGACATCTTCTGAGAGACCTGAACCTGTAAGAAAGCTCCACATCCCAAAGGAGTATTTTTAAAAGCTAAATGATCACCTTTTATTTCGTTCAATTACAAGCATGCTGAACATTTACCTAGCCGCAGTTAAAAAGAAGAAACCTACTGTAACTAAAAATTCCACATAACATGCCCTGCTTATTAAATTCATTAAATTGAAAAAATATTGGTTTCTTCTGTTGAAAAAGAAAAATGTTGAAATTTATAGCAGCTTTAAACACTGCCAGGAATGCAACATTTTTCCCAGTTGATATTCCTTTCTTCTTTCCTCCATTTTATCCTCTTCCATAAACGGCAATATATCATCCCTAGAACACTGGGGTGGGATATTTTTATTACTATTCAGACCTTTAATGCCTTTACTTTTCCACGCTTCACATTTGAAGAATGTAAGAGAAAATACACACCACGACAAAGAACGTTTGCTAAACCAGTCTGCTTTAACTAATGCAACCAAAGCCACAAGAGCAGAATGCAGATGAGGAATTTGTAAATGGCAGTGTTTGGACTATTGCTTTTTTGAGGGATGTTCCTAAACAGCCATTTAAGCAGAACAGGCACATCTCCTCAGCTCCCCAATAGCCAACAGTCCAGAAAGTCAGCGCAGCAGGCAACAGACACAGCCAGTGAACGCCCCATCTCATGGGGGAATCTCTCTTTCCACTGACTATGAGATGGAATCTGGGCTCAAAGTCAGCTTTTGTAGTTAACCTTAAGTTGAGAACCAGCATTCAACCTATAAGCTTGACAGCATTCACATCACGCATATTCAGAAGTGGAAATCTGCACGATGTAGGACAGTGAGGGACAGTCAATACCAATTTTCAAAGTATTGAACAGTCCTCTTCCTGCAGTTTGCAAGCACGTCTGCATTTCTGCTTTGGTACAGAACAGGCAACACAGCAGAAAAATCCAGGTTTTCACCCATGCGAAGACTCTTAAGCAGAAACCCACAGCTAGAAATCAAAAGAGCCCTTAGTGCCACATACACAGCAGCTCCAACAGGGGAACGTGAGCAAGAAAGACGCCACAAAGCCCCGATGTAAAAGTGGAAATGCACTGAATTCTTGCCCTCAGTCCCACTCACAGCCTCTTCCCCCTGTCCCAACCCCCATTTTTCCATCGTGCAAGGCTCCTTGGAGCCATGTTCCCAGCCCACCCTGTGCCAACACTGCGCTCCACCTGCATCCTCTCCAAGCTGCCCCCTGCAGCTTGCTGCCCAGCTCCCTCCTGCAGGAGGACATTTGGCCTTTCAGTTCTAGCACAAGTGGCTTCCAGTAACCAGACGAAAGTGATGTAAGTTAGAAAGGAGATAAATTTGTAAAGAAGCAGCTAGTAGATGGAAAAGCCTACAGCAGGCTGCACCCGACCAATATCTGCATTTAAGAAAATAACCCTTTTCTCACCGCCCCAATAAATACTGCAACTTCCCTACTCCTTACTGTCTTTCAGGATTATCCTCCGTGAAAGATGCCTACAACGCACCTCTGGGTAGTCAAGAAAAATTCCGCTTCAAATTAATTTATCTGAGAGATCCCTTGAGAGGGAATGTGGCTGCTGACTAGGAAACCTTATCTGACAGCTCAGAGCTAAGAGGTCACGTGGGGCTGGGAAGCATCTTGATTGAAGAATAGCCATTATCCTTTACTACACATGATGTCATTTTTTTTCTCTCGAAAACAAAGCTCTTGAGAACATTTGATTGGACACCATATAGATCTTTTAAAGTTTGTTCCTCAGTGTCTCATAAATGCCAGCAATATGACTGAGAAACTGGGAAGAAACACGCTGTGGAAACATGCTAGTTATTGAAAACCAGAGGCGTGGAAGACACACGTGTATAAATCAGATATTGAGCCATTTCTCATCAATTAGGTGGATACGCAAAAAGTTTCCCTTACCAAAATTTACCACGAATGCTGAATTATTAAACAAACAACCTAAATTGGATACCGAATACCAATCATTAGCACAAAGTGAAAAAGCTTGTTCCCTTGAGACAAGACAATCTAATCAACCTACAGGAAATAAATACTGAAGAAGTTAAATTTAGTGCTCACTAAGTACTATTTTAACCTCTCCGCTCAGCAAGATTTAAGATTTGTCTCAGAAAAAAAGTTCTCTCTTCTCAAATTAACTTTAGCCTCAGCCTTTCTTCCACTTTTTTCTGCAATTAACAAGAAATAAAGCAACAAAATCCTATACTGCAATTACACCTCAACTGCAATGGGGCAAAGGACGACCCTTCTCCAACCACTAGACAAAAACTAACATTTACTTTGAAGCCCCAGGTATTTATTACTGATCATCACTTGTCTGATTTTTTGATTTTGTTTTCATGGAGGAACACTGCTGGCAGCATCGAGTTTCCACCCATAGAACTACGCAGTGGAAACCCAAATTAATGACAGAATTGGAGGCTCTAAGATGCAAATCTTCCATCCGCCAGTGTCCTGCCACCTGCCCTGAAGGACCTCAGCAGGGTGAAGCTGAGCTCCATGACTTCATGCAGTTAAGACTGTCAGTGATGTTTAAACCAGAAATGTAACACCACCATTCGTCAACTGGAAAAGAGAGACTGAGCAGTCGTATTCAAGAAATAATTCTGTCTAGCAGCTCTTAAATGTACAGACTCCACTGCACATGGCTGTGAAGCAAATACTGAGCACTTAATAGCGCAGATCAAATTCTCCAGAAAACAAACTTTATCACGTTCCAGCTCCAGGTAGGAATACCAGTGCCAAATGCACGGCCCAGCATCACAAACCTCTCCAGACGATCTCCAAAAGCCATAGGAAATGTGTCTGGTGGATGCCTCCAGCCCCAGCCATCCAAGAGCCCTGAAGGTCTCCTGAGGGTCAACGGAACAGCTCTTCCCTGTACCAACAGGAGGTTATGGAGGGTGTCTATGGGAAGGGCCATCTGTCTTGAAGAAAGTCCTCATGGAGACCAGCTCAAGTCCACCAAAGCAGAATTTTACTGTGAGCAGGCAGACTCATTTCAGCTATTTTTTTCTGTACTGGGTGCAAAAAAGATACCCTTCCCTTAAATAAACCTTCCCAAAATTGTTCAGATACGCACTCTTCACAAACCACGATGCTTTCAAAGTTAACAGAAATAGGGAAATCCTGGTATTTCCCAATGCTTGCCGTGGCTCTGGGCACCGCCACAGAGCAGCAGCTCACTCCCCTCCGCTGCAGCACCAGCCCTGCTGCCATTAACAAGACAAGCTGCGGAATACAGAATAAATGCATACGTGGCATTTGACATATTTGTTGTGTGATGCTTTGCAGCCCTACATCATTCCTTTGCTCAAGTTCGGTTCTTCTCAAAGTAATTTGTTCCACCAGCACGCTTCGTGTGCTGCCCATCAGGGAGCAGAACGCAGAAAAGGCGATCAAAGTGTTGCTAAACTAAATGAGACAAATTACTGGCAAACTGGCTTCTTCATCCTGTTTTCTCCTTCTTGGTTTTATTATTCTCATGCAGCAAAACGGGACAATCTCAAATACCCTCGCCACAGAAACACCAGCTATTCAGGGCTAAGAGCCATGAGGATTAAGCCACGAACAAAACTATGCATCCAAATGCACGATGTTTTAGACAAATATACACAACAAGCTCGAATTATTTTCACTTGAGTGCTAAGACTGCTAGAAAACGAAAAAGCTTTAAAAATTCTGCTGCACTTATTTCGTTGTTGTTTTACATAATTAACGGGACCTTTGGACCACTTAAATGCTTCATCATCGCCCATTTAACAAACACAAAAAGATGCCTCTTGCTCCGGAGAAAGCCGCTTGGCACCAGCGAGAAAACAGCCCGATTCATCCCAAACAAAGGTTAACAAGTGGCAAGCAAAAGCAAAGCGCTAACGGAACGCTGTCCTGGCCGCACCAGCCCCCAGACGACACGGAGCGTTAGCTGGATGCATTCCCGGCCGATGCCCGGACACACAGCCTGACTGCCCGGCTATGGATCCCACAGCCACGAGCCCGCTGGATGAGCAGTGTGTCCGCTGGATGAGCAGTGTGCCCGCTGGATGAGCAGTGTGCCCGCTGGATGAGTAGTGTGTCCACTGGATGAGCAGTGTGTCCACTGGATGAGCAGTGTGTCCGCTGGATGAGCAGTCTGCCTGCCAGCAGAGAAGCTGCGGGGCCAGGGCGGCCCCAGGGCCCTTCCACGAGGGAAAAAGACCGCTGGATTTCAGGTGACATAAAGGAGCTTCCAGCCGCGTGCCGGCGCCCTCGATAGAAGCGCTGTTGAACTCCCAGGATAACCAGAAGCGAAGTCGGAATTACAAGGACAGGAATAGCAAAGTGTTACCGGCGTGTATAAGCAGTTCTGGTGTTACTAAGCTCCGACACATGATATGGAAAACACACCAGTCTATCTGAAATTGTCTCTAATTAAAATCGGTAAACACTGATTGCCAGAGAATGAGCAATTGATATAAACAGACATTCCCCCGTATTTTCACATGCACAGAGGATGATTATTCACACACAACTCCACCGATTCTATTTCAGCATCCTTCATTATGGACCCAAAACTGAATCCACACTCTGAAACAATGGAAAAACTGCTAAGAACGCTGCCTGCCAAAAGGGCTGGGAGTGGTTTTAGACCCTAATTATTTGTTTCTTCCATCATACTACTTTTGCTGTTAGTTTCAGTGCTATCAGCCGCAATTACAAGCATAAAATATTGTAATCCTGTTTACAACCCAACACTACAACAACCATAAACTCACAAAGCACTGCAGTACAAGTTACTAACCAAACACATATATATACAAATCGCTACAAATCTTATCTAGGCTTCACTGTTGATCATATTTCTGCTGAGTTTTCTTTCTAAAGCTCTGCTTTTCTGATCTCGAAAATGAAACACACACTGGCCTGTGCCAGACTGAACGCCACTGCTTCCTCAGTCACTAACAAGAGATCTGACAGCATAATTCCAAGGGACTGCCAAAAACTGATTTGGGGAAAAGAAAGAAGAGGATCAAACCACCCCACCACCTATGCGCTATTTTAATACTCCAGTAGCTGGACAAACAAATCAAAGACCTCCACGCTCCCAGTCCTGTGCACCACTTCTCTGATTTACAGCCTCAGGAACGAACAGATCTAAAGATTCCAAACACAGCCTCCTTCTGCAAAAGCAAAGGGAGGAGATCATTGCTCAGCAAAGGGAGGAGATCATTGCTCAGTCTGCCTCTACAAACTCGGGTCCCCCAGGACAGAGGGCTGCAAGGCACCTGAGTGCAGTAACAAGGAGCTGCGTGTGCCACTTCCTCCCTGAAGGCTGACCATCCTCAACACCTCCCAGTAAGGCTTCTTTTGCAGTAAAACACAGGCTTACAGAGGGTTTGAAGACCACTTTGCTTTTTATATCCAGCTTGGTAATGGATCATCTTCTACCCTGCCCCCTGCAATCGCTGTCTGTACACCCTGCTGCAGGACACAAGTGCTGCAGCTGACAGGCTCGTGCCCACCAACCTCAGCAGGAAGGGACAGCCTGCCACGTCACACAGCAGCAGCACAACGCGATCTGAAGGGTCCTGCCTTAAGGACAAGCACCTGTCCCTCACCTCTGTACGCAGCCTGGAAACCGGGGAGATCCCTGACCCCAGCGAGGAGCCGGTGCTCTCACAGGGCACAAGGAGCGGCCATGCACAGGCTCGGGGCTTACAATAATCAGGAGCAAGGAATGCAAGTTGCTGAACAAACCCAAATGCTATTATTTGACGTCCCACACCCCTCCAGGCATTCCCACCCATGCCTTTTGTAGTGCAGACCAAAGCATGGGCTAGAAACAGACCGTGCAATTCCTTTCTCTGCTCGAGATAAGACGACAAGTTCTCCTCTCTTCCAGCACAATGCCTCACAGATGTCTCATAGCTTGTGCTTTATTTCACCTACTGGTTTATTTTTCTAACCCACCTCTCATATAAGGCAGGTGGTATTCTGGATGAGAACACCGTAAGAACTGCAGCATTGATTGAAATCACCTCGAGACCCTGCTTCTAACAGAGGGCATGAAAAGATAGCCAAGGGAAAGTGGAGGAGCAGTACCATAAGCACAAGATTCCCAAATACGGCTGTTCTTCCTAATGCTCCACACTCACTCAGCTCAGAGAAAAACTGTTGGCTGCAGGTTCGAAATAATCCTTGGTGGCTTTCTCCTCCATAAACTTATTCAGCCGCTCTTTAAGCTGTAAGCATTCACAATACCCTCTGGCAACAAGTTTCGTAAGCCTGGTGCCCATTGCACAGAAAGCCTGGCTTTGGCTTGCTCCGAACCTGGCGCTAGCTGTATTTATGCAGGTGTTAAAAGTTTTAGGTTTTATTACACTTCTTTTAATAACTTGCTCGGAGCGTATGAAGGTTACAGGCTTGCAGTTCTCAGCTTTCCCCAATACGTTCAAAACAGTGACATTACGAGTGCCACCTTGCACACCAGAAACACTTTAGACAAACACTGAGATCATGAGTAATTCACCTTTTTCACTCTTGACCACCTTCAGTAAATCTGGAAAACCCTATCTCATCCTGGAAACGCGCTAGTGCTGCTTTTCCTTCTGTTTGCTTTACCTCTTCCACGTTTGTTTCATCTATAGACACAGCCTTAAAGTCCCCACCAAGAAAGCTTTCTGCAGCACAAATCTCTCTCCCAGGGATGTGTTCACCCCTCCGCTTGGCTTCCACCTCCCCTGCTCCACCTCTCCTGAGCTGTACAGCTCAATTACTGACTGAGAATTCGGCCAGACCTTCAGTTATCCTCTATAATAGTTTTAAGCACAAGGATTTTACACAGGGGCAGGAAAAAGAAAAGGCAGCTTTAAAGGTAATTGCTTTTAATGGAGATAATCATCTCCTCTGACCATTGTCTCTTCTTGTTTTACTAAGTGAAGCCAGTGAAAAATATCTTTGCATTTTGTAAAGTTTTATTTGAAGTCTCAGCCCTCCTAGAATCACTCGCATCATCCACAGCTGAATAACTGGATTGCTTATTTTTGCTGCAAGGAATGAGGGAGAGGTGGAAGACTTCAGAACCTTCCAGCCAGCAGCATGAGAAGATTGGCAAGGCCTGGCCACTGTTCAGGTCCTTACTTTGTTGTTGTTCTTCATTCTTTACTCAGAGGTTGGTGAGGCCCTGGCACTGCTGCCCAGAGAGCTGTGGGTGCCCCATCCCTGGAGGTGCCCAAGTCCAGGTTGGATGGGCCCTGGGCAGCTGAGCTGGTGGGGGGCAGCCAGCCCATGGCAGGGGTTGGGGCTGGGGGAGCTTTTCCAACCCAAGCCATTCTGTGACCCTATGACTGATCCTGGGATTCTATGATTCCATGATTGTGTCACTGCCATTCCTCTAACCAGAGTTAAGAAAAGGCCCACCAGGTCTCCTGGTCACAAGCCACAGTCATAACTGTTGAAAGCAGCTAGGAATCATCAAAGAGTACACAGAGACTTTGAAACTGCTGCAGAAAACCTGCCAGATGGCTCCATTCTTCATGGTCACATTCACATCCTCTTCCCTCTACAAGGTCCCAAAAAGAAGATGAGCCTCACAAAAACCTTTTAATGTTACACATCTCAAATTTCATCCAAGCTTTTCCTCATCTATCCCATGTCTGTTCATTGCAGACAGCTCCAGTGCTCTCCCTTCTCTTTTGTCCTACCAGCCCACCTCCAGATGTCCCATCCTGTGAGATATAACCCTATGTAAGTCCTCCCATTGGGCACTCATTGGGCAACCAAGAAGCCTTAGCCCACGACTGGCCAAGTCATTACCAGTTTTAAATGGTTGGGTTTAGACCACTGGAAACAGGGACTTCCACAACATGTTTTAATTCACTACCACAATACAAAGGCTAAAGAAAAATGAAAGCTGGGGAGTGGGGAGGCGAGGGTGGCACACCAGTTCCAGTTCACAGCAATGAGTAGACACTGACCTTCTGCAAATGAGACTTGCTTACTACATGACTTATTTGTAGCAAAAACACCAGAGATCTTTTCACGTCCTTCTCACCTTCAGCTCTGATGTAAGGGTTTGCTTTTGCCTAACCGATCTGACACACATTCATGGCACGAGTCTCGTCCTGGGGGGCATCATGTGCAAAGTGTGCAAATGAGAAAACCTACAGAAACCTATAGAAATGCCACCTAAAGAAGAGAAAGGTGCTGCTTTTAACCAGCATCAATTCTCTTTTCAGTATTCTGAAACTCAGTAGTATTTTCACGTAATGTTTAACAGTGATGTTGAAGGGCTCTTGGAGACCAGAAGGTCGTGGGTAAAACAAGTACTCATTACAATTTGATTCTACTGAGAATAAAATGGATGGAATTGCCTGGAATATTTTTGGAACAAAAGGAGTTTCCAAGTCACAGCATTTTGGCAGGATCGCGTCAGCATGCAGACACACACCTCATCTCTGCAAGCTCTTCCTTAAGATGAAAAGACCAGAAACAAATGAATTTGAATAAGAACGTATTCCAAACAAACGTATTCCAAACTTAACTAGGAAAATTCCTGTTAGTTTTCTGTTGCAGGAAGCAAATTTCAGCCAGGAAACATGAGGTAAGACTTTTTGTATATGTACTTAGTATATTAAAGAACCTCACTCGAATATTTGTATGCAATTTTAAACATAAGGCTTGCAGAATAAGATATTAAGAACAATTACTTTGCATTAGAAAAGATTACTTATTTATAAGTATCTTTTAATCTGAACAATTATGGTTCATCATGCACTGCTGCTGCTATCAATATGCAATTTATTTAGAATACGTTAAATATTCTATATATTTATCTATAATGAATCAAGTTTCCATGTTAAAAAAAAAAACACCCGGATTGGTGATTTTTCTTCCCCCCCCAGTGCCTATGGGCTCTCAACCTCTCTGACAAAGTCAAAGCAATGAACACAATTAAAAGATCGATTTCTATTGGCAGTGTCTACATTCTTTTGGAAAGCAAAAATATGGGACAAATGACAGAAAGGAAGAAAGCAGGGTGATTTCAAAGTGATTGTAGGAGCCATACCAATCTGAGCAGTTTATCAACAAAAAGGACAGCACTTTTTTTAAGGTAGTTTTCTGCTTTCACGTTGGTGCAGCGCTCAGAAAGCCCCAGCAGCAGCCCCAGCCCTGCAGCCGCTCGCACCATGCTCAGCTCAGACAAACCCAATGGCAGGTCACAATTCTTGGATTAACACTGCAAAGGAGTGAGTTATGCCTGCTGTCAACAGGTCTGTATTTTTGTTGGTTGGCTCAACTCCTTGATCTCCAAGGAATCACCCCAAAGATCAGAGGTGGAAAGAGAACCGCAAGAGCAAAAAATAGCTAAGCAGAAGAATTACTTGTTGGGAACGTGCAGTTTGGCATACAGGTGTTTGTCTGCAAGTGTATTAAGATTGCAATGCTGTTTTATTTTCAAGTTCCTTTCTAGCCTAATCAGGATAAATTTAAAAACAGGCCTTCAAACAGCCCACTAATCTAATTGAACTGGTTCTCCTGACAATTAAATCATCAGCCATTTAAAGCTTTCTTTTTGTCACTCTCCTGGAAGCAAACAAAGCGAAACAGACGATTTTATACTGCACAGGTTGTTGCAATATCTGTTTCTTGAGCCACAAAAGCAAAAGCAGAACTCAGCTTGCACTGTGCCACGAGGGCACTTCTCTGCTCAGACCATGTTGGACTGCTGCTGGCAATGGAACTGGCTGAGGAGAATTCCCTGTTCTGTGTGGTTACCAGCAATTCCTTTCTGGTATGAGCACCACAGCAGTGCCATTCTTCATGCCACAACTTAACTCCCCTTGCTCTGCAGAACTAAAGAACAGAGAAGTCTCTGGTACCAAAATAATCACCTGAAAACTGATTTTGATAATCAGTGCAATTTATGTAAGACAGGTCCCCTACAATATTTGAGACATAATAAGAAAATATGAAAAAATAAGAATTACTTTGTAAACGATCCCAGCTCTGTGTGAGGGTCTCTTACATTGGCTGAAATACTGCGGTGTTTGGGTTGTTTTTAAAACAAAATCAGCCCTGATCCTGTTGCATCTCCCTTCCTGTAGGCATAAAGGGTTGCTATGTCACACAGGCATAGCTCAGCCCCTTTTCACCACCAGAGTTTGCAGATGAGGCCCACATGCAGATGTCCACTCCAAAAAGGCAGAAGGGGGTTCTGCATTAGCACACGTGTAAGTATGGACCTGCTGAGATTCACCGCAACAGAAAAGCAAGCACTGACAGCCCTGGTTGCAGTAGCAAGAGTTCCAACGACACAGACTAACTCGTAAGTTGGGAAATCGGGCAGGTGAGGAAGCCGTGAATATCAGCGGTGCCCAAGAGACGTCAAAAGCACTGTGCAAACCTGTATTGTCTTAGAAATGCATTGTTCTGCTTCAAATCGCAAACCTCTTCAAGTAACACAATTCATACCCTCACATCCACGTCCTAACACCAATCAGCAAAAGCTCTTGTGACACTGAAGTGCCCCGTACTGAAAAAGTAAAGATCAGAACGCAGCCATTCGTGTGAGTCTTTTGCAAGGACTGGGTTGCAGTGAGAACTCTGTTTTCTGGTATGCCACATATCCAGCATCTAAAACCCCTTCCTTGCTGAAGTGGAAAAAGACCAAAAGGCAGTCACAACATTCTGCAACTCATTTCTGGAAAAAGAAACAACTATTTTTTTCCCTTTTAGCTGCAGTGTAACATTTTGTTCTAGCTTTTTGTGGTTTGTTGGGTTTTTTTATATATATACATGAGCTTATATTAGCAAAAATCAGAAGTAGGAAGCTGTTTCATATCTAAACATTTCAAGATAAGAGAGATTTTCTTCCTCTTAGATGCAAAAATTCACCATCAGCTCCGTTTCTTTTCCCATCAGAACTTCAAATTTGACTATACAGAAGCAAAAGTAGCCCTCAGATTCTCAATTCCAAATGCCACTAGAAGACCTGTTGCCATTTCCATTCAGGGGAAAAAAAAAGTCCCCTCTCACATCTTGTCTAACCTTATTTGTCGGGTTAAGGGAATTCAGTGAAATAATTCCCACACAAATGCCAACGTTGCAAGGAGCATGCCTTCCAAATTCTAGTTTAACAGATCCAAGATGCACGCACTCCGAAGATGCTGCAGCCTGGACCAAGGAAGATCAGCCACTGTGCTTCAGTTACCCCATTCAGCACTCCGCTCCAGCTGTCCTTCCATGCACTCGGCAGTGAGCTCGGGCAATTTGCTGTGTGTTTTTTAACACTTGGCTCGCATCAGAGACTGCAGACAGAACTGAGTAACACAGTTATCGTTTTACAAAGCAGTTCCATAAAATTATGGCCCAACAACCATTCCAGAGATTCGAATTATAAAAATAAAAGCATCCACAGAATAAAAACGCCGAGATCATTAAACTCCACTGTGGTTGGTGCTTTTTCAACAAGATTAACAACATCTACATAACCTGAAGATACTTAAGCACAACTATTGCTGCATGAACTGCTAGCATCCCCTGGTTGCACACATTGCAGCCGTGTCTGTGAGAGGTATGTCATCCTGCTGCTCAATGGAGTTGGCGTCCTACTACTTTTAAAATGATGCTGAAAAGACTAAAAATGAAACAAATGTCTGCTTTTCTTCATTAAACAAACAAACAAACAAGAAGTTCTGAGTGTACAAAGCTTTTCCACTGAAAGCTCTGAGGTGGCATTTCCTTCCATTTCCCCACGTGGAAAACTCTTCCATGCAGAAGGCTCCTTTTAGCTCCCATGTCAGATTTCAGGAACCACTGCCCTCTCTGCCCAGCCCTTCCCCTTGGAGATGGGTGTGCACCCAGCAGAGCCCTGCTCCCAGGAGCTCCCAGCACACACGTCAGATTGCACATTCATACATGCCGTGGAACCAGTTTTCTACAACCTTACAGTATTTTGAAAACTCCCTTTGTGCCAAGAGCGGAATCAGAGCTCCTTTCTGTATATGTGAGGGCCCTGCTTTTTGTTTGTTTGGTATTCTGCCTGGATTTTACTGTATTCTAAGCCTTGCTATGAAGTGCCTGTACATCTGTATTGCACGTATTTTTTTGCCCTCCTTGGAATCCACGCTTGTGTTCCTCTGCAGCACTGAGGACGCCCATCCAAATTCCTCTTCTCCCACCTCAGTACAGTTCCCCAAGTTCCCACATTTCTTCAGTTAAAAAGCTCAGACTATGGTCTTTCGGCCATCAACGAGCTCCTCAAACCTACACATGACAGAGATGTTTTTAAGCAAGTAAGCACCAGTATAAATTTGACTCTTGGTGACAATGTTCCCTATTTGCAAGACCTGGCAATGTGGCACCTGAGACTCTGGAGTGGCACTCACTACTACTGCAGCAAGGCACAGACATAGAAAAGCAATGGAAAAGTGGGGCAGCTAGAACCCTGTTTGGGTTGCCATTACAAGACACCCCCAAAATGGGATGGACCTCCAGCAGTCCCATTCTGCTCTCATCCCTGTTCTCACCAGTGCTGCATCCACCCCATGCGCAGAGCCAGGGACTGCAGCCACCTCTTTTCCATCACAGAGCAAAAATTCCCAGTGCTGAGGGAGCTCTCCCTTCCCACCTTCATCCTCTCCCTCCAAGAGAAAAAAAACTGACCTAGTACTTGATCTAGCAGCTGGCAACCCTGCCTGTGGCAGGAGAGTTGGAACCTGTTGATCCTTAAGGTCCCTTCCAACGCAGACCATTCTGTGATACAATTCTGTGAGAAGTCCGCAGCTAGAAGGATCCTTTCGAAATGTCTCATTTCACAGAAATATTTCATTTTCAACAAACCCATTCTTATTGTTCATTAGTGTACAACCAGCTTTTTATTGCAAAATAGCACTTAGCAAGAAATAGTTCTTTTGCAGATTTCATTCTTCTGCTATTTTTCACCCAGCTCGAATGTATACACACAATAAATAAGCTATAATTTTGGTTCTAAAACAGCTGTCATCTCTTATGAGAACTTGCTGCTCACAAGCAATGTTTGTTGCACATTTAATCTTATAAAGATATAATACCCGTAATTATGCTATTGTTATTAAGGCAATCATAACAGATACCATATGGACTTTAAAGTGGCTTCGAGTACAATTTTTAACAAACACAGCATCACTCAGTCATTGTGCAAGAAAAATCCATGCTGCAAACTGCACGCTATTGGTAACACACATAGCTTACTATTTTATTTTTTTTTACACGGTATGTACTGAGAATAACAATGCAGCTCATAGCTTCTATTGATATCTCACTTTCAAAGCCTCTCCAGACTCATTGCACACCATGTTTTTAATATAACAGGGACTGCATGCCAGAATTCAATGCTCCTGCAAATATGCCAACTTGCAGCTACTTTCAAAACGAGCCACTCACCAGGAATTAGTGCCAGGCTAAATCAATGGCACATTCAACTGGATGTTCTAACTCAACAAACTGAATTATACGCTATATACAGTCCTTTTGTGCACGTCTGTCTTTTTTGCATCTTTATCAACGAAAGCTGAAAAGGCCAGAAATGAAGTTCCAGAAGGCTGTCAATTATCCAGCCAGGGATTAGCAGAACAGGAAGCAGTTTTTTCTACCTGCACATTAAATGCTAGATTCATGCATCAGAATAAATTCCGCACTGCCTTAAAGCCATCAGCCCCTCCCAAAGCCCATCACTGCGCAGGGCTCAGGGTGGCGGGATGCTCCCAGCAGCACCAGCAGCCCACGAAAGAAACCAGGGCTCTGATCTCACTGCTTCTGAAATAAACCCAGCACCCACACCTGCCGCACACACAGTTTTCTTTTTTTTCTGCTGTTTTTTTTTCCTTCGATTTCTTTCTTCCTCTCCCTCCTGTTGCTCAGCCATCACATGAAACTTGTTGGGTTTTTTTTTTTGAGGGGGGGGGGAGGGAGGTGTTTTTTAGAAAGAAGCTTCCCGGTTGCACACTTGAGGAACACTTGGTGCTCCTACTGCAAAATGAGGGCTGTCCCAGTCAATGCACCTCAACAAGTAGAAGGTAAGCAAGAGCAGTAACTGAAGCACTGGAGCTGTGACTGTGATAGGGGACAGAGCAGCCCATCCTACCCTCCCGTCAGACCTAAACATTCATTCATAGAAAAAAATCTCTGCGGCCTGATTGTGTCCCATTTATAAAATCTTCCTACGCATCACCCTTTCAGCCAGCTGCAGACGTTAACCAGTTTCCCATTCACATCTGAAACATGCAACAGCCTTATGAGTGGCGGGCACTGATGCCATGTGCTATTGGGCCCCTCCTGCAGAACCGGATTCCTTTATCTATGACAACCTCAGAGGCACATGTCTAATTTCACCTGGCTCTACTGTTCAGGGATAGTATATTGTATTTATTTCAGTATGGATTATGCACAGCGCCTTAGGTGCTTACACTATGGGCATTTTGTAAGTGTAAACTTGATTGATTGGTCACAAGACTGCTTTGGATGGCTGTAAAATGGAATTGGCCCCCAGCCACAGTTTGCTCAGCGCAGATACACTGTAGGACAGAGATAACTTAACATTTTGAGAATTCATAATGAATATGCTAAGAAGTATTACAAACCCCTATTTGTATGGTTGACACTATACATGCATTTCTAAACAGTTCTCAATAGCTGTGCATACTACAACGTATAAGAGAATTCTGGTTGGATATTTATCAGCAAAAAAACCTTATGAAAATGTGTTTTCAATAACTGGTGTGAAGTCAGCCCACTCTCTGCTGATTAGATACAGTCACAGTTCAGAAACAGCCCTATTCAGCGTGGTAGGAAGCAATCACTCCCTGTATGAAGGCTTGAATTGAGAGCTTCATGCTTTATGCTGAATGACTAAATGCAAAAAGATCAAGAAGACCGCATTAATTGCCATCTTCAGCTCAAATGGAAAGAAGAAATCTAAAATTTAACTCAACATCTTCACCTGCACTCTCTTTGTACGGCTTTTACGAGCCCCATTTCAAAAAGTCCACTTTGGAAGATGAACCCGCTAGAGTAATGCTGTTTTACCAAAGCACAAAAGCACCAAAATCCCAAGGAACTAGGATTTTTCTGTAAAGCACACAAGGGTAATGCCTAGATTGGTTATTGTATACAGAATGGTCTCTTTGTACCATTTTGCACTTCACTTTCATGTTACCTGTACTGCAGTGGCTGACGCAGACAACACCCAAACAGAAACCCTCATGTAAGCTGATGTACCTCCTCTTGAAATCTGGTCTTCAGGAGTATTAGTCTCGATGAGAGCAGGGCAGTCTTTAAAGCTGCTAAGTAATCAGCGTGCCCACGTGTGAGATTAAAGGAAGGCAATGTTGTGGTTTTCCTTAAGTCCCCAGCATAACTTTCTAGGACTCTGCCATTTCCTCACGGTGAGCTGATAAGGAGAAAGCCAACCACGGGATGGATATCCTCTGTACTGTTCCAGCTGCGTGGAGCACTATCTGCAAATAATATTCAAGCCAACACACTTGTGTTTAGAAGTGAAACTCTCTTGTTTTAATATATCTGTATATTTTTATCTTTAATACGTAACGACATTACCACTATTTTCATTTCTAATATTTGAATCCTACATTTTTAAAATGCTGTGCAGCTGCGTTAATATTTGATTTCAAAGAGATCAGGCTGAGCCTGATGTATTTTTTAAATTCTTTTACAAAAGAGGGTCTATTCCTAAAGCACTGTGTAAAATGTATATTGTCTGGGTTCCCAAAAAACATTTGAGAAAGAATTTAATCTTAATCTTTTATGCTTTAGACGATCCTTCCTATATTATCTCAGACATATAAACTTTCTTTATTGCTAGTATAAAGCGAAATCAGACAATTTAGGCAACACTAATAAGACTTCTACAACATTTATAGAAGAAAATTATATTAAATAATTTAACTGACACATATTTTAAGGCAGCACTCTGAAACTAGAATTTCAGCCTCATATCCAACAATAAACTAAAGACTGAAGCAATACCCATCCAATGAACACCGTATTTCTTTCTCTGGTGTTTCATGAATACGTGCGTTACATTTAAAGAAGCAGACCACATCTATGCACGCAGCCAAACTCGCTCACGCAGCAGCCGGGGAACCAGGGAGGATGGGTACGGATGGGTACGCTTTTTCCCCAGGCTTTCTAAAGTCTAAAGAAGAAACTCCCATTTTGAGAGCAGAGGAGCTGGATGGCCTGCCTTGTGCTACTACCCAGCACACGAGCAAGCCAGAAGCATTGGCAGCAGCCTTGGGACAGGAGAATGCTTTCTTTGAACAAACATGCCATGAGCAGATGGAAGATATTGAGTGTCATAATGCAAGAGTAGAAGAATTTGACGACATAAGGAATATTGCCTTCAGAGGAGGGCTAGCTGCGTACTTTGGAGGGAGCCTTACTTCACTGTACTGATGTATATGAGTCTGATTATAATCAGGCTCTAAATCTTTGACGTACAATTTGACAAAACTCAACCAACAGCAAAGCAGCACTTCTCCAAGCCAGGTACAGGCGTCTCCACCAATTCTGAGTCAATTCAGAGAGGAATTCTGAATCTACAAGAGCATATGCTGCATTTTTTCCCCACAATACAGTCTGAAATCATTTCCAGGTCATGTCTCCAGAAAACTCTCTTGGCCAACACCAACACAGCTTTGTGTTACACCTTCTTCCTCTCTGGGGTCCCAACACCAGCATACAGATACCCTACAGACCGACTCACCAAGGCACACGCTCACCTTTAAGCACACACAGCCCCGGCTGATGGCAGTTACCCACGCTCAGTGGCTTGCTGGATGTGGCCCATGGGTGCTTCCCCATCAGCAGCACTCAGCGTGCCGCGGGCCATCTGCGCGCTAAGCCGGTCAGTGAGGATGGTGCAGGAAGATAACAGAGAAGATTCAGAACGATGACGGTGCACTATGACGGTCCTCTGAATCACCACAAGAGTGGCTTACCAATAATTAAAGAAAAAAGGGCTTTGGAGAGCAATGGCAGCATTTGCTTGAGGTCCTGTTGTTGACAGGCACCTGAACACGAATAACTGTGATCCAACTACTGCAGCCCTGGTTACCAGGGAAGTCAAATGTCACTTGGTGGACTGCACAGCTGTTATTACTATATTTTTAATTTAGCTTCCCTAATTCATGTTGATTTTTAAGGTACTCTATTTAACGGTTATGGCCAGGAAACAAATTTTTCTCGTTTCAGCAGAAAGCACCTTTTAGCAGAATGGCAACGCCACTTCTTCAGTATCGTGAGCCAGCAATTAAGTAGGCATCATTTATACCATCCCTGCTATCAGTGTGTGGGACAGCAAAATGCTTCCAGGAAACTGTAGGATTTTGTGCTTTCTGTCTAACAAGAAAGCCTAGGAGAGGTGGGCCACTGTAGTTAGATGTCATTTACAAAATGAAACGTGGCACTTGACAAAGAAAAGAATATCTTCTGGGTAGGATGCTCGCTGAGAAGGTCTCATCTCCCGAAGCACCAGACACAAACATCCTTTCCCGCTGCCACTCAGACAACTGACAGCTCATGCAATTTCATATTAACAGACACTACCAAAATTAGAAAAAATAAATATACTGGACTGTCTGGGCTTGTGCACTACACAAATGCCCATCAAGGCGAGGACAAGGTTAGCTTTCTTACAAAAACTAAGAAAGTGCCTTTTTTAAGTTCCCATCAGAGATATCCTTCCACAAAACTCCCCACCTAAGTAATACTCTATAGCCTGAAACCACCAGAAATGTATGTGAATGTATGTGAAATGTATGTTATTAAAAAAAAATGGTATAAAGTCCATTACAAGAATGAGGGTGGGTTTTCTTCAGCTATAGGCTCACACAGTTCTGTCTGAGGGGCATTTATGGGGAAGAAAGAAGCTGTAACCTTAAACCTGACACGTTCTCTTCCACAGCCAAGCTCCTGCCAGGCCCTTCCCTTCCTCCATTCATACAGGCCTCAAGATGCTCTCTTTGATTTAAGAATTAATCTCTGTAGATCTGGTCTTGGAATCTCAAAATCTGTACTCTGATGGACCCGGCGTGGTGAACAAAGCTAAACCCCGCAGCCTGGAGGGCAGCAGCCAGCCCAGCACAGAGGAGCAGCTCTGCCGTCTCTCAGTGCAGTTTGCCCCAGTGCCCCCGTTCCTTTTGGACCAACACTTTGACTTTGGGGCCAAGTACAAAAACCCCATATACTCGGCCCGGCTGCTGGGGCTGCGGGTCTGAAGCTAGGCTGAAAGCTGTCATATCTGCAGGGAGTGCAGCAGGGAGTGCAGCCAAGTGTTCGTGGGCTCCCAACAACTTTCTCACTATTTGCCCTAAAGGACAAGCATGCTCCAAAACTGTCATGATGAACTCGGGCAAGGGGGAAGAGCTGAAGAGAGCAGAAGCATCCTAGTAGAAAGAAACATGCGGTTGGTCCCAAGATGCACTGCAGGAGGAACAGTGCAAACTGGAGCACAGGGAGTTCTGCTCCTTCTCTGTCCCTGCAAAGCAGAGCCCTGCCTGCCTGCCAACACCAGTGCTCCACAGCACCAGTAAGGCAATTATTTCCAATTAGGAGTCAAGTCAGCATTTTGGTTCAGCTCTACCAAGCCATGTCCCAGCCTCCAAGCCACGGCGGCTGTAGGAAGGAGGTGATTTATCAACAAAAGTGTTCCACAGGACGAGGAGACCATGGTTTGGATGAGCGTTACTTACTGCTGCTGTTTTCTCATCCTGGCTTATCAGAATGCAGTCACTCACCCCTGTGATAAGCATCTTAATGACAGCATCTGCATGCAGCTGGCCACTGCCATGGGGGAAGGAACCCACCCCAGAAAGCCCCCATCCTAGACAAGAGATTGAAGATTTTTACATGGCAGGTTTCTAGTTGGTAATATGTATTTTTTTTCCAAATATACCTAAAGTACAGGTGTATATTGAGTACCTGAAGGGCAAAATGGAGCACCTGGAGAAAAACGCATGGGGAGGGCACAGGGCTGAGCTGCAGGGACGACACACAAGAGTGCTTCTACGGTTAAAGATTTCACAAACAACTGGTGGGACACACAGTAACCCGCTAATCCTTGGAACTGGCATTCTGCCTGTGTGGAGAGAGAGCAGCTGGTGGATCTGACGTCAGTCTCTGCATCCAAAGCAGGAACTCACTGTAATGAAACCACTGCCCACATTGGGAAAAAAGAGATTGTAAACTCGATCAAAAAAAAAAATATCGGGATTTCAACATGTTATGTGCTGCATTCAATTACTTTCATGCAAATAAAATGAACCGCACAGTATCACACTTAACTCGGCAAAAAATAAAATAAAAATCAAAGCCATCATTTGGATTCTACCTGGTAGTATAAGAAAAAAAACGGATTAAGCAATTACAAAACTCCCATCTCCCTCGGTTCGAGAAGCAAAAATCTAAGACCTTAAGTGGCAAAAAAAAAAAACTCTGTTCAAGAACCCCGAGGTGCTCTGCAGAACAACTCAGACTGGAAAATACAGACAGGCAAACGAGCCCCCGAATTCCAGGCCCAGCAGCTCTCCCAGCCCGGCAGAGCACAGTGCAGCACCACGCACAGCTCTCCCTGCCCACCTCTCCTTGGGGGCTCTGAGCATCAAAGCATGCTGACCACCTCCCTGTGCTATGATGTGCTCTAGAGCGACGAGAGCTGCTCTGAAAGTAATGCCTCCTGTTTTATCACGTTGGCCCACAACATCTGGGCGGCCATGAAGATTTTCACAAGGGCGGCACTCAGGCTCTTGTTTGTCGCTGGCAAAAATGCAGAGCTAATGGTGGTGACTGGTGAAAAATAGCATTTGGCAGCTGAGAAGTTGCTCTGTCAGATACGGTTATTGTGCTCTTTGTATCTGATTTAGTTTCTATGGAAATAAATAGGAGGCATTACTTGTGGAGCAATCCACATCTTTTCCTGACCAACTGGTTTATAGGATTTGTTCCCTTCCTTTAGAAACTACAAGGAAAATAAAAAGGCTTTGAAGCACATGGGACCTTTTAATCTTCCTCTTGGCTTCTTGCTATTAATTAGCAGGGGAAGAAATGGCCACCTGTGTAATGGCAGCGTTGGGCACACAATGTCCCTGGATCTCACTGCAGGAATGCAAGGCTGATCTCGTGGCCAAAATCCTTTAAGGGTTTCTGGGTGAAGGGATGGCTGAGAGGCATGAGAAGGGGGGAACAGGGAAGACAGAAGAGGAAGCAGGCAGGTTATTACATCATTTGATTTGCTCCATAAGCAGCGTATGCATAAACATCAGACTTCTGGTCATATCATCTCCTATTGACTTTCAATGTCAAATATCCTCCACTTAGAGAGAAAACATTTTCTTTTGTTTGTCTTTAGCAGCCAGACCTGTAAAAATAGCTCTGGAAAGTCAGACTGTTCTGTTCATGCATCATCATAGGACTAACTAAATAGGAATCCTCACTGAAGACAGCGGGTACAAGCTTTGCCACTGCTCTTGAGTGAGGAAGAGAACATTTAGTGGAGCAGGACTCGGGAATCTCGTGCCACTACGGCTGGAGTGGGAGTGAAAAAGCAGAGAGGGGCCATATGAGATTGGAATATCAGAGGAACACAGCTCCAATTTCTCCCCAACTGGGGGATCTCTAAGGCCTCACATGTCTCCTGCCAGCCCCACCACCACTTGGCCACGTCTTGCTGTGCTGTGACCTCAATGCCTTCCTCCACAGCAGCAGGAGCTCTGCAAACATGGCTCTGAAAGCACACGGTGCATTAGGAAAATCCTCGCTGGTCTCATCAGGTGCTCCTGCTTGTTAACCCTCTGCTAGTTCTCTTGTGCATCACATGTCCAAATGTCAGGGAGCCGAATCCCCATTTGTGGAAGGAAATTGCGCTCAAACAGGATCCATACGGCTTGATTCAAGCTCCAAATGTCCCAATGCTGAGCCCAACTCTCCTAAATGTTCCAAATCCTCACAGATTTTCTGTGCAGCCATAAGAACCAAGCACTGGAACTAAATCTGCTTCACTTTCTCCACATTCACAGCTCCAATGTCTTTGGTAAGCCAGTATGCTGCTGTTCAACAGCGCTGTAAATAATCTGCTGAAAACAAACTTAGAAGTATGAATTATATTCAGCAACTCAAGAATAGTTGCTTGGGAAGTCACACACCATAGGGCCACTTGCCTTTTAATTATAGACTTCTGACAGTTTTGCTAACTTTGTCTCCCACAAGTGCCATAAGAGGGAAAGGGGAGAGATACCAAGTACGGCTTGCATTTAACAAATTTGTTTAGCGTGGATGACATTATTTCATGTTATATTCATTACAGTAATCTTGCAAAAAAACAATTTCCTGGCTTAGCATTCACAGAATTTTAGCATTCATGCTTTAATTATCTATAATGATTAACTATACCATTTAAATCATAATTTGAAACATTTCTGGCACTGAGAACAGAGGGCGCTTGACAATGATGTGATACAAATGGAACAAGATGCAAATGGGTCAATGAAACAACATAACGTGTCGGACTAGATGTCTGCACTGTATTTTTCAAACATTTATGTCTATTTTATGGATTGACACAAAGATGCATTGAAATAACAATAATTGTGTGCTGCCTATAGCACAAGGATGGCAGACCAAACTACCCACCTTGCCTATAGGGTGAGCTGGAGTTGTTCAGCAGCAAAACCAACTTAGTACGTTTGAAATGGGAATCTGAATACAAAACTTCCTTTTCAATGAAACATTTCAGGTGGAGGGAAAGTGCAATATGTTTTGGTTTTGAAGGTGCTTAAATGATCCTCCCACCTTTTAAAGAAGCCTAACCTCACCCAAGTGCTTATCACACTGCTCAGCATCAGGAGGTTTGCTGGGCTGTCCTGTCCCACTGCTCCCGAGGCTTGTCTGCAGAGCCCCAGCCTGTCATTAGGTTTCATAAGAAAGCTTCTATGGGAACAGAAAAGCCAAAGCTGGAGCCTGCCAGATGCTCACCATGCTCAGGAACACATCTGGCACCAGCACTGGGCCAACACTTTGCTCCCTGGCAGCATTCTGAAGCAGCTTAAGCAATCAGCCTCTGAATATATACAAAAAGAAGCTGATGATATTTCAGCCAGCACTGCATTCCACCCCAATTCCATAGCTTTCCTCATCCCACAGCACAACGACCTAAATTTCCCATCCTGTGGACCGGTTTCCTTTTGTTCCATACAAAACAAACACGAGTTGCTTTGCAATAAGCCACTCAATGCTTGTATAGTAAGGGACTATTTCCAAAAGAAAGGGACTATTTCCAATTTGCTCATTAAAATAGGCCACGTCCCTGGTAGACTAAACGCTAACTTGAGAAGTCTAAACAGATGCTGCTCCGGGAATAAATTTGTGGCCACACACGGTACAACCAATTGCTCCTGTGACATTACAGCGGGGAGATGCCACAGCTAAGGAGAACGGCAGCTTTGCTTCAGCCCCAAACAAGTTACAACAGCAGCAACACCGGCTCAGGGAATTTTTAACGAATTAATAACCAGCTAGGGTTAGTAGCCTGAGGGGAAGTCAAGGATTAAGCACTGTGAGGATAAACACATACAGCAGCTTCAAATAATGTGGTTGACTTCAGTTTAATCATTTTGTTTCGCTTTCAAAAAAACTTATGATCTCTAGACAGAAAGTATAATTCATATCTGCAAAAGAATATACACATACACATGCCCCAAGGCAAGAGCTGAAGAGATAAAAAAAAGTAAACATTTTCCTCCTACCAACAAAGGGCCCGCTTCCATTGGCTACAATTATATATGTAAAAATAAAAAAAAATAATAAAAAAAACATAAAACAGGCAAATACAACAACAATAACAAAGAGAAATATGTTAATAAAATAAAAATAATAAAAATATTAAGGAATGAATGGATGAGAAATAGGAATCTGGTCATCTAAGTGATCTCAAAGCTCATGACTTTCCCCAAAGAACCACCATGGCCATCCATCTACCACCACATTCACAGTTCAGGAGCAAGCTAGCACAGCACACGGCATGGGCTTCGTCTGGGGGCAGAACCAAGCTTTGCTGCTCCTGTAGCTTAGGACTGGGGACATCCCCAAACTGGGTCAGCACAATGATCTTCTGGCTAGTCTGGACGCAAGCTGTAAATCTACAAGACAATCTCTAACAAAAAGCAGCTCTTCTGCTTTTAATAAAAACAGACCATCATCCAACGTCAGGAAGCACTGAACAGAAGATAACATGCTTCAGCATCTCCCGAGTTGAGAAGTCTAACCTGCTGTTACACCAACTCAAAGAGCCCACTGTTGGAAGGTTTAACATGTAATCATCTTTGCACACCAACGTAAGAAAGAAGGCTGCTCTATCTGCATGACTTCCATCACTTAAGTCTAAATACAACAGATGACATTTGCTTCCTTTTTTAAGCAGTGAAAGGTCATTCCCTTTTATCATGGAAAAAACTTAAAGGACATCACAGAGCTCTGATTCTATTTAAAATTAGGACTCCTAAACAGAGTCTAGAAAATTTACAGTTAACACCTATGAAGAACCCAAGCTGAATCTTTCAGCCTACACCTTTCACTTACTATATACACCACAACTTGTAGAGTCAGTTTGATATTAGCATACAATGGAACAGTCTGTATTTTTAATCTCCAATTTATATTGATATGGTGACAAATATATTTACTATCAACAACTTACTTTTTAAACTACAGAAAAGAGGTAGGGATTTTAGACAGTAAACAGATTTAGATAGATTTCCATACCTGAAATATAATCTAACCTCAGTGAAGTCAGAGGATGCTTTGTCATGCACTGAATTAAAACCTCCCCGTAAGCTTTGTTTTGGTCATCCTTCCCTCAGGAACACAATAATTATACCCGTAGATGTTGTGTGATGAGAGCTGTTTCCAGTCAGAAGACTTCAATATGACTGGCACTTACTGATGCACCCAAAAAAAGCTTGGCACTGCACAGAAAGGCATCACCTGCCTCTCTGAGCACAGCCTTACAGCCCTGGCAGCTTCAGTCCAAGTTCCTACATGTTGCAGCTCATAGGGGGAATGCATTCCCTGTGGATGGAGGCAATATTCCTGCGTGACTATCACACAGACATGCTGGGAAGGCTGGTATTCTGAGAGCATATTTCCTTCTTGGTGAAGGAAAACACGCATAAGGAAAAGAAAAAACTCCTTGGAAGTTACTGAAAACAGAATGGCAAACTCAAAAAACTAAAAGGTACATAAAACTTTAAGAGGCCTTTCATTCTAATATGGAAAAAAAATAAAAATAAAAAATCAGAGTATTTTAGTAAAAGTTATTCTCACAACGGCTGGTGATGGACTACGAATGAATGCAATTCCGAGCACTGAGAGATGTTTTCATAGCCTCTTACGGATGGTGTACTTCTGAATATTGAGCTATATTCTTGCAATGCTTTTCTATCTATAAATTCTGCACTTAACGTAGAGTTATCTATTTGGTGAGCAGCAAAAGCACATCATAAAATGCATTTTATCATGTATATGTGACAGCCTCTCTTGCTCTTGAAGTATCTTCCAAATACTACCATGGTCTTGAAGAGCTCTAAAATAAACATCAAATCCCAACCAGAAGTCAGAACCCCTTTCCTCTCTAACAGTGCCCTGATCCCATACCTTCACACTGCTTTCCAATTACAAGCATCCAATCCAAGTCCAGAGTTCAGCAGAAATTACCTCATCAATTATCACTATCAGGTGCATCTTCTTTCTACCTCTGAGGAACAATTGGTCTTCTGCTCTTTCACCCTTTAGATAAAACAGTTTCCATGCCATCAGTCCTCTTTAGCAGATACAAAGCTGGCAATGTTATGGGGAAAGTAGACCCCTGTAGTAGATGCAGACCTCTACGTTAACTTTTCCTTCTGCCTTTATTGCTAACACCACCCAGCCTTCATGCTTCTCGTGCCAGCAATTCAGATGGTTAGCTGCTCAAAAAAATGCCAAAAGAGGACAAAAAACCCAGCCCACCTTTTTGCCAGACATCTGGTGCCTTCCCAGACACTTGAGCACCGGACTCCAGTGGAAACAGCTCGACTAAAACTGGTCTTACGACTACCCAGACCAAGTACAATATTTCATAATTGCGCGTTTTATGTCTTGTTCACATTTGTATAGTCTTTGCGTCTGGAAATTTCAGACCACCACGAACAGCCTGTCAGCTATCTTTCCACAGTGCTATCATTTCATCTTCCACAGAATTCTCTTTTTCCTAAGAACTCAGAAAACGCTGATTTCTCGTTAGGCAATGTAGCTGTCACATCAAAATACATTCAGTCATTTAAATTGTAACGCATGGCTCACCCCAAAATCTCTTTCCAAAGCGTATCTATCTTTGAATTGGTGACATTAAGCAGACAGAACTGCTGCCATAAAAAAAAAGCATCCATGCATAAGTAAGGAGAAAATACGAAATGCAGTACGGTAAGAGGAAGATGGGATTTCACCCACCTAATGTAAAGTTTCCACAACTTACTGTAGCTAAGTCACTCATGAATTGCATGGAAAATGGGCAGAAATAAATGGCATAATACAACAATTGCTCTCACTTATCTTGAATTTCTGATTTGATCAAGCATATTGTTTTTCTGTGATTTCTCTTCCTGTAACTACAGTAGAAGCCACAGAAATACGAAGCTCACATCTCAGTGTTTAAATGTAAGAGAAGGCAAGATGTATCTTACCTCAGCCTAAAATGTTTTATCCAAAACCCGAGAATTTAAGATTAGAGTTATTCTCCATAGCAAAGTCAAGCTATTTAAGGACTGTGAAAATGCAGTTTTATGAAAGCACGCGTTGCATAACGCTGGAAAAACAAGGTCTACAAACACATACACAGAGATCAGCCAGGTTTTAGTAATGAGAGTGTGGGATGAAGCAGCACCTACAGCAAGAGCATGATCTGTTCTGGGAACTGATGGCTGCCCCAGATACTGTGGGCAGCAAGACCGCTTGCCTTCGTGCTAAATAGAGGGCGCAGGCTCTCCTCACGTATAATGCAGGTCACTGGATCCTACAACGCAAAGAGCAAGGCAGGCATGACACATACTAGATTATGCAAACACAGGAGTGTAGCCAGCAGTTAAGGGACCTCCATGCGGCACTGCGAGCCTGCTTCTGCAGCACTGCGTCCAGCGTGGGGCTGCTGAGTACCACAGGGACACGGCTGAGGCAAGCCATGCGATTAGCCAGCCTGATCCACCCAATATGAGCAAAAGCTTCTCAGCATTTAGGTGGTTAAGCATTAGGACAAGTTATCCAGAATCGCTGGAAAATCACCATGCTTAGAAATACTGGAAGCTGGGCTGGACACCTGGTCTAACTGGGTCTGGTTCTGGCTCAGAGTTGGGCTGGAAGGCTCCTCGAGTTCCTTTCAACCACAAGTACTCTGTGATTGTCAGCAAACAGGTCCATGTACTGGAAGGCCATAACCAGAATCTGTAGGCAACTACAGTAAAAGCAGTCCCAACAGTTCTCACCCTGGCCTTGGTGATCTACGCTCACAGAAAAAAAAAAAAGCAAAACATGTGGCTCACCCCAAAATCTCTTTCCAAAATCTCTCACTTTATTCTCCAACAATCATTTTCTTAGCATTGGCAAAACTGTTACACTTTTGACCAAACTACCATTTTGTTTATATTCTTAAAGGTGTGAACATCTCTTCTGACTGCCTTTACAAACCCGAATTTTGCGCCTCTCCTCCTCCCCACCATCACACCACCCCCAGAAAAGAAAGGCACCAATACACACAGTCAACCACAAACAAAATAATTCAGAGCAACGCTGAAAATTCATCTTCTATCATCTGTGCCACCTAGCAACACAGAACCAGACAGAACAAATTTGCAAATCTGACAGAGAGGAGCGCAGAAAAGGAACGGAGGGAAATTGTCCTTCCTCATTTCAAGAATTCCACAGACAAAAAGAACGTCCCATTGATTTTGAAACACCAGTTTTACTCTCAATAGAATACATAATTATTTTTAAATTACATCCTCAAGTTTTGAGTTAATACAGTGGTGTTTTTCTGTGTGGCTGGTAACTCTGTGTGCTACAGCAGAACCAGAGGAGGTATTCCAGAGATACCGAAAACTATGTTCAAATGCAAGATTAAATGGAAGGTGCTTCTGCTTTGCCTGATCTGCAGCAACGACACAAAGAAAGGGCAGCTTTTTATCTGTAAATTAGTGTGAATCAATGGACAGACTCGACAACATTAAATTAAAGGTGACAGTCCGGTTCCACTCTTGGTAATATTCAAATTTCATCCAGGATATTGAGTACAGATAACAAAAAAAAATTAACATAATTAGACTCGAACATGTAATTCCTACCATGCTACTCATTTCAAACAATTTCCCAACTAAGTACTTGAATTCCTTTCCTACCACCACATCCGTGAGCCGTGGAAATAAACATCAGGAGGCTGCATGCAATAGGTCACAACACGGCAGCACAGCTGGGGCTGGATGCTGGGCCTCCTGGCTCTCGTGCTTTGGCACTGGAACTAAATTTATTTCATTTTAAATTTTAATATTCAAGTACTTCTACCTATACAAATAATGCATGTGACGTTCATTTCAATAGGTAGCACGATGTGTCTCTTTTAAGTTCTTTTTCTTTAAAAAAGAAAAGCCAGATTAATCTACCACAGTACTTCCAGAGTCCTACTGAAAAAATAAAGTATAAACATCTCTAATTTCAGTCAATAATCTGTAGCCATCTATGTTGCTGTTCACTTTTTAGGCATTGCTATTCATAATTCACAACTGGATACAAGAAAAACAATGCTTTATTTATAAACCACAGAGCAGGTTCTGTGATTTGTGTGTAACAAAACACATAACTGAGGCTGCATCACTGGAGAACTTTCCAAGACTTGCCTCTGTTCTGTTTTGTTCGGTTATTTTCCCCTAAAAAAACAAAAACAAAAAAACCCAGCAAAATCCAGTTTATGAGATGGCCAAGGTTCATTCAAAAACTGCTTGGTCAGATACGTGCATATTAGGGCAGCGGAGCTGTGAGGGGTCTGCAGCACAAGTGTGATGGGGAGCGGCTGAGGGAAGCGGGGCTGTTGGGTCTG
>JAOWBP010001760.1:3284312-3298560 GCA_028571105.1 Tragopan temminckii | reverse complement strand
GGGCAGTGGGCACGGTGGGGGTGGTGGGGTTGGGCGGGGTGATCTTAGTGCTCTTTTCCAACCCTAATGATTCTGTATTCTTTCCAACAGTTTCATCTTTACTTTCAGCAAGGCATTTCCCAGTAGAGGTATCATTTATATATATACACATGTATCTGTATCTCGTATTTGCTATTCTGGGCAAAGGGAACTTGATTCTTTAGGCTACTTTTCCACAATTTTAAAATAACTCATCAGATAATAGCAGATTCTGTACTTGAAAACAAAAATGAGAATTGAAACCCAGCAGCCTGCCTTGAGCTTTGCCTGCTGAGAGGACTGCAGGAAGGCGAGGAAAGGTTTGCCTCGCAAAAGGGAGCAGCACCGTGGAGACCTGACCTTGAATGAGCACAGCAGACAAAGCACAAAAATTGAAAAGAAAACCAGAGATGGGGATCACTGAGGCAAAACAGAGGTTCGAGAGGAAACATCAAGATTGACAGCTGTCAGGATCTGAGTCACCTATTCCATCAGCTGAGCAGCTCATCGTGGGCAGGAAGAAACTTGTCCAGAGCGCTCCATCAGCCTCCCTCAGTATGACCCAATGCAGCTCTGAGCTCACTATTAGAAGAAACTCCGCCCTGATGTTGTTCCTTCCTAAAATTATGTGCTGACCAACAATAATCGGCAGAGCCGGTGATCCAGGGTCATTTGGAAACCCATGCAAACCAAGCCAATCATGGCTTTGCTTCACAAACTGTCACACAGTAGCAATTACAGTTGCGAACCAGTAGTTAAGCGATATACTCAGCATCTATTCCCCAAAATCAAAAGGAGTATTTGTTTCTGTGTGAGCAGGAAAAAAAAATAATAATAATCAACCAAGGGCCTACATACAATTTCCTTCTTAGCTCCGTCATGAGCTCACATTACTGTGACCAAGATTAAGCTGAGAACAGAGGAGCAACACATGAGCTTTGCACAGAGCAGACCGTGGTGAGCGATCTCCAAGCAGGGCTCCAGGGACTCCTCACAAACCCACCCAGACACAGCTCGAGGTCAGACACGCATAGATTGGGCAGTTAAAGCCAGATCATTTTTATTAAAACCAAAGAAATGGGGGCTTAGTAATTTTTGCTTCCTCGGGGAAGAATTCTTCAGATCAGTTCAGCATCTCTTTAACTTTTCTATTTCTATCCAATCTACCTAACCAATATGTATTAGAGGAAAACAGCAGTTCTTTCATTTGTTTCTTAGAATCACAGAATCATTTGGAACGGTTGGAAAAGACCTCTAAGATCACCTAGTCCAACCATGCACCTACCATTTGTTCTCTTCAAAAAGTTGATTCTTAGATTCCAATTATCGACAGATCTGTTCCGGTTAAAGAGCTTAGAAGGGATTTTAATACAGCAAAGCAATAATACGAGTCGTAACACGGCAAACCCAGCGCTACGCGTTCATTTCAAAGCAAACTCAGGAATGAAAAGATTTCTCTGTAATGTCTTAGAGACTGCAAAGAGCAGTAAAAGGCTAACTGTCGCACTGAAATAAGTGTTTTTATAGGATCCAATTAAGATTCTACACGGCTGTTTTTAAGTTTCGTTCAATAGTTTGTCTTTATCCACGTCCAACATTCTTCGCTCCCCCACTTCTGTAGAAAAATGTGCATCATCCCATTTCTAGCAGCCCATCTCTAGCAACTGACTGCTAGGTCTGCAGAATGAGATCTGACTTCTATTTGCCACAAAAGGAAAAAAAAACAACTTTTAAATTCCTCATAGAACAGACAAGTTGTGAAGTTACACCCATTGTTTTACTGTTTATTACCTTCCCCTTCTCTTCACCTCTTCCTACAAGTTGGCTTTTCAAGAACCCTTCGGAATAAGCATTATCCTCAAAGTAAACAAGCTAATTCACCACCCGCCATTTCAAACTAATACAACAAAATGACACACGCTGATAATCTCCATAAAATGCAAATGGACAATTGATTCATCAGCTGACAGCTCTGACCCAGCCCGCTGGTGACTCCTTAACCCGTTCCCAATACAATGCACGGTGTTAACCAGGACTTAACAGCAGTTTATTTCTCAGGATGCCTATTTTGTGTGGCAAACACGAACGGCAGGATTTACTGAGACTACCCTGTGTCCCTTGTGCAAAACTCCTATAATAATGTCAAAGAGCATTCTTTCCAGGAGCGCTCTATTATTTGCTCATCCCATGTACTGCTCACAGCTCCATTATGCTCCAGCTCCTTTTCCTTCTCAGCAGCTGTTACATTTAGTTGGGAATTAACGACAGCTTCTTACTAGATACAAACATTATGGGTGTGTTCTTCACTTCTTGGAAAACTGTATTCCCATCACTTCCTCTGCTTTCCTGCACAGATCAGCCTGCAATGTGGCTCTGAAGGTAACCACCACAACTGCACCAAATTATGAACTACCTCACAAAGTGATATTTACCACCCAAACACAACACTTAACTATGCAGAATAATTTTTCCAGCCAGCAAGGCCTTCTATAGGTGTACTGACAGTACTGACAGGCTCTCCATCGCTCTCTAATTGCCTCTGCTTCCTTCTGACTAAAAGCTGATCCGAGTAAATCCTCATCTTGGCTCCACGACGATCCTTCCCATAGCGCCGGGTGAGCATCCTTGCACCTCCAGCTGGGAAAGGAGCACAGCACACACCGTGCACGTGCAGCCCATGGGTCAGGGCACAGCGTTACAGCCACAGGATCCTTGTTCACCACCACAGCCTTCCCATTCCTGGCACTACTGCTTTATTTGCATTTTGCTTTGGAAGTCCCTTTCAGTTCTTTTTTTTATTTTGGTGGCTTTTTTTCATTGTATTAATTTGTTTTGCTTCTAAAATGGAGCGTAACAGCTGTTTAGTATTTCATAGCTCATTTATAGCTTATTCACCTTTTGCTGCCGTACATTTTAGCTCTCCTTACTTAAATCAGCATTACGTGCTGCTATTTTAGCATTAAATAAGCACTTTTCTGCCCAGTTTCACCTCATACTAGCTCCAAACCCATCAACAGTGTTATAAACAAAGGGAACGTATAAAGCAACATTTAGAAATCCAGTTTACCAGTGATGGATTAGGGATTCACATTCCCAAACCACCAAACACAGTGGTCTCCTTGACCACCCAAATGCAATGATTTATGCGTAGTGACAGATTAAGCAGTCTTCCTGGTTACATATCATTAGTGGAAATCAAAGTCATGTCAGATATTGATGGTAATACCTTCCAAAGGTACATTACTAGCCAAGCTTTATGAGCAGCTTTCACATGAATTATTCAGCAAACAACGATGCTTAAGATATATGCATACATATACTCTCGGCTCCTTGGACTCCATTCATCACTGATGATTTTAAAAGAATGGAAAAGGTACTCAAGCTCAAAGCTGAACTGTACACAGAAGAAAGTTCAGTCTATTCAATTTATAGATTTGCTATTGTAAGTGCATTATGTTAAAGTGCCAGCAAGATATCTCAGCTTCAAAAGCAGAAACTCCTGAACAGATAAATTCTCATATTCAATAAACACAACATTTTTTTTTTCCAACCTGTGTTGCAAATCTATTAAAATCACCGACCAAAATAAAAAATTAAACTTTTATACTCCCATTTAAAAGCACCCAGTCATTCCAGGTTACGTTACTGCGGATTACAACTAATCTATTATAGGAGCAGAGTAATCCAGTGTTGATGCTTATTTTAAAATTGAGAGGCAATGAAAGCAATTTTCATAGCCCATTTTAAACTTTCACTCAAAACATGTAGGTTAATGGAAGTTAATATAAACAGCATGAAACAGAAGGACTAAAATCTGATGAGGAACAATCAGAATAATTTGGTCTACCAGCTGAAAGGATACACATGTACAATTAAATTGAACTTTGTTTATGCATTTTGATTTTCAAGCCTCTTCTAAGATGATTACCCTATCTCAAGGGAAAAATACCTTACTTTTACTTCTACTGCTTCTAAATCAATTTTTCTTTTTTTGGCTATACAAGGTATGTCACACCATTAGGCAATATTTTGAACCTCTGCAAAGAAACGTACCTACTGCAACTCCTTGCCAAATCTGGACTTTCTCTACATCTACTATTGTTCGTTTTATCATCTCTGATTTGTTTTTGCCATTCTTGGATCTAAGCAGGATTAAGGCAAGCACCCTTTTGTTTCTCCCCTTGTATACCTTTGAGTAATGGGATCATAATTACAGTGCAAAACCATTTATGACACTGTGAGTGGGACTCCTGGGCACTTCAATGTAGTCCCCAATCAAAAGGATCTCAGACACTTAAAAAAAAAAAAAAAAAGCTACAAGCAGAGCTAAAATGAAACCTTACCTGTGTCGCACTGCACAGTAAATTATGAGATTTAACACAGAAAAAAGAGAGGCCTCAACAGGCAGCCTGCATTATGCTCGTGTATATAAAAAAGCTGTCTTATTCTCTACCCTTAAGCACTCATTTCATTTTTGTATACAAATTACATCCCCTCTGCCAGACACCATTAAAAACCGTAGACAGTCAGAGTAGATACGACATATAAGGTGGTGTTTCTTTGTTTTTTTTAACCTTCTATTAAAAAAATCAGCATGTCGATTTATTTGGATACTACAAATTTTCCCATCATTTAATTCAGGGTTGTCTTATATTGGTGGACAGCTTAGAAGTTACTGACTGCAGCTGTCCACATGCAATGGCACAAAGTTTTTTTCTTCTTCTTCTTCTTTTCGAGTTCTCACTGTGAAAAATCATCTATTGTGCCACTTCCAAAGCCCAGAGCAAACACAAAGTGCTTCACACTGGAAAGAAAAAGTTTTCACATTGAGCTTCCCAAACACATTCCTCGAGACACACAAATGACAAAACCCACATTTTGTCTGTCAACACGTTTAGGTTTTTTACAGAGATGAGGCCAGCAGAGTTTGTTGCAGAAGAAATAGGGATAATGGGCCTTGGTGTGGCCATCAATGGAAAGCTTGGTTTAACAAGGAAGGGCAAAAGCCATAGTACTTGATAATGCGGACGTATCAGACATTACTTAATTACAACACATTAAAATTGCTTGTTGGGAGCAGACTAAAAATGCACTGTGAGTTGCGCTTGAGCAATTCTATTTCCCAAAGTAAGATTAGAATAAAACCAAATATCCGGAAAAAATAATTAAAATGCTCAGTACTTTTTGAGCAGTTTCCTTGCTAAAACTTTGTGCTGAGCCGCTTCTCATCCAACTCTTGTATTACGAAAATGGATACCTAGTCTAAAAATATCCTGGACACAAGCGACCTTACAAATTGTAAAACTTAAAACGAGAAGAATTATATCCCACATAAATCACAGCAATTCTATTAACATCAGGAAAGGATTATGGAAATTTCCATCCCTATCAACTATAGTCCTGAGAGAAACCAGACCCGCCATGCGGCCAGCACGGGCTGTCTCGAAGGCCGTAAGGAAGAAGAATTACTTTAAGATGGGAAGACGTGGGCCAGCACCGGCCCATGCAGATGGAGATCCCGATGATCCTAAGAGGATGCTGGCAGCGTGTATACACAAGACTCAGGACATCAGGGATCTCAAGTTACGTTTCCAGCCTCTAAATCCCACACAGAGAACGACTCAACGCTTACTTTTTCCCACATCACAAGCGCATTCCGGTAGCTGGCTGCTGTTCATACAGGTTGTTTTTTTTTTCCTTCTAAATCATGTCATTCTGTCAATCACATAAAACTGATTGAAAATAATGACCATAAAGATGGCAAAGCCTAATTAAGCTCCTGCAGCTGTACGTGACGGCTCCCTGCAGAACAAGTGGCAGGAGCTCAGCACGCGCCAGGCTCGGGAATCCCTCTGCGTGGCTGTGCGCAGAGCACGGGAAGGTGCAGCAGGCTGGGAGAAAGGGGCTGCAGCAGCAGCTTTTCCTTCACCTTGCTACAGAATGCATTTGCACTACGAGGGCAGGGCTGAAAGCAATGCTCCCTGTCCCCGGATGGCACAAGTGGAAGCAGCAAGCCTTGCTTCTTGAACATGCAGTGCTCCATCAGACAGACACCATCAACGAGAATTGCTTTTCTGCATTGGCAGCATTCACCCAACTCTGGCGCATTTGGATGTCCTCTCCCACTTTGATTTCACGCCGTGGGCTAAGCCACAGCTTAGGGGTTTTTAGGGCATCCAGGTACACCTCGTGGATGAAACTCGCCAGCCTTCCCCAAGAGCAAGGCGAACTGAATTACTCTTCAAGAGAAATGTTCTTTAAAAATATCAATTTCTTAAACTCAGCCAACACATGAAAGTCTCAAAACTCTAGTAAATTTACATGAATTATAACAACAAAAGAGTTGAAGGAAATGAAACATACTTCTAGAGCTGGCTGGTAAAACAGGTGCTAAATCAGAAATCTGGCGCAGAGGAGGATGAAAGAACATCAGTGAAATGACACAGGCTAGGGGAGAAGGGCAAGATGAACAGGAGAAGCCAGGGACAGAACTTACCAGGCAAGAGCGACAGACATGCATAGAAAAGGAAACTTTGCTCTGGGCCAAGTCAAGGAGAGAGCCATAAAGAAACAGGCTGCAATACATGCCATGGGGTTGGAAAGGCAGTGACAGAAAGTAAGGGTCTCTTTTTGCCTCTTACAACACACACACAAAAAACCAAATGTCACTGGAAGAGTATTTATATTCACTAGGATCTATACAAAGACAATTGTGCACTCATAGGACTTCAGATTGAAAGGAACAGATTCTGCTCAATATCAAAAATTAAGAAAAGAATAGTTTAGGAAAATGACACAAAATGCTAACAGAGGCAGAAGTAATGTTAATGATTTGCATTTCTTTTCTTTCTAAAAAAAGCCGTAACTATCTGTTATTCTCTAACTCAACACAATGGAATAAGCCCAGACAAATCAGCATGTATTTTGCTGATCACCAGGTTTTCAAATCCTTCTGCTATGATCATTTCCTCTTGGAAGTACCACACGGCTCTGCCAATTGCACAGAAGGGATTAGGAAAAGCCTGAGATAGGCGAGATAGGAGAGACCTTCCCAGGAACGAAGCTGCTCTCCCATCCACCAGCAGCAGAACACCCAGCTGGGGAAAGGCTCTGAACCCAGTCTTCAGTCAAATGAGTTTCATATCAACAGTTCCTACTTTCCTGCTATGACAATGAAGATTTGATAATGCGTTTTGATGAAGGGTGGGATAAGTATGCAAGGACAAACATTGATTTTTCTTACCTACTTAAGGATAAACTTTGTTATTCATTTCACTCACTTAGGTTGGATTTGCATTTCAGGAATAGATTTGTGGTTCACACAGATGGTACTTGAGAACACAGGGTTTGCTGAAGATAATCAAGATACTACACACATGACACTGCTTCCCCAGTTGGTTGGCTGTTTCTGTTTTTATAAGTTAATATAGGGATGAAGTAAGGAAATCCACATCTCATGCTTCATTCTCTGAAAGAAGTGCACTGGTGCAGGTGCAAGCAATAATTTATTGCGAAGGCAAACTGTCTTGCTAGTAAATCAAAATGTTCACGTAGCTGCTTAGTCTCATTGACTTCTGATGCAAATGTGCTACGTTTGACCAAACCACGAAGGTCTACTCCACAAGGAACCTATACAACTCTTTAAGTGAGCTGTACTTCCTCTTGTAATTTAAGAAGTCTCATTAGCTAGAGGAAGGACCTAGATATGCTTTCAATATTTGAGATTACTTCATGTATGAAGAAGGGCTTTTATTAGTAGCTAACGCAAAGCAGGCACACAAACCACATTCCTCTTGGCTTGCACAACAACTCATCACTGCAAAGGGATGCGCAAAGCCTTCCATCAGACAAGCCCATCTGTTCTCCCAGCTCCCTATTTCATGTCCTGCTCACGGCCTCTTACCACCAGGCAGACTTCTGGACAAAGGAATGGGATACCCAGAGATGTGTGGGGCAGCAACTATTTACCCATTCCTTGCAGCCTCTGCAGCAGCCCGCTGCTGATGCCCATCACCACAGCAGCCAAGTCCTTTCTTTCCATCCGATGCCTCTGCAGCTCCTCCTATTAGCAGGAGTTAAGAAGGCTTTTGTCATCCCAAATATGCTCAGCTGCTTACCGTACGGCAGAGCGGTGTAAGAAGCGTTTAAAGATGTGTCTGACATCATTAATCTATTTGCCCCCTGACCCGTGGAGCTGAACTGTAGCTATGGAGACCAAAGGCTGACCTTACAACGCTGAGAAACGGGGAAGCCAGCAAGTATTTTGGGTCACATTGTTCGGCTGGACAAAGGAATAAAGGAGAAATGTGACAGTTTCCTGGGAATTAAGGTCAGCAGGTCAATTGCCCCAAAGCTTTATTGTTATATGATAAGCAAGTCTAGCCGAAATCATTTTTCAGCTACTAGCATAAAAAAAATACTGGAGCTTTTGTTGTCCAAAGTAGAAAATTGGTCTCCACAAAGGCAATATATAACCCATGATTGAGCAAAATTACTCAACAGCCTTCCCTGTACCATTTACAGCTCAAATCTAGGAGAAAATGGGTAGCAAGTATCCATTTCATATTCTCACATTGAGCTGATGGTTAATTTGAGCTATTGGGGGCGTGTGGAAGCTATTTATTAGTGTGTTTCTAGAATTGCATTTGATGAAACTGTCAGTTGTTTCCATCCTCCCTTTTCATGATTCATGGAAGTGAGGGGTAATAACTGCTCTGAATACACCGGTCCTGAACATCTGTGCAAAAGCAGCACGTGCCTTTAGCTGAGAATGAATACACTATAGGAACTTGCCCTAACAAAATGCTATGACAAATGCCAATCCAAATATTTACAGTTTCAATAATTAGCCTGATAAACATTGTTTATACAGTGGTGTATTCTGATGTTCACTCTGAGGACATCAGCAAAACCCATAGGAGCCTCCATCTTCAAGTGGTTTCCAAATTAGTCAATGACATTAATTCTAGAATGACACGGACTACTTTGTAATCCTGTTTCTAAACCTAAAAGCTCCTCACATTTGAGGTATCCCAAGCCACGCCGTGTCAGTCCATAAAATACAAGCTGTAATAGCAGCTAAAAAGTAGCTGGTGCAAGACATCTATGTTGAAAACCTCCTGTCCTTCATACAACCAGCACAGCCCAATCCACATGCAAGATAAACTAATGATTACCCACTTTTTTTTCCAAGAAACATTCTAAATGAGTATTTTGATTACCTAGAGGGCAAATTAAATATACACCAGTGTAGTACGCTGGAGTTCTTCAAAATTACTGCACCTTACTCCGAGGTTTGCTGATCTAATACGTACCAGGGCCCATGAAGTAGATGCTGAAACGGTGGTGCTTTTCATTAATAACTGTGCAGGAGTACTTATAGCCCAGCTGCACCTGGGGAATAGAATTCAACAAAGCTACTTGGAAAAGTTCTGTAGGCTGCCAGCCTGACACCAAAGCACAGCAAAAGCTGTGCAAAAGAATGGATGCTGTCAGTAGGAAATTCAGGTAGTCTGTTGGTAGAGCTGTGTCTGAAGCTGTAGCTGCTGCAGCTGTATCCACACCGAGAAGTAAAATGTTAATGGATCTAGAAAAGCACAAGAAAAGCTCTGCAAGAAGGAATTAAAAACGTAGCAAATTCGCTTCAATGAGGGCATGTGAAGGAATATAATCAATGTATGTATCCAACAGAAAGTTAAGCGTGATTTACCTGCAGCTGTTCAAAACCGGCATGTGAAAGAACTCTTAAAAAGCAGAACACTTCATGCAGAGAATGCCAGAACCAAGGAAGCTACAAGTTCACAAACTAGAAAGAACAGATTTTAACAGAAGGGATAGCTGGAGGGCAATCATGCAACAGTTAATGTTTAAGACATGCAGGGGATTCCTAAATTCACCTCAGAAGACCAGATGCTTTCTGAAGTTGCATCTGTGACACCTTTGATACAAAGAATAAAATAAAAATGAGAAGTTATTGGGCCTCCATGACATCGAAGGTCCCGCTAAGCATCATAGCGATATATAGCGTTACCTTCATCCTCCCCAAACTCGATGCAAAACATTTAAGAACCAAAAAGCACTGGCTTTTAATAACCTACTCTTCTGAAATCATTACATGGCAAGTTTCATTTTAAAGCAACAAGAAACAAAGTGGCCAAATTCCATGAGACACAGTGCTGAAGACTGGCAGTGAAGTGGGCATCGCCAGGTGCAGCGCTGCTACCCCCTCTGTGAGCCAGTATCTGCTCTACAAGTCAGAAGAGAAATTCTCTGAAAAACTCCTAAAACCCCAGCAGTTATTACCTTCTACACGGGCGAATTCCATCTGAAGCCATACGCTTAAGTAGTACTGAGTTAGCACAGAAATGGATAAAAGCCAGGAAATTCTAAGTTTAAGCTGACTCGCCATGCTTAGCACACACTATTGTCCTTTATCCCTAAAATTTAATTAAAACCCAGTTCTGACCAGTTGTAATAAGTAGTACAGAAAACTGATTATCGGAATTGCTTTCCTCCAACAGCCTATTGTGCTACACTTCCTTTCCGCAAAACACAAAAGACTCTATGTACATTTTTCTCTCTCTCTGAAAAGAGGACTGAAAAAAAAAAAAAAAATCCAGTCTGAACTTTTATTTAGTTGCCAATTGTGCTGCGGAATGAAACTAAGCATTTTCTTTTAAAAGCTGATTCAAATTCAGTACTTAATCACGCCATAGCGGAGCAAGAGCAGCAGCAAATTATGTTACAATTACATGAAAAATTCTTTTACAAGATTTTGTTTTCAGTCACTTCTAATCATCTGATGGCTGCCATTTGCCGGGTTGATATTTTCCTAATAATATTTCTGCCTGAAACTAGCCGTGCTGATCAGAATAAAAGGGGATATAAGGAAATGTGCATGCACACATGTGCAGAACACAGACTGGGAGAAAAGCGGTTATGTTTGATTAGAAAAAATTGTTTTAGATGCCATGAAATATTTCCTTTTCTTTTCTTTTTTTTTCTCTTTTAAATGGCTCTTTTGCCCTTCTTCTATCAGTTTCTTTACTCCTGCACGTCAGTTCTCCTGCCGCACAACCAGCAAAACCATACACCGTTGCAGAGTAATAGTTCTGCAGCTTCAGAAGGCACGTCCCACCAGCCCTGCTTGGAGCAGCAGAGCCAGCGCTCGTGCCCGAGGTACCCGCGCTGGGGAGACACCCAGCTGCGTGGGTGACCGAGCCACCCAGGAGGAGGCACGGCATGGGATCGGCAGTGCGGGTGTCCAAGCCCTCCTCCTCGCCGGCAGCCTTCTCACCCACAAGTCAGATGGCTCAGAGAGATCAAGCTGCGTCTGTTGTCTAAACAGCGCAGCAGCGCCTGCAAAGTTCACAACACCCATTTTTGAAACAACCCCAAAAAGGCTTAGCTCTGTCTACACAACCGAAAACTTTAAAGAGAACTTAATTTGCTGTTGCAAAAAGATGACTGTAATCCAGCTAACCTATTCCTGCCACGGAATGAAACAAAAAATACAAGCAAACATATCTACAGCCTTATAAGGATACTCAGCGCAGTTAGAAAGTTTTCAGGTGAAAGCTATTAAACCCATACAGCTTCAAAGAGGAAAGGTACGATCCTGCACGGGCCAGCAACAGGTCAGTGCCTGTTCCAGAGGTGCTCCAGCTTTATTCCTGCAAACAGCTCCTGGCTTGGCTGCCGCACCGCCGTTGCTCCCATCTGCCCTTCGCCACAAACAAGAAACAACACAGCAGTGCTTGCGAGCCGAAGCGAGAATGCACAAACATGCACCTTCCTCGCTCTCTGCCCCGGCAAATCTGAATTTGCTTTTTTGGCATGCTCTGCTGTACTTTGGGATCTCACAGCAGAGGACAAGCTGCCCATACGCTGCATTTCTCTCTTGCGTTCCCAGGTTGCAGTTGTGTTTTTCCAGCAAGAACTGCAAAAGCAGCTGATGGTCATTTTTAGTAACTTCCCTTCTTCTCTAAGAGGGAAAAGAACCCAAAATAGCAATGGATGAGGAGGTGGTGGGATACTGGCTGCACGGAACCAATGACTGCACAACACCCAGCAGCCAGCCCGCTGCTCACCGGGGTACCACCAATGCCACGCATTACAGCCTTAGTTTCAAGAGACTGCTTCTACTTGAAATCTTAAGCCAAATAAGCGCCAGGTTGCACAGAGCTGCTGGTTGTGACAAAACCGACAGCTAACAGGCCATCTGACAAAAATGCCAAGTTCCATGCCAAAACAGCAACTCTTCCTAGGAGGCATTTTGCCAAAATACTAAAATCCCTATGACCACATTGAAAACAGCAAAGTAATTCCACTGCAACAGCCCCGGCGTGTTATGGCGTCTCTCACTTTTAAAAATACACCAGATGTCGCATGATAGGTTACAGAAAGAACTGAGCATTTTTGAGCTTCAGACACGAAAAAGCAAAGAAGAGAATTGTTTCTGTAGCAACATGACAACCAACATAAAACCATAAGAGAAGTTGATAGCTGCATATGCCGAGCTCGCACGTTCCCTAAGCACAAGTTTCCACGCAAGCGGTAAGGCAGAAGCTCACAGATGCGGGGTTAGGACAGCAAGGGAGGCTGCAGGCCCCATTCCTGCGCAGGCAGCGCTCCTTGCAGTTGTGCAGCAGCACGGAGCGGAGAGGGAAGCAAACAAACAGACGCGGGCAGGCAGCAGCAGCGTGACGAGCGCTGTCACCGGCCGTCTGTCAGCACGGGATCATCTGCTCCTCCAGCTGATGTGCGCCGCCTGAAACTCTTCCACGCACACGGAGCTTCCGCTGCATCTGCGGGTACGAGCAGAGCCCCTGCTGAGGCTTAAAACTTGGCTTTTCATCTTGTGAAAAGCATACCTGCAATATTGTTCAAGACTGCTTAAGCACGGCTCGGCTCGGCCCAGGATGCTGCCGCTGCCCTCTGCTACCACACAGCCACCAGCGCTCGGCCGGCTCCGTCACGAGCAGATCAGAAGGCAGCACCAAAAGAAAATGCTTCACTTTTAGAAGGAAAGTCTGATTTTCAGGCGGCTGAGCTTACTAAAGGATTGGCCAAACACGAGCGCCGATGCAAAGAGGAGACAGGGCTGCCCTCTGCGGTTGCTGCCAGCCCTCGGCCGTGCTGCTGCAGCCTGCAGATGTGCCTGCCTGCAGCACCAGGAGCTGAGCTCACCGCCCACTGCTGGGCTCCGCCGTGTGCCCGGAGCGCAGGGCTGACCCGGCACGGCACACTGTATTGCGACTGCACAATCCACAAAGAATTTACAACTGCAATCAGCCTCTCTGCATCCCTTGGGAAAAATGATCGGGAAGAAATGAAGCAGGCTTTGTTATATCCACGAACAACAATGTAAAATAACATAAAATAGAAATAAAGACAAACACTAGCAAGCTATCAACAGAAAGATTTTGTTCCTCACTGGGGTCATTCTCAGATGTGCTCATATTTAAGTGCAGAGGTAATTTCCCAGTGCAGCTGTTAACAGTTCTTCCTGAACTTCTCTCGGATTTCGGGTGTTGCATCTGCAGGCATTTGCAAGGCAAACTTCTGTTTTCAGGGCTGTGAAACTACAAAAGCACATGCTTCAACAATTTCTTCCAATACGTGTACTTCGTATCGCATGAGATGCTACAGTCATTTCATTTGCAAAACGTTTGAAGTTTTTTACATACACAGCCACGTTGCTATTCCAACAGCCATCTCGTGGTGGGCTTTTTGTTGTTATGTTTTTGCTTGTTTGTTTTGGTTTGATGTTTTTTTTTTCCACCTATCAAAAACATGCTGAGATACCTACCGGGTGCACAACTGCCAACAACTGCCAGTAACCTGCTAATTTGGGCATCCTCGCTGGCTTTAGTAACGTGCAGTTTTAAAGACTCATTGATGGGGTCAAGAACTACTCCAATCTTAGTTAGGGAACTTTCATTCAAACGAAGATTTTGTTGTTAGTAAACGGAAATTAATATTGCTTACTCTTGAACTCGTTGCTTTATCCAAAACCCTACTTGCCTACAAAGACATAGCGCTTTAATTAGGAACACAGAAATCTCATACTGGATTCAGATTGTAGGTTCCAAATGCATAGACGGACGGCTTCATTCGTGACGCCGCAAGATCGGCGCCCGCCTCAGCCAGATCGCGCCCGGCTTGGGCCTGCGCAAGGCGAGCGTTCGCCTGGCTTGCCTGGTCAAGAAACATGCCGGCTGGACCGACT
>JAOWBP010001760.1:3234205-3277526 GCA_028571105.1 Tragopan temminckii | reverse complement strand
AACGAGGAGGAGGAGAGGAGGGGGCACGGCTCGGAGCCGCCGGCGGGGAGCAGCCCCGGCGCGGCCCCCGCGCTCCGTCCCTACTTGCCGTCAACTTTCGCGCGGCTCCCCGAGCTCGCAGCCCGCCTCCCGCAGCCGGCGCTGGGGCTCGGCGCCCCGCTCTCGGCGCTGCTTTCTGCCCCCGGGCTTTTGTTCCCCTGCCCGCTCGGCCCGGGATCCCGGCGTTGTGCGGAGAGTCGGGAGAGAGGCGGAAAACGAGTAGACGGAAAGCGGCGATTCGTTCTCTCGACCCCGATTTCCTCGCCTAAAACGCGCTGCCCGAAAAGACGGTAGCATCGCTTGCGCTCCCCAGCCCGCCGCCCGGGGATATGGCGTCTTAACGAACGTTTCTTTGAATTAGCGAAATAAATGCGTTTGTCGAGCCGAGCGTGCGAAGGCAGGCAGGAATGATGTGCTGCGAAACGCACAGATGTGGCCGAACGCGGGGACAGCTGTGCGGGCTGCCAGCCCTTCCCCTCCACCCCGAAAATACCCTCCGCTCTCTCGTCCCCCCCGTGAGCTGCCCGGCTTCTGCTGGCCGTGCGAGCGCTCCGTAAGGAAAAGGTACGCCGGGCTTCGTCTGAAGCCTGTTTGTTACTTTAAGACCTGCCGAGGCCGTGCCGATCGCCCTCTCGCAGCTTTTCCCTTTTCTCCAGCCACGTTTCACCACTTCCCAAAGCCGTACATGTATTTTCCCCGCTCCTCGCATACGGCAGAAGCAGCGCCCAGCTTTGGTGTGCGTTCGAATATCGATTCTCCTCTTTTTTTTTTTTTTTTTGGTGCATTCGTACCGCTTAATTTTAACTGGGGAAGGACCGGATGGATGAATACCACGGTTAATACAGCCACCACGGGAAATAAGATTCTGTAAAGTCCCCGAAAGAGTGATTTATTTTATTTTCTTTTAATTCCCCCGCTGGAGGCCGCCTCTGTTTTTCTCAACAGGAGACTTTGTTGTAATTAAAGCAGGGAGAACTGGACAGCAGCAAAGCCCTCTGCCTGGTGGCTCTCAGCAGCGCCGTTTTGCAGCGTGCACCACCCCCCAGCGGGCAAAAAACTCCGTAGTAAACTCGCAGCCAAGCTTTCATCTTTGGAAATGAAATGTGCGCGTTTCAGGGCGATAATCAAATAAAGGTGCATTTGGGGGGCTTTCCTTTTTCGTTTTCCCTTTGTGAGCGGTAGCTCAAAGCGGCAAGGTAGCGCGAAAGGCACCGGCGAGCCGTCCAAGGCATTGCTGGAGTTTGCAAACTTTGCGCTGCTATTTTTCCCAGTGCCTTCGGTGGGTGGATGGCCATCTTTGTCTCCTTCCAGCAGGAAGCCCGCCTGCTAATGGCCGGGGAGCTCTCGAGGTTTGCTTTAATCACCTCGAGGCACGAGGCGGCTCAGGAGAATTAATAGGCGATTGCTTACGTGTATGTTTAATAAGAGGCCCCGGCTCGCTCGGTGCAGGCAGGCCGAGCCCACAGCGCGCTGCACAGAGCTCACTGCGTGTGCTGAAGCAGCCTGGCAGCCCCACAGCTTGTCAAGTTTTCTGATCAGAGCAGTAAATTCAGTCATCGGTAGGCAAGCAGACAAAAGAGGACAGAAACAAATCTCTACGGCAGCTGTATGCGGTATTTCAGTAATGGTTTGGATACGTTTAACGTTTTGCGCCAGGGACTCTGTGCAGGGTATAATTCCATCTAAATTTGTCAAGAGGGAAAAGCAGTGATTTCCCCGTGGAAGCAGAGCAGCATTTGTCGTCTGTTCTCTCATTCCAGGCGCAGGCAAATGCCTCACCCCCACAGCGGCTCCCAGAGAGAGCCCAGGAGCCATCCCTGGCCCAGCCGGGCGAGCACTGCCATGCAGAGCGCTGCGCTCCCCCTCCCTGGCCGAGGAAGCAGGCAGGCCCTGCAGGGCACAGCACTGTGCAGCAGCACGGTGCTCGGGGGCTCTTCAAGCCAACATCCTTAAAGCCAGGAAGGGTTTTAAAAGCAAACTTCAGAAAGCAACCGCTGAACCGCTCGTAGTCGATCTCCCTCCTCTGCAGCAGATGCTGCCCTGGCTCACCTTTGGCACGAAGTTCAGCTTCCACTCGGAACCCATTTCAGAGTCAGATTCAATCCCATTAGAGGGAAGAACACATTAAATTTTTCATTTTTAAGACACGTGAGAACTAAAGGCAATATTATGTTCAACTACCACACAAGATGGAGGGGGAGGGATAAGCAAAAAAATAAATAAAACCTTATCGAACAAGAGGAAAAAAATAAAGCACGTTTCACCAAAACGCAGAGACCTGGGGAGCTCGCTCTCACTTTAAAGAAAACCTCTGCATTCTTTAGCCCTGGAAGAGACAGGCAGAGGACCTTGTGCTTGCCTCACACTGAACAAAGGAGTGGGGCACCTTCCTGAAATATGATGATCGTGGAAATTTCAGCGCCTAGACAGGGTGCTTAGAAAGCATTTTGCTGTCACTATCAACTAAGTCTGAGTAATACACTTTAAAAAACCAAAGCATGTGCGTTGTTTTAAGGACAGATTAGCACCGTGGAACTTGTGTTGAAAACTTGGTGAAACTATTTGAGAGGAGCTGTGACCTCTGAGAACTAACCTGGCAGCACGCGCGGTGGATGGGTCCAGCGGTATTTCAAGTGCATTTTGTGTTTCTGATAATAACAAATACAGAGGTAATTCTGCAGTCTTAGTACACAGGTTAAGCTAAATCATTAGGCTTGTCAATATGCATATCTTAATGACTTAAAGTTACTCTTGTCCCTTACAACCTAAAAATATGGGGTGAAAGTTGTCCCTGTGCCCTGTAGTGTCGGGGTTAGCAGCCAGCTCCTGGTTATCCCAGCGGCAGGTGGGGATTAACGTAAGCACTGTGGGACCTGAAGTGCCAGGTCTGGGTTTTAGTCAGGTTTTATCACATCTTCGAAAGAAAAAATCTCTTTGGCACCGTTTTTTGAAAAACTGACAGCTTTTCTAACTTTTTTTTATGCTTTTTTTTTTCCTTAAGGCAGGGCAGCTGAATACCACGTGTTACAGTAAATACTCTGTGCTTTGGTATTTTCTCTTACGCAGTGCAAATTGCTTTTACCATTTCAAAATGAGCTGTAGCCCGGCGATAAGTCCGGGTGCAGGTCCGGGCATCCCCGCTATCTGTGACACGGCTGCCTACACAATGTCCCAGGAAAAGTACATTAACCACGCAGTTCAGCACAGTTCATGAAAATATTCAGCTCCCAATGAAGATAAGCATAAAAGCTGCCGTTCCCTCCTTACTTTTGTTACCAAAAAGTCATTTAAAAATGAATTTCAGAATCCACTCTCTCAAATCCATCTTTTTTTCCTGCTCTGCTCGAAATTAATGGCTCCTTTCAGAGCCATGTGTCCATGAAGCCTCCCATGCTGGTGCTGCGGGGACCTGCACACCCAGCGGGTCCCCTCTGCTTTCATCCCAGGCCGGGATGGGAGGAGGAGGGCTGGAGCAGGGCAGCAGGATTCCCTTCTCTGCAGACAGATCGCTGGAGCCTTTGATATGCAAAAACATTGTTTTCAGCTGTGGCTCCAGATATAAAAGGGAAGTGCAAGATATCAAACAATCAGAACCTGGAGAAAACTATTCTGCCCTCAGAAAAGGGAGTGGGGGGTATGGGCTTAATCCACATTTTTGAAACAGTATCATCTTCTCCAAAGAGACCTGCTTTTATTTTTCTCCCTTGTTTTTATGTAATTTTGAGAGAAGGGATAAAAAAAATTCCAAGAACTTAATGAGCTTTAGTGCTTTCATTTTAATCCTACACATTACCGCTATTATAATGGCAGCAATAAGCAAAGGGCTGACAATCAGACGGGGCAAAGAGGGAGCTGTTTATATGCTAGAAAGGTAAAGCCAATGCACTTAACTTTCTCGTGTCTGTATGCACGCTAGAGATAGTTTTGATCAACAGCAACGTGCCTTTTTTATTTTTATTTCTTTTACAGCCTACTTAACAGCTCTAAAAGTTCTGAGGAACAATTTATGAGATTATTTTTTTTTTCAGCTTCTTAAAAGTGACTCAAAGCCTTCAAAGGCCTACTTAACAACAAATTTATACCCTTACTTCACCACACAACTCCCAGAAAATGTCCTCTGTCACAACTTCACATTAGTTCCTATGAAACATTATTTTTATACAGCTCTTAAGCAACTGTTTTATTTCCAAGTTTTAGGAATAGATCCTGGGCTTAAGTTTCCACAAACACTTGAGTGATACAGACCAAGGAAATTGGATGCTGCTTAATCTCAAAGAATGTGGAGCCTTTTTGGTTCCATTTTCTAATACTGACTGCATATATTAACCAATCCCTAAAAAAACATGCATTCCTTTATAGTCCAGAACAGAACCTTAGTTTTACTAAAAGTAAAGAATATCTTTAGATGCTTAATTCTGCCGATCTTACAAAGCATCTCTCATTTCAATTTACAATTTTCACTACACAGCTGCTGAAACAAGGTGAAAAACAAACAGAAAACCAACCCTCAGATAAGCATTAAAGCAGCTTCAGGGGAGCATTGGCTTTACTGTTCCCCCACAGAACGCTCACACCATCACAAGAGGGGGTTTGGTTTTGCTTTTTTTTTTTTTCCCCCTCAAATACTCATCTTTATGCTTGTTGAAGAGGAAAAACATAATTTTATCTATGTAAATAATTGCATCAGTGCAAATCTGCTGTTGCTACAGGAGTAGAACCTACTGCATGAAGACTTCGTGATGCCTGCTTCCAATTACAAAAGAGTCTTAAAGCAGAGACTGCTTTTGTTCAGCTCTGTTATTTTATGATGGCCCAGAAGCAGCTCCAACTATGCCCACATGAAGGGAGTTAAACAAGCCTTATTCAGCCCTCTGTTTCTTCAGGGCTTTTCAGTGCTGAGGACCATGCTCGGTACCGAGGATTTGATTTCAGACTTAACCACTGATATTTCAGACAGATACTGCCTACATGCTCTCAGGAGACAGAGACTCGGTATCTCACTGGATGCTTTCTGCCCTTAAAAACAGCCAAATGGTTCCTCAAGTAATAAGAAAAGCCGAGGGTTACTTTTATTTTTGAAGTGAGAAAAATCAAATTAATAAAATGTCAATCTAAATAGTGATTCCACTGTGCAAAATGACAAATACAATGGCTCACAACTTCAGACAGCTTTGCATACTGAACGCATTTTATGGAGAAAACCCACATGCCTCCATTTTCAAAAAGCTGATACAGATGACTACTAGCTAGCCCACAATGCAGAAACAGCAGGATGCACATGTGAAACATTAATTCTCTATTTCAGTGAAAACTACTCCTCTTTCATCCAGGAAGTACTGAATGGTAATTAACTCATGTTAAATTTAATACCAAAGAGAGGTTCATGATCTACTTCTGTTTGCATGAAACAAAAATCAAGCAACCACGTTAACTCCTCCCATGGCAGGACTGCAGTTTGTCCTCAAGCGGGAAAACATCATTTGCAAAGACTTTGGTACTGTCTGTTAATGCACAATGACTTCATTTGCTGCTGGAAGGAGGGAAAAGATTTGTTCCAGCAAAATGGCAACCATGTGAGACTAAACAGCAAAAGCTGTTTATAAACACGCCTGCATTTTGCTGAAATACTGATCTATTGGGATAAAATGATGTGCTGATTTTGTACAGTAAGCACAGCGTGATTTACATGGGAACGGAATACAACAGAATACTTGTGTCCAGCAGTTGTTATTAATTACAATTTCTTCTGTTTGTTTTCACTTTTACAGGAAATTAAGAGTTCATGGAAAGCTTTAAAAAGGAGTTTTCTGGAAAGGAAATAACACTTTGGTGTCTTTTTATGAAGAAGACCACCTGAACTGTGTAACACTCCTACAGCTGGGGGACCTGCCTTCAGCGTGCAGCGCAGGAGGAATTCTTTCCTGCATTACAAATTGGGAAGAAGTGTTAAGAGTGAGCTGGGAAATGGTCCTCTCTGAGAGGTGTGGATGTATCAGGATGTAGCTGCTGAACCAAGTTTATCCTTGGATAACTCTGGACAGAGATAAACCTCTATTGCTGACCTCCTGAAGAGGCGATCCTTGTTCAGGCCCCAGCATAATGAATAGTTTCCATCACACAGCGCTCAAGCTCCAACCTCCCAACTACTGCATCCCACAAAAGAGCTTGTACAAGTTACAAAGAAAGTAATTCTTGTTAAAGGCATTAAACCAAACAAAAGAGGCTCTCCATTCACAGACTTTACATGAGAACAGAAATAGAAGGAAGTTGAAGCTTTTCTGCTCCTCCGCTGTTGTGCTTACCTACCATGGTAAATCTTTGTTGGGTTGCCCCTGGAGCATAGGGCCTGGAAGCGAGCACCAGGAGGGGGCGGCCGAGGGAGAAGTCGTCCATGGAGTGAAGTATAAGAGCGAGAGAGGAATTTGTTTGCTGGATATCCTCAAGCACAAAATTTACTCTTACCTTTAAATACGGTAGGATCAATATGAATCTATTTTCCTTTTCATGCCTTGGAGAATAAAGTTCAGTTAATATATGAACCCACAAGAGAAAGGGTCATGACACTGCTTAATGCATAGGGCATCTTACAGAAGTTTTCACCACCCTAATTACAGTGGTAATTGAATTATGTTGTCTTAAAAGCTATAAAAATGCTAATTACCTGAGCTCAGTGTACAAACACGCTACCAGTGCAAAGTACAATTTCAGTCTCAAGAGTTAATTTATATTATCCCACCCTGCACAGTATGAACTAATAAGATGTGAAAATGTGGTTAAACCTGCCAAATAGTCTCTTATTAGTGTACTGCTTAGCAAGAAGACTTTTGAGAATGACAAATATTTAAACATGAAATTAAGCATGTAATGAAATACTCCATCCAGCCAACTAGAAAGCCACAGCTCAGACAGCTCTGTTGGCTTGTAAGCTGCACACCAGTTGTTACATTCACCTTTCTAAACATTCCAGGTTGAAAAACAAGAAGAGTAAGCTGCAGTATTTGTAAAACGCCCCGTGTGGTGTTAAGATCCCAGAAAAACCCAAAAAAAGTCTTGAGCTGGGCTCTGTTCTCGTCTGCATTTTGTACCGTGCCACTAGGACTTTCTTGAACCTCCAGAATAGCTACCACTAAACTTCTGGGTTTGGTAAGGGTTTTATAGTTCACTTAAGGGCTTCTAGGTAGTTAGCTGGCTTAGGAATTACTTCTTATCTTTCAGATATAGAATGATTTACTTGAACTCTGGTTTGACTTCAGCTGTGTACTTATCTGGTATCTGCGAACAAAGATTGCCTCTATATGTGAAATGGGGAGGAATCTTCAGAAGGAGCCTTCTTGGTTAAACTAAACCAACTCACAGATCAGACATGCCTGATTATATTATTTTAAATTACTATTCAGAATAGTCTATTAATTGAATTAGTAAAAGCAGAAGTATTGTTATTGATGTATGTAGAAAAAGTAGAATGTTTACAGACTGGAGTTTTTGTTTAATATGTGTATGTCAGGTGTCTTCTGTAATGCCAAAGTCGAATTTTCATTGCATTTCTTCGCTGATGATCTGGATAATTTTGTTTGTTTGTTTTTAGATTTTGAAGATCAGAACTCATCATCTCATCATTCCTGACCATGATTACTGTACCCTGGAGCGTCTTCCTAATTTGGACTAAAATAGGGCTGTTACTTGACATGGCACCTTATTCTGTCACTGCCAAACCGTGCCCATCAGTATGTCGCTGTGATGTGGGTTTCATATATTGTAATGATCGTGATTTGACATCTATACCTACAGGAATCCCAGAGGATGCTACTAACCTCTTCCTTCAGAACAATCAAATAAATAATGCTGGGATTCCATCAGAACTGAAGAACTTGCGTAGGGTGGAAAGAATATTTTTATACCACAACAGCCTAGACGAATTCCCCACTAACCTCCCTAAGTACGTCAAAGAACTGCATTTGCAGGAGAATAATATAAGGACCATCACTTATGATTCACTTTCACAAATTCCTTATCTGGAAGAACTGCATTTGGATGATAATTCTGTTTCCGCTGTTAGCATTGAAGATGGAGCTTTCAGGGACAACATCTATCTCAGACTTCTTTTTCTCTCTCGAAATCACCTTAGCACCATTCCCTGGGGTTTGCCTAAAACAATAGAAGAGCTACGCTTGGATGATAATCGTATTTCCACAATTTCAGAGCTGTCCCTTCAAGACCTTACAAATCTAAAACGCCTTGTTCTAGATGGAAATCTTCTAAATAACCACGGATTAGGAGACAAGGTCTTCATGAATCTAGTCAATCTTACAGAACTGTCATTGGTTCGCAATTCACTTACAGCCGCACCAGTAAATTTGCCAGGAACAAACCTAAGGAAGCTTTATCTTCAAGAAAACCATATCAATCACGTGCCACCCAATGCTTTCTCTTACTTAAGGCAGTTGTATCGACTAGATATGTCCAATAACAATCTCAGCAATTTACCTCAGGGTGTCTTTGATGACCTGGACAACATAACTCAGCTGTTTCTTCGCAACAACCCTTGGCACTGTGGGTGCAAAATGAAGTGGGTCCGTGACTGGTTGCAGTCATTGCCTTTGAAAGTGAACGTACGCGGGCTGATGTGCCAAGCACCAGAAAAAGTGCGCGGAATGGCTATCAAAGACCTCAACGCGGAACTGTTCGATTGTAAGGACGACATGAGCACCATCCAGATCACTACTGCGGTACCCAACACACTGTACCCAGCCCAGGGACACTGGCCGGTTTCTGTGACCAAACAACCAGACATCAAGACCCCCAACCTAAACAAGAACTACAGAACCACGGCCAGCCCGGTACGCAAGATCATTACGATATTTGTGAAATCAGTGAGCACAGAGACCATCCACATCTCCTGGAAAGTTGCGCTGCCAATGACAGCCTTAAGGCTCAGCTGGCTCAAGATGGGCCACAGCCCTGCCTTTGGATCTATAACTGAAACCATCGTGACAGGGGACAGGAGTGACTATCTGCTTACAGCACTCGAACCAGAGTCGCCGTACCGCGTGTGCATGGTCCCCATGGAAACCAGCAACATCTATCTCTCTGACGAGACACCTGAATGCATCGAGACCGAGACAGCTCCCCTCAAGATGTACAACCCGACAACCACACTCAACCGGGAGCAGGAAAAGGAGCCCTACAAGAACTCCAGTGTGCCTCTGGCCGCCATCATTGGTGGCGCGGTGGCACTGGTGGCCCTGGCACTGCTGGCCCTGGTGTGCTGGTACGTCCACAGGAATGGGGCCCTCTTCTCCCGGCACTGTGCCTACAGCAAGGGGCGCAGGAGGAAGGACGACTATGCTGAGGCGGGCACCAAGAAGGACAACTCCATCCTAGAAATCAGGGAGACTTCTTTTCAGATGATACCCATCACCAACGACCAGGTGTCCAAGGAGGAGTTTGTAATACACACCATTTTCCCCCCTAACGGCATGAATCTGTATAAGAACAGCCACAGTGAAAGCAGTAGTAACAGGAGCTACAGAGACAGTGGTATTCCAGATTCAGATCATTCACACTCATGATACTGAAGGACATGAAAGACTGGTTTGGTTTTGGTTGGTTTGTTGTTTGTTTTTTTTTTAAAAAAAAAGAGAAAAGACTGACTTTTAACGGTTGCTGTTCTACTGCAAAACACTGGATTAAAGACTGACAAAGCAATGTACTGTACATTTGCCATATAATTTATATTTAAGAACTTTTTATTAAAAGTTTCAAATTTCAGGCTACTGCTGCGATTAATGTAGTGGGGATACCTGACCACAATTCTATATTTTAGTATTTTTTAGTAATTTGTACTGTATTTTCCTTGCTAATATTGAAGTTACAGACCATTTAACTTTTGTGTTCTACTGAGTAAGATGACTTGTTGACTGTGAAAGTGAATTTTCTTGCCGTGTTGAGCAGTCAGAACATTCATCTGAGATCCTTGTAAGTGTAAGCACAGGCCATTTTTCACTTTGGTATTAATAAAATAATGTTAAACCTGGCAAATCAGGAAGATCAAGAAGTGGTTGCAAGAACTCACAGAACTTAAATGTTGGGTCTATTAAATCTGTAAGCCACGTTAATATTCAATAAACAAAAATGCGTGTAGTAATGGGCAATATCAGCTGTCTGGATACATCCATCCAACAATGGTGAAATCCAATCTAAAAAGAAAATAATCAAATCGATTATATGCACGAGACTGAAACTGTTGGCATGTGTAAAGGAAAAACAGACCCTTGGAAGAAAGCGTAACAAAATTCCTAACAAGGAATTCTAAAGAAATGTGCTAGGCTCCAGTAACCAAGGGGTAGATAGGGTGTAACGGTAGATTTCTGGTTATCAACACCAGTGGTCTGTTAGAGAGAAAATGGTGATGGATGGCCACAGACATTTGGAAGGCAGTGGCAGGGGGACAGGGAGAACACTAAGCAACTGTTCTTCAGCAGAAGGGCTGGAAGTACAGTTTCGTAAGGAAAACAAACAGGACGAGAAGCAGGCAAGCAGTGTCTCATAAATTTTAGTCACCCAGGTCAAAAGAAAATTGGGGAATGCAGATATTTTAAAGCATATACTTAACCATTCTGTAGGTATGCATTAACTGTACTGCCATTACAGTCAGGAATACTGCCCATTACTGTCACAGTTTTCCAGAAATTCCTTGCTAAATCTGTAAAGTAACGTTTCTTTCTGCCTTCCTGCTGAACTATATGCTATTTCATGTTTGAACCCCAAGCCACACTTTGTTGCCATAATCATTTGTCTTTTCAACTAAAAACCAAAGTGCATTGTACGCCCTTTGGCCAGTCTTGTATGTGCCTTGATCCAACGCTACATGTATCAAGTTTTTTTAAAACAAAACAAAAAACCCTAAAAAAAAAAATAAAATACCCACTTTTTCGTACGTAACTTAAATATGACAAACACTGGTCTCATTGATGAATAAAGTTGAAAAATCAGTAGAGTAATGCCACATATCTGAGGTGCACTGGCAGGAAAGCCACTCAGAAGCTACTATTTTTCAGGTCCTAAGTTCCATCTTTTACTTTGTTCAGTATGGTATCACACTTCCTGGGTTCCTGTATTGTTAATTACTTCAGTAGCGAGTTTTAACAACTTCCAATTGTATCAGCAACGAAAGGAAGGGAAATTACAGTTACAGCTCTCTCAGATCTTTTTCAACAAAACCACCAATTAAAAGGTAGAGGGACATACAAATGCTTAATATTTTGGACATTGTTTTGGACAGGAAAGAATGTATACCAAATGCAGTTCAATTTTAAGAGTATTTTAGCAGTGCTCAGCCTCTCTGTTTCTCCAGGAGTAGTAAGGGGTGGAAGATGACAGGACGAACTACAGGAGATGCCAATACTGATGGTTTCAGCAGTCACTCAACAAATGACTCCTGCCAGAGGTCCATCTGCCTGCACAGACACCAAGTTGCCAGTAACAGACAGCTCATTTCAGCTTCATTTACCAGATGTGGACAGAGAAGTTCCTCTCCAAACACTCCATGCCACAGTTTCCAGTTTTTGGGAAGTGGAGGAGCAGCTCTGCGCTTCACCACTCACCTCTCGCAGTCCCACCTGTGCTTTACGTGGAACACGGGCTGGATCCACAGTGCCAATGTACTGGGGACACATGATGCTGAACAGCTCTGTGCTGCTCTGGGAGACGTACTCAGCAGGACTATTCTGCTCTATTTTCTCATCAGGTACAAATCCAAAGGGTGAGAAAGCCAAGACTAAGCACGTGGAGACTCATTTCATTCTGGAAGACCAATCCAGATAGAGAAGACTGACCTGCTTTCCTTCATGCAAACTAGCATACTGGGACCCTTATTTCTGAAATACATTTAATGGCTGGCTTGCTGGCAACAGATTACTAGTACTTTGCCATCAGCACTCCAATAGCAAAATCAAAAAGGTTTTGCTGCATTTTCAAGCTGTTGATATGAAAACCTCTCTTGTAGCTGACTCAAAACTTGTACTGTGGAAAGGATAAAAGAAAACCCCACGAATGCTTTTCCTGTGCCTCTCCTGGGGTCAGCCAGAGGCAACTTAATAACACTGCACACCATCTACCTGCATTTCTGAGGTGATTCCACACAGACATCCTGTGGGCTAACAGAAGTCATCATTTGAGGAGATAGTTGCATGTCAATCTTAATTACAAGGACTTCTCTTATAAAATGTACGTAATATGAGACAGTAATATGCAAATCCAAAGCAACTTCAACAAGCTGGCCCAGTTGTTCCAGGTTTACCTTCATCAAAAAGCAGATGAGAACCTGGAGCAATGATGCCAGGCTCTATGGAAAAGCAGACCAGGTTTGCAAGCAGAGCTGGTGTCTTCCTACAGCAGCTGCTGTCAATGGAAAAAACAGCACATCTACGCATACAAGATCTTCAAGTTCTATGCCAACTTTTAGAAAACACGCATAATATGAAGCTGTGTTAATTTGGCAAGTGGAAGATTAGTTTCAAACTAAAGCCTGTATTTTTTTTCTTTTGATATTTACAAAAATTTCTGCTGCTTGTCACAACCATCTCTCAAGACTCTTCTACTTAACCTAACACTCCAGTTACAGCATGCAGTACACTCTAGCACCAGTACATACATCCATTCATCCATTCTATTAGACAGCTGTATACTCAGACAAATCAGATTACTTCATTCAGCAGTATACTCATTTATCAAAATAAAATTAATCCACATTAAATTTATCTCAACTTTTAAAATCCACGTTATTTCAGTGTGCTGTTAAGTATTTAATTTCAGAGCAAGGAGTGAAATGTTTTTCAACACAGCCTACACCCCTGTTCAGAGTTAACTTAATCAGCATCTTCTATGTTAGTTTATGCCCAGTATCTTTCACATTCCTTATTACTGCTCCCTTTCTCGATTTATACTACTCACAGTTCTGTTTATTCTGAATGCTGACACCAAAAAAAAATCCCAGGTGCTTTGGAAGCCATATTAATTTTGTCTCATCTCAGTAAGTTCCATAACTACATTTGCTTCATTTTTAAGCTATTACTTCCTAACTCTGTACAACAGCCTGAAACGCAACAACTGTTGGGGTCTGGGGTTGTGTTTTTGTTTTTTCCTGGCTTTAACAGTAGCACAATCAAAGCATTATGGCTTTGGAACACCGTTACCAATTCTGCTAATGTTTTAGCTAGCTTGCAAGCTATATTGTGCCAATGCTGTACATACTGTGTAGAGCAGCAAATGCAATAAAGCAAGAATGAAAGTAATAAAAAGCCTTATTTACTATTCAAATAACTCATTGATGATATAATGCAATGAGCACATAGACAGACTTCTGTCTTAAATAAGAGGGTATCATTTTGTGTATTCGTCCGCAACTGCACTTGGACACGATCTTCGATCATGGATTGGCAAATGCCGCCTACCTCTATTTCTCCAAACCAGATTACTTTTGGTTTTGGATGGAGCCATCACTCGCTTGGATGTCCTCTGCTTTCAAAACAGCTTAACCTTACGTTCAAGTCCACAGAGGCACGTTCACCACACAGTGCTTCAGGATCGCCTTGGGAATGAGCTTTGTTTAATTAACTGTTTCCTAAGTGTCACCACAACAACAAGCTTCAAGCCACAAGCCAGTGCTTACCACAACTGCAATTTTTACAAAGCGTCTACTGACTCCATATCTGGGGAGTTTCTTCCATCCAGAAGCGGTTCATCACAAAGAAAGATGATTGACTGAAACCAGACAAGAAAATTTTATGCTTTGAAGTCTATTTTGTCTTTGTAAATGAATTTAATTTGGGGGATGCTGAAGGAGCTTTCCTCTAACAATCAAATTAGAGCCGTTTCAAACCCTCTGAAGATATAACTGTGTATCAGTCTGGACACATAATCTTTTTTTGGTGAACATGCACACTGGATTTATTCTCAGTAGTAAATCACCAGATTGTTTCCTGATCCTCATAAAAATGTAGACAAAACCAAAATGTATCTCAGTAAAACAGCTGCACAGCACCTAGTTCAAAGCAACCTTTACCAGCATCCATCAGGATGCTCGTTTTCCTGCAGCTTTAATGATCGCTGGGGAACATTCATACCCAGTGTGGCAACCAAAGCACTTCAACAATACGGATGTCAGGCCAAATAACTGTCCTCTAGCAGCTCCTGGGATTGTCAGGGGTCCAAGGTGCAAGCAGCCAGCAACTCCATTCCCCTTCCAAGGAGGGGATGGCAACAGCCAGCAGCTGACCATCAGTGCAGCACTGCAGCATCCTACCACTCCAGACACATCTCTAAGCAAAGGTTTGTCAGAAGCTACCTCTGAAACCCAAAGAACAGGATTTCAGGACCAGTGTGCATCAGCAGACTTTCATCACTTGTTGCTGCCTCTGCTTTTGCTTAGGATGAAAACGCAACAGAGTCATGGGATAAAACCTCCCAAGACTGTTAACACCACCAAGAGCTGAAAACACTTTTTGAAACCTGAATCCGGACCTTTCAGCTTAGCAAGAGCACTCATAAATAAGTTATAAAAATAGAAGTGTCTTAATAGGGCTAATTAAATAATCTGACTTGTTGAAGTGGGCTGATAGCATCCATAGAGGCTGATGCTCTGTCCTGAGCAGCCCTCTTAAGTCCCCAAACCAAGGAGCAGGTCAGAGCCCAGTGCTCACCCCTACAGGACTTAAACAGAGCCTATCTATAGCCACGGCCATGGAGAGTCTGCTGTTCAAACCAAGGGGCTGCCCTTGGTCTTACATCAGTAAGTACAGGAGCATTGTTTACAGGATTAAATTATGCACGTATTACGCATAACTGAACCTTTTCACTTAAACTAAGTATTATCAAAGATCTATAAGATCAGAAATACGCACCCTATTCATGTAATACCTGTTGGGCTTTGTCTCTGATAAATGCCCACCTGGCAACTGGACTTGCACGTGAAAGCAGGCGTTTGCTGGGGGGTGGGGATTCCTTCTGCTTAGGAGCGTTTTTTTTAATGCATTTTTATTGTTTTGTTTTGGTTGACTTGATTTTCTTAACTGGCATAAATAATTTTACTCTCAGTCTTTCAGTTTAATTGGACATCAAAGTGAATTGCCTGACAATTTCAGTTTAACACTTGTAACACATCAGTGCACGTATACTTGGGGTGCTGAATGAAGGTAAAATAGCACCACACAAACTTCAGTTTCCCAGCTCTTATAACAATGCTTTTCAGGCTTTACACTGTTGTTTTTCCACAGATTCAATAGGAAAGCAATCAACATTTCAGAAAGTGAAACCTTCTACCCAGGAACGCAGCTGTTGGGACAAGGAAGAGGATTTAGGAAGCCACTTTGTAACTCTTACTCCTTTAGTACACACAGCACCTTCTTCTCTTGGTCTCTTTTAGATAGCCTGTAGTACACGCTCATCCCTCATGTTAATTAACAACAGAAGTTATTTGCGCTGGACTCCTCCAGTACGAAACCAACTCCAAACAGCTTATTTTGTTTCCTGAAGTTGGAACAGCACACAGCAGTGCGGACACCTGCAGAATCTCCATTCGGTTGCGGTTTGTTTACCTGGTTTCAATGATCTTCGCAAATAAGCACTGAGGACGCTTATTTCTGAAACCTGACGGGTACTTGACTGCCTATAGGGAACAGGAGCTCATTAACAGAGAGAAAGCCAAATCCTGGGTAAGTGCTAACCCAGCGAGTAAACACAATTTTAGGGCATTAGCTGATCACGCTGAGCCTTCTGTGCCTAATGTCTGAAAAGCATTAATGTTACTGTCGCAGCACCTTAATGGACGTTACCAATCCTGTCCACTAATAACGTTTTCATTTCCCCCCGACGTGGTAACAGCACACAGCAGTAACAACCTACAGCCCAGGACACAAAGAATCTGAAATTCCCAGGTCCTGCTCAGCTCCCCAAGCTATCTACTGAGTGGGGTTTGGCTACAAGGGAGTTCATGCTGGTATCTCAATGGGTCGGGAAGGTTCAGCACCACCAAGGCTGTAGCAGCATGTAAGATTTTCTTCCTTTATAGTTCTCTTTCCTTTTTTTAACCCTTTCTTTTTAAACTAGGCTCATTAAGAGAATTTGCTCAGTAAACACAACCAATTCGCATATAAAAACCTCTTCGCTGCTAATTGCATTTGTTCATATATAGTGGAACAGGTGAATATCTCCTTTAAGAGTTTGCTGTTCAATCCAAGGAAGGCACATCCCAACATATTAACCCTGGAAATCACCAGCTGTTACCCGAGCTTACAAATACATGATGCTGAGAAAAAAAAAAAACAAACCAATAATAAAAATCAGATATTCCTAAGAAGCCACTCACAACACAGCCTCTAAGAATTCTTAGGCAGAGGTTTAAGATCACAAAGTAGTATTTCTACTTCTCAGAACTGAATGACGCCGAAAATACGAACAGCGACTTGGTTGCTGAAGGCGTATCGACACGGTAAGCCCTCAGGTCTTTCATGGCCGTCTGGCCAGAGGACCCAGCAGGTGCTGGGGCTGAGCTGCTCCCCGCATCCCCCAGCACAGACCAAGGCACTGAGAGGAGCCCACTGCATCCTCTAACAAAATTACCAACAGCGACTCTCCCAAACCATGAGATCTATTGCTACCTTATGCCAGGCCTTAAATAATCCCCCCAAAACAAGTGGCACAGCTTTCAAGTATGTGTTGTGAAGTAATGCCCAGCTTCAGCTGCACAAGAAATGTTAACCTTTAGTCTATTTGAATTCATACCCAATCCTAACTATCACACACACGTTTTCTTGAAGGCCTTTTCCTCCTCCGGGCCTCCTGATAAATTCTAATACCCATTCTACATAGAAGTAAAGAACTGTCTGAACAGCACAGTTTGTCAACATCTCCCTGTGTATCAACCAACTGACTTTTTTTTTAAAAAAAGCACTTGTATCTTTTCAGTCATTAAGTATTAAAACAAAAAAAAATGGTTTGCCAATTTAGCTTTTAGTATGCTACTGAGAGGAGGAAAGGGAAAGGAAGGAGATTCATTAAACTAAGATGCTAATCAGGGGAAAAATCATGCTACAATAAATTGCAGGTAGGTAACTTGATTTACTGATGGGAAAAAAAAGAAAAAAAAAGAAAAAAAGAACCCTCATGAATCCAGCTATATTGACAAAAGGCCCCATGCAAGAATACCTCTAACTCCCCAGAGCACCTGCAGCTGCTGAAAGGGAGCTGGTTTGAGGACCGTGTTCTGCATCCCACTGAGAAGCATCCCACTGCTTTGGGAAGCACAGGCTCACTTAACACACAATGCAGTATGGAACCGGTGGCCCTGCATGGCGAGAAACCCGCCTCATTGTTCCACAGACTCCCCAAAAAACCCACGCTCCACAAAATCCTCCAAAAGAATCTATCGAAGTGACTTCAATCCCACGATCCGGTACAAAATCAAAGGATGCAAGCTGCTCTAATCCCAGGCTTTCCAGTTGCTGAGGGCTCAGGAGCAGCCAACACTGTCTTCACTGAATGGGAGCTGCCCCAATCTGCACATTTTTGACAGGGAATTATTTGTTTTGTTTTTCTCCTTCATGCTGCTCTCTGTCACATTAAATACTGCTGGGTTTTAAATTAAAAAAAAACAACAACAACAAAAAACACATTTACCTATTGTTGCTTCTCTCATGCTACTGAAGACTAACTTTATCCTTTTATATAATATCCCCAAACCAATTTAAACACATTCAGCACTTCGAAAGGCTACAAGTGAAGCATCCATCCAGAAAAGCCTGGTCTGGATAATACATCGCCTTCCACAGCAACTAGCTGATGCAACCATTTCAGTGGGAAATAAGAGACGACAAACAAAAGGTTTGCCATCAGCATGGGAACACAGAAGCAGCCAGTGCCTCGGTACACTCAGGTCCCCTGGCACAAGGGGATACAGTGGCAGGGTGTGAGCCCTCCCCAGGCTGCTCAAGGTGCTCTGCACAGCCACTGTGGCGCAGAAAAATGCTCCACACCTCCTCCCAGTAGCAGCTTCCTTGCTCACACCATGGCCAGGCTGCTTCCTGAGCTCCATCGCTGCCTCTCGCTCCCTCATCTGCATTCCTGAAGGGATGAGAATGGCCATGCCAGGCACTGCTGGGCAGTGGAAACCTGCCACAGCATTTGTTGGCATGCCTGGCAGCCCACTAACTTGCCTGTAGGTATGAGGAAGCACGTCTCCACCAGGAGTGCTGCCACCTCTGCGAGCCCTGGCCAGTGGACAGCCACGCCTCCTGTTTCCTTGAAAAAGTGCAATAACAGGGACAAGAATTGCAAAGCTGCAAATCAGTGGGCCTCCTAAACCTCAAAGCAAGCAGAAGGAGCATAAAAGAATACAAAGTCTGCCCAAGAGCCACGTTACATTTATCCTCCAGCATCAAATGAGGGATTACTGAAGTTTACTGCAGCTCTCCCCCAAAAAGCAATAAAAGAAGGTGCCGTTCTCCCTGCCATTTGCCATTGGGCTGGGCGGATCCAGACTGTGTTATGAGGACCACGGTCCGAACAGCAGTGAGAACAGGCAGACAATGAATGCTCCTCTGCTCCTCCAAGGACCTGCAAACACTGCCGAGACAGAAGGCCAACTTATTTTTCTTTATTTCTACCTATTCACAGAAAAATTAAGAGGAGTAACAAGATTATTTGGGAGCATTATGTATCCAAATGATGCAGTATGAGCAAATGGTCCACCTTCACAGCGCAAGCATTGCCCACTCAGTGTGCAGGACATGTGCAGCAGCAAGAAGCATGGTGCCAGTCCCCTCCTCCTCTCCTCTGGGCTGACCCAGTTTTGCCTATTTCAATAATTTCTCCAAGAATTGCTCGTTACTTAATACCTGGGATATGTGATCATGTGCTGAGTGCGCAGGTTGCCTGAAAACTGCAGAGTGCTGGGGGTTTTGCTGTTGAACTGACAGCTTTGCAGGTGTAATCATTGCACTTGCTTAGAAAAAAACACTCTGTGTATGATGAAAGGTAATGATGGCAATTGCAGGTTATGTCACATTAGAATAAAACTAGCAGGAAATAAAAAAAGAGGAAAAAAAAAATCCCTCCTGCTTGTTGTAGTGACCAACTTCCGTAGCTCAACTTGAGAAACTCCAGAAGCTCTTGAAGATTGCTCCAGGCTCAGAAAATGAAAAAGGTTTTAAGGCTTGTTCACAATATTGTTTCTTCACTGATTATTTTTAAAAGTCCTGGCAACCTTAGAACTTGCAATCTCATAACCTTACAACTTGTCAGTAATTCTTAGCTGAACTACAGCAGCAACAAAAGGAATCATGGCAGTATTCCACAGGAACGTAAGAAGTACCCGAGGCATGAAAATAGTGAAAGGCAAGCAAGAGCAGACCAGCCAGTCTGTTTCACTCTGCAAAGTCTGCAATACTTTTCCATTTAACAATGCTCTCCAAAGCACGTTATGCACAGCCATAGCACAAATGGGAAAAATTATCAAGACTCGATCTTCTACTTCTCCATTTTCCTTGAAAGAGAAAAGTTTATCAATGGTTTATATTTGTCCTCACATTAAATATGGTGGAAGGTTGGACTGGATGACCTTAGAGATCTTCTATGTATCATCAAACGTTTTCTTTTAAAAGAAAGATACAAGCACGTAGCCAGATGTTCCCCTACATATAGCATCATCACTCCTATGCTAAAATTAATGGCCCTTCCAAGAAATTTTTGCTAAATAGTTGAAATCCTAAAGTAAAGACAATGCAAATTACAACACTAGTACTAATTTATTAAGCTACCTCAAATGCATTCAGCTACCCTTTGTTCTTTGCTTGCAGCGTTATGCGGCTGTTTGATTAAGTAAAACCGCAGATGTTCAACCCCTTGCTTGCCAAGATATGTGGGTCTGAAAAAGAAATAGAGGTGACAGCACGGGGGCTACCTCATCTCACCTGTAGTAATGCTGCAATAAAGTGGCCACTGCTGGGGGAAACAAAATAGCAAGAACTTCTGCAACCCACACTGCTGCAATGCTCTACAGTCCAGACACAACAAGCCAGAGTGAAAGCCCTGGGGACCCACAGTCATCCCACCTCTGTGAAACTTAGGTACCATTCCCACTGGTTTGCTGCCCAGGCTATGCAACACATCATCCTATACCTGTCATCCACAGGGGCTAAGACATGCTACACCAGGTCTAATGTACTGGCCAGTCCCAATGCCAGCCCAGTCTGCGCCACTGACATTCCCAGCAGCATTGGTTCTGCTGTCAGACACAGCTCACATTGTTCTGCTGCAGGCCGAGCTTCATCCAAGCTGAACACTGCTTGCACATACTGTAGCTGCACAAAAAAAGATTGAAGTTCTCAGCTTCTACTTGCAAGTTTCCTGCAAACTTCTCTCATTACGGGCACACCTATCTCATAGCAACTTCATTTCTTAGGTTTTCCTGAAGTTGGTGCTTTTGAAGACAAGCACTGCATCCTTGGGTCTCTGGGATTGTATTTTAAATGACAAAAGCTAAAAGGCTCTGATTAATCAGTGGGTTCTTTCTCCTATCAGAAGGTCAACTTCACACATCTACTGCTAAAAGGAAAAGAACAAATCCAGGCAATATTTTCTATTCCCCACTTCTCCAAGAGACGTGGATGACATTTATAACCAGTGGTACAAAAGCTCATTAATACCATATGCTGACCTATATAAAAAGGGTTATTGGCTTAACACAATAGGAGATACTCCCCTGGAAAACGGGTAAGAAGAGGAAAGAACAGCTCAAGATAAGCTATCTCTCCGCAAACAGGGGCTCAGATCATTAAGTGACAGTATTAAACGGGCCAACATTTTTCACCTCCCCTCCGCTCATTTAAAAACTCATTTAAAATCGGGGAATAAAAGCCCAGCAGACACCCTAGGACATTGTAAAGGCAATTCTCTCTCAAAGGGCTGCTAGCAGGCAGGGAGTGGGAGAAAGGTTTATTTTAGTGGAGCTCACTGACAGGCTGGCACCTACTCAGAGGTGACTCAAGAAGCCTGGTGTGGCCAAGAGCCGTATATCTTCAAGGAAGACAGCTCTGCCTATACATTACTTCTGCTTTTAAAAGACTTCCCTGGAAGCTTTGCTTTTTCCTTTCGAACCAATTGCTTAAAGCAAGTTCCCCCACCACCATGCTCTTGCCAAGCGCAGGCTTCACTGCTGCGAGGCCCAGAAGGCCGGCTCCCTCCAGCCTGACCGACTGCTCATCGCAGCCCTCTCCTCACCACAGTCCCAGCTCCACTTCCCAAACACAAACACCTGCTTTCTTTGCTGCTCCCAGCTGATGATGGGCAGCCTGGTCTGCTGGTTGGCGACCCTGCACACAGCAGGGGAGGTTGAAACTAGATGATCATCGTGGTCCTTTTCAACCCAGGCCATTCTGTGATTCTATGGTTACAACGAGCCTGAGTTTATAGAAGAAATTAATATCATCTCTCCTTAGGTGCACAAAGTTCTTCTGAAAGCAATTAATGACAGAAGAAAGTATTTCTTAGCACATAATAATCCAGTCCTCCCCTGCCCGGCCAAGGCCTCTCAGCCTCAGAGCCGGTAAATTTATTTAGCATGCTTCTAAATCTTATGCAAAGGGCGCTAATGAAAATATTAAATAAGGCACGATTCAATCCTTGAGGAATTCCAGCAGCAGCTTCATACGTTCTGCAATTGTGAAAATAAAACAAAGTCAGCGGCGCAAGGTTATCAAGAGAGGTACAAATTACGAAGGTTATCAAAGACCTCAGCATTTAAGATATTTTAACCGCCTCAAAAATCCTTCTTGTGAGATAGGGGATTGCTGTAATGCAATCAAATGGCACCCAACTATCTCAAGTATTTGAGTACTGTGCCACCCACCCAACCTGAAACCGAAACCGCCTGTTTGGCACCCAGGGACACAAGGAGCCCAGCGGTTACTTTTACCACTGCAGGCCTTCATCAGCTTCGGGCTTCCCCACCAGTTCCTATCATTCACACAAAGATGCTGTTTCGGCATCACAAAACAGCTTGCAAAGCACAGATCCCCCTTGATAGTACAATTAACTCATTTCCTATACTTAAATCTCTTATACAGAGAACATTTTAATTAATTCTTAAAATATCTATTCCTCCAATCGGTTAAAACTTAATTAAAATTAAAAGTGTCTGATAGCATCTTCTTATCTGGTTACAGATGCATTTTTTTTTCATTTGCGGTGATGGCACAGCAACCACATTAAAAGGGATACATATTTGACTTCACATTTTTTCAGCTCAGCGTAACACTAAGAAAATTAATTCAATCTCCATTTCCACTTACAGGATCTGTCTCCTTTTCCTACAGCACCTCCTATTTGCTTTAACACTAATTTTACAATGAGCGTTTTTGTCCTAAGCTCCTGCAAGCAGCAGACGTTTGCTGACGCTCCACCTCCTGTTGCATAACTTATCGTCTAATTACAACCTTATTTGCAAGGAGTTAAGTAAAAACGGACCGCTTAATTATCGTCACACATGAAAGAGGCAGAAAGCTCTCTACAAGCCAAGCTCCACAGTAGGTTCCTATTCCTCAGGCATCCCCCAGAGGTGCCCTCCTTCTGCCTGTGTGCCACGCAGCCTTGGCACAGCCCAGCCCCACACCCAGCTGCACAGTGCTGTGCAGGGGAGAGCGGCGATCCCACTGGTCCCACCTGCACTTCACCTCATGCTTTCACCCAAAGGCCGGCACAGCAGCCACACCGAAAGCCCTGGCAACTGCTGAGCATGCACAGCAGTCCTACTTAAAGCAAGCAGAGCTTCTTACAGCTACGAACCAAGCAGTGCTTCTCCAGTATGCTTAGTTATATACACACGAAAAATAGGCTTATCTTGATGCACTCGTTAACTACAACATTTTGCCTTTATAGCCGCCTCATTAGCCAACCTGCTGTATTTACAGTGCAACTGCTGAATATCCAACTTCACCTATTACATGCACAACTAAATACAGAATTGTTTCAGTAGTCCCCCCACCATCCTTGCTCAGAAACCTTATGCACAAATGCCAAATTACACTCGGCTTTTGGGCTTGGGTATCCGAGTATAATTTTCATTTCCCGATACATAACAAAATGCACTCAAACCCAGCAATTTACTTCAGAAGCATTCACAAATTTCATTTGTGTCTGAAGCTACTGTCTGAAAGGCTCGTTCATGAATTGTAAAGCAAGTTCCTGCCTCATATTATGCAAATGGCCAGATCGTAGCATTGCCGCAGCATCAATGAGCTTGTTATCCTTGTCAGTCCTGAAAGCAGACAGACACCTTCCAAGTGCATGCTTTTGAGAAGCGCTCACGTGCTGCCTTAGCCATGCAACTCTGGGTATTAATGAAGGGTTTACCACTGACATAAATGAGGTGGGTTTCATCTGACAATGAGCACTTCTGAAAAGCCGATCATTTAGCTGTAATGTGGCTTGCAAACAGCATTGTCACACCTAATAAAAATTCCCACAGGAGCACTTTTATCCACAGAAATGCAAGATAACTGATGAAATCAAGCACCAGAAGAATAAGATACCAGGATCTTCATTCAGAAAAGGAAACATCACGTGACACATTCTCAAAAGACAGCAAAAACCTTGTTCTCATGTTTAACAGTCAGCTGTGGGTAGATAAATTACACAGAGAAACGCCTAAATGGGGAAAAACAAGAGTATGAGAGACTGCCTCAATTCAAATTGCATGCACCCAGACAGCCATGCTTCGTAGGCAAACTGCATGTGTGGGTGGAACACGGCCAGCAGGGACTGAGTGTTATCTCAGTGTGTCATGGGGAAGGCTGGGTGCTCTCTGTAGCAGAAATATCCACATCTCAATGCAGGGCTGCAGCCCAAGTGAGCCAGGAGGATTCTGAGAGTGAGCATCATCTGAGCACTTGGTGTGTCCTATGGCATCCAACTGCTGCCCCAAGCAGTCAGCATTATGGCTGGTCAGACTACATCCCTGCTTCTCCTTTGTTTAAATTCATAGAATCACCAAGGTTAGAAAAGACCTCCAAGATCATCCCGTCCAGTCATCCATCTACCACCAATGTTCCCCCACTAAACCACATCCCTCAGAACACCTACATCTTTCTTCAACACAACTGATCCTACTTTATAAAAGATGATGTCAGTTCTTATATTTTCACACTTTACTCTCTCCTACTGAATGTCGCTACTTTATAACTTGCATTACAGAGCAGCTCCAACACAGATGCACTTTTTTGTTGTTTAAAACAGCTTGCAGACAGTTCAGTCTCATGATGGTAAAACACAACAGCAGGAGCTGGCCCTGGTGTCTTGCAATACTCCAGCATTGACAACACTTGCACGCTGCAGCTGGAAGCGACTTCCTGATGCAGCACCAACCAGTATCTCTACCAGCAGATAGGGGGAGCAGAAAGGAGAGGAGAAAAGCCAGGGAGCTGGCATGGAACTTGATAAGCCTGCTCCCTCTCATTTGTCACAGCTACAAATTAAATACTCCTCTTTATAACATTTTAAGTATAAAGAGCAGCTGCCGGCACTCACCCTGCTTGCAGGCACCGCAGTGACAGCAGGGTGCACAGGCACAATGCTGCAAGGAAAGAGGCTCTGTCTGTGTTTGGTTTTTGGAAATAACAGCACATGCAGAGCTCTGGCCTGCAATCTCAGCCATGCCATGGGATGCCTGCTCTGAAATGCACTGATACTGCTCCAGAGAGGAGTTTTCTCCTGATGGCTTCACGTGCATCCCAGCTAAGCCGTCCCATCACTCCCCACGTTACAGTCATACATAGCTTTTTTCGCTTCTTCCTAAGTATATCCTCAGACAACACAAGAAAACATTTATCCGTTCCCAGTAATCTCTAATTGACAATGCTCTTAGACTTAGCGCTGTACTTCCAGTCCTTCAAAAAACGTACAGAAAGGAAAAGAGAGAGAGCAGCCACAAGGATAATGTCACTGCTCCCACAAATGTTTTGAGCTGAGTGTACTTATATGCTCGCATAAATCAATCTGGCACAATCCAATTTAAATACGAGTCCTGCAAGGCTTTTTCATTAGTGCATTCTTTATGCTTTTGTCATCTTTTGACTAATTTTATTACATAATACTGGGAGATTTACTCTATTATGTTACAGCTCAGCTAGTCATAATAAAATTTCAAAATGTTAATTTTGTTTCTCTCTTTTAGAAGCTTGAGAGTAAATTACATCTTGCTGGTTTTCCATCAGTGCATTTTTCTTAAATTCTTTCTTCACCTTAAGAAATGTCCTCCATGTACTACAGCTATTTTCAAAAGCATACCTAAGAACGGCAAGCTGGACGTGAGCCAGCACTGTGCCCTCATGCTCAGAGGGCCAACAACATCCTGGGCTGCATCAAAAGCAGTGTGGCCAGCTGGGTGAGGGAGGGGATCTGCCCTGTTCTGTGCTGTGAGACCTCACCTGGAGCACTGCGTCCAGATGGGGAGTGCTCAGTACAGGAGAGACATGGACCTGTTGGAGAGTGTGCAGAGGAGGGCCGCAAAAAGGAGCCCAGGGATGGAACACCTCCCTGTGAGGACAGGCTGAGAGCTGGGCTGTGCAGCCTGGAGGAGGGAAGGGAAGGCTCTGGGAGACCTAAGAGTGGCTGCCAGTATCTGAAGGGGCTGTAAGAAGGAAGGAACAGACTCTTTAGCAGGGTCTGTTGAGACATGACAAGGAGAAATGGTTTCAAAGACTGGATACAGGGAAGAAGTTTTTTTACACTAAGAACAGTGAGGCAGTGGCACAGGCAGCCCAGAGAGGTAGTGGATGCCCCATCCCTGCAGACAGCTGAGGTCAGGCTGGACAGGACTCTGAGCACTGCTGGAGCTGTGGGTGTCCCTGTGCACTGCAGGCAGTCTAGATGACCTTTAAAGGTCCCTTCCAACTCAAAAGATTCTATGATTCTGTGAATGTTTCCATTCCCACGTGCACTGTCTGTAAAAGATAAATAAATCAATGTTAAAACTTTTTAACCTTCTTTTTGCACCTATTTTCACAGGATCTGTGGTTAAAGCAGTAACGCCTCAGCAGTTCAGCACAAACTCATGGTAAAAAGGCACAGGGATACTGCCTTCATATCTTCCCTGCTCAAAACACTACAAATAATTTCACTGAAATTGCTGAGATATGTTTATGGTCCATTTTTAGACACAGGATCACAGTCGGATGAGGTAGCACAATGTCTTTTCTTCCTGTTGCCATCCTCCAGCAGTGGCAGAAGCAGGATGATGCCCAGCCTGCGCTGCTGTGCGTGGGAAGGGATCACAGCAGCACGAACCCACCGTCAGACCTCACCTACAGGTAAGAAGAGATCTGCGCCCTGAGGGCTGCAATATGTGCATCACACACACATAGATGTGATGCACAGAGCAATAGGAAAGCAACCAGCACTGTACAACACCTACACCATGATGCACACAAAAAGTGAATATAAAAAAAAAATAAAATAGAAGTCACGTTGCTAATAAAAATCACTTTCCACAGCGTGCTGTGGGTGACGGCCCTTGCATGGAGGAATTCCTAGCCCTGTTATTTGTGAGTCACTTAAAAAGGACCGCTCAGGGTGGCTGTTGGTTTCGTGTTAATTACTTCCAGATTGCATCCGATTTTCCCATGTACAGAAACAAGTGGAGCTGAATTTGGTCAGATCAATCCGTACCCACCAGCTGCTCCACGAGCGCTTAGAGAAAAACTCATCTGGATGCAATTATTACTTCACTGCACAGTTTCTGTTCAGTGGTTGTTTTCTGAAATGCAGGACCACAGAAATCACGCTCCTCATTCAATTCCCATTGAAACAAATAGGGTGGTTTCCACAGACTTTGATGACTTCAGAATACGGCCTTACACAAAGACAAAAAGCAAGAACTCTTTGTCTCCAAAGGAAAGAGGTTAATCTCTTATCCTTGAAGGCTCACATCAAAGAGCTCTGAGCTGCACAGGATGTCTGTACCCGGAGTCCGACACACATCCGCACTGGCAGGCGTGTTTAGAAAAACAATGCTTTTCTACCACTGTTTTTTTCTCGGTGGCATTTACAACACTCTAGTCAGAGATTCAATGAATTATTTACATAAAACGCATCTCCAAAACCAAAGAACTTGCATTCACAATGACTTAACTCTTTTCAATGACGTCCCCAATTCAAAGAAATTAGTTGTTAAATTAGGGGAAAAAATGCAAGAACTAATTTCCGTTCATGGATTTTTTGTTCTTTTAATTTCTCTATGACTAAGATTCAGCAAGTTGTTATGTGAGAGTTTACTTTCATACCTTCAATTTGCCATGCAGTGTAGTTAGGACAAGTTTATACATATTTGACTTCACTTTGATGTAGTTAAAGGTAAAACTTGAAATGTCCCTGGAGGATGGGGAATCCCCTAAGAACTTCTCCTGAGGTGAGAGCTGCAAACACCACGCAGAAGGTTTTCAGCACAGTCATCTTCTGGAGGCGCTTGTTCCAGCAGGGAGGATACGATACCCACTGCTCCATATCTTGGTTTCAATTGGGACGGAGTTCATTTTCCTCAGAGTGCCTGGGATGATGCTATGGTTTGGTTTTAGGACAAACACAACACTGATAACACACCTCTGTTTCTAGCTGCTGCTGAGCAGTGCCGCACAGAGCTGAGGATATATGTATATACATGTATTTATATATTTTTTACTATACACCTTTTTGAACTGAATTTGCAACATTGATTTTAGCTTTATCGTGTTACTATGCTGAAATGCAAACTGTACCCCTCTCCTCGGGCAAACCAGTGATGACACTGCTGTTTAATTCTCAGTATGTCAACAGACATCTTGCATAAACTGGTTGTAAAGGGACAGCAAAATACAGCACAAAGAAATAAAGCTCAGCCAAACAGCGAGAGCACTTGTGTTGTTAGGAATTTCAGGCAATGAACTCCACAACTGATGTCACCCGGATACTCCTAATAGAGGCACATGTATAAAATACGACCTGTCTACTTACAAAGGTTTAAGTTTCTGTAATTCTCTATGATATAATGCGAAATGGCAAATTAAGTAAAAGATCAGAGCCAACTAACATTGCAACAGCAAATAATCCTCTCTGTATGCGAACATATACACGGCCTGCTGAGATCAGGCCCTGGTTAGCAGCAGCTGAAAGCTATCGGCCTGTGGAAATGAGACGATGCTCTCCTTCCATGATAACAGCATCCTTCTTGTCACTCTCACAGCTCAGAGACTGGGACCTGCATCTGCCTGCTGTTCTTCCAACCCTGTGAGAAATAAAGAGCCTTTTGTGCTCACCACTGCTTGGCTCGAGCCTAAAAACCCACGGGCACCAGGAAAGGAAGGACCAGCCTGACCTGCACAGACTGCTCCACAGGCTGGGATGGGTGCAGGGAAGGAGGAGGTGGGTTCTGTTTTGAGTTCATGTAACCTGCTTTAAGATCAACATAAACTAAAGCCGCACCTCTACCCCCAGCAGTTTTTCAGCCATCTTCAGTGACCATTTCACAGATACTCATCCATTTATGGAGCCCAGGTCTATTGCACATCAGCTTAGAAATCAGACTGTATTAAAACATTGTGTTGATTGTTTTTTTTTCCTAACAGTTTGTAAGGCTGAATATGCACCTACAGCTCTAATTTACTACATGCAATTCCTAAAAAATGTGGGTTGTTTTTTTTTTAGTGAGCAAAAGACAGCATCATGTAAATACAACAGCCCTGTATATGCAAACACCACAGGCAAATGCGTCAGAAAGAAAACGTCTTGAAACACTGGAAGTGAATGAAATGCCATTAAAACAATGGACTTTAAGAAATGGAAACAAGGAATGCAAAATAACTAAGGAAAGCATTGGTGCAAAGAAAGTCTTAATGCATGCAGGCATAATAGGTTGTATTTGCATACAATTGTTTCTCTGCTAGCAGAATTGTAATAACATTGACAATATCCATTTCAAGATGACCCTGAAGCTTGGGCTTGGGATCAGTACAGTCCAACACAATGCTTCCACGTCGCTCAATACATATTGTTCCTGAAGAAGGCTGGGAGCATCTACAAGCAGCCAGAGCTGCTGCCCTGAAACGTGAGTACCCGTGCACGTCCCACACGAGCCCCACAGCCATGAGCACAGCCCACAGGGATGCTCCAGAGCCAAGGTCCAGCATTCCTAATGTCAAGGAACTACTCCCAGCCCAATTTACAAAGGGTGCCCACTTTCCACCTTGCAGAAGGCAGATCGCTAAATTAATACAAAAATCTAAATTGAGGATGTGAGGAACCCTGTGTTTTCTTGGAAAAGACTGATCGAACCCACTAAATCCAACCAGAAGAGACTGTCAAGGAGATGACAAGTCAGGGAAGATGCTTCCTGACTTCAGTGATACCACAGTGTTGGAAACAGGTTCTCATCTTCCTCAGAACCAGCATGAGCTCTGCCCCAGCACCCCAGTGCCAGCCCTGTTAGAGCCCATGCTGGTACCAACACCTGCAGCCACCACGAAAGCAATGCACAAACTTGGACTGAAAGGATTGTCACAGCTCCTCCAGCAGAGTTTGCATACAAGGAAAACAAGTGTTACAGAACAGGAAAATTACATTAGCTGTGTTCTCAAATTGCTGCTCTGAGCATTGCATACTAATGCATTAACACTTGTTTTTAAAACAAGCATCTGCTACTGGAGGCTGAAGGAACGCAGAAGAGCAGATGCCACCCAACACAACGCGATGGTCCAGAGAAAGAAAGAGGGCAGATGGCCAGCAATGTCCATTTCTGCAAGGCAGCACACACATGTTAAAGCTGGACACTGCTGGGGAGAGCTCGAAAATGAGACCCTTCCCAAGCTTTCAGTGATTAAAGTGTGTATCTGTAACAAATGACAAAGCTACTCTGGGAGAACAGGGACAGTGCCAAGATGCAACCCAGCACCACTTTCATACTTGACACCACCTCAGTCAATACCAGGAGGTGCAAGCTGTCCTATCTTTACATGAGAAGACTCTATTTTACACTGTATTTCTTTTTACAAGCCTCATTTCTAAGTAGAATGAAACTTCAGAAGCAATAAAGTGATTTACCCAGAGCAGTGAGAAATTCCCCAGCACCACCTACCCTGTCTTTGGGACAGGGCTGTAAACCCAGCTGTGGTGCAGGTCAGAACAACCCGACTCTGTTCTATTATAACTTTATGTCTTCATGCTGCTTTTTTTTCCTTCTTTTTTTTTTTAAAGTAATTTATGACCAAGTGAAACAAGAGCCTGAAAGACCTCAAGCATGGCTAATGTGGATGATTCACGTATACTTAGGCACGTTATTTGAAATACTAGTATTTACCTAAAAAGAGGTTAAGTTAGGTTCCAAAATTCTGGGTCAAAAACTGAAATTTGCTCAGTTTCCTCCCTTCTCAGAATACCATCCAGCTCCTCCCATTTTACTTAATGGTAGTAATTACCATTTATCAGACCCGAAAGCCATGAGTCACCTTAAGAAGCAGGAGTAAGAATTTACCTAGGTCTCAAAAAGAATAGCTCCAACATGACAAATTCTTTTATTGATAAAGCACAAAAGAGATTTATTTTTTTTTAGCTGCCAAGGCACCAGGTCAGCTAACACAAACGTGGCCACGGGGAACAGCTCTGTGCCAGCACCCCAGCAAATCTGCAGTAGCACCAGTTCAGCTATTTTAACGTTATATGGAATCAACTGTTCTTCTTAGGGACAATTTCATACATAAATCCAGCAACAGAAAATCCAGGTCCATAATTACACACTCAAAAGGAATGAATGCTTTGTAGCGCAGACAGATGGCTTCATTTTATATTCTGCACTCCCCCTTTTTTAAAGTTCTGTTGTGATCTTATTGTATGGGTTTTTTAACTTGTTTGTTTGCATCTGTCGTCATATTTCGTGAGCTGTGCGGCTCCCAAAGAGAAAAAATGTTTTGTTTTTGAGATGGAAGCAGATTTTGTCTATTTATCATAATAATTCCCTCAGTTGGGAGATATCAATTTTCTCATTAAGAAAAACTCACGGTGCAACATGATTTTATTCTTCTCAAGTAAACAAAGGCAAAGTGGAGCATTTTTGAAAGAGCAATAATGCTTTCTGGATCACTGAAGGTCACAGATATATGGAAAAGCCACCTCCAAAATGCAGTAGGTGGCCTCTGCACCCAAGTGAGTACGCCCATGGTTGCAGCTGACTGGAATAACCTGGGCTCGGCTCCATAGATCAACCTTTTACCACTGTGCAAGAGCTGTAAGACCACAGCGAGCACAAAATTAACATCTCCCATAGTGATCATAGTGATCTTGTCATCTACTTTTATTTGCCTTTTTTTTTTTTTTTTTTTTTTTTAATCAAAACTGTTCTGTGGAGGCACTCTATGCCATTGGTTTGCGTGTTCCCATGGGCCTTTTAAAGACTCCTGTTAGATAAAATAATAATAATAATAATGCAGAAATTGGATACCGGAAAGTTTCACACCAGTTTCCAGGCAGAAGAGTTTAAAGACACCGAGACGAATGCACCTCTGTGCCCTTGGCAGCAGGAAGGATGCGCCCTGTGGCCACCAGAAGCTCAGCTCGCTGTGCTTTATCTCCTAGGCCCCAAACTCTGCTTGCTTGCCCCCAGGCTACCTGCTTGCCCCACACTCCCCCTCAAACTGACTTCCTTCCCCAGCAGCTCCTCCAACACCACATCTTTTAGCTGGTACAACAAAAAGTGAGGAGCTGCCTCTGCGCTCCTCCCTTTCTACCTATATATCTCTATAAAAATTCTGTACAAAATCTCAGCACTGCTGAACTCCTACTTGAACAATTTTATTTTTAATCTCCTTCCACCTTACCCTCTCCAATTGAGCAGGGGATATGCTGACTATCAGGCTTAATTTCTGTTCTCATTAGCCTCTACATTATGCAGATGTCAGGTCAGGAAGAACTGTATCAAATAACCAAAAATTAGTAATAATTAACCAATAGCAGTGCAGATTGCCCAAAGAGACCCATTCCTTCCAAGTGGTAAATTATTTTTTAATTATCCCATTGAGATGGAGACTTCTAATTGCAAATACTCAAAGCAAGCAAAAACCATACACTGGGGAAATGCCAGATTATTAGTAACTGTGCAACTTTCTTCATAGGTTTTGCAAGAAATAATAGATCTTTTTCAATTAAAAAAAAAAGAATCTGCAACACTTTCTCACTGATGCAGATAAGTCTGAAATTGAAGTGCAGGAGGAAGATAATGGAACTGACAATTCAATTTTTAATGTCCAAATAAACAATTTTTTCTTGAAGTCAACAAAATAAATTGAAACCAGAGCTATTTAGAAGGTGCAGATATAAGAAAATGAAATGGGTTTTAAGCAGCAGCCATCTTTTATTAGCTTAACAGTGGATGACATCAATACATACCTATTTATTTTGTATTTGAGAGGCACTTAATTTGTTGCAATATGGTTTTATGGAGGCAGAACCACTCCTGTGCTCTTTATCCCACCTTTCCATTGCAGGCAGAAAAGAGAATATTGCTTATTGCTTAGGACCTTGAGAAATTCCAGACTCTTCCATCACATTAACACCTCCTCACATACTAAACAAAAGAAACTAAAATGTCCAGAAGCAATTGCAAGACCTCCACCAGCACCACAGTAACCAACATTTGGCAAACCACCTATTTGCTGCAGCCACTGATCAGAGCAGCTTTAAATATCCCCTTCACTACGCCTTCCAGTGGTCAGCAAAGCACGCTGTTGGTGTGCACTGCTGTCACAGAATCATAGAATGGCTTGGGTTGGAAGAGACCCCCAGGATCATCAAGTTCCAACCCCTCTGCCACAGGCAGGGTTGCTAACCACTAGATCAAATACTAGATCAGATTGCTCAGGGCCCCTTCCTACCTGGCCTTAAATATCTGCAAGGATGGGGCATCCACAACCTCTCTGGGCAGCCTGTGCCAGCCACTCTCTCAGTAAAAAACATTCCCCCTGACATCCAATCTAAATCTCCCTTCCTTTAGTTTAAAACCATTCCTATCACTATCTACCTGTGTAAAAAGTTGATTTCCTTCATGCTTATAAACTCCCTTTAAATACTGGAGGGCTGCAATGAGGTCTTCCTGCAGCCTTCTCTTTTCCAAGTTTAACAAGCCCAGTTCCTTCAGCCTTTCCTCATAGCAGAGGTGCTCCAGCCCTCTAATCATCTTCGTGGCTCTCCCCTGGACCCTCTCCAATAGCTCTCTGTCTTTCTTGTACTGGGGGCTCCAGACCTGGACACAGCACTCCACATGGGGCCTCACAAGAGCAGAGTAGAGGGGTAGAGGGGGACAATCACCTCCCTGTCCCTGCTGGCCACCCCTCTTCTGATGGAGCCCAGGATACCACTGGCCTTCTAGGCTGCAAGTGCACACTGCTGGCTCATACTCAGTTTTTCCTCAACCAATCCTTCTCAGCAGGGTTACTCTCAATGATTTCTTCTTCTAGTTTGTATGTATATTAGGGATTAGCTTGTCCCAAGTGCAAACCTTGTACCTTACTCTGTTGAACCCCATCAGGTTCACAAGGGCCCGCCTTTTGCTGTCCTCTAACCTTGCCCCACACAAAGGACAAAATCAAGAGGAAAAGCATCTCCCAACAACCATTTTTCTTCCAGTTCAACCACAGAACCTGCTCTAAGCTCATGCCCAGCAAGACCTTTACCCCGGCACTGCAACGAAGGAGAGGACTTCAAATCACAGAAGCATAAAGCATGGAAAAAAAGAACACAAAGTCCAACTCCAACCCAATCCCTCCGTGCCCACTGCCCACATCCCTCAGTGCCACATCCCCACGGCTCTGGGACACCTCCAGCTGACCCCAGCACTCCCTGGGCAGCTGTGCCACTGCCTCAACACTCTTTAGGAGAAGGAATTGTTCCTAACAGCCAACCTGAACCTCCCCTGGCACAACGTGAGGCCTTATCCCTCACCATACTTCTCCTGCCTCCATCTCCTAAACAAACCCCAACACCTCATCAGGGAACAGCCTATCACCGCACCTTACACTGAGCTAATTAGAAGCATTTATTGATATATTGAGTATTAAGGTGTTGTATCTACATAGATGTTTGCTCACCTCCACCACCCAGCATTTTCAGGTTGCTGACTACAAAGAACCACTTCAGCACCTGGATTTCTGAGGCCAAAATGTCCTACAACAAGCAGCATTTAATGAAAACGTTGACTATAAAAACCCAATGGCTCATTTGTCACTGCAGCGTTTCATAACGAGCGTTATCAGCCTCTCGCAGGATCACAACAAGTGAGGTTAGCACTGATGTGGTTCAGCCACATACATTTCTATTAATACGGCTCATGCACACATTTTCTACCTAACCGGCCATCTGTCACCGACTGCACACTTTCCTCAAAGTTGGAAGGGTAAAAGAGAATATTATACACTAGATAAAGTTAGGAAAAAACCACAAAAATTTGATCTCAGAACTGCATTTTTTGAAACCCACTTTTTAGCTGCTCAAAGCTGCAAGTGCATAAGGTGCACAGATTTCAGCTCTGTGGGCGGAAAATGCAGTTTATAGCCAAGTGAACAGAGCAGTCAGCATCCAGCAGAACAAAGTGCTGACCTTGCAGACAGCCACACTGCAAGAAGGGAAAAGCCAAGGGAGTCTCCTGAGACAGCCTGTGGGCCAGGCAGGGCAGGCAGTACAGACCTAAGGATTAATAGCCTTTGTCTGGGGCTCCTGCACGATTTGGGATGACCATAGGTTCTGAAAAAGTGTTAAAAAGACACAAAGTTTTTTGACTATTCAACCTACTGTGTTATCACCTTCATTCATGTTAAGTTTTGCATACAAACTCAAGACAAAATGGGTCAAAATGAACCCTGTACCTCCAACCTTACCAATGCTCACCTATTCTGGAGGTTGCAAATAGGGCAATGTGGTGGCCACACCCATTCAAGCAACATGAAGTTAACAATAAAAAAAGCTCAAAAATATTAAGTGGTCACGAATGAATTTTCTTTAACCAAAAAAAAAAAAAAAGAAAAAAAAGCAAATTTTCTCTGTGCCCCCCTTGCTTTTCCAGCTGCCATCCAGGAGGGAGACAAGGATGTACAGTGCCAGCATCCCTCCCCAGACGAGCGCAGTGCTGCAGCTGTATGCTTGGATGCCGACCCACTTCCCAACTGCTGTCACTGGAGCACTTATTTTCTCATTATGCAATTAGAGGAGAAAAAAGTACCAAGAGGCATAAGCCATGCCTATGATCTGACCTACAGCCACACAGGCTGAAACAACCGTAATTAATTGGCTATTCAGCGTATTGTCCCACACATGAGCAGAAGACGGCACATTAATTGGAAAGGTCCTTTCAACTCCAATTTGCCCAGCTCTTGTGGTTAGAAAAGATCCCTGAAATCAGAGCCTTTTGTTTTGTTTTAATTGTCATTATTGTTATTCCAGTTCAGAAGTAGCCCCGAGAAGGCTTATGAAGTGAAAAGAACATTTGATTTGTTCCCATCAGATTTTTCCCCTTTTATATAAAGCTCTAATATGTTTCATAATTAGGCATTGCTATTTAAGGGGAAATTAATGAAATAAGAACAGGCCTCTAGGTTTGAGGCTTTTAAAGCAAGTGTCAGAGACTCAACATTTTTGGCCATTTTCACTTATTTAACTCAGAAAAGAGTGGCAGAAATGGGCTGGAAACACAGACGACCTCTCATTCTGCAAGACATTTCATATCTTCAATACATCCGACTACGAAGTACCAGTGCGGTTTTTCTCCCCTTTCCCAAATATGAACCAGAACAAAAAAAAAAAAGTCAATGCCTATAGACTGAGGGCTTTGTTCTATTTTTTTTCCTTCTCTGTTTTAAAGGAAACAAACGGTGATATCTGATGCCCTTCAGAATTTACCATTTTTCTATAAAACACAAACCTTTCTCTGTAAGTGCACAGAAGATAAAAACATCCGTTTAAAGTGCCAAAGCCAGACAGCTCACTTCAAAACAGGAAAGGCTGTATCCACATTTACAGAGAATACTGTGTATTTACCAAGGAATTAAGTTATTCTCTCCAAATAAAAAAAATAGAAATTCAATTGAAGGATTCTTTTTCCAAGTGCATTAAGACTCAAATATTCAATAGTACCCTCTTGAAAGAGTGTAAAAGTTTTATTCACTTATATTTGGCACTACAGTTATCTTCTGAGAACAACAATTACGTTATTAAGCATTTCTCATATCACTTTGGACAAGAAGATATATACGAGTATTGTTGCTGCACTAAAGATAACAAAACACGTATTATTTTTAATATAGTCACTGTTGATTTGGAATTGCAAAGCTGCCTAAGAGACCACTATTTTACCAAGAAATTTGCTAAGCACACAATTACTTTAACAACAGTACTGTAATGCAAATATACACCACAGCCTGCACTTGGCAGAGAAGGGATTAAGTCCATCAGAGAAGTCTTGTAATTTATTATTAGGTTTGTGGCGTTTGCATCATCACTGTGAAACCAAATGCCATTCAGAACTGTACTTGGACAGTTATTTTCAAAAATAACCATTTTCACCTATTAGTTCTTCTGCTTTCTACTGCTGCCCTACTTTTACATTGTTATCGCAATTTACCACTGAAGTAGAAAGCTAAATCAAAGAGAAGAAATAGATTTCATCCTCCTTCCTTCCTGTCTCAATGTATTAGTTTTCTTTAATTTTTTGCCCTTTAAAACATCTGCGTTTCCTGATCAACTGATGGCGAACGCAGCGAAACAAACTGCCTTTCAGAAATGAAGAGCTAAGCCAAAAAAGACCTAACGGAACAAAAGGAGGCTGAAACACAACAAGGAATACAATTTTAGGCATCCCCTGCTGTTAACTGGTGTAAAGCAAGAACTGTGCTTCTGAGTACTGTGCTAACAGCCAGCCGTAGAGTAGGATATGAAAGCCTACCTTGGGGTTTTCTCGTCTTCCAGCACTCACTGGAGAGAGGCTCCATGTAGCAGCAGAACCTGTGCCACTAGCAGAGCTGATACACGCACAGCTTCTTCAAAGACCAAACATTAATAGGGACGTGTAGATGCACCTCAGTTTCCTTTCAATAGTTCTTCAAGATGATAAACTTGATAACTACTAGTTGCACCGCTGCTGCTGGGTGCCACCAAGCATCTATCTCACTATCACTGGCTCCAAAAAGCTGCCAGGTTCATTTTCATGAATGAAAAATTACAAGAGGACGTTGAAAGGAAATTAAGAGGATAATGAAGAGAAACAACTTCAAACATAAAAAACATAACTACATAAATTCACTCTAGCTCTGTGGGTAATTTCTATCTTATCTTGAAACAAAGGAATGGTATTTTCTCTTACTTTGGTACTGCAGAAACACGAAACCTCCAGAATCTGAAAAAACAGCTTCTCACATTTTTGTTTTACTTTTATGCAAAGCACCTAGAGACGACCTTCACGACCACGCATAAAATAAGTCCTCATGGAATAGCAGTTCTTACATTGCAACGTCAGGATGGTTTGGGAAAAGCTTCACCTTGCAGACAAAGGGAGATACTGAGCAAGGCTTTCCCCCTGGGGCACCAGTGACACCTCATAAGAAACCCCAGACCTGCTGAGCTGTTTCCCAATGCTCTGCTCCTCTCGGAAAATCAGAGGAAGGAGTTTGCGTGTAAAGCCAATCTACAGCCGTTCTTCTGTGAGATTACAGAGAAGTGGAGCAGAGCAGCTGGCAAGCAGAGCGAGACAGCATTTGGAGCTAGAGAATGGAAAGCACGATATCTAGGAGAGGATGCATGCATGCTCCAGCCTGATGAACAGTGAGAGTGAAAGGAGCACAGATAATGGAAGAGCACATATATATTTGGCAGAAGTTTTAGAATACATTAAGTATAAATCGTTGGATTATAAAGAAACAAAGAATGAGAAGTCTGGTTAAAATAACTTGGAAGGCAATAAACTGGAAGAAGTCACTAACAAAGAAAAATACTGCGAAGAGGGAATAAGTACACAGCAAGACACTAAAGAAAGACAAACAAAAGATAGTTTATTATGACAGAAGGAGAGTTAAGTCAATTTTTAAAAAGGATTGGATACAAAGAGTCACAAGGATGCCTGTTAATCTGCTCAAAATGTTATTGTCAGAATTAACACACAAGGATGGAGTTCCTGAGACGAGGGTCACAGCCCAGAGCCGTGCTAGGACATTTAGAAGATGCTGACCTGGGGGACCCAGCCTGCCCCATCACCATCTGCCTGTCACTGTGTCTCAGTTTCAGATGGGACAGAGCTGATTTTCTTCAGAGTGTCTGGTATGATGCAATGCTTTGAGTTTAGGGGAAAAACATTAATAACACACCGATGTTTCCTGTTGTTGCTGAGCAGTGCTGTACAGAGCCAAAGACGCTTTGGGTTCTCAGTTTGTCCTACTGTCCTACCAGTGAGAAGGGTCCCAAGGAGCTGGGAAGGGACAGAATTAGGACAGCTGACCTAAGCTGGCCAAAGAGATATCCCATATCATGTGGCATCATGCAGAAGGAAAGTATTGAAGAGGATGGGAATTCATCTCTCTTCCTTCCGCTGCTCAGGGGGTCATGAGCAATTGCTTGTGCATCACTTGTTATATACATACATACATTTCATATGTCATTACTACTATCCTTTCCCTTTTCTCTATCTTACTAAATAGTTATATCCCAACCCACAAGATCTATTGGGTTTTTTTTTCTGATTCTCTCCCCCATCACAGTGGGAAGGGGGGGAGTGAGCGAAGGACTGTGCGGTGCTCAGCCACCTGCCGGGTTAAACCAAAACACACTGGGATGCAATAAAGACAAATTTAACACAACATGAAACATTTTAAAAATAGTTCTTACAAGAAAAGGAGGATAGGAAAAAGCAATTTCCTGGAGAGAGAAGAAAAAAAAAAAAAAAAGCAGCTAGATGTAAGAGTTACAACCCTCCAGAAGAAAGGCTTATGTTCGTCTACAACAGGGCTGGTGGTTTCACATCTAAGCCTGTGCCTCGCTGTGCACCAGGCAGATGGTTGAATGAGCTGCTATACCCAGCAGAAGCTGCAGGAAAATGGTGTGGGGGAAGCTCCCTACTTTTCCTGGGCACGTCATAACACAAGGGACAGAGCACTTGTGTGGCCAGGGCTGGGGGGAAAACAAAGCAAAACAAAGCAACTATGGAGATGTCAGAGGGTCTAATGCCAAACCTAACTACTTCCATGAATGTGAGTTTGGTGTTGTTTTGTTTGTCTGTCTTTAAATGATCTGGTGCCACAAAAGATTTCCTTGAGTACAAACTTAAGGAAAACATGGAGTGGCTTAGCCTCACTCTTACGTTATGTTTCTGCCATCCATAAGTACTACAAGAAATTCTCTTAAATGTTTTCATTAAAACTGGTTTCTAATTCTTCACAAATCTCCAGAATATAGCTATACAAGGGCATTTATTCTTTTAGGTGAAAAGGTTTAGTCTGACTGCTGCTTATCTCCCAGAAAACACAGACAGCAAACGTTGCCAAAGTCCTGTGGATTGACTAGATTGCATAGAAAGCTATCATTTAAAAACCATTCAGCAATAGGAGGAGGGACGAGGAAGGATGGGGCTCTTTGGTCTGGAAAGGAAAAGGCTGAGGTAGGACACGACCCAAATTTGCAAAGAAGCACAAGTGGTGGAGAAACTGGATGCACAACACAGTATTCGAGTCCATTTGAAAAGCAGGAAGATAACGAAAAGGTGGAACCGAGGAACTCAAGTTAAAGGCTTCCCCCATGACACTGTAGGGAAAGAAGCACCACCAGAGGAGCGAGTTGCACCTATTGATACCTACAACAGATGACACTCAGCAAGGAGCCCAGTTGGAGCCCAGTGTCCCACCGCACATCCTATGAAATGCTGACCAAAGGGAGGAACCGACCCATCCTCACTGCTGATGCAGCCAAGCCTCCCGGATAAACGTGTCTGCACCGATCACTGGGAACACCAGGGTTTAAGATTTAATTTCCTGTGTGCAGCAGTAGAATTAGGTTACTCTGATTTGATGCAAAATAAGATTTCTAGCAGTGCTGCAGCCTCTCTTACATTTGTATTTCCTAGACACCACACGGTAAACAATGGAGCTGGGTTAACAGATGGGAGGGAATAAAATTGATGATCTCAGATCCATTTCTGCTAAACTGACAAGTTCATTTGTACAAACTAGATATTATATACATCGTGCAGCAAACAAATCAAGTATTTTAGTCCCTGGGCTACTTGACAGATAGAACTACCCAGAGAAATGAGAAGACATATGTTTATCTATGAATGCCTCAGGGAGAAAAAAATAAGGTAAATTCATAAGCTTATTCATAACCACCTATTTTATAGCATTACCATTATAAGACCTCAGGTTTTTACAGTCTCAATCAGTACTTCTCAGCAGTAATACATCAGCTTCAAAGCCTGGTAAAGGAGTCAATTCATAAAGCCAAAACTTCCCATAACTTACGAATGCGGCGCAGCTGTTTTACATTCAGGGTTTTCTGTAATATTGTCAATTTTCCTATGCTTTATTCCTTCCATCTTTTTTTCCACTCTCAGAAGAATAAAACTAATTTTAAAGCAAAAGGAAGTAAATCATTCCTTAACTACCTTGAGAAAAGTTGGCCTTGCTACAAAAGTCAAGAAAGCTTGAAGGAAAAGCTACAAGGTCTTGAGAAACACAAATTGACACAGCTATAAAAGTACAGGAATATTTGTGGGGAGAAGACAGTGAAGTTTTATGAGATCAGAGGAAACAATCTGGTAGAGTAAGGATCAGAAATTTCCCTAAATGAATACAGAAAATGTCTGATGAATTCTGTCCTGAGAAAGGGAAATGAAAATTCTAACACATGAACAGGACTACAAACTGAGGCCACAGCCAACGCTGCATCCCATATTCTCTTTTTTTAATTACAAAACATTACAGAGAAATAAGAAATTCTGATGAATGACAAGATGAAAGAGTCTGGAAACCATGAAGATAGATCACGAATTTCACAGCATTAAGCTTTTTAAATTTCATTTTCCTGCACGCACAAAGAATTTATTACAAGTTTAATTACACAGTTTATTTTCATTTCTGATAACTCTATCAAGAAATCATTTGAATAAACATCAACAATGCTCTTAGTTGTACAACTAAAAACTATAAATAATGCAAAATCTGTAGGGTTTTTCTTTTTGGCAGGGGGAGGGGAGTTGGTTTGGTTGGTTGGGCTTTTGTTTGTTTTGTTGGATTTTCTTTGCTTTGGTGGGAGTTTTGTTGTTGTTTTGGTTTGGGTTTGTTTTTGTTGTTGTTCTTCATTTTGTTGGTTTTTGGTTTTTTGTGGGTTTTTTGCATTTTCTTGAGCTTTCCGTTCCAGCAGACTTAGAAAGCCCCATCCTCTAACCTTACCCCTTAAGTAAGTAGTGGCAGATACTAGCTAATGCTCCTCCAGAGCCAAGAAGGACCTTTCTTCATAATGCTCCTGAAAATGCTTCTATCAAGAGATGAAAGCCAGGCTTAAGAAACAACCTTCTTCATTTCACTCACCGTAGAAGCAAGAGCACCACTCAACGCTTGGCTCAGGTCGGGCGACCAACATCAGTTCAAGTTGAAACAAGCCTTCACATTCAGAAGTTTAGCTGCAGCCAGGATCAAAAAGAGCAGAACAAGAGAATTCACCCAGCACAGTGATCCACGACACTAAAATCAAGGCGTTAAATTTAATGCCTGAGGGAGCTATAATACTTTGCAGAACAGTAGCAAAAGGAGTTCTGATTGATAGAGAAATATTAGATCATGGTGCAGGCAAGCTGTTGCCAATGTAATCTTTGGCATCAAGAAAAAGGAATGGTGAAATAATTCAGTTGCTTGAACAGAGATGCCTGCCATTTTAGACACCTGGCCCACCCTGGCTCCCAGTGCTGCTAGTAGAGTGATATCAGTTTCCAGCAGTCTCCCTGCCCCACGTAAACACCTTCACCCACCCTACAGCATCTAAAACAGCATCACAGTCAGGAGGCCAAGCTCACGAGCAGAGTTTCCTATGGTCTAATAGCCATGAGAACTACTCAGGGCATCAGTTCTTAACACCGAGGTCTCTGGAGGAGATGCCAACAGGGTGCAAAATCCACCACCGTTGTTCCCAAGACACAGGGCTCACTACAAGACTGTTACTACAGACTGAAAGATAGGTGACAACTGCAGGTCTAAGGGAACATCCACCAAGGTGCATCCCCAAGACCTCCATGTACATGTGGGCAGACAAGGAGGTGACTGAGACATGAAGCTCCATTCACTTTAAGGGCAGAAAAGAAACTTTGGTTTTCCTTTTGAACTGGATTTCAAGGGAAAGGGGCTGCTGTGATCATGTTTCCCTGTAGTAACTTTCCAACTTATTAAGCAACTTCAGAGACACAGAGATTAAAGGTATTTAGTTGTACACTTGGCAACGAATCAGTAAGCCTGTGTGGACTACAGAGACCTAGATGCCTGCAAAAAGCACTGCAGCCTCACAAAGCAGCACAAACAGAGTCAGCCAGGGCACACAAGACCATCTCTGCCACCTGCTAGCCAGAAAAAAGAAAATGGAAAACGAGGAAGCTGTGGATAAAAAGGGTGTACAGGCAGCTCTTGGTGACACAGGAAGGGAAGGAGGCACTCTTACATAGAATCACAGAAGGGAGCTCTGAGGGCCATCTAGTCCAGCTCCCCTGCAGTGCACAGGGACATCACAGCTAGCTCAGGTTGTGCAGGGCCTGATCCAGCCTTACCTTGAAAGTCTCAAGGGATGGGGCATCAACCACAACACATCTGGGTTTAAGAACATAGTTATCTCAATACACATCTGCTTGGGCACCTCAGAGATAAATTGCTGGACATTTTAGACTTCAGAATAGGAAAACTGTTTTAATTCTTCCAAAAATACCTGGACTAAATCAGGCAAGAAATAGTTACTATACCTAGAGTTTGCTAAATGAAGGTGTTAGGTTCATTCCTCCTGGCTGGTGTCCATTGAAGGGAGATCACACGTAGCCAGTAAAAAATTCGGTGACCCTCTTGTGCTACTGCTGTGGTTAGCTTTGCAGGCAGTCTAATATTTCTATAAAGTTCCACGAGGACTAATCCACTCTGAGTTCAGTCATGTAAAACTCAGTCCAAGCTTACTGTCCACGGGAAGGGAAGGGAAGGGAAGGGAAGGGAAGGGAAGG
>JAOWBP010001760.1:3218201-3234105 GCA_028571105.1 Tragopan temminckii | reverse complement strand
GGGAAGGGAAGGGAAGGGAAGGGAAGGGAAGGGAAGGGAAGGGAAGGGAAGGGAAGGGAAGGGAAGGGAAGGGAAGACACCTCTTTCTTCTCCTTTCTTCTTCTCAAAAAGTCCACATTTTACAGTACCCACTACATCTGGATTTTCATAGAGTCACAGAATTGAAAAACTGATGATTTTTTCAGAAACCTTAAAACCTATTCTCAAATTCCTCTATCAAAACTGGAAACAAGGTTGCATCTTTTTGGCTGTTCACAGGACAGTATTAGCCAACACATCAGAATGCATGACATTATTTGCCATAACTTCAGCTTGCTGTAATTGAAGTTTCATTTTGAATGCTGTTATGGTTTGATATATAGCACAAATAAGGTGATTTTCACCTTGAAGATGCATGTTTAACTCATTTAAATGAGCAGTCAAATCCACCAAAAACACTATATCTGTGAGTCATTTTTCATCTTCAAGTTCTGGCATAAGTTTCCTTTTCATTCCATAAATGACTTGATTTCATACCACAAATCATAAAGCCTTTTTAGCATTTTAGCCCAGCTTAGCGACATTCCTTCAGAAAAGTCCACGATGCCCTCTTAATCAGCATCCATACTTTTGAAGGAACTCCTGGAATTGGTGGCTATTCAATACATTGGACTTGATGAAATGAGCAGCTTTGATGACGACTTGCATGACATGCATTTTTAAAGCTTTTGCAAATAAATTTTTTTGATGTACGAAGCAGTGATGTTTCATCAAACAGGAGTTGCCAGTGATAATTACATCATTGCCTATAATTTTATATGTCCCTCTTTCTTACAAACCATAACCAGGGCACCATCAAGTAGCTATACCAGATATGTTGACAAGGGTTAAAGAAAATTGTTCTAATGTAATTTTTACTGCTTCATACAAATCAAGACATTCAGTTGTGTCTTTTAATGGCACCGAGGAAGCCATTTCTTCAGTGACATTATAACCAATATCAATACTGCTGATGAAAAGGGCAAGCTGAGCCCTATCTGTAGCACCAGTACTTTTACCTATTGCCAAAGCACACCATATGAAATCAGCAGCTTTACTTTCCAAATTTCTTTTGAAATTTCTTTCGCTTTTATAACAGAGTCCATTTGATTTTTAACTTTTATTTTAAGGACCGTGTTGAGGTGACAGACACTTTTTTCAGTTCCGCTCTTTTGCCTTTATGACATTCCTTAATGCTATGAATCAAATTTGGCAGCACGTGCTGCCAGCTGACAAGATACCACAGTAAAAAGACACCATCATACCCTTGTTTTCAACAATGCTTGTTACATAAGCAATATCAAGATGCCTCACTTAACTGAGATTGCCAGCATGTGCTCTCTCAGAGGGGAAGAGCTGCAAAGAGCTGCTGGTAATTTTGGTACTCTACATATATATTAGGCAACAGCGCTGATTAGTCAACTCGTCATTATTTACCCAACTAATTAACTCAAACAAATTCTATTGTCTGTAATTCATAAATACAGTCCAAGAAAAAAATTAACATTTTGTATCAGATGCAATTATTTGCATTTACTTCAAAAATTACAACCAACCAACCATGTTTGTCAGAAGTGTTGATACACATCTATTGTTACTGTTAATTAGATGTGCAACAGAAGTCACCTGTGGTTAAAAAAAAAAAGGCTACAGCTCTTCAAACGATGCAAGCTTCAGCACTAATTGGACTTAAACAAGAAAATAGCAATTAAAGATTTTACAGCACCTTAAATGAAAATACTGGCATCACGTAAACAATCCCCTGCAAGTCTGCTATTCCAATTTGAGCACTCTGTACAAAAATGAACATCCCAGAAACTTACTAATTAAAGCACGTGGTAAATTTTTAAGTTTATACTGCAAAAGTTGTTAGAACGTTGACTGATATTCATACTCATCGTGTTATTTCTAGGTATTAAAACCATTGGTTTAACCTTTTAAAGCACAGACATACATATGAATAATTAATTTTAAGACAAGCACACCATAAGCCATCATTAGGGTGTCACTGTCTTAGCTTGTCTCTCCCTAGGAGCTTCATTCTATTGTATTCATCTGCTTCATGATAATATTTCATGCTAAATTCAGTACTTAAGTATTGTACTGCAAGTGTTACATTACCTATTGCACAATGCATAAAATTGTTTTTTCTAAATCAATTTCTTTCAAAAAATAACATTCCCTCACATACTTTTCAATTCTAGTAAGGTAATCATTTCGTTATTGCTGAAGTATTCTCTGTTGACTGGCACATCACTGAAATTGTACACTTCTAAGCAGCGTCAAGGTCCATTTTGTAAGAGAGAAGAGTTACAAACCAATACCGTACATCTCAACTTGCTTGCTCCAGCCGTGTTGTTTCTCATCTTGTTTTGAAATAGAGCATCCTAAACCACAATATACTTCTGAAGAAGGTTGTTGCTTTTAGTGACCACAACATTTTGAGAGTAAGCTGAATGGTGTCATCGTGACACCGTTATTAGCAAAGGCCAAACTCACCAACGTAATCTGCTTCTTGGGGGCCTATTTTTATAGACCATCACAAATCTGCCATGGTTTCTCACGTTTTCCACGTTCCCTAGATTGGGGTTTTGCTAGCACTTATCTTACGTGGGATTAATCTGTCAAATCTTATGAACACCTCATTGACTCTTCAGGGATTTTGATAAAATTCCATTTCAGCTTTGGTAACCTCCCCATCCGCCCCCATAATGACACCCACCACATTCAACCTTTCTTGTACCTGTCTGTGAAAACAATAAGAAAGGCTGAGTTAAAAGAATGTATTTCTTAACAGAAAATGGCAAGTCAAATACACCTGTAAAAGCATTTGGCATCATCACGCATAAATGTGCCTCAAACAGTTCAGGTATGGAATTTTATGTACTCTGTAGTCATACCCCTTCAAAGATAGACAAATGCAGTACGGTACCCACCTATACACAGGCATCAAATGGATGTCCTCTATGTTCCTAACACGTTCTTGAAAGAAGTTAAAGACCAGTGAGGTATTTCACAGGGATCAGCACCACTCTACCACGTGGAACATTCCCTCCTGAAGAAGTCCTCCCAAAGAGGTCTCTATGTTATTTCTACTGTAAGTTCTTCACTGCCGTGATTCATCCTTTCTGTCCCTGTTTCTGCTTAATATGATTTGCTGGAACTTCACTTTGGCACCTGCCTCCTTGGCATCAAACAGTACCAGCTGTTTTTATGCCAAAACAATGACTACTTTTACATTTCTACTAATACACAAACTGAACATTTTCTTAACAAATAACACGATGTAGTCACCAATAATTTATGTTTCTCCCCCCTTTGCTCTGTTTTTGTAAGAAAAAAAAAAAAAAGAAAAACCCCACACTCACTAGTATTCCCTAATCAAACTTGAAATATCCAGTATGTGGGATGTTTCTCTTTCACCCTCTCTGCTAGGTCTCTCCTTGGGTCATTTCTCCAATACCTACAAACCAACTGACCACAGATCCCAACCACCAGCAAAACAGGGCTGGCTTTCTAACACAAACTCTATTTGAAGGAGCTTTGGCAAAAAAGATCTTCGCTCCAGTTCCCTGGCTGGCAGTGGTGCCATTAGAGGAATCAGTAAGAGCTCTCAGAAAAAAACGTAGCCTCTTTCTGGCCAAAATACACAGTACTTTAAAGTACTTAATTTAAACCACAACAGTGACCGCTGAAAAGCTCCAGAAGCTCCCGATGACAGCTCCTGCTTGTGTTCACCAACAGGAATGCTTTCTACTCTGAAAACTGTTTACTAATTTTATGCTTGCTTGGCAGCACAGTATGAGTAACAAGTAAACTTGGTTTCAATACAGCTCTGGGAAAGAAGATATCCAAATAGAAATTCAATCTTATGAATGTTACCATAACCAAATAAAATGCCACAGAAAGAGAAAACAAGAGGTTAGAACAAATACCCACTTCACATCTACTTCCAAACTCCGTATAAATTTAGTAGTGAACACAGATGCATCTAACAGCAAGGCATTTCCACAGTGCCACTAAAGCCTTGAAGTTCTTTTGCTTTGCAATACCGTGTTTGGTTGCTGTGGAAGAGTAAGCTAGGGAGAAGGAGCACACAAAAATGAGTCAAACTGATTTTGAAAAATTCAAACAAATACCTACTCAGCTGTGAGTTAATATAAAGGATACATAAGCCTTCTCTACCAGATTTTAATGACAGACTGAAAAGTTGTCCATAACAAAGCATGCAAAACGTTACAGATATCAGGCTTGCCAATTTGTACAGACAGGGGCAGAAAACAGCAGGACTAAGACCACCGCAATCCAGGGGAAGCATTCAACACCTGGAGTGAAAGGGAGCAAAAGAATGGAAGCAGCCCCTCTCCTTGAGCATCTCACCATCACCACCCCAGCATCAAAGCTCTGGACAAAAGGAAGAGTGCTGCCAGCCAGCACCCCATCATCACATCCCAGAAAAAAAGCCTTAAGGGCAGGAGAAGAGTGCTCCCTCCAGCCAGCAGCTGGTTGCTTTTGCTAATCATTTCCAGCTCCAGAGTCTGGGGTTTTTTTTTTTCCCATTCTTTAAACAAATATTGTTTACACTTCGTACAATTCAATGAGCATGTGGTAAGAGGAAAAAAAAAAAAAAAAAAACAACACAAGAAATCCCATGCTCTTTTGCAACACAAGAAAATGTTAGTTACATGGGGCTGGTTTGGGTTTTTTTCCCCCCTTCTCTGAGTTTGGAAAATGACAGATTACGTTCTTCCGCCTGGCAACTGGCAGCCTGGATTTAATCTTTGCTATCATAACCAAGAATTACAGGTGGATTTTAACTCTTAAAAACAGCAATTAAGTCAGGGCTGCCAACTGGCACCATACCTACATCCGGATAAACCACTACAAGGACAGCAAGAGAAACGCATTTTGTGTCAGTATCCACATATGAGCAATAGTTTATAAGCAGATACATTTCAAATCATCCTGCAAATGCTTTAGTTTTCTGACCTGTGTCACGGAATGCAAGAATCTGTGGGAGATCAAGAATTCTCTGCCACACAGCAGGGTTTTTAGCAGTGAAATTCTGATCTGTCTCTGAGCTGTGATTTCCTACAGGGTGCTGCTGCATACAGGTGCAGAAGAACAAAGCTGGTGTGGAGTTAGAAGCACAGACAAGCCCTGGACCAACACCAATGGCAAATGTTGCCCCATCTGGCTAACTTATATTATAGAAGGTTGGTTACAAGCAATTATAACAGTTTTATTTTCTTGCATAAAAACAAAACCCACAAGCATGAGTTATAATGATGCAAATGCTCTGCTATTCTGAACATTTGCTAACCCAGACTGAGGGTCAGCAGAGGGACAGAAGTTTTAAATTGTCTTTTCGAAAGTCACTGCAATCTAACCATTCATGCTCTGATTCATTAGAGACACGTGTTACTTGTTCCTTTTTCTTTTTTTAAATTACATGAAAAAATGTCTCATGCAATATTTCATTTGCGTGGTAACACTAAGCATGAAGCATTTTAATGGATGGAAAAAGTTTGCACGCAACCATTCACAGCACTAATATATGACTGAAAGAGTGGTGGTTTAGGTTAGATGTGAGGAATAAATTCTTCACTCAAAGGGCGACGAGGCACTGGAACAGGCTGCCCAGAGAAATTTGTGGATGCTGGAGGCATTTCAGGCCAGGCTTGATGGTTTCCAGGGCAGCCTCGTCTAGTGGTTGGCAAACCAGCTCATGGCAGGGGGGTTGGAACTAGATGATCTTCGAGGTCCCCTCCAGCCCAATCCATTCTATGATTACGAGTTAACTCAATGGCAGAAAGCATTGTTAAAAATCCCCACCAGACTCTATAATGGCTGAGGGTTTCCAAGTGGGACTATTGCCTGCTTCGAAAGAGTGACTCATATATCAGCTCTCATCTTTTCACGTGAGATCATCTAAAAGAGAAGCTAAGTTAAAATGTCAGGACCTATTTCTGGCCAGGAAATAATGAAAGGGATCCATCTCAAAGAATAACTGTGGGAAATTCAAATTCATGGAAGTTAAAAACAAGAGGTTAAAAACAAGAGGCTTATTACCCAATAACTTAAAGAGCAATGTATTCGTTGCTGTAACTACAGAAAGAAAATTCATTTAAATGCAAATCCTGTGAAAGTGAAGTTGGTCACTTATTTAAGTGTAGAGTTTAATGCTCCCCAACAAATGAAAACCATACCAGACAGCGTAAGCAATTAATTTCTTATTCTAGCTACCCTACCAGCAACAGGGTGACGTGACACTGCTTCCAAAGCCAGGTCAGTCTTAGAGTAACCTGGAGAAAAATCAATTCAAGTGGGCTTTCACAGTACCCACAGGCCTTACTATTATTTACACTTGACCAAAAAAAAAAAAAAGAGATGAAAAAATACTCAAAGAATCAGTTCACAGCTGAGTTTGAGAAGGGCACAGGAGAAGGCAATACATACAGTGGGAGATGAATGACAAATTCTGGAAAAAACTAGCAATATCGGTCAGCAAATATTAAGTGCACTCCTCTTTTGAAGTACTGCACAATGACAGAAGCCATAATGGGTTTATAAGTAAGGCCACGTGTCACTAATTTCACCTTAATTCAAATTCAAGCTTTTAGCAAAAAACATCCTTTCCTATTTATTAGCACACACCATTCACTTGTGTTTCAAAATGTGAGACTAACAATTACTTTCTTCTGTCACGGAGGTGTACTTTACAGCTCCACAGTTAACGGCCACAAGTGTTTTCATTTGGCAGCAAACCCAACATCCCCCACAGCCATGGACTGAAGATGACACCAGGCTTCTGATTGCTATGTCAAAGGGGAATTCCAACACTTCTACAAGTGTAGGGCATCATCCCCTTCCCAAGATTCCAATACTTGTTCCACAGCTCAGAAATAACAATTTTCAGAGCTGTACAGTCTATAGACTGTACCATAAGCTAAACAGCATACACACACCAAAAGGGTCACATAGAGTTATCAAATTCACGCTGTGTATGCATTTAATCTATCGAGTTGAAGCAGGAGTGCAAATTAGACAGGAATTACTGAAAAGCACTCAGCACAAGATATCAATGCTTCAAATGATAGCTTTTTCTTTTTTTTTTTTTTTTTTTGTCAGCAAACAAGTCGTAATTTTGACCTGTAACTTGACAAAACCATCAGATCCAAGCAGACGGTAGGCTGTAAATTAACATCTGGAATTCAGACCCAGGAAAACAGATGCACTGAAGGCATTTTTGCAGCACTACAGCAAAAGCAGCATTAGTTTGAATGATGTGAAATACCAGGATTCCATTTACTAGGTATTCATCACTTATATTCTGAAGATTCTTCAAGAAAGTGGGGAAAAAAAAAAAAACAAAAACACAAAAACATTATACTGCCAGAAAAACTAAGACTTCTTCAGCTGATTTAAAAGACAAGTATCACAGCCAACTTGCCCGTCACCTCAACAGTTGTATCTCATTTGATGAGTATAATTCATGCAAAAAAATTAAACCTAAAATGCATAACACAAAATGTAGAGAGCAAACTATTTTTGCTGCTTTGTTTTATATTTCAAAGCGAAATTAATGGGTCAGCATTCAAAAGGAACGTACTGTTGGTCAAATTATGTTTCTAAATCCACTTACTTGTTGACTTTTCTACCTGTAAGACATATTCTGTGATGTTTTTCAAATAGCCTTTTGCTGCTCCACAAACTTTTATTTACAAGGAAATAAAGAAAACAGATTTGTTTGTTTTTTTAATAGGATTCTGTTTTGTTTCTTTTACTACCTGCTGAAAACAAGGAAAAAAGAAAGGTGAGAAGATCGTTAAGCTTAATCTAAACTGCAAAAGACTTTGTTAGAAATCACAAGGAGTAGAGCCAACAGCAGAACTGTGACACAACAGCACATGACCAAGATTGGGCATCACATCCGTCTCAAATGAGACAGCACAAGACACATCAACTAATGAAGATTTCCCCATGACCCCAAGGACTCAACTTCTCCAAAATCCTGCTGAGCTATGCAGCTGCCCTGGTTACCAACAGTCACATTGCTGGCAGGGAGCTACCAAGCTCCTTCCGTATCCGTTCACTCACATCCACGTGGCTTACTTGGAGATATCCAGTGGGTAACAGTGAGTATTTGGAGAACGTGCTGGGGAAGCAGCTTGTCGAGGTGTCCCAGCTCAAAGGCTGTCCACATTTCTCAACAAGAGATCACTTAATCTAAACACATTGCCTCGTTCATCCAAACAGAAACAATCTGAAACAGTTGTTGCACACTTCCATTAATGGTGATGAAGTAGTGCAAGAAACTGTGCTTAATAATAAAGGTCTAAATTAGATATTTTGCTTGGGTTAAACACTTCCCATCTCTGTCTACGAGGAATGGAGAAAAGTTGGCAGCTCCAAAGGAGAAGCTACCCCAGTTGAGAGACTAGTAAGAAAAGTGGGATTGCCTTTGGGAAATGCTCTCTTGTTCCACTGCCTACTGAAGAAGCAGAGGGCCTTCCTGGACAGCTGAAATTGAGGTGAAGTTCACCCATAAAAATTTAGTCTACCGAAGAAATACATTATAACAGAAACACCATAGTTTGCCTTTGGCTCATTCAAATAAAAGAAGAAATGAAAATATGAAACTGAGAAGCATTTCTTTCCTGCAAGCATGCAGGCAACTGAAATTTAGCAACTCTGCATTTATTTTACGACAACAAGGCCACTCCTCAGAAGTTGAAGCGCAGACTTAAGTATAAACCACAGAGAGAAAAAGTTGCACACACTCCTAACACTGCTTACAACCTAAATGCTTGTGCAATTGCATGAGTATATTAAATCAGAGGGCTTCAAGCCCAGCACATCTTGTAGAGGAAAAAAACCCATTTTGTTATTACTTTGTTAGTTATGGCATGCTATAATTACCTTAGTTCATTAAACCTGAGACTATGAGTCCTACACATCTTGTATAAACGCCATTGGTAATATTGCATATAATTTCATCTTGCTGAAAGGAGTAATAACTGCATCAGACTTCTTAAAGGATAAGCATCATATTGCTTAATACTGAAAGAAATTAAGATTTCTCTCCTCTACAGGAAGTAGAGTTCCTAGTCATTATTCCCTGAAACAGAAGTCACAAAAACAGGCTTTTACATCCACTGCTAGACTAGACCCACCCTGAAAAAATAAAGGTAAACTTCTTCAACCCCTTTTCTCCAATGCAGCCCTTCACCAACATTCACTCTTTATCCACCCCTTTAGTTCTCCTCCTTTCCCTCTTAGCTGCTTTGCCTCATCATAATCCCTCACCGCTTTTTCCCCCATTAACTTCTATCCTATCATCCCCCTACCAAGAGGACAGGTAGCCCAAAATTATTATTTGCTGTCATCACTCCATTCTGCCTCTACTTCAAAGCTTATCTATAAATATTTATTCTATTTAAAACGTGTTTTTGAGAAAGGAGCTGCCTGCTACCTGCAGCACCCTGTGGAGTGCATTTCCAAGCACTGTCCCTAACACCTCATCCTCCCCCTTTTTCTTTCTTTTTTTTTTAATTTTAAAATAAAACCTCCTGCAGACAGCAGGGAAAAATGTTTCAAGGTACATGTCCCATATGGAGGAGAGGCTGGGTTTAAAACTACTACCAAGATACTTAAGGTAGGAGAGGCCTTCTTTACCCATTGAGGATTTACTAATTACTGGCTAAAAATAGTCCTCTAGCATTTGTAAGCAGAGAAAGCTCTGGTTATTGCAAGGAGACCAGTCTTAGACTTCAGGAGTGGGAGCTCTACCAGTGACATAAGACATCCTTGAAAGAATGTTGGAGTAACCAGAATGACTTCTAAAAAAGTAATAAAAGACAATCGGAAGAGATGTTACAGTTGCAAAAGGGAATTATTAGTTTATTAAAAATAAATTGCATCTTAGACATTAACAGTTTGTGTGTCCTATCATGCATAAAATTTCAATCCTGTTTTATTTGTATCACAGTGGTATGAATTGTTTACAATATTTACATATTACAGTTATATTCGAAAACAATAAAACAAGGAGTATGAAGAACAAGTCCATTATTTAAACCTCATGTTTAATTTTGCTTTGCATCAATATTCAGCAATATCAATTGGAAGCAAATAGGTTTTGCGCACGCTATTTAAATAGTAAGAACATAAAGAAACTTGATCAACAATGGGAAAGGCATACAGAAGCTAAAGAATGAAGTGAATGCACTGAAGTCATACAGCATTTTTAAAGCATCATTAGATTTAGTAATGCATCAAAAAATTACCCGCTCCTGAGAAATCTGTAAAATTACACAATTGAAATTACAGAGCATGAGATTGTCTTTGTGCAGAGAGAGAATGGAATCTGAAACTTCCCTTTGCAGTTCAAAAAACCCTTATGGAAGTGCACAGCTGTGTTTGAGTGAAAGAGATAGGCAGCTCAACTTCACGTATCAGTAACACATGGCTTAAGGCAGGTATTTACCTCCCATGCGATCCATTAAAATCTCCAGATACATTTAAAGCTTACACTGTGGAATTACAATAATGGGGCCAACCTGGGATGTCAGGACCCAGGATCACAAACATCTTTTGTTAGGAAAGGCTGCCTGGGCTTGAATTTCCACTTAATATCTGCTTTCTACACAAATATAGATAATTTATCTAAAACACATGGACAGATACATTTCTTTAAATAAAGTTCTTTTGTTGTTTCTTTCTTTTTTTTTTTTAGTATTCAACAATTATATATATATATATATATATATACACACACACACATACATACAGAGTACTAGCACATTTAACACTGCAAAATGCTTTATTTGTCCAATTAGCATAGGACTCAGCAGCGCATTTCCTTCTGCTTCTTATACTGGGACACAGCCATTTCCAAGTCCTACCAGTTCTTCCTCTCTTCCAGGTCACAGAACGACCAGGTCACACTTTCTCTAACATGAATACCTTAAAAGCACACTAAGTTTTCAGTGAAAAAACTCAACACTAACAGTTCTTATTATCATTTGCATCCTATTAGAGCATTCAAGATCAACTCTTCTGCTGTACTGGTCAAGTCTTACAGTAACACAGGACCAAGGTTAGCTTTCTTTAGGCAAAGCTGCCTAAATAAAGTCCATGGATGCCCCCATTCGTGGAGGTGTTCAAGGCCAGGTTGGATGGGCCCTGGGCAGCCTGGTCTGGTATTAAATATGGAGGTTGGTGGCCCTGCCTGCAGTGGGGGGGTTGGAGATCCACGATCCTTGAGGTCCCTTCCAACACGGGCCGTTCTGTGATTCTGCCCAATCTGAAAGGTGACACTGTATGCCACCTTGTAACCACAGCACAAAAAGGTAATCAGTATATGCTGGTGTTCAGCTCTTGCTTAGAGACAGTTGTGGGATTGCTTCAGAATCAACACCTTACCACATTACATAATGTTTTTCACTTTTTTAATTGCTAATAGATGTGTCTACTTGTAAAAACCCGTATAGTCTGTCCAAATCTCACAAGCACCTGCGCTGACATGGAAGTTAATGACTACAGGAGCGTATCTTTGCTTCCATACAAACTTGCCATAAATGCTCCCCAGATGTTGCCTTCCTCATGAGTCTCTAAAGAGCTTTTCATTAAAACAAAACATCTGGAAAAAGTTAAATCAGAGAGAAGTACTAAGATGCTACATTAATTAAATTATCAATTGATTATAACACTAGCCCATAAATTGCTTCAGTGCTACCCTGCTTCAAGACACATTTCATTTAAGAACCTGCTGCCTCGTGACAAGCCTGTATAAGTATTTCTGCCTACTACACAAAACTTCAACTCCTAGTTATGTTTTATGAAGACCCAGATAATAAACATCTCTCTTGTTGAATCAAGTGAAAGCTCAGTGCTGTAAGAGGTTAAGTGATGAATGAACGAAATAGAAGTCCTGCACTTGAATTTCGTTCCTCGTAGCAGCAGCACTTCATTGCAAATCTCATTCCACGCGGCTGTTTTAATTCTATTACTGATTGGCACTCTGAAGTTATAAATGTGTGTGTTGAATAACGTGTTGCTCAAGGCAACCAACGCCAGTGCTCTGAGCTGCCCTGGCTGCAGGCAGAAGCTGCAGGCTGTGGGGCCATACCTGTCTGCAGCAGACAGACAGACATTGCATTTCCTCTTACCTTATCCAGCTCAGATGCTAAAACTGTTTTGCTCAGGAGAACGCTCCAAAATGTTCCCTACTATGCAACTGACATTTCCACTAGCTCAATTTTATTCCAGTTTCCAAACCATAACTACTACTTAGAGGCAGACTCTTCCCAAATGAGTCGATGTGCGCCCTGGCTTCATCACCACACCTTCCTCCTCCTCCTGTCTAGAGGAGCCTCCTCCAAGCTGTCACCTAGGCAAAAGAGATTCTAGGAACACAACTAGCACAGTGACCTCCAAACACCTGAATTCAAGACTTTAGGAAATTCTTAAAACAAGAGGTGTAAATAAAATCTGATGGAGAAATTTAACCCAGCCAAGGCAATCACAGATTACCAGCCAATGCCAAGCACAGTATCAGGTAACACCAGAAAACTGCAGGTTTTCTAGTAGCCAAATGTTAGCTTACGGAAGCTTTCCGGGAGAATCAAACAAATCTTAGCCTCATCCTCATCAAACTAAAGCGTTCTAGCAACCTCACTGCACAACGCAGGCATAAGAAAAACTGATGTCATTACAGAAGGCCAAGGACACTGACTATGCAAATCCTTCTATTGCCATCTCAAACCAAGAATTAATCACAAAGGAATCTCTGTTGACTTTGAATTCCAGTGCACCATTATCTGTGTTTATGGGTGTCACTTTGTAATTTCCACACCAAGGAAGAGAGCAAAATGGAAAACCATAGTTCCATTACCAAAGAAGAAAACTTAGTCTGCATAGAACTGTCAAATAAGCTCAATAAAATTCTGCTATATTAAGATATTTAAGTTTGAAACACCAACAGAGACTTGCTTAGTACATTAAAATAAATTATCAGATTTCTTCACTACCATCAAGTGGGAAATATTCAGGGTTGTACACAACAGGCATGGAGGAGTTTTGGGCTTTCAACACATAACCCATGCAACACATAACCCCATCCCAACTGATTTGATGGGAATGACTTTTTTTTAATTAGCATTTACCAGAATTTTATCATTTTTTAGAGAAGAGAAAAATCCAATAAGGAAAAAAGCACATGTTCCTGTCTACAGTGAGCAATAAAGCTTTTCAGTAGCCTCACAAAAGAAAAATAAAGATGTCCTTCTAGTGAAAAGCAGAGAAAACACCAAGAGAACACACTAAGCATAGTTCAGATCCAGTGCGTGAATTCAGAGCATGTACAGTGCTTCAAGAGGCTGGAAAAAGTTATGTGGAATTTAAAAGCAATTAAGAAGAGACTGACACAAAGATAAGGTTCAAGGAGTAGTCACTGTCTCACAAATAAGTTTTTTAAATTCTCCAATTCAATAATGGAGCTAGATGAATAAAGAAGCATGACATTCGTTTTCTTGGCTGTCAACTCCAAGCAGCAATCCAAGCAAAATTATGTATGCACATTCAAGTTTCTTACTTGTACTTCTGTACAAGTAACTCATTACACAAATCAATTTGTTGGTAATTTATTTGTTCTGAAGAAAAATTTTTTATCCAAAATATCTGGCAATGATATTCCAGTGACCAGATGAGCATCACTATTGCAAGATGAGGAAAAATACTTTTTGAGAGAGAGAAGAGGAAATACGTATGTAGCTTTTTATAGTGTCAGAACAAAAGCACTGCCTGGTGCTGCCTTTCTGCCAGCGTACGCTTCAGGCACTATCCTGACATCCTACTGAGTTTCCTCCTTTCAGTCTAAGAGAAGAACCTTGCCTTGCTGCAGAAATTATAGAAAGGAAATCTTCATAATACAGGTTGTTTAAAAGGTGCTTTTAATCATTCAAGTATTTGTTTGCTGTTTATTTTATTCTGAATTTGAAAATGCAAGATTTGACAAAGAGAAGCCCAAGTACGTGCACGCACAAAACCCATTCATTTCGAAGCACTAAATCCCTTATGAACGTTAAGGAAAAATAGTTTTCAAAATTATCATCCTGCCGGTGTCGTCTTTATTTTGATGAAACAGCACTGCTTGCACAGAAAATATTTTGGGAATTCTACGTCCAGGATAAATGAGCAGGCACAGCTCCAAGGAGCTGTAGCAGCAGAACATGTGGGAGGCTGGGGTTTAAACCTTGCAGTGCCGCAGCCAGGGTTCAAAGAGAAGCACAGAGCAGCTCTAGCTCAAAGAAAACTGCTCACAACTACAGTGGATGCTTCTGCTACCGCGTTTCTTTGTCTCTGCATCATTAACTTCTCCCCTACTTACAAAGGACTTCTCCTTCCAGAACCCTGGCTACCCGTCTTGCTTCCAGAGAAATTCCATTAATTACGCATCCAGTAACACCAAGGAATTCGTACAACGAAGTGTGTTGAATTCAACTTACCAAGACAAAAAAAAAAGCCATAACGAGTCTATAAGAAAACCTATGGTAGTTTTATATATATAAAAGTGATTGAGGAAAAAAGAAAGATAAAAAATGCACATAAACGAATTGATGCATGGATAGATACTCCCCTTTCTTTTACTTCTCCCCATGCCGCAAAGAAGAAAAACAGCAGGAGGCTTGACTGTATTTGCAAAACCCAACAGAAATCATTCACATTTTCGCTTCAGTGCCACAAAGGCCTGCTAAAAGCTACACATTTGGAAATAAGCAGAAGATCCGCTCTAAAGATTGGTACAGGGCTGATCAAAAGCATCGCGCAGCCTGGCATGAGGAGCCCCAAAGCAGTCTGCCAGGATAGAAATAAGTGGAAGGTGGGCAGGCAGGGGAGGCTGAACAAACACAAGCAATAAGTAATTAACAGTACTCCACAAAAACAGTTCTATTAAACAAAATCCAATTAGACGTATTATTTTGTGACACTACTTATATATACTCTTAATGGCTCTAATACCATTCAGATTTGTATTCTGTAGTTTGAAGTGAAGAATTAGCAACAGAACCTGCTTCTCCAATTTGTGTACAGCACAGTTCTGTGTGTTCACAGCTGAGAGGTGGGGAACAATCATGATGCTGTAGGTTCTTTAACCAGGCACAGCTGTAGGAAGTAGACCCTTAGTTTCACCAATCTTCGAAAAAAAATGGAAGAACATCTTTGAGCTGGTAATGCTATTGTGCGAAGTCCAAACCCAAAATAAAAACCTGAAATAATAAACCATGCAATGGTTTGCAATGCCAGCAGGAAAAGGAAAATCCATGCAGTTGGGGTGAGGATGAGATCAAACCTAAACCGAGCTAATTAATTTTATTATTTTTAATATAGTTTCTAACATTATTTCTGGCTCTTGCGATCATTAAAACAATGCTGACAAATTCTGGTACAGTCTGCCATGTCAGTACGTTAGCTGTTAAGGTTATGTATTTAAAGAGTTATTGGTTTAATTCAAACACTTGCTTGCCATCTGCTACTTACTTGTTTTATGCATTTTAATTATTCTGGAGACTTTCAAGATCTCTACTTTTTAATAACCTTCTGTCACATTTCTCAGTTATCGAAACACTCTGAAAACAGCTGAGATTTTGGGCAAGTGTTACATAAGCCACAAAAGACAGCCAGGGAAGAAAACGCATGAGGAAACTGCCCATCTTCAGCACAAAGACACTACTGGCTACAGCCAGGAAATCATTGCTCAGATGGTTCAAACTGTTCTGTCTCCTCCTTCCTCGTCTTTATTTTTCTTATCAGTGATGAAGATATTACCATGCTTCTACCCTTATGTTCAGTTGTTTTTCACAGGCACCCAAGATGAGTTTCT
>JAOWBP010001760.1:3204425-3218101 GCA_028571105.1 Tragopan temminckii | reverse complement strand
TTATCAGTGATGAAGATATTACCATGCTTCTACCCTTATGTTCAGTTGTTTTTCACAGGCACCCAAGATGAGTTTCTCCCAGTTTGTGCTTTCATAATCCGTTCTTAAACTGACAAAAGTTTATATAATGAAAAGATCAAACCCAAAATAAAGTTACATAATTATAAACACACAGACAGAACAGCTGAAGGGTGTAATATTAATAGCCAAAACCAGAGACCTCAACTCAGTCCTCCAGTAGTAACTGTTCAGGTTAAGCAAAATAAATTCCAACTTTTAGGAAGAACTACCACCAATATGGATCACGTAGAAATGCTATGGAAACGGTGTTAGTTTCTGGTGATGCTGAAGTTTCTGATACGTTATGGGAGAGTAGAATTCGTATCCAACATAACACTAAGTTTTGCACACAGATGAAGGGATGAACTTGCCAGAACAAACTGTTTCACAGGCAGCCCTTATGGAAGAGCAGCTTTGGCAAAAATCAGGTCAGTCAAGGCACAGGCATCGTGCAACTTAACTCAAAACAAATGGTGAGCATACACTGCTCCCAGTACCACCCAGTGCAGCATTTGTGTAGTTCTATAACATGACCATTCATCATTTTGTATATGCATACTAAAGACATCAATTATCGAATTATGGAGCACAGCCACGAGCAAAAAGGTGGACAACGGTATAAGAAGTATAGATTGTACATTCGTATATAGCATGAGTATGCAAGATAAACTTCTTTAAAAGCACTCTGCCTCCAGCTTCATCCATAATGCATCCAAAGACCTCTTTCAAAAATAAAGAAATAGATGAAGAAAGCAAGGGTTATGTCTTCACCAGATGCATCTGTCTTAACCCCTCAAACAATCCAGGAAATAAAGGAAATAGAGGCACTCACTACAGCCTCGAAATAGCAAAATGAGATGCACTCTCCCCACATAACCTCACAGTGACTGCAGGGGCCCAGACTTCCCAGCCTCAATTTGGGATCCTTGGATCCCTGTTGTTTTAAAACCAAGTGCAAGATACCAAACACAAAGGTCTCCAAACAGCTTCTGTTGCCAGAGGAGCGCAGGAGGCAGCACGGGGACATCCCAGGGCCAGCGACCCGGACAACGAGGAAAAAGGAGAGAAGTTCCTGATGCGCAACGAGCGCTCCTACCCCCAGCCTTCATCACAAGTCAATGGGATTTCAACTCCTGATTCTCATTACGGCTTTTGAAAATCTCCCCTTTGTCCTTCAGCTGCAATCCGCAGATGAAAGCAAAAGCGTTTGTGTTTGAGGCTGGCAGCTTCCACTTGGTTTCAGGCTGAAAGCACAGGTCTCACTTGTGCCAGCAGCGGCCAGACAGAGCTGTGGCGGTGGGCAGCCGCTCCTCACACACAAACCTGGGCCACCCTGCGAGCTCCAGGGTGCCGTACCTCAAGCTGTTGAGTTTTCAGTCAAGGGTTGGTATGGAACACAAAGAGCATGTTTACTAGTTATTAATAGTAAAGGTAACCCACGCTTTATTTATGCGTGAGGTGTCCAACACTTCCAGTGAGGTAGCCAAAGACAAGAGCAAGCCTTGGATATGTGCATACAGTTTCACCAACAAACTTCTGTGGCAGGAGTAGAAAAGGTTGGAGAACTTCAGGGGTGAAACAAGCCGTGTAATTTCCACACCACGGTCACTGATCTGGCACCCTTTGAAGGCATGCCTCCTTTATCCACATACCTCAATCTTCACATTCCAACAAAATGAAAAAAAAAAAAACACGCTGCAGTTTCTGCCTCAAAACTTTCTTCTCTCCTACCTAGCACCAGCAGCCATCAAAACAACCTACACAAAACCTGAACATACAAGGAAAGCAATGACAAGCTTTAGTGCTGCCATAAACAGATATTCACATTCATTTCAATTGTTGTTTGATAAACAATACAATCTTTCTATCCTAAAAAGGAAGACTGATTACCTTTTCCACCAAGTTTCCATTTTAAAAGCAGGATTAAGCATCCAGTAGGCAGCAGAAACCAATCCCTGCAAGCATACTGAAAAACAAGTCATCCAGGACAGCGTAACGAGCTAATCCGTGACTTCTGTGATTTGTTTGCTTGTTCGGGGGCTTGTGGGTTTTAGCGATTAACGTAAGGTTTCCAGATATTGTTGCAACTCGGAACTGCAAGCACAGTTTGTCACAGCACAGATTTTAAACTGAATTTGCAAAAAATCTGGCAATAAGAAAATAATCTTAAGTGCGCTCCGTACACTGTGTCAATAGAATGCTTTCTTCCATGCACGCCCTCCAGAGCTGTGTTAAGGCACGTGTGTGGATGTGGATTTAATGGGCATTCCCTGCAGCAAGTTCCCAGCCGATATCACACTGAGATCACTCAAAACCACTTGGATATTCCCATTTCTAGGAACCCAGCATGCAGTTTCAGGCTGGCCTTTTAACTACTAGAGTGCATGTGTGCAAGTGTATGTACCACTCCATGACATCCCAGATAACTACATATAACTGGCAGTTCAATTATTTCAGCCACAGCACAAGGATGAAGTATTTAGAGAAGGTGGGTTTAGTTTGTGACATTTAGTCCTACAAGGAGAAGATGGTCCTAGACATCAGGACTATTAGAAATAATACAGGAATATTTCCTCCATGGTTTATGCAAATTAAACTTATTGCTGATGACAGAGGCAGAGAAGGGGAACAAACTTGTCCTGAGAAGCCTGAGCAGTTTAGTTTTTAAGAGAGAGCGCTACCCACTCAGAAATTCTCTTAAGAGGAAGACATGCCTTATGGGGCAAGGCTAATGATCTGTCTAGCCCAGGATTTCCTCCTGGTAGGAGCAACAGGGGACGCTGCTCAGGGAGAACACATCAGCCAGCAAGTGCCTGCAGTCCTCTCCCTGCCTATCCCCTGCATCCCAAACTGCTCCATTAAGGATGTTAGAGTGCATCTCCATCCAGCCCTTTTACAGCACATTTATGACTTGCTGACTATGAATCTGTCTAATCGCTTTCACAGTGAGAAGATTTAGAAGTTGAGAAGTTGAACATCCGAGTTAGCACTGTTCTTCCAAAAGACCAAAGGCAGCCAGCTCTCCTTCCCACACCGTAGGCAAGGAGACAGCCAACATAGGGCACTTTGGTAAAGAGCCGGCCTGGGAATTTCACAGCAGCAACAGCACATGAGACAAATTCCACAGCAAAGTTGGCATTCCAAGGGCTCTGGTTGATGTTGGGGGCAGAGGACAAGTCCCCTATCCTATTCAACACGGGGCAACACATTGTGGGTAAGCTGCACTTTTCTCCTGCAAAGGCAAACAAAGCTCTGAGCAAACATGGAGGCAGTGCCAGAGCCAAGCAGCAGGTAGGTCTGTCAGTGGGGATGCACGTACAGTGGCCAGCCTCAATAAGCTTATAACAAACGTAAGGGTTTTTATTATCATCACTGCTGTTGCTAGATACCTTTCAGATTTTTCTGTGTCTATAGTAATCGCAATTCTTTGCTCCTCCCAGTGCACTCAGCATAATTTTTCCCTTTTTAAAAGTAAAATGGTTTTGTTTCTTTTTAACGTTACACATTGGCCATTCCAGAGCAAACTCCACAGAAACACTATGAAGTGACAATCTGGTCAGATTGGTTGCCTTTCTTACAGTCTGAGGCAACAAACTGCTAAACCCTGGCTTACCAAGCACCTGCTGCAACTAAGAGTTATCTTGGTCCCATGGGCTTTGTCAGACTTGCTTTAGATGCCACTGAAGCCTGGTTGAATAAGGCTCTTCTGTGTAGTCACCACTAAAAGCTTATAGAGAACAGTTAAGGATTTGTGCGCTAGCTCCACAACCAAAAATCACAGGAAAGACAACAGCATTGCTTCACAATTATGCTTACACTTATTACTAAAATTATACACAGACACTGGAAAGTCAAAGCAAGTCTTACACAACCTGTTTGATCTCATACGTCTAGCACTTGCAATATATGAAAAGTATCTTGGCAACATCGTTAATAGCCATAAAGCACCTCCCTGCAACTAGCAATACACAGCTAAGCTGTTTTAACTTCCTAACTCTAACAAGCAAAGCCAATTTAGCCCAATACCTTCAACAAAATATCAAAGTTGAGACACAGGAAAGCACAAGAAGTCAACTGACATGCAACCCTTCTGCACGCTTCCAGGCTTGTCTCCTCAGCACTCTTAAAAACATTTATTCAGAATAGATATCACATAGTAAAATATACAGGCAGCATACTCCAAAGTCATGCAGGGCAGAAAAAATAAGGAATAAATAACCCCATACAAATTGCAAGGGCAAGTTATTAATTATCTGAATTGGAATTCAGCCAGTCTGGCTTGACGTCTAAATTTTATGGTAAGTCTACAGTAGAGCTTGGTGAAACTTCAGATATAAAGTTCATTAAAAAGTGGTATTTGAAAGTAAAATACATTCAGCATTTCAGCAAGTAGCTATGCTCGATGTCAGTCTCTTCACTCCATGTCTTCTCAGCTCTCAACGTGACACCTCCAATATCCAAGCACATTTTCAATCCCCCCAGCCTCAAACTATGAAGTGCAAGACTGCAATAATTCAATTTTTAACATTCTGGCATCAAACCCTGAGCAAATACACCCATCTCCACATCGACACATGCGTAACACCAAAGAAATTCCAACTCCCTGCAACTTATTCCTTGCAGTTTCTCATTAAAAGCCCCGCTACTGACAATAAGCACATGCTCTCCATTCTTGAAAATGCTGTAAGCATGTTTTGAGTGACTACATGTCAACATTTTATGAGGAAGGAATATATTCAGTGTGATTTAAAAAAAAAAAAAAGCCAAAAACAAACAGCAGAGTTGCAGGCTGGCTACACCGCTTTGAGCTGGCAAACTCACCGCAGTCCTCACGACCAACAGCTCCTTCAACAGAATTTCAGGTCAACCATATAACTGGCATGTGACTTTTTAGAAATTAAGAATATTTTAGAGATCTTGTATTTTTTTTTTAATCAGACTTCGCATTCTAGGAAACTGTATTTGTTCCCAATCTTGTGCAGTGGATTTATTTACACACACACACACACACACACACACACCTACCCACCCCCATTGCCCTAATCAGCTCTTGTGGAAGAAGTCTGGAAGCAGCCCCCTGGTGAAATTTCTTCACCAGAAATCCTCTGCACAAGTAAAGTAAAGTAACAGAGGGAAGGCAGGCACAGAGGAAAAGACTAAGAACCAGTGAGGCATTCACAGGTGAGGCATTCAGCTCCACATTAGGACCATCACATGCTAATTGGCCCACTAAAGTGGACAAACACAGGAGTAAACATGCATACTTATTTCAGAAGGTGCTCGGGCTTGTGAGGATGACAGAAAGCACAGAGCTGGTAGCGTTACTGATTGAGAAAAAAGACTCATTTATTTCAAGTAGCAGCCGAGCAACCTTTGACCACTGTAAGACCTGACAACTTTAATTAGTTTTAGCTTAAAATGGAACAAAATTTGGCTTTGGCGTCTATCCAAATAATTTTATCCCACACTGCTCTCTGTTGCTAGTGGAGCATTGCAGCATAATTACTTTAATCTCTTCATAGGCATGTTCCATTCACTAGCTTTCCAAGAAAATTTACAACTTTAACATATAGCTCAGAATAATTTAAAAAAAAAAAAAAGCAAAAATCCAAAAACATATTTCTCACATTAACAAAGCAAAAATTAATAAGCAGCATTCATCCCCTCCCCAACCAGGGAGGAGAATTTGTACTTTTTCAAGTCCGGTGTGCCAAATCCAGGTTCATCCCATTCAATTACAGACACGGGACAAAGGAGCTCCACACGGTGCACGAACAGGGCAAAGCTGCTGGACCTGCTTGCAGAGGTGGTTTCCCCCCTGCCCCACTTACAGCTCGTATCGCTCTAGACAAGAAAATGACCATCTGGCAGAAATTCCAGACATATTAGCAGCGCTAACTATTTCCAGATTAAACAGCGTTATCGTGTTGCCATAAAACACAAATCCCACTTAGGATCCTGCCCGTTTGATTTGGCTGCTTTACCCGGGTGCTCGACTGAGAGTCACAGCAAGTAGCTGGACAACCTGCTTTTGCACAAGGGCTAAACTATGCAAGGAGATGGGAGACACTTCCAAGTGTTATTCCCCCCCCCCCCTTCCTTGCTAGCTGTCCTAATCCTCACCCATACCCCCACGGCTTTCTGCTGTGCAAGATGTCTGCCTGCTTTAGAAAGCAAGTTACGGGGCCAGCAGCAGAGACATGCATGCAGCTGCAGGCAGCAGCCTGGTCCTCAGCAGCTGCTGTAATCCCTTGTGTGCACAGGGGTCAGACTGTCTTCTTCCTGGTACAGGGCTGCCCGGCAGCTCAGCATTAAACCACACACCCAAGTTTATGACTCCTTTCACTCTCTGCAGAACGCAGAGGTACAGGAATGCACACGCAACACTGCTGCTCGTCAGTTGGCTTTTGGTTTTGAAGTTATTTCTTCAGAAATACATTTACTTGCATGGAAGAGAGGTCTTTCTCAAGGCTTTAGGGTTTGTAATGGTCCTTCAACCCCACACAGACCTGTCCCTAAGGAAACCACTCCCCGTGCTTTCATTCTCAGGGCAGAAACACACAGGACGCCTGCGGCAGCAAATTGTCAGCTGCAATCTTCATCCAGGGGAAGATATTACGGATTTCCCACTGCTTTTTCAGTCTGCAATTCTCATCAGAGGATGAACTTAATTAAAATTAGACAGGACAGTAGAAGTAATAAAAAATATCTTTTAATTACTTTTTTTTTTTTTAAACACAGTTTCGGATTTGTCCTCAAGCTACTTATTCCAACCATCTCAGCCTTTTCCAAAAATATGAAAAGAATTTAGCCAAGGTTCTCCTGACCAAGCAGAAAAGCATTAAATAGCCAAAGTAGTTGCTGCTTTCAATTTGTTCATCCAGAGGACAGACAGCAAGCCACATTTACTTTAAGAAGCGGCACCTTATGATAGTGAGAATTAGTCCATTTCCAAACCATGCATTGACCGTATTCCTTCCACACCCAGGCCTCTGCATTTTGCTCCAGCACAAAGCCCACCGTCCCAGCTCCATTACTGCCCTGCACCCACAGCAGCTCAGTGACACGCTGGCCGTGCTCTGGCTTGGCCAAAGGTGGCAATGCTGTAGGACCCAGTGACACAGTGCTGTCCCACGGGGCACCAGGTAGCTAGACAGCCACCTTCCTCAGGGAGCAGGGTGCAGCACAAAGGAAACAGCAGGGGCTGGCTGGAGTTGCCCAGGAGACAGCAGGCTGAGGAAGGCAGAGGCCTGCAGCAGGACGTGCACAGCGCTGGGCTCGCAGCACACTCTAGCGACCCAAAATTTGCACGGTACGTTCAGTGCCGTGGCTCAGAGTGACTAATAAAAGGAGATTTGAACTCTGCCTTCATTTAGAAAATGTTTAGCGCTTGTTTGGAAGCAAGAAGGTTTACACACGTTAGTCTGGAATCACCAATCATTTGCTCTTGATAGAAGACAAAGGCAAGGGTGGTTTTTATACAGTTTGTCATATCTTAGGATCAGATGCAAACACTGCGAGTTAGTGCTTTGCTCTCAGTTTCTCAGGCTAAATGCTGCCATGTGCCAGGCCACCGAGCCACACCTGCCTGCACCAGAGCCCCTGCGTGAAGATACCAGACCCAGGAGATCTGTGCACCTGCGATAAAAGTCTACTTATATACTGGTTTGCCTCATTAAGGTAGAAAAGGTGAAAAGAAATTCCCCTGGATGGCTGGGTGCCAGGATTCTATATTCGACCAGAACAGACTGAGGTTGGCAGCAGCTTCCAGGGGAGCGCTTGAGCATACAGACAGCTCCCCCTCACTGAAAGAGAAGAGTTCAGTGCTTTAATTGCCCAGAAGCTCCCCAATTGCTGAATGATTGCAGCCCTAGACTACAACACCCTGGTCAAACCACCCCCCTCCCATCTCCTCCCACTCACATCTGTAGCACACCCCAGTGTTCTCAGGAATGCAAAGCATCCCTTCCTCAGCTCTTACTCAAAGGGCTTCACAACCAGTAGGCATCGTCTTAGTCACTGTGATTTCAGTGGCCGGAGTTGCTGGATGAGCTTTGGTAACTCAAACCCAAACCACCAACAACTTCTGCATATGTCCACCTGCATTTAAACACTGACTTCCACACCTTCCCCCCTTCCCCCAATTTCTCCTTTCTCTTCCTTGGAGTTCACTGTGTTTTCATTTCTCCTTTTCTCACTCCAAGTTTTTCAATTATTTTCTTTAAAGAAGCTTTTCCAATCATCCTAATGTATCTATAGTTATTCTCTCTCACAGCGCAAGCATGAGCTATCGGTAGCTCCAAAGCCATGCACGCACACATGGAAGTATCCCATCATTTCCCATATTCTCCCCATAACAACTTTGCAGAACAGTTGCCATTATAACAAGACACATTTAAGCGCATTTGTCACTCTTGGCAGTACCACTCCAGCCAGGAATATACTGAAAATTATTCTGGAGAGTCTGAATTTCAGACTCTTAGGAACATCGTGACTACTGCATGTACTTACAATGGATCATTGTACTTACTAATGAACAAAGCCTGTTGAAACACCAAACTACACGATTATTGCTTCATTTCTCGATGCGGATACACCTCATTGCTTCTGCACAGACTACACTTTGAAGCTGAAATAATGAACTACGGTGATTACAGAGCAGCCCTTAAAAAGAATAAAAATTAGTGCCTTATTATTAAATACTGGAAGAATACTTCAATGAGAAATGCAACTCCTGAAAAAAAGGGCTATATATCCTTAAATTATATATAGAGCAACTCTACAAGAGCGTGAATAAGCCTACACTAGAATTTAAGGGCTTGCATAGCTTTTCTAGTTTTAAGGTTTGAACTCAAATCTATTCAATCTGCACATCTCCTTTATTTAAAACCTGCATTTTTATAGTTTGCAAGCACTATCTGATATGATGCAGGCATATTATACACAGATATTAAATTTCACAAGAATAATGCGTTAGTACTGAAAAGACTCACCCATGCATTCTGAAAAGCAAGGATTTTGGACAAAGGAGAAGAAAAGTGCTTCAGAAGTACCAGATTTGGACTTCTGATTGTTAAGATTATATGGTTTAGATACCTATGGATGAAAAACCTACCGCCATTAACATATCAGTCCCTCACAGCAAGGTTTCCAAAGGAGAACCTTATTTCTGGTTTATATGCATATTTTCTTTCTAATCTAATTTGGAGATTCATTATACACATAAGAGATATATTCGCAAGTGAATTGAATTGATGATCACAACCTAAAACTTTCCAGTCTGGCTAATTATACAGGATTTTATCTTTGGCATTTGTACAGCACCAAGTAACTTGCTGATAGTGCAGAATATTTATTTTGCTATTCTTGGAAAAATACCTAAAAGCGTAGCTAAATAAAAAAAAATTAACAGACAAGCAATGAGTGCAAATCTATGTTAGATACTGCAGCACTGGCACTGAGAATAGAATCTTTTACTAAAAAAATAATAAAAAAATCAACAGATCCCATGTCTGTAAAGCACAATAACCCCAAGCAAAAATCATAAGCCAATTCGTGAGCTGATTTCTCTACAAGCAGCCAGAAGAAATACTGCTTTTTACTGCTAAATCATCCTCCATTTCATCAGAATAACTCCAAACTGATAACAGTATTCAGGCAAGGACTGAAGAGAAATTATACCCAAGCTAGAACAGAAACATATTAACTAAGTTATATATTTAGCAAGACCGTGCACAATAACTTCAACAGAAGCCATTAAGTCACAGCAGTATTTCCAGCACTAGGAAAGCTGCACACTGCACACAGCTGGGGTATTTCCAGAATTAACTCTTGATCCAGAGACCATGCTGGACAAGAGTGAGAAATCTTGTACCCCACAGATCCCAAGCGCCTCCCAAGGCTCAAGGTCTTGAGGCCACATTCATCCCCTCTCCCAGGCACAGGCTCTGGGCTCGAGCTCCAGGCTGGATCCTCTCTCGCTGAAGGCTGATGCTTTGCCAACTACCACACCAAGCTCTACTCCTCCCTGCCGTGATCCCACCTGTACTTAAAGTAATATTAATCTGAGACTAAGTAGTCCAGTGGAAATAAACCCAGCAGATAGAATCACAAAAGCATTAAGGTTGGAAAAGACCTCTAAGATCATCCAGTTCAACCATCCACCTACCACCAATATTGCCCACTAAACCATGTCCCTCAGTACTACCTCTACCCTTTCCTCAGGAACAGGTAACGATATGCTTCAGCTTTTGATGCCATTGAAGCAGAAGAGTCAACTTTCACTCCATGTCCTGGCTAGAAAAGGCACATGTCCTAGCTTAGCTCCATCATGCCTGCACCAGCAAATCGACTTAATTGTCAGCAGGGAATTACAAAATCTGAAGTGACTCCAGTGGTGCTCGGGGAGGTTCCTGAGGCACAGTGTCTGTAGCAAGGACGCGGAGCAGCCAGCCATTTCTGTCTCACCCGCAGGCAAAGCCAAGCAGCCTTCGATTTCTGAAGAGGCCAACAAGAAGAATAAAATTCCGCTTTCCTGGATGATTAACACTGGCTCGAGTTAATAATAATAAAAAATTGTTATAAATGCATCACTACAGTTTCACTGACTGCTGGTGCCCACTACTGCTGAAACCAAGGTTGAAGGTTGTGATTTGAGATACTTATTTGCAATTATGAGGCTACGTGTGGATAACAGCCCACAGCAGCCTTTCTAAGAGGGAAAAGAAAGGCAACACAGCATACACTTCCTGTCACCTACCCTTTTCCCAAGAAGGATAAGGGCAGAAACAGTTAAAATAAATAAATAAAGAAGAGGTTGCAATCAACACAAGCTGCTCTACTAAGTGCTAGCGCCAGGGGAGGGGAGAGGAAGGTGGCAGAGATGCTGCAAAGCTACATGCTAAGCTCTGCTCCCTGGCACAGAGCCTGGTTTGAGTCAGATGATGCCAACACGAGGAAAGAAAGAGGAGAAGCCAGATCTAACAAAAACCCACAAGAACTGGGAAAGATGGGAATCAAAACCTTACGCTCTGACAGGAATATAGAGAAATGCCCCCACCTGAAAACATCCCTTTGTGGTATCAGTGAATTCACTTTGGATTTGGGGTTTATTTTGTTTGCTTGAGTGGTTAGGTTTTTTGTGTATATAGATATTTTTAATTTAACCTCTTGCTGGTGTTGGGACTAGTCTGAAGCTGTCAACTACTGACCTAAAGCTCTGGGCTCTAAGCCCTGCTGACACAACAAGTCTGGGCCTCCACAGCAGATTCACCTTTGCTAGAAACAAGGTGCAAGACAACATTTCAATTGTGCCCCAATAGCCTTCATGCTGATCACTCCAGTCTCTGAAAGCCTGAGCTTTGTCATCGAGCAGCAAACATCTCTAAGTACTGAGTTATCTGCCCAAGGAGTGAAAAGTAACTGCAGTATCTGTTCCAGCTCAGCCCAGTCCCACTGCAGACTTAGTTGCTTTACTTTGAAGTTAATATCCAAACTAAATTGAAAACCGTCATGGAACCTCAGAAATACGTTGTGTATAAATTCTGGATTCTGCTACTACATCTAATATAGTTTGAAGAATTCAGTGGGTAAAATTCACCATTTTTCATTGACTGACTATTCATGAACTTCATATAAAACAATTTTAAGTTCAGAAAGACTAATATCAATACTTGGATTTGCAGAAGTTCAGAATTAGTCAAGCAGAGATACGGACCATGCTGCTTAACACAATCACTACAAAGCAAGCTGAAACCAACAGGATGAAAAGCCAACCAGTTTCTCTAAGATGGGCTATACACCACAAATTCTTAGCAACATGAAGGAAATGGATTGCCAGTTATTATCATCTAACATATGAAGCCATAGGAAAGACTTACGTTCCTCTATAAGCTGATGTGAGGCAGTTGAAAGCAATAGCACATCTTTCTGAAATAAAAGTTATTTCACATGACAAGAGTATAGCTCTCTTGAAAAAGCAATATGCTTCACACTTTAAATTTAAAGCATTTCTTATGCCCTTAAAAGCAGATTTGAAATGCAAAAAGTTCTAAATACAAACCCAATGCAGCTGACAACCATCTTTTTGAAACAGCCTGCAACTAGGTACACCAGATAAGAACTGCTTCCATTTATTACTACATAGGCTCCAACTGTAGAGCATGAAAGGTGCTGTGAAGGCATATTTAAGAGATTCATATTGTACACTGGATTGAAGTTATTGCAGCGTAGGCACGCAAGTGACAGAAGGGAGAAGGAGCAGTAATCCAAAGTTGTCTGATACAATACTTTTCACAAACTTCAACTGCTCAGACACTACAGGCAGTAGGAGCCCTGGGCTTTGAGGCGTCACCACTGAAACCACTACAGAACAAGGGCCATTACAACGTAGCTCTTACAAGAGCTGAGTAAATCCTTCCTTATGAGACTCCTGCCCTAGAGGCAGCCCAAACAGTGGCCAGCGTGCAGAGGAGAAGGAGCCAGGCCTTACTTGCTCCTCTGCAGCCACCAGGCCACGCCAAGGAAAAGGCACCCAACGACCAATAGTGCACAGCACACTCCTCTCTCAGCCACTTCAGCACGTTGTGCAAGCCACAGTGCAGTCAGGAGATATTAAAGTCATGTTTGAACATTCTTGTCACCTCAAAGCATAAACTTTACAAGAGTAGGAGATGTACTGCTCATCACGGCGCCGTTCTGGGGAAAGCAAAGGAATCCACTGCATTTTCAGTACTATAATTAAAATAATCCCTGCATACAACCCAACATATTTCACAACTCTGAACAACAGCATATAAATGCACAGGTGTCTGGGCACTTATTGCACGTGTTGCAAACACTCACCAGCACACTTGAGCTAACAGGCAAATACCACTTTTGCAAACCTCCACTGTGCTCTGATACGTGCATTTATCTGCAGTTACCACCTGCAGTGATTGTGACAGTGGGTCGCATGAAGGAGGCTGGAGTCCAGTTTTAAAAGCCAGGCCATATTCTTTAACAGTAATCTTGATGTGAGAGAGAGCTAGAATGCCAAAGAAAAGCAGCTTCTGCTTTCACAACATCATATAGAAACCCCCTCTTCCTGTCAGGAAAGTGTTTCCAACAGCCATAGGCCAAAATCAGGCCTAGCCTGCATCTTGTAGTCTGTAATTATATATGTAACAAGTGATCAAAGCTATGCTTAAAGTGACTAATAGTCCCAAAAAGCTTCCCCAGATTTACAGCAAATAGCAAAACACTAGACAAATAAGCAACTAGAAATTAAAGGGTAGAAGACAAGGCATCCATCTTTACTTGGCAGTTGCAAAAATTAAGTCAGAGCAGTGCCTGCTGGCAAAGGGGAAGGAAGAGGAGCCTGGCAGGGTCCCTAACACAACAACACTTTTCAATATCAGCACTCACTACAACTTCTAGCAAGCAGCTATCCTGTTCTCAGAGCGTACCACTGAGACGAGATAAACCTGAAGTTCAGTTGCTCTGATCAGAGCATGTTTTCCCTTATTCAATTTAAGAGCATATGTTTAATGGGATTAAGATTTGCATAGAAATACTAATTCCCATGCTAACACTACAGCATTACTTAGCTCAACGTGATGTCAGCCAGTGTACAATCC
>JAOWBP010001760.1:3172116-3191835 GCA_028571105.1 Tragopan temminckii | reverse complement strand
AAAATAGGTTTTGTTACTTAATACAGTAGCTACATTATATATTTTATGAGGACTACACTGAAAGTAATACCTCCTATTTTCTGATGCTGCCCCACAACGACAGAGGTGGATGTTGGTGGGATGGCAGTAGGGACTGAATCTTCCCCCCAGTATCCCATTACATTTTGCGTGACAGATGGCAGCAGAGGGGCAGTCTGACACAATGGTACCTGCCATGGAAGTGTGGATGAAGCATAGGGGTGTAACTGAACTCCCCCACAAAGAAAAAAAATGACATCCACTGACACTTGCTGAACATTGATGGAGATCAAACAGTGGACATGAGCACAGTGAGGGGTAAGTGGTGCATTTCAGCAGTAGCAACAGCAGGTCACCTCTGCTGATGCACATATTTGCAAGCACAGCAGGCTCTTGTTCATCCTTGGCAAAAACGCATGGTGGTGACTGCTGAAAAAATAATGTTTTGCAGCTGTGAATGTGCTCTATCAAACAGTGTTAGCATAGTGTTTGTATCACGTGTATTTTCAATGGAAATAGGAGGCATTATGTTGGGAGCAGCCCATGTATACGTGGCACAAAATAATTCCCTGTTTATTCACTGCAGCCCAGACAAACCAGAAGGTTGGACATTCATGTCTCAACCCCTTGCCCAGGGTGATTTTTACAGAAAAAAAACTGCTAGGGAAATATAGCAAAATAATGAAAAATATCCATTCTGCTCACAAAGAAGCAAAGCTGCTTCTGACAGGTTCTTGGCAGTACCAGGCAAAGTATTTGCAGGTAGACCAAGAGTCACACACAGAAAGAAGAACTGAACTCACCCAGCTGGTGAAGAGGCTCTCTGGCAGTGCAGCCCTCCTTCTCAAAGAGCAGTATGGGTCCAAGAGCTGCTCTCCCTTCAGTGGCTGGCTTTTATATGTGCCCAGGGAGGTCCTACGCTGAGTCCACCCCTTCTGGTCACCTGGGGAGCACAGCTGCAAACAATTTGTCTGTGCTCCCTGGGCAGCCACAGCCCTTCACCAGGTGTGCAATCACCAGTCCTAGCCAGGACCTAACAGTTCCCCCTACAGTATCAAATACAGAAGTAATGCAAAAATAAATACACTGTTTTTAGGGGGGTTGTTTGTTTCTGAGTTTCTGGCTTTTTGTGTTTGTTTTTTTTGTTTGATTGTTTGTTTGTTTTTTTTTTAAACCTCAGTAGTGCCAATAGGCTTACTATAAGTACAATTGAAAAACAAAGTGAATGATCATGAGGAGCGACCTCACTAAACCTGTGTGCTTACATGCATGAAAGGTAGAGTCCCGTCACAGCTTTCCTAAAAATCACTTGTTTTGGCTATTCTTGAAGGCACACAGCAGCAGAGAGAACACAAGCACTCCAGGCTCCACTCTTGCACCCACCTCAGCCTCAAGAACATATGACATTGGAAAATCTTCACAAATTCTAAGCAATATGTGTCCCACCAGCATTTCCTCTTAGATCCACCCCAGCATCCTCTAACCCTCTGGCTACCCAACTCCACTTCCTTAAGCTTTTTCACCTTTCACATCCTTTGGATCTTTAACCATGCTCACAACATCTCTGAGCTCTTCCTATTCACACCTTTCCTGAAGTCTGAAGTGTACCAGCATACCAAAGCAAACAGACAGTCCTGTTCCCCTGCTTTCTTTGCAATTCCTCCTCGTTTGCATCAAGTTCCAGCACTCAGCTGCAGCTTGCTCTTGTTCCAACCAACAACAAGATGCCAAACCTACTGAACATGCACTGAAAGAAAGCGTGAGAACTATTTCAGAAGAGGAAAAAGAACTTCCAAAACAGCTCACTAGAGGGAGCCCCCATCAAGGGCATGAACATCATCCTTTCTTTTCCTCCCTTCTCCACCTTTTACTTTAATTTTTAAACCTAGCATTTTTTCCTGGATCTTTTTTTCCCCTAAGTATTCCCTCCTGTCCTTCATCTTAAATAAGTAATTAGTACTTCAATTCTAGTTCAGAAGGATATCACAGGTAATGCATGTTGATTAATACTTGTGCTGATAGTGTGACCTATCTAATCTCACAGGTAATGCATGTTGATTAATACTTGTGCTGATAGTGTGACCTATCTAATCTCACAGGTAATGCATGTTGATTAATACTTGTGCTGATAGTGTGACCTATCTAATCCCTTCTCTTCAGTTTAGTAGATCAGGATTTTGACTTTTAGTACACTCTTAAGTATCTTCATTTTCAAAACAGTCTCAGACATCCAGTTAGAGAAATCCCTACAGCAATACCGGAGGAGCTTGCAATGAAAAAGAGAAGTAAAACACACAGCTGGAAGAGCTATTAAAAACATATGGTAATTTTTCAACTATTTGCTAATGAAAGAGTTGAGTACAAACATGGTAGTAAAAATAGTTATTAAAGATCCATAATATAAAGCAATACCTTTGGCAACGAAGGCTCTTGGCACTGCATGAGCAAAAGCAGATATGATAAGAAATTACAGAAGAAAAAAGTGAAAAGGATTTATTGCTGCTAGTCTTAAAAGCCTACGGTATTGAAATGAAATTTTGTTTAACAAATTGGATTTATCAGTGTTTTCCTCTATTCCATAAAAATAAGGAAGCAATTCTTTATTGTGAGGGTGGTGAGACACTGGAACTGTGCAGCGAGGTTGTGGATGCCCCCTCCCTGGAAGTACTCAAGACCAGGCTGGATGGGGCTGTGAGCAACCTGCTCTTGAGGGAGGTGTCCCTGTCTATAGCAGGGGATTGGAACTAGATGGTCTTAAAGGTCCCTTCCAACACAAAGCATTCTATGAATAAGAGCAACAGAGTGAACTGCAAGCAACAAAGCTGAAAAAGGGAAAGTTTCATCACTTAGAAACAGCTGTAGAATTTGCTTCTGAAGGTAATAACTCATTTCCACACACAAAAAAAATAAATAAATAAATTTAAAAATCTGCTATCTCATCCCTGCTACAAGGGCTACTCATGGAAACACGTATCCCCACAATGCTTCTCTTACAGCAACCTATAACAGGATTTGCAGCCAGTGCTAGGAAAGGACCTGTACAAGGAACAGGAACTCCAACGCCAACCCGAGCAGAGGCCAACCCTTCCCATACCAGGAGAACTCCCAGAGAAAGGCTGGATTAGGACACTACCCCACTTTTCATGGGCTGCTACAAAATCAAAGGAGTTGAGCACGTTTAAGAACGTCTGACCAAAGGAAAAGGTGCAGCAACCATTCTACTAGATATTCTGCATTCTTTTCTTCAATGCTTTCCCCTCTCCCCCAAGGCTTTGCTTTACAAATGTCTTGTACAGATTAAAAATGACAACCTATCAGCAATTACTAACCTCACATTTAACACAGCTTTCCGTTCCATTTGTTTCTGCATATGCTTACAGAGCTTTTGAAAAGACAGATTGTAAGATCTGTTACATTACGTGCCTGCTTTCACTCCTACTAACAGTGGATGATTGTACAGGAAAGGCAATTGCTTATTTAAATCAAGTATTATTTCCACGTGTTTCATCATCTTGGGAAAGCGTTCACAGATGCACTACAGTACTTCAGATTTGTAGTACAGATTTGCTCTAGCAGTTCTTGGACTTAAGCACAGTCACAACCAGAGCACAAGGAAGAAACATCTGTTGCAGACAAATTGCTATCTACCTAGCCAAAAATGCTGCACAACATGCAAGTCGAAGGCACCAGGACTTTCTCTGACACTACTCTGCCAATATGCTCAGCTGCAGCTAATTATAAAGAGGTATCATCAGATTAGCCAAGGATCATAGCCAAGTGCTAGCAGGGCACACAGCTCACAGACAGGTGAGGTGGAATGGGACCTCTAGAGACTGTCTGCTCAACATCCTCTGCTCAGAATAGGTTGCCCAGGATCTCATCCAGTTGGGTTTTAAATATCTCCAAGGATAGAGACTCCACAAACTCTCTCTGTTCCTGGTGCAACCCTCACAATAAGTACTTCGTTGTTTTTTGACAGAATTTCCTCTTTCAAGTAGAGATCACATCTTCTTGCCCTGCTACTATGCGCTACTGGATAGTCCAAAGCTATCTTCTGTCTTCTTTATGCCTTTCTGTCATATGCTTATGATCATTGCTAATATCTCACCTGGGAGCTGAGCCCTGCTGGCTAGATCCCAGCTCTCTCAGTCTCTCCTTGTAGAGAAGATGCTCCAGCTCTTTGACCATCTCAATCACCCACCTAGTGCATCAACCACACTCCCCAGTTCAGCAATGTGCAGTGGTTGTACTCTGCCCCAACTTCCAGTACAGGAGGTTACGATGCCTCCCATTCAGGGTTTTTCTAGAAGTATTCAATAACTCCAGTTAAATGAACATCACCTGGAATCCACTGGTTATCTAAGGAGCCCATATCCAATGAACCACATCTTAACTGAGCTCAACAGTGCTACAAACACACCCCTCTGAAGGGATACTGCAAAAAGCCTAGAAGTAACTCATCTGATCTGTGTTAACATAAATTTATCAGCAGCCCAGGAACAGGTTTGTAAATAAGTGCCTCTACTTTTCAGCCATATGATGGAATTGGAAGTCACTGAGAGCTATGTTACACATTACGGAGAGCAGTATACCATAAGAACTGATTAAAAATGCTAGTCCTGGCAACCCATACAATGCTCATTCACAACATTATTTTTCTGGTGTCACAAAGCTCTTGGGTAGTTCATGCAGCATTATATTCCTACCTTTTCTCAGTCTACCCCATACGGTTCTGTATGTCCCACAAGACTGAGGAGAAAATAGCTCTTTAAGTCTGTGAGAAGAGGAAGGTGAGAGAACAGAGGGGCTGGTCCTTTTCCTCAGCTTTCTGGGAAACTGGGCAAGACGTTGTATGGAATGCAATAACCAAGAACAAACTTTGAGAAAGCAGCAGTAACAGTGAGAACAAGAAAGTTAATACATACTCAATCCGCGTTTGTTATACAACTTGCTCTGCAGAGACACACAGTTGTCAATTCATAAATCAAAGTCTCTTCACCTCAGTGGCATGCACAGTGCCAGAGCAAAGACACAACGTAAGTAGGCTGAGGCCCTAGGGTATTTGTGTGTTTACTTGGAGAGTCAGCACACAGCTGCTATGCTTGCTTCTCTGGCTTGAGATTTCACTAGTTAGGGTCCATAGGCATGGCTGCCACTTTAGCTGAAACCCAGGAGGAGCTGTGCTTTGCATATTTAAAGAAACTCACTCAATCACTGCCTTGTTTTTTTAATGTGAGCCTTCAGAGGGATTCAAGGCTTTCTTACAATATATTAGAATAACAACGCTGTTGGCTGGCATATTTATTAAGTTCTTGCCCAAGTCTGATGATCAGTACCTGGATCAAAGGGATAGGAAGAACTTTGAAGAAGAAATCCTTCTTCCAGAATGGCAGCGTGAGCTTGACTGAAGGATGGTAAGTAGTCAGCCAAGGTCACCTGAAGACAAGAACCACACTGCACCACCTCCAATTCAATCCCCACTTTACAATCTCTCTCTATGACAGGCAGCATGCAGTTGATGATGCAAGGTCAAAAATAGAGAAAAACATGTTTTTAGACCACTGCTTATGGTCTCTGAGAACCACATTGATGCTTTTTTTTTTTTTTAAATAAAGCTGAAAGACTATAGGTGATGGTTCTTTGTAAAGTTCCTTCAAACAAAGCAGATCACCCTAACTACAAGATTCGTGTCTTGATAACATCACTATATTCATATTACTAGTATGTCTAAATTACTCCAGTATCCCTCAAGATAACCTTCATCCAAAACTTACACTACCAGCAGCAAAGTATTCCTTCACTCAACTTTAGAATTTTGCTGGGAGGAAAAAAAAAAAAGAACATACTTTTACGTGCAATCAGGTGTTAGGACTCCAGCAGTATCTATTTTATTTACCATGAGGGATAAACCCATTTTTTGTAGGCGTACACAGCATATGCAGCATCAAGCAGAATTTAAATAAGCTTATAGCGTGCATAGATTCATTAGCTTTTTAAGCAGAGAAATTTTACTCTACATTCTGTGCCATGTAAATTTCCTACACCATTGCTAAGCAACAGATTCTCTAGTTGAACACTACTGCCTTTTGTAATACTTACTGAGAAGGTTGGAAATATGAAGTTACTATCAGCAAACTACCAAACTCCTGCAGAACTGCCAGCAAACATTTCATGCAACTGCCACTCCAGTCTTCTACTACTGGGATACAGACATGCATGTTTTTATGCAAGTACAAAACAGCATCTTCTACATGAAGACATAAACTTGGGTCACACACAGCTTAAATATTTCTCCACCCAAGAGGAGAAGGAGAGAAAAAAAATAACTAATTTGCTATCCTGAGAAACAACAGGAGTTCAATCCAAACAACAAGGTACAGAATTAAGTCTTGTAAGCATTTGAGGGGACTCTATCAACAACCATTAGGGCTGACAGTCATACTTGCCTGCTTTCAGGGATTCAAAAATAGGATGTGATACAAACTCACTAAGAGAAGAAACATTTTTAGCTTTACCTTTTTCTGCATGTTTATCTGAAATAAATTTAAAGAGGGGGCAGGGAGGGAAGGAAACACCAAACCTCAAAGCACCAGAATATTGCAGCATAATTCATTACAGGCATGAAGTGGCTAATATCACCTTATTTTGTCTGCATTTAGTTATCAGCAATACACTTAAAATTTCAGATATCTGGTAGTAGTAAAAGAGAAAAAAAAAAAAAAAAAAAACAGAAAAAATCTGCCTCTACTTCTTTAAATATAACTGATCCATGCTCCCAGAGGCATAGAATCATCTGAGTTGGAAGGGACCTTTAAAGGTCATCTAACCCAACCCCCTGCACAGGGACACCCACAGCTCCATCAGTGCTCAGGGCCCCGTCCAGCCTGACCTTGGCTGTCTGCAGTGATGGGGCATCCACTACCTCTTTGGGCAAGTGCCTCACCAACCTTAGTATAAAAAATTACTTCCTTATATCCCACCTAAATCTCCCCTCTTTTGGTTTGAAACCATTTCCCCTTGTCCTATTACACAAACCCTACTATATAGTCTTTCCCCTTCCTTCTTACAACCCATTTGATACTGACAGGCCACCCTCGGGTCTCACAGAGCCTTCCCATCTCCAGGCTGCACAGCCCAGCTCTCAGCCTGTCCTCAAAGGGAGGTGTTCCATCCGTCCTCTGCACACTCTCCAACAGGTCCATGTCTCTCCTGTACTGAGCACTCCCCATCCGGACGCAGTGCTCCAGGTGAGGTCTCACAACACAGAGCAGAGGGGCAGATCTCCTCCCTCACTCTGCTGACACAGCTGTCCCATATCAAATCCCTGTCTTCCATGAGCCTTAGCACAGCTCCAAGGAGGATCTGTTCCACGACCTTCCATGGCACAGAGGTGAGGCAGACTGGTCAGTGGTTCCCTGGCTCATCCTCCCAACACTAAGTGAGGTTTTCTTCCAGTTAGTTGAGATTCATTAAATATTCCCACAAAAGGATAGCAGTACAACACACAATATGTTTATCTGAGAACTAAATCCTATTATGTCTTTTTCTAAGCAGTTCCTTATTCACACAAAGGACAATATCAAGCACACAAATTAATCCAACACAGGCTGAACTTGAACTGAATTTTTTTTTCAATTGCTGCACAAGTATGACAGGCAACTTATACCACCTTTACAGACTACTCCCATCAGTACCAAGGGGGTACTCAAAAGACCCATATTGCACAGAAAAGCCTCTGTAAGAAAAGCTAGAGATAGACAAGGCAGGGAAATGTTTTAAAGCAAAGCAGATGCGTGAATGGTTCTATACTCTCTTCATGTCTGCATTATGGATGGACTATATCAGCATGAGGCTACGAGCTTGCCTTTCAGAGAATGTGCATTCTACAGCACCCTGTCCACGTGAACAGCTGGAAACTTTGGGAAAGGCCCTCTGTCACCCTCCCTTCCACAAGGAAGCATGAAACAGCTGCCAGCCTCAGTACCCTTGCTATGTTTCCCCTCTTCCCATTAACATAAGGAATGGAGCCATACAACGTCATAATTTCAGTGGTCTTAAAGCTGTACAAAATAAAAGTTTAAAATAAAATGGATTGTCCAAGCCTACTCTCCAGCACGGGAAAGCATTGTAGCAAACATCCGTACACAGGGTTGATAAATTCAGTGCCAAGTGGATTTTAGGATGGTGCAGCAGCTAGATGTCAGATCTCAGGGAAAACCACATACCACTTCATGGGGGAAGCATTACAACAGCTTGTTCAAACATGAATTGGTTGTTAGAGATGTTTCTGCGTGATGAGCAAGTTGGCTCTAGTGAACTGAGCAGTTTGGCTCTAGTGAACTGAAAAAGAGATGTCAAGCTTATCTGGTTTCCAGTGATTAGCTTTTTAACACACGTGTACTCATGTGTTTAATTGTGCGTGGAGTAAATGCAGCAATGCATGAAAGTTGGTTAATAGCATCCAAACAGTGAGCTCAATGAGTTTAAAGTGTATCAGTGACACTGCTAACTTATCAGGGAAGTTTAAGAACCACAAAGATAGCAATGCACTTCCAGACCCTGATGCAAGCCTCCCACATCCATAGAGCAGCAGCTGGCAGGCTGAGCCTGTGCAAGCACTAATTGTTGTTGGCCCCAGGCAACAAAGCCACATTGAGACAATAGTTCAGTGTCCTCATAAATGTCTGTCACAGCTAAGCTATGGTGAAGCGAGGCAAGCAACACTGGTCTTTGCTCTCTTACTGCCCAATTAAAAGGAAGCTCCCAGTTCTGAAGGAGGACAGCAGCTTGTTCTGCCTGCACTCGAAGGTATCTGGAAGCCATGCAACCAGTCAACAAAGCACCAGGTCTACACCAGGACCCTTGTCATGGCTTACAATTCAACAGCTTGATTTTGGCCTCAAGCTAATCACAAACATGTTTTCTTCCCTCAGGCTGGCACATTAGCTCACATCTGCCTGCAGAAGTCTGTGAGGACACAATATACCATCTATCCTAAATCACAGATTAAGGCTAGAACCATACTACTGTACTGAGCAAAACTAGATGAGTTATTGGAACTCTCTTCACAGAAGAAGAAATTGGAGATTTGATCTTGCAATCTGCCTTGCTCAAAAGGGAGCTCATCCTTTATGCACAAAAATTGGAAGAAGAAATTCCCATTGAGGAGAAAATAACAGATATATACATAAACAGCTATGTCATTCAAGAAGATAGAATTTTTTCCCTTTCTAAACTTGAATACAAGGCAAGTCAGCTACTGAATAAAATCCAGGCTTGAACTTCAAACACCCTACATTTTCAGCAGTTTCTGAGGAACAGCACATTCTGCCTTACACACAGCACCACTGGTAATAAAGTGATCCTTCCCTGCCATCCAAGCAAGCCTACCTGCTGACAAAACTTCCTAAGGGACCTCCGTACTGAGCTGCATACAATGTTCAGCAGCTACAAAGAACACCTGATCCTCTTACTGCATGGGATGGGAGGCTTGAGAATTAATAATTGTGTCAAGACTCAAGTTAGAAGCACTTCAACATTAGAGATTTTTCTCCTGGATAACCCGTGTTAAACATTGTATCTTCACTATTGTGACTCTCAAAAGAGAGACTGATAGCTTGCAGAGCTTCAGTGAGGATTCTAATTCATTTTTGATAGCAGCATCCTTTCCTATGAAAAACTACGGTTAGCACATCAAAATATAAGGTTCTCAGCTGCAAACAGAAACATCACAAAATGACAACCATATCAGAGACCTGCATAAGCTTAATGCTGTATGGATATTAACTTGGTAAAAAATAAATTATGGAACAACAGCTTAAGAAGACATCATCTTAATCAAAGTCAAGTGATTTATCGTCTTAGAGAATTAGCCATACTGAATTATGTGTTCTTTATATATATATAAACAGAGCTGATTTCTTGCTTTTTAATAACCATCTCTTACAGTTGCTGAAGGCAAGATTTTTCTTTGAAGAAAACTAACACAGGCATTACTGCTCTGACAGCTAATCCATCCTATAAAGGTTATATCTATGCTGCTCACTGGGGAGCTACAAGGTCAACTGAATACACGTTGGTTCTTTCTGTTCATCACAGTTTTTCCATCTGCTATACTAAACATACTGTTTGAATTACTTGTCTATTTATGTCAGATATATCACCAACTAAATAGGAATACTTGCCACTAAAACCAAACCAACCCCTCCCCCCCAAAAAAACAGCCATTTCTCACCTTACCTTAAAACTTGCTCACAAGGATATTTTCCCCATCTCTATGCATTGTAAAGCTGCCTTTGGAAAAGAATGCCTGAGGTGTGCGTTTAGAAAGATAGAAAGCATCAGCAAATGCCAACATCAGCTTTGCATCACTCTGCAGTTTTGTACTCTCAGTACAATTCCCTGTTGTTCACTATTGCTCCAGAAGCCTCTGTGATAAATGACAGCCAGGCATAAACCACCTCACCTATGTCAGACCATGGGCACATATGCTCCTGGAAGTCTTTACAATAACTACAATTAATTAGTTCTCAGTTATATTAATTATTAATAAATTAACTAACATTACTGATACCTAATTTGCCGCAAATATGGTTTTACTGTTGCAGCCATTCCAGCTGTATGCTTCATAGAAATCTGCTCACTCCTGTTGCATTTAGCTACTGGCTTGGAAAGTAAGGAATTCCACAGATAAACTACTTCAATATCATGATCTTCACAGAAGCCACAGATGTTAGTATTTTAGTAGAGTTCAATCAGCAGGCATTAAGCAGTAACCTTCACATGCATGCAAGTGACAGCTTTCAAACCAAACATACCACAGTGTCTCCTCAAGACTCCAGCGTAAGATGTTCGCTATGAGCAACAAAAATCAAAAATAAAAAACAAAACCAAATAGAGCACTAAGTATAAATGAAGCTAAAATTTATCATCCACAGCTACAACTAATAGCAGGAGATCCTGAACTGGAGCATGCAGGTTTTGTACGTGAACTCAGCTGAAAACCTTCTGTACCGCCAACATAGACCAGCATCAGCAGCAGCAGTACAGTTGCCACTGACTGACAGATAGCAAACGTCACATGGAGCTAAGATGTCCCAACTGACTTTCATCCCTGTCACTCAGGTTGAAGTCTGTTCTAAAGACAGTTGATGGACTTGTTTTCTTGGAGGGGGGTGGTCTTGAAGCCTGCTAGTTTCACAGAGCCATCACAGACAGAGAAACCCTCGGTTGAGGAGCAGCTTTCAGGAACTGTTCACGTTCTCATAAAACCATTTCTTTTTCTGAGTATAACCCACTGAAGATAATGAATAATTTTGCAAGATGCTGTTTCTCATTGTAGACTTCAGGCAGATTTTCAGCATAGCTAAGCAGCAGCTTACTTCCCAAAGGCTGTTTGACAACTTGCATAAAAAACAGCCATACCTTGATTCGTGGTTCCTGCAGGACAGGCACTCACTTCATAAACAGCTCCAAAGCACCCAGTATGATTGATGATTAGTTAACAATATCAAGTAATGCTGGTCAATAGAGTTTAATATGATCATATGTTTTCTTTTCAACATTAAGCATTGAGTGGCTTATACAGATGCTTTGTCTCTTTAATCTTGTCATCTCTCTGAATATTTAGAAATCTGCAGATTTCTAGCACAAAGATGCTTTTATTAAATCTAAACCTCATAAATACACATAAAACTCTCAGTGTTAAAGTAGATTAATTTCAGCACATTTTGAACCATATCATTTTCTAAAAATAAAGCATATTAAGAAAATTCAGAAGCAGCCAAAACATCTAATTGCCAAAGACTCGCTAAAACAAAAAATATTGCAGGCCTCTCATGGCATTTAAACCAACAAGAAGTCTCTAGAGCTGCTGTATTCTTCCTTTTTGACTTCATCTCATAAAAAATAGTTATTCTTAGCAAATTCAGATAATGATTTAAAGATTTTTCCTGTCTCCTCTGCACCACCGGTATACCAATGAATCCCACAGACCTTGACTGCCCAGTAGGACTGCCACATGCTGTGAATTGGCTATAAATCCACTTACTGAATGGAAACGCAACAAAGCATTTATCTACTATTAGTACACAGAACTCAGCAGCAGCAGATTTCTCAAATCCCCAGTTTTTAGAAAAACTTTCAAGGAAAAAAGTGTTTTTTTTTTTTTAAAGTTTCTTCCAAAGTTCCCCCACTGAAACATAACGACATCTTCAGGAATAACTGTACCCAAAAATAAGTTACTATAATCAACTCCAAAAAATTTTTAGTTCTTCTGCATTACGTCTCTTTATTCACCAAACATAACAAAACATGAATTGTCATTACTGTACAGGTCAAGTATATAGCATAAGGTGATATATAACAAATAGCATTGTAAATCGAGGTATTGAAAATCCAGAGCTTCAGTAAACAAGTCCATTATTTGCAAGATGTCAGGAAGAAACCCTGCTTCCAAATACATAAAGAACAGATGAGACGCGTCTGGCTTTGGTAGAGCTGGAGAACGAGATGTGGGAGGAAGGATGGATTACAGCACATACAGACTACCTTGCCCTGTATGACAGGGTCATTCTTAGTTCCTAACTTGACAGTTTCTCTTTTTCTTAATGTGGTTAAAGCAAACAAAAGAATTTCTGCCACTTATGAAACAGCCTTAATAAGAAGAGTTTGTTTCCCTTCCTACTATCCGCTCTGAGATCAAAAAGGATCACTTGTCAGTAATGACAGTGTAAGGAGAATGGGCAGTTATGGGACCCTGAGGTCTACCTTCCCAGCTTGGCCAGTTATTTGCCAAAATCCAGAGAGATTGCCAATGCAGTCCTTCTAGAAACACACACACCTGAGAGCTCGCTTCCCTCTGTTTGGATCAGCAGGCACTAACTTTACGTCTGCATTCCACATCACCCTTCTTCCCCTAAATCAAAAAGTCTCAGAAGACATTCCACGTCAAAATACACAGCAACTTCATGGCTAGTCCAGATGCATACCCCATAAGGAGACCTTCAAAAATTTAAGATTCTTGGTTTAGTCAGGAAGGAGTAAAACAGACTCAACTACACACAGCTGCTTCCGACTTCTAATTAAACATCTTTGCTGTTATAAAAATTTTTTCACTTAAGAAAAAGTCACTCTCATCTGCCCTTCAGAACTTCCTAACTTTGTTCCCAGAAATTCTTTTTGTTGTTGTGGTGATGTCTTAAAATTTCCAGACTTGCCAAAACTCACCTCAAGGTCCATTTACTCAAAGTATTACAGGTATGCTTCAGGATTTCCAAATACCACTTCACACCCGAGGGTTGAGGAGGAATGGGGGCAGAAACACTTCCCTCCACAAACCAAAGCACGTTCTCCAAACTTCTCAATAAGGACCACACAGAGCATGGCAGCCAGGCTGGCTCCTTCCCAACAGGAAGTTTTTTCATCATTTCAGTTTCAGCAGTTCCAAAGACTTCAGTAATCTCCCATTAAACTGGCATATAACAGAAGCGTGCGACTAACTGGAATCTCAAAATGCTTTCCAGCAATAGTTTCACATTGAAAAATCAGTACCATAAAGCCTTTGTGTTGTTCACACAAAGATACCCCCAATAAAAAGCCAATACAAGAATTTGTGCAGTACTGAACACCTTTCATTCCCGGTTTGGTGAACCTGGCAGTACTAGGCCTGCCCCTGAGGCTCTCCCCTTCTCCTACATCTCCTTACTCCAGCAGAAGATTGATCACACCTGCTTCAATTTATTTGTTCTTGGTTCCTGTCTTGAATTCTCCTCATCGCTCTTTCTGAACAGCCACTCCACACTTTACTAATCAATCTGTCATTTATTCACAGTATACAGTGTTTGAAGTAAATGGTAGAAAACTTATTCCACATTCCTCATCAGTTGCTGTCTTGGCTTGTCATGTATACACATTCATTATTTCTTTTTATTTCTTTTTCTTCAGACCTCCTTAGTTTGTCATCGCAAGAAGTAACCTTTCACTTGGAGAAAACAACAGAATTTGGGCATGGCATTCTCAAGTCATCGCTGATTTCAGCACAGGGAATTTCATCCAGCCCTCATACTCATGATACCTTCAGAGTTGAGTTGAGGTTTAACAAGAAACAGAGTTTGAAATGGATACAGTAACAGCCTCACTAACAGAGTTTCTTTAACTGAGCTAATCAGCTGAAACACGGAAATATTTCGAGAACCTAGCCTTCCATGAGCTCACTACTTCACATGACTTATTTACAACAAAGATATCTGGAAAAAACAAGAGACTAAGGATATTTTCTCCCAAAAACATTATAACAAAATCTTTGAGTAGCAGAGAAGAAAAAAATAATGTTCCTGCACAACTTTTGCCTTCCAGCATTTTTTGCAGTGTACTGGGTTCTAACAGAGTGCAAGTATCTACAGTGAAATAAATTCAGCATCCCTATGATTCAATAGCTGCACATTACACGCTGACATTTTGCTTATGTGAGATGTAACAGCAATCACAACATAAATCCACAACTTGTCACATTCAGCAGCCCATGTAATACGAGATCCAGCAGTTTTATAAGTCACACCTGAGAGTTGTCAGAATAAAAACACGATTTAGCCTAGGAAGGATAAAAAGTCTCCCACTTAAACTAATGGACAGACTGCATATTCCCACGTGCCACAGACCTAAACAAACTCTGAAGTCATGTAATCTCTAGATTTTTTTTTTATACAGCCCTTGTTTTATGGATAAACAAGCTTCCTGATGTTATGAAGATATCAAAGACCTAGCATAAAAGGGCAAAGACCTATGGATACTGTTGTAACAGAACCATGTTGGAATTTAAAAGCTAAGCAACTTCTGACATTTTTATTTCTGAAGTCACTAGAAATGCTTTTAGAAGGAAAAAAAAAAAGACTACTACAACTTCCCCATTTTATTAAAAACAGATTATAAGTTTCAGACCTCATCTCACATGGAGTGTTATTATGAAGGCTGCGGCCACCTATAGTCACAAGACCGCTCTGCATTCCTGTTCACACTAGCCATTATTAGCCCTCAACAGTTGCAAAAGGGTCAGCAATTTATTCCTGTATCATCAGCAGTAAGAAAACTGCAACAGAGAATATTTTACATTTCATAGTTAGAGCCCAAGAAATAGCACAAATAAAACATAGAAAGAAAGCAGGAGGGGGAAACCAGATCAGGAAGTCCCTCTTCTTACACACACGTGAATGAAGGAGAACTAGAAAAAAGAATGAGATACTGTAACAGAATTAAATTCTTATCAGAATCTAAACCTCAAATATCTTCTCTATGTTAGCAAGTCCAATTCACGTCTCTAGACAGCTTTCACTGCAAGTATTTTGACAACCCTACTGGCTATTGTGATAACACTGCACACACTAAGGGAAGAGGAGTTCATCCAGGCCAGGCTGATGCTCCTCAGCCCAAGGAAGAAGATTGGATCATGAGTAAGAAATGTTGTTTTCAACAGAGGCTTCAAATCCAATCTTGTCTTGTCTCTGGATTTTCAGTAGCCACCACAACTCGTGCACTTCCCCACTGCTTTTCAGCAACCTACAAGAACAACACTATTTTGCCCAGATTCCCCACACCATTAAGTTCATTAAGACAAAGTTCATTAGGCATGGCTGATTATCCAGAAAGTAAATGCAGAGGCAAAGAATTGCTACTTTACGTAGCGAAGTGTACCACTGTTATGTCTGTGCCTGCAGGTACTTAAGGAGTCAATGGAAACCAGTGTTGTTTTTTTTCCTGTTGTTTTATCCCACCCACCCCCGTGAAGCACTCCTGACCCCAATTAAGGCTGCCACTGTAACTAACAAGGATTCTGAGTCTTCCTGCTCTTAAAAGTAACTGAGAAAACAGAAAAGACTGAGTCAACAAAATAATTTATTAAATAAGATTCTCCCATTTTACTTACCATCACTTTCATTCTTGCTTCTCATTTCTTCCATCCATGTCGGAATATCTTTCAGTGCAACATATCCCCTTAAGTACTCTTTGCGTCTTTCTTCCAAGGTCATCTTCAGCAAACGTTCTGTTTAGGGGATAAAAAAATAAATAAAAGTTCTGCAACCTTTCATATGTTCTTGTACATTGGCCAAGTAGTGACCAATTCAGTGTCCTTGAGGCAACCAAACACTGAAAGACACAAGCATGGGTGATTTGATGAGTTACAAATAATAGGAGCTGAACACAGTGTATTTAGAAGTACTGCCTGCACCTATTTCTGGATATCCCAGTTCAGCAAAAAAAAAAGAAATGCCTCTTCACTGCTCTCAGCTGTACACATTTCCTTTCTCCATCACTACAGCACCTCCTCTTCCAGTCACTTAAACTCAACATCAGAGATCTAACAGCAGGTTCATTAAGCAGGGAATTGTTATTTCATAGAGTTTCCACGTATCAGAATATATTCTTCACATTCCGTATTCATAAACCAGATTTCAAAAACAAAGAGCCACCACACTGGAACATTAAAATTGATGTATTTTTACTGAAACAAGTTTCACATATTCCAGCAAAGAAAGAGGGGAAAATGGTACAAAATTAGCAGTGTCAATACGCTACAAAAATAGAAATCAGCAAAAGCAAATCTTACATCACTTTCTAGATGGCCGTGGTGGTAAGAAAGGTGTTTCTGTTTGGTTGTTTTGTTCTGCAAACAACATAACTCCGAGCATGAGAAATCTGCAGTCATTTGCTTTAACCTCATCCACTAGTGTTTATTCACATTTTGGGCCAAAATCAGCAGCTCCAGAAAAATAAAACACTATAGGCTACCTATTGGTCACCCAAGGGTAAGCAAAATAAACCCCTAAGCTGGACTGACAAACCAATTGAGCACACACCAATTGCTAGGAAAGCCCACTGCACTCTACTGGCTAAACAGGTTTCCAAAGGCAGCCCGGGATCAGCATGACCTGAATCTGTTGGACTGGAAGTGCTGTGAAACAGAACCTGGCTTTGAAATGAGCAGCCTGGGTTAAGACTTAAGAGTTTTGTACTTGAGCATTAGAATGACATACTTAGTTACTGCACTGAAGTGCATACAAGAGGTTTTCTTCTGAGAAACAGTCACAGTGCCTTTTTCTAGACCTTACTGTAAGTAAAGCCTCACAGGTTGTACAATTAGGACAGATGCTGCCAGCTTCACTCTCCTTCAGCAGTGGCTGTAAGCGCACTAAAGCAAGAAAAGCAGCCCAGCAACCTGGGCTGGACACCAGGTTCTTGCAGACCTATCTCCTTCTTCTCAGCCCACCAAGCAGGATGGGCTCCCTCAGCAGTGAAATACAATTCTAATACTCATTGCTAGCTTTGTACAAGATGCACCCTTCCATATGGAGGGGGGAAGAAATGTAAAGCATGTCAGGACTCCCATTCACTAACCAAGCTCATGGCTACGTCCTACCAATAACACCGAGCTACCATCACCATACTAACACCTTCCCTTGGCCTGTTAGCCAGTACTAAGTGCTCTTTGATGACTGAAGAGGTTTTAGAGACATATGGATCTTACCTTTCCCTATCACAAACGGACACAAACAGAGATGGTATTTTCTTATCAAGTTGAAGGAGCAGGGAAGGGGTTGAACAGAAACTCAAGATTTCTCAAGAAAAATCACTTGCACTGTACTAGTGTTTTTCCCCCCATCAAAATAACATTCCTAATTTTACACAGTGTAATCAGTACAGTCTAAAATACCAGGGCAGGCTTTGAGCACGGGCTTCCTTATCAGAACAAATGCATTTTGATGTTTTGACAGTACGACTTCTCCTTCAGTCAACAAAAATATTTCTATCACATTATTCTGGCTTGGTATCTTAATTGGATGCTTACAAGTACAAAAGTACAGCTCATTTGATTAGAATCACCATTATGCTTTGCAAACACACACTTAGCTCTACTGCTTGATCTTCAAGCGCACCAAGTGTTTAGTGTGTCTGTTAGAAGTACTACAGAAAGGCAAACCTGAATGTGAGAGGAAAACAGAGTGTGTTTGCATGTGTCAAACCACAGGACCAACTAGCACAGAAGGTCTGGCTGTCTTTTGCTGAAGATGCCACAGAGCCATTTCCCTACTCTTAAAACAGCAAGTTTTCCCTCTGTAGAAAGGGTGTGTAGAGCTTCACTCTTGCAAGTTGCCACAGAGAATTTCAGCCGAGGTTCAGCTGCACCCATAAAATGCTTCCAGCACCTTTAGTTGCAAGTGCTGTTATCCATACTGCCTGCTGACATGCTTGAGAAGCTCACAGGCAGACCAGTCTCGTGCTGCAAGACTGATACAACACCAATGCTGCTCCTGCTGCTTCAATGAACTCCAAACAAGATCCAACCTGGGAGAAAGTGAATCAATTCTCAGTTACTAAGAAAGTAATTAAGGAAACCCAGGTAGTTATCAGTGGGTTTCAAGCCAGTATTTAGTAGTCTGGTTTTTGTTGTCTTTTTATTTTTTGAAAGAACAAAGCCCTCCGGAATATAAAAGGCTAAGAATGATCCACCATCAAAGCTGCATGGGAGAAGCAGAACCAGGAGCCCCATCAGCACCGTGGGAGCCAGGAGCACGCAGGAATGGCAGAGACAGGCCTAGCAGAATGCTTGCTTTCACAGACAGCTTGGCTAGGAAAGAAAGAAGTTGGGATGCCGTAGTTTTGCTCCCCGGCCAAGAGAACACTCTACAGGAACAGCCATGCTCAGCTGCAAGCTAGAGAGCAGCAGCAACAACACAGCAGCACTTTCCCCTCTCCTCGTGTGAAGGGCCCAGGGCCAAACCCACGAATACAAAGCCGAGGAGCAGTTACTGGAGCAGAAGACTGGCAAGTGCTGTTCAGCCTCACTGTGTGAGGAGACACCGAGTCCCAGCACTCAGACACACGCCTCACTGGGCAGAGCACCCTCAGCAGCAGCTGAGCTGCAGCGAGCGTTCAGCAACATCTCCATACCGCACAGACCATAGTATTACAGTGCTGGTGGGTTTAACCATCTCTCTTCTGCTCTGGAGAAGAAAAATTTCAAAGCCAGGTAGAAATTGGATGTCTAGAAGGAACGTTACTTCTAGGACAGCTTGACAAGAAGACAGACAACGCAGCTCCCTGCCCTGGGGATGGGTGTGAATGGAGCAGCCAACCTGCACAGCGATGAACTTATGTGCATCTTGCATCTTCCTCTACACCGACACCCACCGGACTGCTCCCCGCAGGATGCACGCTGTCCTACGGGGGGCCGTCTGCCTTCCAGACTTGTGATACACACTCAGCAGTGGTGATGAGGGGAGAAGAGAACTCACAACAGGACCTGCGAGCGTGCTTTAGTTTTCCTCTGTCTCCGGTAGGTTCCTGGGCGCAGGGCTCCCACCAGCCCCCCGCAATACCCCGCCTGGCTGCCGCGGTTTCTCCGTCGGTATTTACATTGCTTTCAGAGGGTCGATAGGCGGACGCCCATAAGCCAAGGTCAGCGCACAGCGCCTGTCCCACGCCTTCAGCGGGCGGCCAGCTCCGGAGCTGGATGTTGGGCTCAAAGAAACGCGGAGGGAAGGGAAAAAGACCGACGAGCCCTTCAAGAAGGGAGGGCGATTTCTCACCGGTGCTTTACCCGCGCCGTAACACACGCACACACACACGCAGCACGCGCAGATGAGCGCGGGACGGGAGCGCCCAGCGCCCGCCCTCAGGAGCTCCCGGCCGCGAGGCGCCCGCAGCGCC
>JAOWBP010001760.1:3145527-3171101 GCA_028571105.1 Tragopan temminckii | reverse complement strand
GGGACCGCGGCCTGCGGGACTCTGCACGGCACGGCCGGGGCTAAGGGGACAGCCGGGCGGGCTGGCGGAGCTGCGCGTAGCCGCCTGCCGAGCCTCGCCTTGGGCACGCTCAGCCCCCGGCAGCTGCCCGCCTCGTCTCGGGGTTAAGTCCGGTTGGCCGCGTGGAAGAGAGATCCCTGGCCCGGAGCACGCTCCTTATGTTCGGCCTGTGACTCTGGCTCTGTCCTCCAGAGCTGCACTGAAAAAAACCGTGGCATTTCTGGGCAGATTTTTTCCTTGTCCATGTCCCAGCACTTTTTTTTTTTTTTTAGTGTAAACATAAATGCATGAAACTTTCAATAAGCACAGTAGCAAAAAACAGCACAGTAAAAATAATAAGAATCAAGTGATCGGACGGCAATCAATGATGCTGTGGAAGAGTATGAAAGCGTGGTGAGGTACTGGAGGTTACTGTGTTATACACGACACACAAAACTGCCTCGGCTTAGAAGTGGAAGGGGCAGCGCACAGACCTAACTGCCCGGAGATGTGCTCTCTGATGCATTTGTGCAAGTAGCAGGTCTCGGTGTTCCCACTGAAGGCAAAACATCAGCAACGAGTGGGTTATCCTGTAAAAGTTCTGCATGTGGGCAGAGGAAAAGTCTGTTCCTTTTCTCAGGGTTCTGGGGCACTGTGTATCAGGCTGTGTCAGGAGGGAGCTCATTGGTCTTCTGGTGAAATAAAGCCACCCCTGACAGAGGGAGAGGCTCTGTGACAATGCTGTGAAACCAACACAACAGCAAAAAGCTCCTCCTCTTCTTATGCGCAGGAATACCCACCTTTGTACCAAGTTCTAGTTTCTGAGGAGCAAACACAGCATCTGTGCTGTTGTTCTTCAGTCATGGTGCAATTCCTGACAGCAAAATCCATAGTCTCCCCACACCCACTGGTGGAACAGAATACTCAGAGCTGTCCATCTCACCAGCTCAAATTAGAATAAAACTCCTCTTTACAAGGCATGTTTTAATATACAGATTAGGTCGGCTCTCGAGGGTACGTTGCTATCCTCTGTGTTTACTCCGTGTCTTTGTTTTGGCCAGCTGATATTCTCTGGTAGCCCACACACAGTTTTCTCATCTTGGTGAAATGAGAAACCAGCTGATGAAGAGGCATCAAAGGGATCATAGCTGAAGTCACGTGTGCTTCTATGATGCAGAGCAAATACTTGAACCCATATCCTGCATCATTGCCATATTATCAAGCTACTGAATATTCTAGAGTCCTCTGGGATCTGTTCCACATTTTATAAATCAATGTTTATTGGACCAGAAGGGAAGACAGAGAAAACTCTTTTCCCATCCGGGACATTTGCATGCATTCTTCATTTTCATTTGTAAAAGCAGCTAAAACAGCCATCATTTTGGAAAATATAGAAAGTATGTGCCTTTAAAAGAAAAAAAATAAAAAAGAAAAAAGCCTCATGCACCAGCACCAAAATGGAAGATCAGATAAAAGGCAGGAGTAAAACTCTCTTCAACTTAAAATAGAAATGTTTAAATTGTCCAATTTGTGTAAGAAAATACTTATTTTTATTTAGTTATATGTATATGAGTTTTTACCTCAGTAGCTCTTGGTAGAATTGGGTCCACCAAAGCAAGAAGAAATTATGTCACTGCCTTTGGTGTGAGCATGATCAGCATTCACTTCTTATACTTGTTGATTCTGGAGGCCTTAAACCTTCCAACAATCACAGATCCTCTAGGTCGAGTGAAATCATCGGTCAATTACCAGCTATCTCAGTCTGTGTTTTCCCTGCTGTTCCTGAAGGGAAGCAAAACGTTCAGCCTTGTAGATATGAAACATGAATAGTCCTTCCACTGCTGCCCACCAGCTTGCAATCCCCACAGCCAGAGCTAGAAAAATATATGGGAAATGGTCCATTAGAAATGCTGTTTGGGGAACACACCTAATTTCTTTATGAAGATATTTTTCCCTGGTTGAGCGCATGTAAAATTTGCCATGGGTGAATTTTAAAAAGACAAAGGCACAAATATATCAGGCTTTCTGTCTGACAAGTTTGTAGCTCTCAGTCAGCAGAGGGAAGAAAATATCCACATGACAAGAATAATAATCCTGCTCCTTGGATGCAGGCAGCAGTTTAGCACACTGCAATGAAATCTAAGGAAAGTAGGGAACAAAACACAGGCTACGTCTTTTTCTTTCTCTAACAGTGTAGCTGGCACAGAGGCATAGTATTAGATATATATAAATACCATTTATCTTCTTTCTCATAGCATTGTTGATCAGAGTTTTAGCCTTAAGTGTCAAGTTTGACCATTGTTTCCAAGCAAGGAACATCTAACAGGTAGCATCCTAAAAGTGCAATGATGCTTAGACAAGGTGCTAATTACATAACACACAATACAGTAATTAACTTCTGGCTCTGGGTGGACACTTAACCTTATCCATGTCGGTGGATAAGATTATGCAAGGACAACACTAGATTCGCAGCAAAGATGTATAGTGAGAATGAACAGAAATCACAAAATCATAGAATGGTTTGGGTTGGAAGGGACCTCAAAACCCCCCTAGCCCAACCCTTCCGTGGGCTGGCTGCCCCCCACCAGCTCAGCTGCCCAGGGCCCATCCAGCCTGGCCTTGGGCACCTCCAGGGATGGGGCACCCACAGCTCTGGGCAGCAGTGTCAGGGCCTCACTGCCCTCTGAGTGAAGAATTTCTTCCTAACATCTAACCTAAATTTCTCCTCTTTTAATTTAAACCCATTCCTCCTTGTCATATCACTAACAGACCATGTGAAGATTCAGTCCCTCCCCGGAAGGCAGTAATGAGGTCTCCCCAGAGCCTTCTCTTCTTCAAGCTGAACAAGCCCACCTCCCTCAGCCTTTCTTCAAAGGAGAGGTACGGCAGCCCTCTCAGCATCTTCACGGCCCTCCTCTGGGCCCGCTCCAACACCTCCACATTTTTCTTGTGCTGGGGGCCCAGGCCTGGATGCAGTACTGCAGGTGAGGCCTCACAAGGGCAAAAATTACAGGAGATGCTAAAGAAGGATGACAGAAGTCCACAAAATCCAACATTGCGATGACCAGGAACATGAGAGCACAATCACTGGAATGGGAAGCATGGGAGTCAAAGAGGAGTCTCTGAGAGAAGTGATCAGCAGTATCGAATGTGCTGGGAAAATTTAGCTAAAAAGCAGCATTTCAGTATTTGGATGAAAACCAGTGAGGCTAAAAAATAGATTATTTTCTGGAGAAAATTAGTGAGCTGTATACTCTGTCAGCTTAAGTAATACACAGAAGGCTTCAGTATATTTCACTGAAACACTGAGTGCAAAAATGCAAAATTTAAGTGTGTTTCATCCATCCCTGGCCTAGGGAATGCACTGGTGACATTCTACGGAAGATGACAAGAAAACAGGGAAATGCCCACAAAGTAGTGTTTCAAAGATGCATGGCCTGATTTCTGATTTCTGAGACAGATTTCTACTGTGACTGTAAAATGAATGCTTGCTTGACATATGGATAAAGCAGTGACTGGTTAGAGAGTTCCTGTGAGATACGCAATAGGAAATGTAAATTAATAAGAGAATGAATAATACACTATGTCAGTGAATAAATGTACCAAAGAAGAGCTAGAACTTCAGTGCAAGCTGCTGAACATTCACCACCTGTACACAGCATTAAAATCACCATCGACCATTCTGACCAAAATAAGCAGCCTGGAGCTGCTGCCCCGTAAAACAGTTTAAGTTCTGTCTGTGAACTACACATGACTTGTGAAGTCAGTATGCTGATTTCAAAGGTTGTGTAATGTGGGTGATGTGGATTAGATTCTGAACCTCATTATACTATTTCAATTAGTTGATAACATTATTTAAAGCGTGAGATTAAATTGAGATTATTTCCTCCAGTTCTAATCATTTTAAAAAATGAAACACAACTTTATGCATTTGGAAATGTATGATTTGAGTAGCCAGTAAACAAGAGTAATTTACTATGCCAATAACATAATAGAGTAGTATAAACATATAAAATGAGTTTATGAATATTTCATATTTAATTTAAAAAATGTATCTCAGTAGTTATTATTTTCACTTCTCAGAGCTTGTTTGTGTAGTAAGCCCTGTTAGCTGAGTCTTGTTGATTTTTATTAAATCCTGTGCCAACACAAGTTCCACAGCAGGAAATTCTAATGCAGACGTACAGCCCATGTACATTAACCATGAAGTCTTTCCTCCTATTCATTCACATCACATAGTGAAGCCCTTCTGAGTTGCACAATATCATCAACAAAATGTTGCCTTTTTATAAGCACGTTCACTTTCAGATATGCTACCATGCATTCAAAACATAAAATGCACATCACTCATCTTTTACTTGAGAGTTGCACCCCACCTTTTGAGCTTTCGAGCTACTGGCATACCTGGGTCAAGTTTCTGCTAATAAAATTACACCTCGTGACAGGTAGAGAGGGAGTGAACTGATGACAAGCATTTGATAAAGTGCTGCCTGTAATTTCCCTGCTTTGTTGCCTTGAGCAAATGAGCTAACAAGGAGGCAAGAAACTGCAGGCTCCCTTTGTCCTGTGGGGTGATTGGAGAGAAAGATGAAAGGCAAAATATTCATGTTTCTCACAGCTTTCTGATTTTAATACATTTTGCAGAGGAAAACTCTGCAGCAGCGGAGGTGACCCGCTGTTGCTGTTGCTACTGCTGAAACGCACCACCCACCCCTCACTGTGCTCACATCCACTGTTTGGACTCCATCAACATTCAGCAAGTGTCATTATTTCTACATAGAGGACTTCAGTGTCACACCTTTGCTCCATATGCACTTCCATGTCAGACTGCCCCTCTGCTGCCATCTGTAACGTGGCCACCAACATCGGCCTCTGATGTTGTGGGCCAACATCATAACATAGGAGGCATTACTTTCAGAGCAGCCCTCATATTAATGTTTACAAAAATCATATCCTATGATAAAAATTAATGTATGCAAAGGCAACAGAGAAGGAGCTTTTTGGAGTTTCTGATATGAACTTTGTGGTGGAGGTGCTTGCACGAGCATTTTCAGGTCTCTACCCGTGACTGCCAGAAACAGAACTACTTGGTCTTAACTACTGGGTCTGAATAATTCTGTATCAGAATGAAATAAGATGTATTTCAGAAAATATGCAATGAAAACTTTTAGACAGGAAATCACTTTTCAGTACGTCCCTTGAAAACGTGGAATTCCAGATCAGCCTACAATGCACTCAGTAAAAAATGGAAATTGAAAACATAAATAGATTGCAACAGTCAAAGTGACCTCAATACAGAAAAAGAAAAAGCAGAGCTTAACCATGAGCTCCAAGGAAAAGTACATGAAAGTAATGCGGTTATCTTCAATAGGCACTGCTGACGTAATGTGTGACCACTGCGACCTTGACCACTGCTGGAGGTGCACCACCATCTTACGGTCAAGACAGCTGCACCATCCAATGGCTTTGGAAGGACAGAAAGTAATCAATGCAATCAGATCTAGCAGAGGAAAGCACAGTATTCATCTGCAGTAGCAGTTGTTAAAGAATGGGTCATGTGGGGTAATCATAAGAAGAGGTCAAAGGATGCATTTTGTTGTGTTGAATCTTCCATTGATATAGCACACGTCTACGCCTATGCTCAATCTGCGTCTTAAGACTGCAAGGGGAAATAAATGGGTGACTCACGACAACAGGCTATGCCAAATCTCCAGTATCCAGCTGAGCAACTGGGACTAGTAGGGCTGCAAATTAATTGGTTTCTAAAAACAATAAAAGATGGAAGTAGTTTCAAAAGACATCTAACATGGTTGCTGTATAAAATTAGGCTGAAATGATATTATTAAAGAAAGCTTTCACGTGTCAAAAATAAAAGAAGGTCATACATTCTCCACTGAGGAATTCTGGATCTCACCAGAGAGGACATCCACTTTCATTATTCTTCCATTTTATCTGGTTTTTCTTTTACAGCATCTTTGCAGACAGACAGGAAAAACAAAACAAAACAAAACTTAGAGATATGGTTGAGAGTTGAAAGAATGAGCACAGAGAGCAGATAAAAGACATAAGAATTGGAAAGGCAGGTCAAAATTTTAAAATTCTATATAGAGCAAAGCTAATATGAAATGATCTGAAACAGAAAATAACTAAATTATTTTTTAAACTGCTTGCTTTTCCAGTTCTTTACTTTCTTTGCTCTCCCCCCAAACAATGCCGTCTATTCAGTGGTATCCTCACTGTTGTTTTTTTTTACTGTTATTTTAAATTCATCCATTCCGCACAGCTTCTGTAGATTGAAGACAAACTTCTTGCCAAGGCACACTTCAGTTACAGAAATGCAGGCGCTAATTAATATTAGTGAGATAGTGATTGGCACACATATGGAGTTACAACTCGTGCAAAACCAAGGAATCAAAGCGTCTCTGTGGCAGAAGGGTCCACGAGGTTTCTCTGGTCCAAGTTCCTGTCCAAAGCAGGATCGCATTGAGCTCACACTGGGGTGCTCGTGGCTTTTCCTAGTTGGATACTTCGTCAATTTACTCTTAGCTAAGTTGTTCTAAATTACTTATTTCCCTTGAGAAAAAAAATAATAATAGAAATAACAGCTTTACCTTTGGTCAACTGGATATCACAACAGTTTGTGTGTGCTGTTTCCATTTAATTGCTACATCACTTGCAAAAATGAGTTTGCAATTTGGGAGTACAAGTTCTGTGGGATTACCCAGTTTGAATGCTGCTAATTAGAATGTCCTCCTCATCAGTTGTATTTCATGCTTTTGTGGTACTACATATCATCTTACTATGTCATTTACGCTATAGTATATGATATAGAAAGTGGAATATTTAGATCACAAGTCCCAGAATTCTCCAGGGACGGGGTATCAACCACATATTTGGGCAACCTGTTCCAGATCCTAGCTATACACTGATGCAAAAGGTCTTCAAACTCCTGTTCCACGGATCACCTATGCTATCTTGACCAAGGTCCTATTATCCTCTATCATAAATCCACAGCACTTGTGTGCAAGAAGTATTGAAGCTGGTATATAGCCAAGGCTCCCAGTCACCCACCAGATGAAAAGGCAGACTTTCCACCAACTTATGCATAACAATCTTGGGCATTGATGGTGGGCTGGAGAAACACTACTTAATTTGTGGTTATTCAGGGAGGTGCTTACAGCTATGCACTAAATTCTGCCTTCTGTTATAGGCTGGAAAATGAATTTAATCTTTTTCTCTTACAGTGATGCCTTCCTGGAAGTCATTTTAAGAAGAGGTCTGTACTGTGCTCATTTGAATTTAATCTCTTGTACTTCAATAAGTATCCTACAGGGTTATTAAGGTGTTAGAATTATCTCTAAAGAAAAAGAATTACGTTATTAGTTAGCAAATTAAGAAAATTTGTCTTCCAAATACGTTCTGTTGTTTGAATAGAAACAAAACAGTTTTAGAACAAAATGTACCCTTACTGGTAGCTTGTTTATTTTTAGAAATAGCAAATGTTTTTTTGGAAACCACAGAGAAATAATGCTTCAAAACAAGGTAATGCATCTCACGGTGTAATTTATCAGGACAGAGGTTTAGTCCCTCCATCACAATCACAAACTGTGTCACATCATTGCTATCAATGTGGATATGATCTGTCTGCTGATAAATCTGTGAAGTTATCTTAAATACTTTGTTGCTGTTCACGTTTACTAACAGTCAGACTGCATCCACTCAGCTCTTGGATGGCAGCACTCCATGCACTCACTGCATGGAGGGACCTTTGGAGATGGGAGTGAGGGCCTGCATAGGTAGGCTGTCAGGAGGCTGAAGGCAGGCTGTGGTGGTATCAGAACTTACCCAAAGCAATGCTGCGGAGGCCAGCGGGACCTCAACATGGTTTAATTGTCCCTTGAGTTGATGTTAATGAGATCAGCCAAGTTGGGTGGAAAGGAACAGGCCTCACTCACGTTGGTGTAGTGGAGCACAAAGTAAGGGTCAGGCAGTGAGCGAATCGTGGGTTTCCCAGAGGTGGGCATCCTTTGGCAAGCAGTGAGGTTTGTATTTGCCTGTGGGAACGCTTGCAGAGCTTGCCAGAGGACAACTTTTCCAAGTGGAAAAAAGGCCATAGAAAGCAGTTGTGCCACAAACATCGCTCATCTTCTGTCCGTCCTCCTGGTAGCCATGCATCCACACATAGGTAACCAGTGAATGCAGAGCATCTGAAATGGGTAGAACAAGGGGGAAGCTCACGTTTGAGTCCCAAGTCTCAACAGCAGCTTCTTATAGTGTTCACTCACACAGCGGTTGATAACTGCACTTTTGAATAAAATTTCTAAATTATGAGATAACAGCAGCATCGTTATTTCGGTAAAATGTATCGCCATTATTGGGAAAAATTTGAACAGCAATGAGCAGCTGTTATTTAAAATAGCATATGTCAGCTGCTCATATCTTGCTGCTGATGAGGCAAGAAGCTGAAATGTGCTTCCAAGAGTGATAAATCTGCCCAGGTTCCTAAACTAGTAACCAAGTGGAAATGCAAATGCATCAAACGCAGCTAGAGTTGTGGCAGAATGCAGGACCGCAAGTGGTCATTCATTTCAGATCTGTTCATTTTTAGTATCCAAATCAATACTCCAAAGATGTGATTTGTGAAGATAATACTTACTAAATGTGTTCAGTTTCAAGTGTTAAGCTCTAGCTGTGGTGTATGTAAAGGGTGCTCATCAAATATCTGCTTCCACATGTAATTATTCTAGCAGTGAGTTTTAGAAATATTACCTCATTTTACACTTAAATCCGGTTGCATTTTAATGTTATTTGAAATAGGAAGCCATGTCTAAGAAGGTTCTTATCTATGAACGGTATTACTGTAGACTGTTCTCCAAGGGCTTTTCATTGCTAACACTCTTCTAGAGATCTGTGTGGATTTTAGAGAGAACATGTTTTGCTGCTGCTCTACGTGTGGGGAAATAAACAAGATATTATGATCAGTTCAACATCAATCTGAAATCAAGTATGTATTAAACAATTTAGTTCTTTGGAAGTCACTTAAGCGGCATTTAAAAACAGTTTTTTCTGGTTAATAAAAAGCATGGTAAACAGAAATACCATGTTAATCCATTTCCTGTATTTAGCTTCAATCAAAAAATTAAATAACAACGTTACAATGAAAATACTGTTTAATCACGACAGATTTAAAAACAGGAAAGAAACACCTAGAGCATACCTTCTCAGGCTTTAATAATCAGATGTTTCTTCTGACAAGGAAAGCCAGCTATTTAGACACCAAAGGAAGGGGTAAATCATAGTCCATGCCTTCGACTCAACCCTTAGCAAAACTTCGGTCTCTTCACGTTGCTCTAGTTGTACAAAATGGGGTAGAAATAGCCTCAGGGAAAAATCAGGAGTAATGAGGTTAGTTTAAGTAGAGCTGACAGAACGACTCTATATCACTCCCCCAACACTAAGCCATATATCTAGATGCAGCAGGTAGAGTTCACATTAAACAACCACAAGATCAGCTATAAGTTACTGTAGATAATTTACTGTAGACATCTTGTGTTTTCTTCTGTTTGTTTTTTTATTATTATTATTAAACACACATCCTAAGACAGCATCAGAAGGTATGAAGCGTAACAGTTAAGGTGTAAAAATTTTAGATTAATGGTGGGCTAAGAAATGTATGACCTTAGTAGAGTTTTGTGGTAAGTCTTCACAATTCCACCCACTCTTCAATAACAACACCTACCTAAATATAAAATAGTTTATATGTGAAATACAGAACAACAACATTTTTCTGCTTGCCCTGGCCAACTGATAGCGATATACACACTAGATATACAATGGGATGAGGATAATTAATTGTGACATTGCCAAAAGGACACAACGCTTTTTCTGATAAACTCTTTACATCTTTCCAAAGGGTCACAATCAGTATTTCAGCTTCAGGCTAGTTTACTGCCTAGAGCAAATTTGATTTTTGTAGAGTTACACAAGCTATGGAATAGGTGTTCTAGAATGGTTACGTGTTTAAAATGTGAACAGCGTTCCAGGGAAAATAGAAAATTATATGCTCTTAAGCAGGATTGCCAAGCTGAAAACAACAAATCATAGCAATATTATAACACCAAGATAAGATAATTTGATAGAAATTATTTCAAAAACTAGATTTCAAGGCCAGCAGAAGACAAATCACAAACAGACAGAAACAAAAACCCAGAAAACACCAAAATTAGCAGTAGTTATCTTGTGAAAAATCAGTTTAAACCCACACTAAAAAAAAAGTTCTGATTTAGAAACACCAGTGAACCCTTAATCTCAGGGATTTTTTATACTAATTTTCCACCGTTTCTGCAATATAAGCACAATAATGCCAATATCAAAGTATTTTTGTTAGTACAACTGACTTTACTTGATTATAGAATCACTAAGGTTGAAAAAGACCTCCAAGATCACCCAGTCCAACCCCAGCCCACCATGCCCACTGCCCACATCCCTCAGTGCCACATCCCCAAGGCTCTGGGACACCTCCAGGTGACCCCACCACTCCCTGGGCAGCTGTGCCACTGCCTCACCACTCTGGGAGAAGGAATCATTGCTAACAGCCAACCCGAACCTCCCTTAGCACAATATGAGGCCATCCCCTCTCGTCCTATGGCGGTTCCCTGGGAGCAGAGACCAACCCCACCTCACACAGCCTCCTTTCAGGGAGTTGTAGTGAGACTTTCAGAATTCTTTTCTCTCCTTTCAACCAATAACAGCAGCTCTTGCCAAAGCATTTGTTTATGGATGTAACTGCCAGCAAACTTTTATATACGTATCATCCAGACTCAAACAAGATCTGTCTCTACCTTTCTTTTTATGTTCAATGGCCCATCACCTTCTACATGCAGTTTCAAATGATGCTGTTCAAATGAAATACTGCAGTGATTCAGCAGTGATATTTTTATGATAGTCAAGTTTACATTAAAGCATCCAGTTTCTTTTTCTTGTACAGTAGCCAAATATAAGTGAACTGCATAAAACTGTCAAAGCTGGTCTGATGCAAGAGTCCAGTTACGTTTTCCCAGTATATTCCTGCATCTGAGCAGAAGTAGATAGAAGTCTTTATTCCCAAGGGATAATCACTGCACGTAAAGAGCCAGCTGCCTTTCACGATGGTTGAATACCACCTACAGTTATAAGTGCCGTTTCAAAAGGGATGTCAGATTCCAATTGTAAAAGTAATATCTTGAAAAGGAAAACTAAGATGGAATAAGGAACTACTTGAATTCAAGATGAGCTCCAGATTCAGATGAAGCGATAATGAGATTTTTTTTCAAAAAAAAATTACAAGACTCCCCCTTTATGTAAGAGGTGTTTATAAAGAGACCACTTCCAAAAGGAAAAGCAAATCAAGAATAGCTCCAAATGGGACGCGATAATGAGGGGCATTAACAAGATTTATATCAGTAGCCAGAGACAGCATTGTTTTTATATAAGGAAAAAACAGTAAACCTTTCAGAAATCACAAATATTTCAGTACTACGCTGAAACATGAGGAAGACAGCATTAGAGAAAAACAATGTTTGAGTTGATTGGCTTAAGAAACTGCCTCTGCAGGCTGAAAACGGAGGCAAGGTTTAATCTTACCAGTCAAATTCCAGCAACGATAAACCAAGGCATGTAGCTACCTTCACGAGATCCACAGATATCCGCAGGCTGTCAGCGGAGGCTATGCTGACTTACAGTGAATGAAGCCTGACATGACCTTTCAGATGTGGGGAAGTTCGGTCAGACCAATACGAAATGCAATCTGACAGACATTTAGAAAGAATGTTTAAGTGATTGTGATGCCCGTGGCACTTGCACTAAATGAAATAAAGGTTTGAGAGAATTTCTGTGGGCTTTCGCGTGCTTTGGTCAAAAATGTAAGACTGTTAAGGATACGTAATGAAGGATGTCACCAAAACATTAGCATAAAATGGAACTACCATCCTTAAGAAAATAGCTTTCAGGTCAAAGCTATCACCCTTGCAAGGACTGATATAACTTGATGGAAATAGACTAGACTTCAATTATTACGTCCACAAAAAATTCCCTGCCTAATTTTAATTCACAACCACGTGGTGACTCAAGTAACACCTCTCCAGCTTTAGGTCAGGGACTCTAGACAGTACTGAGAAGTAGATATAGTTTGAAGAAGAAGAAAATAGCTGATAACAACAGTAATCTTCACCATTAATATGCTATTTTATACAGCGTTTGGTAAAATTAATAATTGTCAAATGTATCCTGGTCCAAAACAAACTTTTGCTCAGAAGCGAGGATATTTTACGTCACGTGTTTAACCGAGCAGTCAACAGAATCCTCTAGATCTGCAAACATTAACCACAGTCTGCTGGGCTGGAAGCCTGGCTTGCTGCAAGCAAACAGGGTCATGAACCTCCACGGTGGCTCAGCTTCCCCAGGACACGGATGGACTGCTCCACTTGGGCTCTGAACTCAGGTAGAGAGAGAGCATTTCAAGACTTTACCAAGCAAAACACAACCCCACACCCCCACACTAAATTTATTTAAGTTTGATAGATGTTGAATTGGGAAAAGTTCAATCAGATTTACTTACTTGTTGAGACCAACTCTTTGGTTCCGAGTCTGCAGATGATAGAAACGTGTTAGCTTGGACAAAATATTTGTGTTATGTAAATATAAGCAATTTTGGTACTCTGGAAAAGGGCAGGATCTTGGAGTGGGAACAATTTCAGGCAAAGAAAAAAAAAACCCACAGATGCAAATTACTCATAGAAACAAATGGAAGACCTAAGTGTTTACTATTCAACTGATCCTTCTTTTGCTTTTTAATTTCTGAGCAATCTGACAAATATTAAATAGCATGAAATGAGATTTCATAGGTGACAGTGGAGCTTTTATTCCCGTTATAAATAAATTCCCGGTGCTAATAAAGCAGAATCTTTAAATACTTATTGGCGCATCTTCTGTCAAACAATGAGAACGGGCCACTACTCTCATATACTATAACTCAATAAATAAATGCAGTTTCTTGATGATCATACTATTTGCTGCTGCCGACTATAATCTCCTTTCCTTTCATCTATGAAACCCGCATCCTTAAGCTCATACAACACATGACCACATTCATGCCATCTCAAAAGTAGATGTGTTGAATTCTCAGCTGCTTTATGGAATTCCCATCTTAATAAATATTGCAGATCTGGCTTGGTAACTCATACAGCACCATAACACTATTCAATGTTCTATATAATAAGAGTACAAGCGGAGACCCAAGTGACATCTCATTTAGATTACTATTGCTAATGGGAATGTTGCACAATATATAGAAATACATAGAAGTATATGCATGCATCAAAAATAAAAGAAACGGCACAGTTTCTTTTCCTCTTCACACACTGCATGAAAGTCAAATATTGAGAATGTGAGACACAACTCCTTGGCTTTTCTACATGTAAAACATCCTGGCAGTGTGGAACAATGGAATTGCAAAGATCTTTTGAAAGAGATGTCTATGTTAATGATTGGACTTTAATTCTTTTCAAAGTCTCACTTTCTCCTACTTTTACATGTTATACCATGTTCTCTCCAGGTGTCCCTTTCTGGTTAATTCAGTATTAACAAATAGATTACTGATAATGAAACGAGGACCATCACCATGGTAATTATAGTAAAAGGTCATTTCTGTCTCCTTTCACACATATGTGATAAAAATTTACCATGTACCAATAAGCTACAAGTTGCCAGTAACACATGCATAGAAAAGAACACCTCTTTGCCTTCAGATCAAGGACAGAGAACCACATTCCCCACTCTCATCTTCCTCACCACCACTGCAAAAGATGGCAATGAATCAGTCAGTAAATCCAAGTGTTACTCAGCTGCTGGGTGCTCACAAATTTGTCCAACAAACACAATCTGCTTTCTCAGTTTATCATGTTAAGCCCCTACAGGGTTAATTTTGAATTCATACTTAGAGGTACTTCCATATGGTAAAATGTTTGAGCAGTTGCTTAAATTTTTAATTGAGTGGGATTTTTTTGGATGCGGGCCCGATTCATCGTAGTTAATTTGCATTTGGAAGTAGATTGTGTATTTTAAAGGAAAGTTTTCAAAAGCGACTTTACAATTATAGATTGTTTCGTGATAAAAGCAAGTGACTCAATGGGGGAAAAGCATGCAGTCAGCACATCGAAATGAAGACAGCCATGCACAGAAGGAAAACATGAAGAGTTCTTCAGCTCAGGTCACCATTCAATGTATTCTAACTGAAAGACACAGACTTGAGATCTATATTGTGGTCAATAGTAATTTACAGCACTGTAGTATGTGTTAGAGGGATTTATAAAGCAAAGGAATTTTCTAAAGTAGTGCTTTTAGAGCAGTGAACCATCTATGCCAAATCTTTTTTGCTGACTACTCAGAAATCAATTAAATATTTATTATGATCATCACAATTTACATTTATTACCAGCTAGTTCTAATAAAATGCTACCTTGTCACAGAAGCCCAGCTGAGTGATGATGATATTTTGTCTCCTCCAAAAGTATTCCACATTCCTTTAAAGGCAAATTATTAAACAGTGAAAGCCAATTTGCACAATACATGTGATATCTGTCATTACACGTTTAAGTGCTTTGTCAGCTATACCAGTTTGCTTCACTGGAAAAGAATCCACAAAGTATATTTCTTACATTTTGGTTAACTGAGGTACAAGGCAATAATCGTGCCATGTTAGGAGTTGCAATTTTACTTTTTTTAAACTCCTAGTTCTTCAAGTCAAAAGTAATATCTGCAAAACTCAGTCTTGAAACCTGTACTAGAGCCAGACTAATTTGTAATAGGCTTTAGAATTAGCTAAATCTATATTAAATTACCTGTTACATTTAAACAGAGGCCCATCTGGAGTTGAATCTGTGGAGGGATGTGAAGTACAAGACAATTTGCTTCAGCAGGTCCATCAATAGCAAAAAGAGATCTGGGGAAAATGCGGGGCTGTTGCTGAAAAGAAGAGAGGACCTGGTGACATGAGACACAGAAAACTCCAAGCTACTCAATGCCTCCTTCACCTCAATCTTGCCTGGTACAACTGGCCTTCAGGAATCCCAGCTATACCTGACAGAGGGCAGTAAATAAATGCGTGCCACTCTTCTCAGTGGTATCCAGTGGTAGGACAAGAGGCACATTAAAATACAGGAGAAACTGGCCAAACATAAAGGAAAACTTGTTTATGCAAGGATGGTTGAACACTGGAATAGGTCACATAGAGAGGTCGTAGACACACCATCAGGGAGCTTCCAAACCCAGTGGGATGTGGTCCTGGGCTCCCTGCTCCGTGTGACTGTGTCAAACTCAGATCTCTGGAGTTTGGTATCTGTGCAATGATAAAATTAGCCAAAGAAAGCCAACTATCTCAGTTACAAAGACAAAAGACGGAAACATCTCTTATTGAAATTAATGGCTGGATTTTTATAAGTAGTGCATTACCAATGCAGTTCTTCTGCTTATTTCAAGCAAATGGATAACACCAACTTACTTCTACTTTACTGTTATACTCTGGGATTGTAGATTATCTCCAAATTTGGCAAAGACTGCTATTTTGTGTTGACAAGATTTGATGATCGTTGTCATTTTCTGAATGGTAACTACAGATGGCAGGTAGAACGACATTACTTACATAGTGATTGGCAGTCTTTTTAAAATACATTGAAAAGTCTGTTTCTATTAATTATTTATTACCAAAATTGATTCAAAAACATATTAGAAAAGAAGAAAATGACATAGATTAAGTATACAGGAGAGCAAGGACAGACTGGGCAAGTTCACAGAAAATACTCACGTCAAGATGTCACTGAGCTTCCCAGCAGCAAGAAGCTAGAAAGTATCTTATATACTTACCCTGGTTTTAGTCTTTGAGAAACAGTTTTATTTGGTCTTCATTCCTCTTAAGGAGAAGCAGAAGCCTGCTTCTACTGAGACTGCAATATCCTTCCTAGGAAATATGGGAGGAAAGAAAGTGGTAGGAAACAGTTACAAGAAATAAGAAACAGAAAAGGTGAGAGGAAAAAATAAAAGGCAGAAATTAAAAAACAAAACAACAGGGAACTGGAAGAGATCTGGACTCCTCCAGTCAGCATTAATTGCTCTCTTCAAGTATGCATGACCAGTGAGGTAGTCCAGGACCAGATCATCTGAAACCCAAACTGTATAACCCTTGTCAAATGTCAAACACAATAATGACAGTTCTGCAGTTTGTGATAGTAAGAGGTGTTAGATAGGACATAAGGAATTATTTTATTATTATTATTATTTTGTTATGAGGGTGCTGAAATACTGGAACAAGTTGCCCAAAGAGGTTGTGAAGGTCTCATCATCAGAAATGTTCAAAGTAGGGTTGGACAGGACTTTGAACAGCCTCACTGACTGTCCCCGCTCATGGCAAGGGGTTTGGATGATCTTTAAGAGTCTCTTCCAACCCAAACCATTCCATGATTCTACGATACTACTGCAATAAGATGTCCTCGTGCAATTATATTAACATGATTACAAAGGTTGTAAATAATACTGTACGACACCAATGTATTACTAGAACAAATTAAGGAGCTCTATAAAAATTGTAAGCATTGCACATATCATGTAAGATGTAAGATACTGAAACAAAGCTTTAAAATCAATGACATTCAAATAGATGTAAAATAGGTTTTTTTTCCTTCATGTGAAGATTACAGCTTAGCTACAAACAATAAGCAGAGCATTACCTGAATAAAATATTGCTTTCCGCTTAAATAGATTTTGTAAGTACTAATCTCTGATATAAGCACCTGCTTAATGTAGTTATAGGTTTTAACATAATGAATAAAGAAAAAAGAAAAAAAAAAGCAAGATATTCATAACTTTTATTCTTGAAAACACACAAAAATGGTTAAAATACCATTTAGAATTCAAAGGTGAAGGAAAATAGACCAAGGAGGAATAATAATAAGGCAGAAGTTGACAGCACAGATGTCTACTAAACAGTTCAAGAGCTACCTTCAAGTGGCATGATCTTGCTCATCTTCCTTGTGGAAAAAAACAACAGGTATCCAGCATGCTCAGTAAGAAAACAAGGCACTTGCACTGAAAGACTTGGGTAGCTAAGGCATCTTCCTATAAAGAGCTGCTGTCTGATGCACAGCCCTCTACAAAGAAAGCATCCATGGCCACAGATCCCCATGAGAGAGAAAACACACTTCCTCTTAATTTCTTCCAGTACTGTTGCCTGACACATATTTTTTAATATGTGTAAAGTGTAAAAGTAATAAAAACACTGAATGTCTTCATTTTAGTCAGTAACAAACATTTGAAACCAACAGTTTCATGGCATGTAGTTTTCCTTTCCAAGTACTTATCCATTTATTTCCCAGTCTAAGCAAAGCACAAAGATGCAAAGTGGTTGTGTAAGACACACACAGGTGCACACACACACACATTGTGCCTCTTCTTCCTCCTCACCAATAAGAAATTCCATGAGACTTGTAGAAACAAGGCCTCCAAAACCACGTGCTTTCATCCAGAAATCAGGATTTGGAACAATACATTTCCAACCAGAAGAATTACTAGCAATCATTTTGGGTAGAACCAGGAACTTTTTTATTTTTTTATTTTCTTATTTTTTTTATTTTTTAAAGCCCCAAGTGTAATTTCATTTATATCAAAGATCTCACGTATGTGGGCCCATTTTTCTTACCCCATGCCATCCTCCCTTTGCACTGGCACATGGGTCAATCAAAGTGGAGGAACTGATCTGTTGCAAGCAACCTGACAGTCTTAGTACTGACTTTTTTTTCTGATGGTTTCCTTTAGGTTTCTGCAGCTTTCGGTGTAAATTCAGTTCTGGCTTAAATAAATGCAGAGGGCTTCAGGTATCCTTTTGGGCTGTATGTAAACCCAAACGAGACATTTTGGAGTTACTGAACACCTCCTTTGCTTCAGTCTTTACTGCTAGGATTGGAATCCCAGACCCTGGTGGTAAGAGAGAATCTGGAAAGGAAAACTGCCCCTGGGTCAAGGAGGATCTGGTGAGAAATCGACTAGGCAAATCAATGGGCCGTGATGGGATGCATCCACACGTGCTGAGGGAGCTGGTGAAAGTGACTGCCAAATTACTACCATCTATGTTAAGAGAATGAAACAGGTGCCTGAAGACTGGAGGATAACCAACTCACTCCAGTCCTCAAAAAGGGCAAGAAGAAGAATCCAGGTAACTGCTGGTCAGTCAGCCACACCTCCATCCCTGGAAAGGTTATGGAACAACTTGTTCTGGATGCCATCTCCAAACAATTGAAAGAGAAGAGGGTTATCAGGAGTAGTCAGTGTGCATTCACCAAGGGGAAATCATGCTTGATCAACCTGGTAGCCTTCTAAGATGACGTGATTGGATGGGTAATGCAGGGAGATCAGTGGGTGTTACATACCTTGACTTCAGCAAGGCTTCTGACATCGTCTCCCATAGCATCCTCATGGGTAGGCTTCGGAAGCGTGGATTGAGAACTGGCAGAGCTCAGAGGGCTGTGATCAGCAGCTCAGAGCCTGGTTGGAGGCCTGTAACTAGTGGTGTTCCCCAGGGGTCAGTGCTGGATCTGATCTTCTTGAACATCTTCATCAACAATCTGGATGGAGGGAGAGAGTCCACCCTCAGCAAGTTTGCTGATGATACAAAGCCAGGTGACTGACACACCAGGTGGCTGTGCTGCCATTCAACAAAACCTGGACAGGCTGGAGAGCTGGGTGAAGAAGAACCTGATGAGGTTCAACAAGGGCAAGTGTAACATCCTACCTCCTACCTGGAAAGGAATAATATGTGCACCAGTACAGGTTAGGGGACGACCTGCTGGAGAGAAGCTCTGAGGAGCAGGACCTGGGTGTTCTGGTGGCCAACAGGTTGGCCATGAGCCAGCAGTGTGCCCTGCAAATGGTAACCTGGGGTGCCTTACGAAGAGCATGGCCAGCAGGGCAAGGGAGGTGATCCTCCCCCTCTGCTCTACCCCGGTGAGACCACTTCTGGAATATTGTGTTCAGTTCTGAACTGGGGAGCCCAAGAAAGACAGGGAACTTCTATGAGAGTCCAGCAGAGGGCCACCAAGATGGTGAGGGGCCTGGAACATCTCCTGCGCAAGGACAGGCTGAGAGATCTGGGGCTGTTCAGACTGGAGAAGACTATGAAGGAGATCTTACCAATGCTAAATATCTGAAGGGTGAGAGTTAAGTGGATAGGGCCGAGTTCCTTTCAGTGGTGCCCAACAACAGGATGAGGGGCAATGGGCACAGACTGGAACACAGAAAGTTCCATACTAACATGAGGAAGAACTTCCCTGTCAGAGTGACAGAGCACTGGAACAGAATGCCCAGAGAGGTGGTAGTCTCCTTCTCTGGAGATATTCAAGATCTGTCTGGACACATTCCTGTGTAACTTGCTGTAGGGAACAAGTTTTATCCAGGGGCTGGGCTGGGGATCTACAGACGTCCCTTCCAACCCCTCCCAGTTCTGTGATTCTCTGTGATTTTCTCTCTTAAAGTAAACTTCCAGTTCCTCTTTTTTTATTCCTTTAATGTCATTATCCCTAACCTGATGCTAACATTAATACTGAGAAGTAATAGCAACATTAAATTGAAAATACTGCTCTGAGGGCATGGGAAGGAAAACAGGACCTGAAACATCTCTGTAGGAAAAAATAAAAATAAAAATGTTTTCTAGTTAGCTTGCATTCAGAGGAAATAGCAATCGCTGTTCAGACAGGATGCTCTACACCCTCTTTGACTACGTTTAGGGGCCTCGAGAAATGTTAGCATTAAATAATTACATTTGAATCCCATAGTTCTGAATGAGCGTTCACCAAAGCCAACAAAAAACAGTTTTGAGAAATCTGAAGGCAACGGAAATAGTTGCTCCTGAGTTGCTCTTCAGTTGTGATGTCCTGCACACGTCACTGCAGCTGTGCTGCGGTCTGACAACCTGGTGAAAAAGGATTTCATAAAAGCCAAACTAGAAGTACTATTTAAAATTTTCTTTTTAAGTGCATAAAGCTTTAATTAGCACTGCTTGGCTGGAAAGCTTATAAATATTTAAACAGTAGTAAGTAGTTTACTTTTACGTATAGCTTAGCATAAATTGGGGTCACATCATTATCAAAATAGCAGCATCTTCTCCAAGATCATTTTCAGAGGATCACGTTTCCTGACCACTGCTGGGAATAACTCATTTTTGTGAGAGCCACTGAATCCTCATAATGTACTTTTAACCTTTTAAATCACTGCTTATATCCAGAGCTCCATTTCTGTCAGAACAGACTGTTCCATGTGACTTTTTGAGGTGCGTGACAGAGTTATGTTTTAATCTGTGGTTCCAAAGATACTTGGCAGAGTTCCACTAAATATTAAATATGATTCCCCACGAAGGTTTTAAGCCTGAATTTTGAGTAAGTGTGTAATGTGAGAGTTTTGACTATTTCAGACATTTGTACGCTACAGCTATGTATATAAATGTTACCAGGGTCAAAATGTTTTCCTGTGGAGGAAAAGAAATATCTATAATTAAACAAACAAAAACTTATCTCAATGAACTCGTTCTAATTTGCTCAAGTTTCTTACATACCAGACATCACTTAGATGAATTTTGGGCTGAGTAAAACTCCTCTGTGACTGCAAATGCGCTAGCTACACAGGTGGTAGGGATTCCTTTACAAACACTGTGCTATTCCCAGCTGCTCTCTTCTCTCAAGTCATACAAGGTTCATTTCCCATTACAACTCTTTGTCATGTAGCGTACCTTTAACTCCAGAGCTTGCCAACATTACCGTTGTGAACTCCTCTCCACTGGGGATCTCATTATGAAATCAGGTGCTCCATTTTCTATTCGTTTCATTCATAATGACTGGTGCATGGGATCCTCAGCCTTCTAATGCCTGTTAATAGCTTCCTGGACGTTTCTCACTGACTGTTTTATTCAGGCTGATATTTAGTCCAACATCAGCAAAAGTATTTTCATTATACTACATCAGATTTCAATTACAGGAGGACCTCCCAGTGCCAGAGATGTACTTGTATAAGCATCCTTATTTGGTGCAAGACAGTGTAAATATAATTCAAACTTAACAGAATTCCCTGTCACTCATGAGGGTATTTGATTTGACCTTACTGTGTTCCTGTTATGCCTCAATATTGCTCTTAATCATCTTGATGCATTTTGGCTGCACGGTGAAGAACACTTTATTATTATCATTGTTTACTTGAAATCCCACAGCAACAACAACATTGTGCAGACGGGGTTATCCCTTCAAGCTAAGAACCAAACACAACCTCAGATTTGTTACACATCTGTAAAGCATACACATGAAGTTTCACATGGAGAGACTACATCATACATAGCACCACTTCCAACTTCGATTGAGGTGAAACATCTGTTTTTTTAAATATTCTTCACACACAAAAAAAAGTCTATGAAAACCCAGAATGTTCCAGTAAGATTTCACTGAGATTTTATGTCATCTGTCTAAAGAAACTACTATGAAAATACGTTCTCTATAGACATCAGTGTAATTGCATATCACAGATACCTTCCCCTGCTGCCTTCTGTAGTGTGCTCACATACCAACAGTGCAGGGAAAGTCAAGTACAGTAATTATAAACCTACTCCAGATGCTCAGTTAGATAAGAATTTCTCTGAGGATCGTTGTTGAAATTAAAAAGAAGCAGCTAAGAACTGCGAGCAACTGGACACATTAGAAACCCTTCAAAATGGTAGGAAAACATCCTACTCCAAGGAGTCATTCACATCTCTTGCATGAGATTGATTGAATTTAGAATAGGAGTAGTACTGGAGCACAAAGAGAAGCCATGTACCTGTTTTGGCAGCCAGTGCTTTGTTTCTGACTCCAGTAGCTCCGTAGGTTGTAGCCAAGCTTTCTGTGCATCCTCCATTATTTTCCTTGTTGGTTTGAAGGGCACATTCTCCTGTTGGAAAACCACAAAGGGTTGGTATGCATGACATGCTGCAACTTTCTGCCACCCTCCTGGGTCTTCCTCTGTGCTGTGGAGTTTTGTAGAGGGCAGGTGTGGACTTAACAACGTATTCCTCATCGTTACACCTGGGTGAAGAGCCCTGGGAGCAGCATGCTGAGTGTTCAGTCCAACACTCATTTAACATTTACTTGGCTGTAATTTCTGGTGCTGTCACATGCACATTTCTACTCATACTGCATCCATACCAGTATTAACACTTCAGTTACAAACGTCTAAACTATGAAGAATTATTGATTTAATGCCAGTATATCAGAAGCACACAACTTACTATCTAGGCCTCTGTTCCAAAACCATCACTTCCTAGGTGATGCCATCTGGAAAGCAATGTATGATGCAGAGACCAAACCTGCAGACAGAACCCCTCCTTGGAGAAGATAAGGGGTATAACAGCTGAAAACTTAAATTTGGCTCCCAATTTTTAAGCATGACTCTAAATCCCATTGGAATCTCATTTAGGATGGATCAATTCTGAATTTTTTTTCCTGTTTGTTCAATCTCTGTCACTGTCACCATGGTGATAAGCTCTGCAGGAATTAACAGAATCATTTAAAATATGTTCAGTAGTCACCCGATATCAATTTTAATGTGTGCTGTGCTTCAGGTATTAGTTCAGAATACTGTTAACACTGAGGTCCAATGTACTACTGTAAATGCTATTAAACTACATTGATCCATCTACTAATAACATCAGAAGATATTTACTACCCTTTAGCATATAGTATTTCACTTTTTTTGGTCAAGTTCCAAAGTTTAGCATTGCATATGGGCAAGCCCCATAGCTTCCTATTTATTTATTTAAGAGGAGAATTAAATCATAGAACTAGGGCATTATCCACGGTTATTAGCAACGCACTTCAGCTGAAAAGGCTTTAAGGATTTATTCAGCAGTATCAGCGGTAGTTCTACAGACTGCCTCTCCATTTTATGTTCTTTGCATTATTGTGCACTGGTTTTATTTTTCCATCATACTATTTTGCTATTTGCATTCAGTAGGGTACTATATGCAGTGAATTTTAAGCATAGAATTATCCAAGGAATGTATACATACCTTGCTATATTTGACATGAAAAATAAGGAACAGAGTTTGCAAACAAGAAAATAAATAAGCTAGATATATCATAAACAATACGGGGGGAAAAGCATTATTTAATCACAGGCAGTAAGACATCATTATCTTGGAGTTAATGTTGCCAAGCAACATAACCAGTACAGAAAGCTACATAGCAAAACAGTTACTGTTAATGAATCATAAGTATGGTAATGTCCAAAGTAACATAGATTACATTGATAACATTATTATATTTCATACACAATTTTATTTGTACAAGACAGATAAGCCATTATAAAAGTACAACATCTCATTGCCCTTTCTTCATTATTTTTTAACTCTGTTGAGCCATCTATCACTGTCCAGTAACACGGTATAGAATATATAGTCCTAAAGACAATGCATGAGAATGGATAGCACAAAAAATATCAAGTGAGGGTAGGATTTTCAAAATACATTTTCTCTTAATTCTCATACTGTGGAAAATGTCTTACCTGAAAACCTCGTGTGCTGCTCCTTACCTCATAAAGATGCTTTGGTTGTGGAATTTAAAGACCCACTAGGAATCTTGTTCTCTAGGACTAAGTCCTACTTTTTATTGCAGGTTCATCAGATAATTTGTCTTAAAGGCATAAAAATCCCTCTAGGAACTATCAGCAGAAAGACAAAATGAGTAAATTACACTAAGTCTCCTCAAAGCACTTGGCTGACAAGTTCAATTTCATAGAACATCCCAGTACTTAGAGATTCTGTTCCAGGTATTTACTAAATAAGGACCCTGATGTGAAGAGACTCTAAACACACCAAAATGATGATTGCCACACAATGCCAGAAAATAACTGTCCATGTCAAGCAAAGTAGATAAGCTGCACAATGGAATTCATTCACTGCTGACTGATTCTGTCTTGGTGAAAGTATTTTTCAGTTTGGGCATTGCTAAGAGCCCCCACTGCTAGCACCACCTTCATGAGAAGTCAGAGTTTCATCTGCTGCAGCTGCACTAAAGCAAGGCTATCTTTACCCAGTCTTTAGACTTCTAGTTTAAAATGAGGTCAGCAGGATCCAGTTTCAAGCCCAAATTAAAAGAAGATTTTCTTGAAAACAAAAGAATTTGCTGTACACGTACAATCACATGCACCTGTAAGCCCTATTTTTTAAAGAAGCTAAACCTGTGCTTCAGCATATGCATATTATGTGTCTGCAGGTTCGTAAGTTTGAGATTGAAATACAACTTAATCTAAATAAAAAGCACAGCAGCTATGCCACTACTATGAATCTTGTGAGAAGGAGTATCTACACTAATTAGTTTCTAATAATAACCAATTATTTGGTTTTCTCTCCCTTCCCTCCATCTTCCACACTTGGTGGGCTGTGGTTGGACACGACCCTTTGTTGCACCACCTCCTCCACCTCCTGCTTTTTACCTACAGGTTGTATTCGAGGTTAATCTTGGTCTTTGGGGTCTTCCAATTGGAACTGAAAGAAGTTACCATTACTTTAAAGATACAAATTGCGTAACTCTGAAGGTCTTTGTTGCTTCATACTCATCCCGAGGGCTTTTATTCCTGAGCATTTTTCCTCAGCTGGTTCATTGGCCATAAAGCATTGCAGCAAAACAGGAAAAAAAAAAAAGAAAACAAACATTAAATGTCCAGTGAAAGATTTCTGCTGACTTCAGTAAACATTAGATCAAGCAAATAACCATCCATCAAACAATGTTGATTAATGAGTTCCAGTGAGAATAGATTTCATTAGTGAAGCTAATTCTCATTTCTCTTTTATAGGATGGAGCACAGAGTTACAGCACCTGGGCAGTGACCTTTTCAGTTGGTTACCAGCATATAGCCTCAACGAAAAGAACTATTATACCAACATCTTACATAGGAACCACAGCAGAGGTCAAATAATTAACAGTCCAGGGAGCACGGGGCGCTTTTAACAAACCTGTAACCAAACACAAGTCTTCTGCAACCCAGCTGAATGCCTAAGAGAACAATCAGCCAGCCCACCACAGAAAGAGCCCTCTCTTTGATGGATATCAGCTATCTGGCTTCCCTAACCGCCCCAGCACACAGCTTTGCATAATGCCAGGTTGTGCTCTGGGCTGAACAAACTTCCAGATTTCTTTAGCTTAGCTTCACCTTCAATCAGATAACACCAGCTTTTTTGTTCTCTTAATTCTGTGCTCAGTAGGAATAGCCATCTCCACTGGCATTACCTAAATCGTTTGTTTGGACTAAGAACTTTCCAAATCCATGCATGGAAATCATTTGTGTTAATAACTGCACTTTTTCACCTGCTGATTTTTTTTTTTCCCTTCAGTAACATTTACAAACACTACTTTTAACCAACCTTATTGTTCCATCCTACTTAAGAGCAATTTAATATAATAGCTTGCTTTCTTTTCTTTATGTATACTCCAGAAAGAAAAGGAAGCCCATGAAAAAAAAAA
>JAOWBP010001760.1:3134198-3145427 GCA_028571105.1 Tragopan temminckii | reverse complement strand
AGCAATTTAATATAATAGCTTGCTTTCTTTTCTTTATGTATACTCCAGAAAGAAAAGGAAGCCCATGAAAAAAAAAAAAGGGGGGGGGAGAGGAGGAGAAAGGGAGAACCATTGTTTTCATAGCTCTGTAATAATGAATAAATAGATATCGCAACCACTTAAGTAAATGACCCCTCCAGCAATTATTACATCTCTGGAGCTGATGAAAATTGTGATCCCTGCGTGGTCTCCTCAAGGGCGTGTCTAATTTTAAGGACAAGCTGTTATCTTCCTCTGATCAGAAACTCTTTCTTTTCTTCCTGAGCAGGACACTGACCTGAGGTCTCCCTATAACTCGTGGTGACTGTTCTCCTGTGTTCTGAGTGCACTTCAGCACCCACAGAGCTCTGCTCCCTCAGGTGATGACAGAAATCAGCTGATCACTGCCTCACATTTGTAATCCAAAATAACCAGTTCAGGACAAAAGCACTAGGAAAAAAAAACTAGTAAATAGCATATGCTAATAGAATAAGATTTGCATGAACTTTGCTCATGCCTAGATTGAGCTAGAATTTCTTTTTCTAAGTGAGGACTTACTCTCCACACACTTTGCCCTTCTTTCACTCTTTTTGACATGAACAAAACAAGCATTCAAGGCTGGATCAAGCCCACTGAGTGCCTGGGCAGGATCTTTGCATTTCAGAGGAAGGGGATACAAACCTGGCACAGTTTGGTACCTACCCAGTGACTGAGGAGCTACCTTGGATGGCGTCAGAGAGAAAAAAAGGCATCTCTCAGCCCACTGCCACTCACCTCCATTCCTTGTCCCCACCAGTCAGACCTGCTCATTCCATCCTGTGCATCATGATTTGTTTTCCGATCAACTGGCTTTGCAAGACAGCGTGCCATGTTGCAGTCATATTCACTCTTAACCACAACGCTTCCTCCGCCTTGGACATAATTCTTTAAAGTGCTCCAACATGTTCTTCCTTTATACTTAGTTAAAATTTCATAGTTCAAACTGTGGAAGTGTGAGATTTTTACTTCCTTCCTCATTTCACACCCCAGCATCTCCTTTTGAACTGTGCACTTTTCTTCCTCTGAACCTTCCCGGTTGTGCAAGATGGTTGGCTGCAAATGGCACATGAATTATGCACCCAACTTTCCCCTTCATCTTTTTTAAAGGCTCTGAACAATTGTTCGATCATTAAAAATATATGCATAAATAAAAATCAGTTGAATTAAAATAAAAGTAATATGAAAATATTCTGCACCTGGTACAGTACTTTTCCCCTTGGCACATGGGAGAAGCTCTGCTGTGATATCTGAGAGCTGCTGTGGCTTTTTATCCTTCTAATCTCATAATCATCATTAATGTTTTTGAATTCCAGGTGGTAGTTAGCAACAAACTTGGAACAGAGAGCAAAAATGACATACCCCAGTTTCCATTAGAAGCTTGATTTGAGAGATTATATGCTTCTGTGCATTTCCAAGCCATTGCCACCAGTTTTCTGGACTATGCCCAGTTCTCAGTAGCCTGCACAGGAAAAAAGATGCCAATATTTTTGAAATCTCAAAAGTATTTTTATTCTAGATTAAATACAAGAATTTTTTTTCTCCATTAAAAAAAAATGACTCGCACTAAATTTGAATTTCACCACCAGTTAAATTCCTTCTGGCTGGTCATTATAATTCCAAATTATATGCATGTGAAATTCTCAGTAAAATGTTTTGGGTGTTTTTTCCTGAAAAATGTTTCCAGTTTGACATCTGACCTTTAAAAAATAAATCATAATAATGGCAAAGGTTCCCACCAAGTATAGTATGATGCATTTTGTGTCATCGTAGACCTGCATCCCAAATCTCAACGGTCCACTGGTGCTTTAAGACAAGAAATGAATCTGACTGTAGGACTACGCAGTCCTACAGTTAGATATAGCTACACCTTATTTAGTCTTGGAAAGCATGAGAGAATTGCACTTATGATTTCATAGAAAGTAAGCTCACTCAGCTCACTCAGTCATAGCTCATGAGACCCGTACTACTTCACTGGCATTATAAGCAAATTCTGCTCAGCCATACAAGTTCTGAGCTTTCCATATAGCTTTTTTCTTGACAATTGACTGTACCCAACATTAAGAGTAGATGTTAAATTTCATCATACAGTTGAAAATCAGACATCCTATTTATTTAACAGAGCTGACTAAGCTTCCTGTGACAGCCGGTGATGAGCTCCATTTTGCAAGCAGCAAGTGGACAGAGGAGCAACACGAACCCTGATACTGAAAGGTTAATTAGAAGTTTCTCTAATCCATGAGATTATATTGTACTGAAGGTACAACAAGGCTACACGGTTTATTGGAAACATATATTCTTACTTTTAGCTGTCTCTTATGTTTCCAAATTACACTGTGCTCCATAAGAATTTGTAATAGTTGGCACCTTATGATTTGAAGTTAATATTAGCAATTTCAAATCTCTTATACTATTAATGGTTGTTTTCTCAGAAGATGAATTTATCCTTAATGCAACACCAGTAGAATGCCAAGCTTATATGAGTGATGGTAAAAATGAAGTATCTTATTTTACAAACCAGTAGTCCTGAAATAGCCGCATTAGTGTAGCAACAGTAAGTACAGAGCTCACAGAAACATGCTGAGTTTGGTAAATACAATCATTATTTCTCATCTCTTGATGGCCTTGTATGCAGCCACATGAATGGAAAAGTCAATCATTACCAGCGCAAGCCTGGCATTAACTCTTTTTCCAGTTTCTAATCGTTGTGTTTTTACTCAGAGGCCAAACAATAGAGACTGACTGCTTCTCTCATTCTCAGATCCAGCTCCTGTTGAGCCATAGCAAAACTACCAGTATGCTGAATTGGTTTTGATTGCTTCTCACATTCCACCAATACACTTGAGTAGGCAAGACCTTAATCATGCTAGAGCAATAATAGTAGAGCCAAGACATTTCTTAAGAAAAAAATCATTTAACCATTTATTAGAAGTACAACTCCTGACTGTCCCCACTCACCTGCTTCAGCTCATAGGGTGGATTACTTCTGGCGTGCACTATCTAGACTACCTTCAGATGAAACTAAATTGGAATTGCACTTCAACTGTAAATAAGCATTCAGTTCACAGAATAAGATCCTAAGTGATCAGATCATCATTAAATCCCTCATCCCTCCAAAATGCACATAGATTGAGTATCTTGAGCCTGCACCAACACCTGCATGTTTCTGTAGATCCACATCCACTGATCCATACAATTTCCTACACTGACACAGCCCACAGAACCAAAAAGCTCACAGATCAGTCTTAAGTTCCTTCTCACTTTGGCACTGTAGGAAAAGTAATTCTCTTTCTATTCCTACTGTCAAAACAAAAGATGGAACAACTTCTGACTTACCAGGTCAGCACAGTCCTCAAGGCTTTGCAAAATAACAAGCACGTCAGCCTAAGGCTTGCCCTCTCAAAAAAGACAAATATAAGCCATACATACACAAATATATGTAACTACTACATTTTGTAATTTGCTAAGCACTTCTGGAGATGACATTATCAACTGAGAGAGAGCAAGGAATGTATTCTAAGTGTTAATACTTGCAAACTTTAATGCGTATTTTCACAAAGTAATGCACGTTCAGTATATATCAATTCATTGCAAGAAGCACTTCAAATTACTGGTTTGCATGATTCTAGCAGAATTAGCCTGACCTTCCTCTATAGAGAGATCTTCTCAGGTGAAATAGTTGGCTGTTCTCATCTGATCTCAAACTGAGCCACTTCCCACCTCCCACAGTAAGCTGTAGCCGTGCTCCTGCTGTAATGTACTATGCTGAGCAGGACTGCTCGTGCACGAACAACTTCTTGCAAGAATTACCAGACTCAAAACATAATCAGGGTGACCCATTTTATGCATTTAGGCAATTTTCAGACTGTACTAAACAACGTGAAAATATACCACATATCAAGCTTGTTCCAAACACAGGGTGGGGGAGATGTTTTTCTTATTTCTTTTGGAGGCTGTTGTTGTTGTTGTTCATTTTATATCAAAAAAAAAAAAGAAAAAGAAAAAGAAAAAGAAAAAAAGAAAAGAAAAGAAAACTTTATGCCATTCCATAAAGATAGCTATAACAGGGTTGCTAATGCCATGGCATTTTGGAAATGGTGCCTATTATTTTAAGCCTTGTTTGATAAATTGCCATCATTAAGAACTTTGAAATGACTGGGTCTAACGCAGCCACACAGGTAAATCAGAGCAGCATGATGCCTGCCCTTGGTTCTTGTTAAGAAGAGGCTGCAGCCCAACTCAAGCACACGTAACAGAATGGACTGACTGCTGCTGCATCACTATCATGTAGGATGGAAAAGGAGCAAAGGACAGTATAGCAGAGCAGAGACAGCATATATGCATAACAAGAAATGCTTTTTTACTTGTATCTCCAGTAGCATGCAAACTTTCTCACCTCTGCCTTCCCAAGGAAACAGAACTTGAGTCTTAGAAGCCATGTAATCAGTGACTCAGTTTGAAATCAAATTAGAGTTAATGATAATATTATCAAAATAAACCTCTCTTGGATACAGAGATAGCTAATAACATACACACAGTTCATACTTGAAACAAACTTGGGGAAATGTTCTATATTTTCCTAATGCTTAACTCCAAAGGTACAGGATGAAGACACACAGCACATTTTGGTTACATTGAGCACAGCGAATACCACTGAGCTTCATCTCCAACTTTAGATCAGCACTGCTGCCCTGCACAACCTTACAGTCAGTAAAGGGAGAAACGTGTTCTCAAGAGAGATGCAACATCAGAGCCCTCAAACAGACAATTCCTCTTTTATTTCTGCAAAGAATTTCACTGGAGAACCTTACTTACGTGACAAACGTTAAATGGACGAAATTCAGACATGGGACTTAGCAAGTCCACACAAGGAAGGTTCACAGTGTGGGTTCACAATGCTTGTCTTGACCAAATTTTAGAATGTGCAAGATTTTTTTTTTTTTTCTTTTTAGTATTTATCACATAGTTTGACTGGACTCTTAATAGATTGTGGAAGTACAAATTTTCTTTGCTTATTAAGCAAAATCAAAGACTTACTGAATTAAAACACAACCCATCATTAGATTCACATTTTTTTCTCTACAGCCTGATCTCCTCTAGTAAGATTGCTGGTGTCCAGAAAACCCATATCAACCCGAGGCCTTTGCAGGTAGTTATATTACTCAGATACTGAACAGATGAAATAGATAAAGAACTCTCTTTAAATGGAATTCAAGTGTGACAGAACAGAACACTTTGTCTTTGGTATTTATGATTTTACTATCACATCTATAAGGAGAAAATACACTTTATAGACCAGATGTTTCTGGAAGAATTCATCACTGTCAAAGCAGCACTCCTGCCTTTAGGAATTTCAGAATGCCAGCTGAAAAGGTGTCCTATTTCCTATGTTTTTAATATAATATTAAAATATTGTGTTTGATTTGCTCTTAATTACAAGAGGTAAGGATGTAATCTACTTAATGAGACAAGGCTAAATATAGCAGAAAGGGGTACTATAAAACCTAATGAAATTTTGCAGTTGCTTTTATTTAGAGAAATAATGAATTCTAGCCAAGAAGCTGAAGGATTGAAAGAGGAAGCAAATTCTCATCACATGCCTGAAGATTGAACGGCTATTCACCAGGGTACTAATAATCTTCAGAGCCAATAGCTCAAGATCTCATTAAAGCACAGAATAGATTAGGGATATTAAAACACTAAAGTCTGGCTGGTTGCTCAGACGTGCGGCATCTCACTAAGCGTGAAATCTCACTTAGTTCTACTCTAGCTTTTTGTCCACTTTTACCTAAGTGCTTTTCAGCTGGGAAAGTGGCCTATGAACTTCTGTACTGCCTATTTCATTTCCCAAATTGGCGAAATCAATTCACATTTCTTTTAGGATTACAAACTGCAGTTTTTCTATCATCAAAGGTTTGTTCTTGCACCAGTTCAGAAAATAGAGCATTATAAAGCCTTAAGAGTATTAGGAACAACAGACGTAGCAGTTTTTCAGATCCACTGATTGTACAACCATCCTTCTCATATACAATCATCACACCTAAACACCTAAACATGCTCTAAAATACAACAGTAACTACTGTGTACAACCTGTATATCTACAACCCCTTACGCTGTAAAAGGAAAAAAAATGTTGTCTTCAGCTAAATCAATCTCTTCCAGAAAAGAGTCATCTTGTTCCCTCATTAAAAATTGAAGGAAAATAGGCACAAAAATTGAGGGAAATGGGTAAAACCATGGATCTTGTTCTATATAGTGTATTTAGTTTAATTAAATGTTATAGCTTGAACAAACGGTTCTAAATCCATTCACTTGATTCATTTTTTGGAAGTGCTATAATACAGTTTGATCACTATCCACTCTTGCTAAGTGTTTTGGTGGGCATTTTGACAGTGAAAGGCTACAGTCCCACACAGCAGTTCATCCCAAACTCAGCAGCCGGAAGCTCGAGCCTTAAATCTAAACATAAGATCCACTTGTTTTTGTTGTTGTTTTTAAGTGAAAATAATTAACTATTGCAAATAGAATCATAGAACCACCAAGGTTGGAAAAGACCTCCAAGGTCATTTAGTCCAACTGTCCACCTACCACCAATATTTCCCCATTAAACCATGTCTGTACTAAGCTCTCTGGCATTTAAGCTCTTCAGATCAGGATTAAATGTTTAATGGATCTTTCATGGAAATCATTCAGGTAGCTCAGTATTATGAACAGTGCCTCTACGAGGGGATGGCACTCTAAGCACAAAAGGATTTACCAGTCAACGTGAGAATCCGCAAGACATTTTCAAGCCTTCAGAAACCAGTGAGCCACATCTTATAAAGCCAACATGAAACAAACAAATATCTTTAAGTACTTCCTCACCTACATCTTTAAATCAGCCTGTAATAACAACTCTGCCTGCTGGACCTTTCCACCTAGGCAGTAAAATGTTTACTTTGTAAACGGAAGCATATATTTCTTCTCCTACGATTATTAAAAACAGTCATGTTGATTCCTTCTCAGGTGGTGCTATCCCTGTAGCCACCCTTACCTTTGACAAACAATTTGTATGACATATTTCCTCATCTTTATTCCCTTATTAGCAAAGCAAGCAGTAATCAGGATGGGGAAAAAAAAACAACAGCATATAACCTTGCAGACCAGTGAGATGAAAAAAGAGCAACACCGGAGGACAAGGAAAGACAGACTTGCTAAGGTCTCTTGGCAGTTGGCATGGCGCAGCATCGGACTTCTTGTCTACAGTGACTACAGACCTACTACTTCTCAGGTGGGTGAAAGAAGCCACTTTCTGTCTTCTCAACCAAAGGAAATTTATTTTTCCCCTCACTTCTCGGGCATTAAAATACAAGCTCATTCATACTGCTTAGAAATACTGGGCTTTTTTTGAATTTATCTGACAGTAGAGTCTACCTACACTACTCCCCAAGCTGACTCTTCTTTCACTTCCCACTTCTCATCTCCTCTACCAAGCCTGTTCCAGTGAAACTCTCTCCAAAACTTAGATTTCAGAGGTTTGTGTAGTACAGTTATGCCTGCTGCTCTACTAATTCTAGTCCCTTTGAATGGACAGCATACTTTTCCCCTTCCTTGGCTGAAACTTGCCTTATCAAAATGACCAGGGAGACACTGACAGAATCCAAATCTCATCTTCACAGAATCTTTAATCTTTTCGAGTGATTTCACTTATCAGTTTCTATAATGTCAAAAAAAAAAAAAAAAAAGAAAAAAGTAGGAACTCCTCTCTTCTCAACTTCATCTCATTGAATAAGCTGATATAAGACAAAATTCTTTCTCCTGCAGCCTGAGGGAAGCTTTGTGCCTGTTGTCTCTGTCATCTAAATGACACCACATATTCTCAACATTTCCAAAAGTCTTATGTGTCTTTAGGTGATCTAAATCTCTTCTTATCACTGGCTGTACTCCCAGTTTCTAATCTCAGCAGTACAGCTGAAGGTGGGCCTTATCAATTTCAGCCAACAAGCTAAAAAAAAAATATTTTTTCAACTTTGTTAGATGTTTTTCTCTTCTTTCAAACTTTCTTCTGCCTATTTCTTCCTTAACTACCCTGCTGCAAAATCTCATTTTTCCCTTTCAGATTGTTCTCTAAAACATCCTTCCTCTCTCTGATCCTGAAACCACAATAGACACTTTTGACACTACCCATTTTCCTGCTTGTCTCTCTGGATTCTTCGGTGTACTGGCAATACTGCTGCTGAAAATACCTCTTGGCATCCAGTTTTTTCATTTCTTTACATTCCACATCAGATCCAGGCTTATCACTTTCAGCTTCAGAACTCTATAGTTCCCACATATATTTAAATCTCAGGTATTAGTTCAGCCTACAATACAGTTTGAGTTCTTCATTCCAAATGCCCTGTTTCTGAATCCTTCTCAAAGTGTACTCTGCAAGAAGAAAAAAAAGACGACACTTTTTATCAGAAATACACTTCTGAAATTCAAGATCAACAATTATCAGTCCCACAGCTGCAGAACAGATTATATGACAGCTGATCACAGCAACACTCCATCCGTGTTCAGTCTGGAATGTATCACTGAACTTATTTCACATCCTTCCATGAATAACAGTGAAACTGAACATTAACAAGAACGAAATCAGTAATTGATTGTTTGAATTTTATGAATAGGCGGGGTGAGGAACAATATCCTGTAAGAAGGAAAGAGAGAAAGAAAGGATGAAGTGGCTACAATAGATAGATGTCAACAGAAATAGTACGTGTCATAAGGAAAGTCAGTTGTATTGAAGTCTTTTGGCTCTGATTCTCTGACACTGTTGCGCAAGTTCTCCTTATTATGATTTTCACTTAAGACTTCTCTATGGAAGTCAAGCAATAGCCAATTGAACAAGGGGACTAAGTTTCTCAGTAACCACTGTACTATCAGCTAGATATAACCTAGAACAAATGTCTTCTATTGGGCTGCCCACTGACTAGAAAAATAGGCACATTCTTAGAGACCTGAAGATCTGCTTCACCAAACTTTTACATTAGTCCACTTTCAAGACATTCTTGCAAGGGCAGAGAAGTCACTTTAAAGCAAATGTGTAAATCCAGAAAAGCTTAATTCAGAGTTCTGCTCTGGAGGCATTTGTAATATTCAGTCTCTGTCTAGCATTCAGTGATAAAAGTGGATTTTCTTACCTTTCAGCCCACCTTGCCCTCTGGAGCTGATACAACTACAATAAACTGAGTGGAATTCTGCCTGCTTTTTTTCTGGTTCTCCAGATGTGCAATCTCATGAAAACAATACTTTCCCTAGCACAGCCTCAAACATTACAGCTTAACGGTACCTTCTACTTCTGTTAACAAGAGAAAGCAAAAATGCTATCTTAAGTCATATCTCAAAACAAAGGGCTTGCATTCAGAAACCCCATTACTTCCAAACTGAGCACACGACTACAAGCATGCTGCTCCAAACAGCTACTTTCAGTCAATTCAGGGAGAAAGGACAGCTGAAACTTAAACCACTTTCAAGCTTCACACTTCAGGGCCTGAGCAACAACAAAGGCCATCAGAGCTGTAACAAACTTTAAGACTGTGTAATTATTTGTACCTCCCCTTCCTTTGCAGGGATACACATAGCAAGAGCCTGCTGCTATACCTTCCAGCCCTATAACTGTTTAAGATTATTTCAGTAGCTTTATACTTTACCTCTTTGGAGAGCATGTGGTAATGATCGCCAGCTTCAGAAAAACAGCAAAGTCACTTAGAGAAAAATGCATGTGGCAATAACTCAGTGACCTGGAGTCATGGTTCCAGAGCTGCTCAGGCCACAGACTTCTGCAACTTTCTGTCAGATTTTTCATGCAACTGTGCAACTGCTTTCTGTATAAAGAATGAAAAACATGAGCCCAAGCCAACTGACAAGATTTATTGGTGTCTTATCGCAATCCCAGTTCTCTGGACATGCATCTTTAACCATTTTTTCTTCTCACACAGTTGTATTCCAATTATGAATATTCTGTTTCATTTTTTCTGGCTGTTACAGAAGATACTGGAAAAAAAAAATAAATCTAGAGACATACATTTTTCAGTGAACTTGCTTTAGCAATACCAAGGCAGCTCTTGCATTTACTTTCCACAAGCACTCGAACTCGAGTTTTCCTGACATAAAAGCCTGTGGAGAGAGAATGAATGACAAGGTCTTAAGCCAAAACATTTGTGGCAACCTAACTCATCATTCAATTCAGAAATGAAGTGCACTCATTCCTTTAGTAAATAGAAAGAAACAAACTATCATGATTTATGATTGCGTACCTCTAAGCAACACAACCTGAAAATTAAAAATGAGCAGAGAGCTGTCTGTCTACATTGTATAAAGGCTTCCCTTTATAAAGTCAGAGCATCAAGAGGTGAAATAGAAAAATACACCTATTATCATTTAAAATATTGAGTAAGATTGAAGAAAAACATATTTTACTGTTTTTTCTTTTTTTTTTTATTCAATCTTGATTTGTTCATGCCTTTCTTGTCACTATTTCTGAATGTGATCTTCAATGTACAAGTAGTGAGTCATCCTTCTTTCCTTAGTTTCCTTCTCTTGTCCTTGTCTTTGTTGTTCTAGTTCTTGTTACAAGAGGCAGGTCTTAGGGCTTAGCACACATGTTCCTCCACCACAGCTGTACTTCTTCAAGCTACATTTCCCTTCCATGACACAGCCTGGTCAGAAAATCAGTTCCATAGGAACACTGCTGAAAATAGAATTAATAGGACAACAGAAGATAAGAGGAAAATACTACAGACATGGCACATACCCATTAGATATATTTCACAGAATCATAGAATCACAAGGTTGGAAAGGACCCACAAGATCATCTAGTCCAACCGTCCTCCCATCACCATTACTACCACAAGCTACTAAACCATGTCTCGTAGCGGCCTCACCAGTGCTGAGTACAGGGGGATGATGATCTCCCTGCTCCCACTGGCCACGCTATTTCTAATGCAGGCCAAGATGGCATTGGCCCTCTTGGCCTCCTGGGCACACTGCTGGCTCACGTTCAGCCGAGCATCAACCAACACCCCCAGGTCCCTTTCCTCTTCACAGTCATCCAGCTGCTCATCCCCAAGCCTGTAGCGCTGCATGGGGTTGTTGTGGCCAAAGTGCAGGACCCAGCACTCGGCCTTGTTGAACCTCATCCCATTCACCTCAGCC
>JAOWBP010001760.1:3108746-3119204 GCA_028571105.1 Tragopan temminckii | reverse complement strand
AGGAGGCCGGGTAGCGTTAGCCTTCCTTGCAGCCAGGGCACGGTGCTGGCTCCCGTCCAGCTTAGATCCCCCGGTCTTTCTCTACCCGGCAGCCAGACCGCAGCGTGTGCCGGCGCTTGGGGTTGCTCCTCCCCAGAGAGAGGAGTTTACAGTTGTTGAACTTCATTTCTACAGCCTACCCAAGTTCCCCCTTGGGAGCACAACACCACTCCTGCCAGTATGGTCACACTGCCCCATCACGCACACCATTAGTGAAGGTACTGACCGATCAGAACTGGTCTCATCCCCCGGGTTCACCGCTACTGGCCTCCACTTAGATTTTTGCCGCTGATCACTGCCCTCTGGGCTTCCAGTTCGCTTCACTGTCCGCCTATCCAGCCCATACATCAACAGCTTCTCTAAAAGGATCTCGTGAGAGACAGGGTGAAAAGCCTTACTGAACTCCAGGTGGTCAATATACTGCTCTGTCCTCACCTACCGAGCTAATCACTTTACCACAGAAGTGTATCAAGTTGGTCGCTGCTTCCTCTTTTTGAATCCGTGCTGACAGCTCCCAAGCACCTTCTTGTCCACCATATGGTTTCCAGTGCAAGTTGCTCCATCATCTTCTCAGTGATCAGCACCAATCTTCTTGGCCTGTAATTCCCCCAGTCCTCCTTCTTGAAGACAACCTTTGGGCAGTTCTCCCACCCACCAGCTCAGGCTGCCCAGGACCCATCCAACCTGGCCTTCGGCACCTCCAGGGACGGGGCACCCACAGCTCTCCAGGAAATTTGTTCCATTGTCCCACTGCCGTCTGAGTAAACAATTACCTCCCAACACCTAACCTCAATCTCCCCTCTTTAAAGCCATTTGCCCTTGTCCTATCACCATGTAAAAAGGTGCTCTCCCTCCTACTTACAAGGTCTCAAGTACTGGAAGGCAGCAATGAGGTCTCCCCGCAGCCTTCTCTTCTCCAGGCTGAACAAGCCCACCTCCCTCAGCCTTTCTACATAGGAGAGGTGCTTCAGCCCTCTGAGCATCTTTGCGCTGTGCTCTGGACCCACTCCAACAGCTCCACATCCTTCTTGTGCCAGGGAGTTCAGGCCTAAACACAGTGCTCCAAGTGGGGCTTCATGAGGGCAGAACAGAGGGGGACAATCACCTCCCTGCCCTACCTGACATTAAATTAAAGACTAAACTGCTGAGAATTTGCTTTCTTATTTGATCCTGAAGCAACTATGTGGATGTGCCCAATCTCATTCCTACCCCTGGTATTCATGAAACTGAAGAGGCAATCTGCCTTTATGAGTCCCTTCATCTCCCGTAGAGATAACTACAGAATATTTGCACTGATCAAGGGAAAACAATGTTCCTAACTGCCACAAAACACCATGAAGACTGGCAGCACATGCACAACCACCCCTATTTCTATTCCCAGCACCTGACATTCCATGCACGTGCTGCACCTGCAACATCATTGTGCTTTTTGGCACACGCATGAGGTGCTGCTAATGCTCTGCCATGGAAACACAGCTGTTGCACTAAGAGCTGAGACACTCCTGTCCCTGCACCACTGATGGTCACCACATGCCCTTCTTCCTTTGGGTTCTGCCCCATCTCATCCCACTGACACTGTTTTTTTTCCCTAAAGTTTCTCCACCTGCAAAGCACAGACAAGACGCCAGCTCTGTGCACAAAATGATAACATTTATTGAAAGAGTAATTTTTTTTTTTTCCATACAAAAGAAAGCTCTGTACATAGTACTGTGATTACTTCCACATCCTTCCAGAAACACAACCCTGGAAACTGGAGGGGAAAAAAAAATCCCACACACACCTATGCACACACACACACCCGCACACATGCACGCACGCACACAACCCTCAAACCAGTAAAATGAATTAAAAATGTCACCACACAATAAATGCCATTTCGTCCCTGATACACGAGTGTTCTTACAAGTCTGCACTTAAATAAAAGACACCATTAGCGTTTAACCAGCGGTTGCCTTTGGGGAGGCAGGGAGGAGACGCCCAGCAGCAGCACTGCCATCACAGCCCCGCAGGGCCAGCACGAGCAAAGCAGAGCAAAGCACGGCCCTGATGACGGGCTTGGGTCAAGGTTAATGCACACCCCAAGCTCTCTGCACAGGTCATGGAAGGAACTCATCCACATCTGTGCACAAAGAAACAGCACAAGCTGAGGCTGTGGAGTGGGAAACTCCAGCCCAGACCCTCAGATGGGAGTTCAGGAGGTGCCACCTGCACTATGGGCAGGGAGAATGGAGATCAGCTGCTGCTAGCCCCTCATCCCCCAGGGAGGGCTGGGGACAGCCCAGCAGACAGCACAGTTAAACGCTAATGCGGAGGGAACATGTCCAAGGTTACAATACAAACTCAAAAGCAAGGCCCCTTCCTGCCTCCACACCCACCCACCCCTCTCCCATCCCCCCGGTACAAACCCCATGAAAACTGTACAGGAGCCAAACTTTTATTCCTTAAAGTATTACATAAATACTGAGTTTAACACTTAGAAAAATAAAGTCATTTTCTTTTTTTTTTTTCTCTTTTTTTTTTTTCACTTTTTTCCCCCCCAAGGCTTCTTTTGTCTTTAACTTAAAAAAAGAAGTTACAGTAGCTGCTCCTTTCCCTAAGGATGCAGCAGCTCCTTGCTCGCTCGCTCTCCCTGCAGGGCCAGGGAGCAGCTCCCATGCAGGACCAAGCACACTCCAGTCCTCCTCCCGTGGCCCTGCTGAGGCTCCTCCAGCCCCGGTGCTCCCAGGAGGAGCATGCTGCCCACCAGCAGCTCAGTGCCCCACGAACTCTTCCCTTTGGCACTGGAGTTGCTTCTCCACCTTGCATCAGAAAATTTAGAAAGCGGTGGCTGGAGCTGCAGCAGAGGGATGCGGAAATTATCCAGTCACGTCCCCCCTTGGGCATATGGAGTCCACAGGCAGCACGAGGGCCGAGATGGGAGCACGGGATTGGGCTGGCAGCAAAGCCCCCCCCCCCCTCCCCCAGGGCCTTGCTGAACTGCTGGGCACCCACTGAGAGCTGCAGCTGCCAACCCACCAGGCAGCCCAGCAAGGAGGCACTGAGGGCGGAGGCCTTGCTGTAGTGCACGTGAGGAGGCTGGGGCCTTACACCAGGCCCAACCAGAGATGCACGTCCAAGTAGGCCGCTTGCTCCCTGCAGAGGCCAGGGAGAGCTGCCGCAGCCAGGACCCATCCCCCCCACAAAGGCACATTGCAGAGGCCTGTGCAGCTCTGCAGGACAGCTCCAGGCCCCAGCCCCACACAAACACCCACAGATGGGGTGAGCACCCCTAAGGGTCCAGGGCCTCCAGCTGGGAAAGGCCCCCGAGATTTATGTACAGCACGGAGTACACCCTCCCCTCAAGAGACAAGCTTCTTTGGCTGGCGAGAGACGAGCATCCCAACGGCCCCCAGCCCTGCACGGCCTCAGCACAGCTTCTCCCCACGCGGGTCCTGCAGCCCCTTGCATGCTGTGTGTGTGGGTGGGTGCGTGTGTGTGTGCATGTGTGGATGAAGGAAACGTGAAAAGGCAACAATAAATAACTGGTGCAGTCTGTACGAGAGAGTTGCTGCCAGCCCCAGCATGACAAGCCGGGGACGGCACAAGGCCAGCGGCAGAGGCCTCTCAGTCACTCTTGGCGTTGTGCGAGGTGTCCAAGTTGACCACCTGCAGCTCCGTCAGGCTGCTGCCGCTGCTGCTCTGCTGCCCAATGACAGCCATCTAGAGAGAGAAGGGAGGAGCTGAGGGACAGCATGCCCTTAAGACTGCTTCCACCAGCAAGCCAGCATCCCTCACCACCTGCCCAAGGAGGGCAAGAGCTCCTTGCCCATGTCTAGGTGGCAAAAACAGCTCCCCCAGCTCTCCAAGACCTGAGGACTGGCCCTAGTCGAGTGCCCAGGCCCATAAAGGATGTCCAGGAAGAGCAGGACCAGCACCACCCCAGAGGAAAAGCAGGGACAGCCCCCACCACATCTGCAGGCACGCCTCTGCACCTACCTGGTGAAGCTGGACAGCCGAGACTGGGATCTGAACGGTGCCTGATGGGGCTGTCAGGAACACCTGGGGGACGCCACCTGTCACAGAGGGAATAACACAAATGACATCATTTTCCAGATGCTGGGAGCCCAGCATAAGCCTTCAATCCACATCCTGCATACGTGCCTTCATACTGTTTTGGCCCCTCATGCACCTACGCATCCTATCCAGTCTTCCTGGCCCCTCCCCCACCTGCCACTGCCTGCCCCATTTCCATGCTCCCCACACCAGCAACTCTCACCCTCTCCCCCAGCAAATGGCTCAAGGAATCCTTTACACAGGAGAGGAGCTGGTTCTAAAAAGCACAGACGCTTGCCGGATCTTTTCGACAGATATGATGGCATAGAAGAAAACCCTGAAGAATCCATATGTAGCAAAAAACACATGCAAAAAAATGAGAGCCCCTAGAGAAGCACAAACCCAGACTTACCCTGATCCTGGACCTGGCTGTGGGACACCTGCATTGCTGAGGGTGCCTGCGAGAAAGCATTGAGGACTGCAAGTCCACCATCCGCTAGGCCAGAGGTGGGCGCGTACATCACCGCGTGCGGGCTGGGGTACATCATGTGGCCACCCACGGTGGTTGGCACAGACGACGTCATGATGGTCGCTGGGAGGGTCACTGGCAGCAGGACAAACTACACGTGAGCCACACCGCAGAGCTTGCCACACTCGCACACCTGCTCAGCCACACTCCCTCAGCTCCCACACGTGCTAGCAGCAGACATGTGGAGGTACCCACATTGTTCTCTCAAGAAACCCAGGGAACAAGCAAGAGAGTTTTGATCAGTGAGAACTGATGGCAAGGCAGCCTTATAGCCAAGTATCCCAAGACTGAACTCAAACCATGATACAGGTTTCCTGATGAAGCTAATTAAGCTGTTGAACTGGGTTCAATCTGCATCCAGGCACTTTTTTTTTTTTGGTAGCAAAAAAAAAGGTGTCCTCTGTACATACAAAGTCTCAAGAACGTGCAAACCAATGTCTTGTGCAAGGGGCAATACTGGATCAATAAGAAACCATCTGAGAACTATAGAGAGCCTGGCAACACGCTCCCAGCTCCACGTTGCAGGATAAGGATGAGAAGTGATGACCTGAATTTGCACCAGGGTAGGTTCAGGTTGTGTCCTAGTAAACATTTCTTCTCTGAAAGAGCAGTGAGGCAGTGGCACAGCTGCCCAGGGAGTGATGGGGTCAGCATCCCTGAAGGCATCCCAGAGTCGTGGGGCTGTGGCACTGAGGGACTTGGTTGGTAGGCATGTTGGGGATGGCTTGACGGTTGGACCTGAAGACCTTAAGGGTCTCTCCCATCCTTAATGATTCTATAAAAGAGCAAGTGATGCACCAAGAGAGGCTCTGAAATCTGCTGAGGTACTCTGCACAGCAGCATCTACCTAGAAGCAGCACAGCATGGGAGCTGGTAACAGAGATAAATAAATCTGGGGAACTGTCAGCACGGTTGGGATAGCTGGACTGAATGATGCTGGGCCAGGAGCAGGGGCGAGTCAGTATCAACAGTGGTTAGGAAGGAAGAGAGAATGCAGTTATCATAAAATCCCTATTACCTGTTCCACTGGGAGAGGTCTGAGTAAGGTCAGTGCTGCTGTCACTGGAGGGAGACGTTTGCTGCGGTGCCTGGTGCACCTGGATTGCCTGGACAGGGACTTGCTGAGCCATGGTGCCACCTGGGGAGAGAAGGGAGCCTTCAGTCTGTCAGCCTTCATCCCTCTCTGGCCATGCATAGCTCCACACATGGCCCATCACTCTGCTGGCACAGAAGGGTCAAGGAGGGGTCAGCTGGCCTGTAGGGCTCTGGAGGGAAAAGGAAATGCCACAGCAGCTTCTGTCCAGCATCTAGGTATAGTTCAGGGATGTCAGTGACCCTCATTACCATTCCGGCTCCACAAGGACACAGCACAGAAGATGCTGGGAGGAGAGGGCCCCAGCACAGCCCATTGCTCAAACAGCCCCACAAAGCCAGGCTCACAGCATCAAGCAGAACAGCAAGAGCCCACCTTCCAGCAGGATCTTCACCCTCCGGAGCCCAGTGCGATTCTCTGCAGGGCGCTCAGGAACAGCCACCCCAAAGACACTGCAGTGCCTTGCAGAGGAACAAGAGCACAGCCACCCCAACACGTAGCCCAGAGCTGCATGGGCACAGTCACACAGCCTCTGGACCAGCCCGCTCACCGCATGGCTCTCAGCATGGCTATGCAGACACTGAGCAGGACATGAAGCTCTCCCTCAGGCTCATGTTTTGCCTCCAGAGGGAACAGCAAGTGATGCCCAGGTTGGGCATCTCCCTACTGCACACACACTGCACCAGAAGCCACAGGTTGGGTATCTCCCTACACAACGCACCAGAAGCACACAGAATCATTGATTATTCTCTTAGCTCCTCCAGACCAGAAGGGAAATCTGGTCCCATTGCGTGGGCCCACAAGAGCTGTAAGAGGCCATCAGACTTAGCAGCATGGAAACAAGCAAGCACAACACAAGAACACTGTCTCACCCTCAGTGCTGGTACCAAGGAGACGGTACCCCAGCCCTAGCACAGCACTCAGAGAGCCCTCCACTTGGCACAATAAGAGATTCCTGCCAAGGACAATGCCCACACAGCAACACCTCTGCCTCTTTCATCATCAATCTTCTGCACTGTGGCTCAGCAGCCAACTACAGATCTAAGCATGACAGCTGCTCAGAGTCAAACACTAGCACTCAAAACCACATCCACAGGGCATCTTAGCACCATAGTCTCCCTCCTTCCATCACTCCCCCCAGCTCCCAGCTGGGGTCAGCTCCCTGAGCAAGGATGGGGCCCCTGCAGGAGCCTCCGTTTGCCCCCCAATCTAAAATGAACGGAGCAGAAGCAAGTGCTGACCTGTCAGCGACACGATCTGCCCTCCAGCTCTGGCAGGGAAGTGGAAGACCGTGTGCTGTGCCTGATGTAGCTGTCCAGCTGTACCCGCGACCGCCTGGCCCTGCTGGCTGGAAAGAGCCAGCGAGTGCGGCTGTAAATGAGGGAGAGGAATGGCAGGGGTCCCCAAAGACAGGGAAGCACCTGCCAAAAGGAGGGAGAAAAAAAGGCTTCATCACCACCAGCTCTTTTTGCTCCCTCCAGGCTTCTCAGTGCTGCCCTGGGGTACTCCTGCAGCCCCCAGCCACCACATCCTTCCCAGCAGCAGGGCCCTAAAGGAACTGTCACTGCTCAAGCAAAGCGTCCCAGCCATGATCATCCTAAAGCAGCAACCACTGCCTCCACCTGCAGCCAGGTCTCCCGTTCTCAACATGTTTCGAGCGCAGAGACAGACAGACGGACACAGCGCTCAGCCCTGAGTACCACTGACCTGACATGAGGGTGAAGCCGGTGGGTATCTGCATGAGGCCCCCGGATGTCACTGCACTGGCTCCAGTAGTCTTCAGCACTGTCCCGTTGGCACTGGTGACGGCACTGGGGCTGATGCTGGCAGACACTGGCGCCAGGTAATTCGTGATGGGGAACGAGGGGCCGCTGCTGACCTGCATGGAGGACGAGGTGGTAGGCGCCGTCTGGATGGTGGACGTTGTCCCGGGCAGGTTGGTGACAGTGAAGGTCGGTTTCAGCACATCCTGGGGAAAGAGAAAGGTGACAGCTCAGGCTCTGCGGGCTGTACCCCCGTGCCGCCAAGGAAGGGTTAAGATGGGCACGCTTGCAGCCCTCCCGCAGCACGGCGGGCCCAGCGCTCCCACGTGCTTCGCCTTGTTCCCGGCTTGTCAGGCTGCCAGCAGCCAGGAATTCACAGCTCTGCGAACAGCTAAAAAAGGGAAGGCAGCCCATTTTAGACAGGGGGGAGCCAATCATGGGCACTCGGCCCTGCCCCAGGGCCCGTTGAGGGAGGAGAGCAGAGCCCCTCTGCCTTGGCACTGCGGTCCCCCCACGTCCAAATTAGAAGAGGCACGTGATCACGGCGCGGCGCCCAGTGCAGGCACTTTCCATTAGCTCAGCCACAGCCCCCCGCAACGTGGGAGCCACAGGCACACTCCCACCTGGGCCATGAAGCCCACTTGGCTGTGTGAGCCACAGCAGAGTGGGCTCACTTCCAGCTGGAACAGCCCAGCTCCCTCATCCCCACGCACAGTCTCTGCACGCCCCAGGGCCTGTAACATCTCCACATTACATCCTCTGGGGCATGGGAAAGGCAGCCTGAGAGATGCACACAGAGCACCCCAGGACTCCCTCAGAACGTGAAGGCAAACCATGGTACAAACAGAAAAGCAAAGGGGCTCCAACCACGCACACCCAACTCTGTCCTCCCCAGCCTGCCATCTCCAACGTGCCACTCCTAGGCTGCAATGACAGCACAGAGAACTGGGACAGTCTTCAGGATTGGACACCCACTCCTCCCACCTGCCTGGGATGCTCCTGAGCCCCTGGGCACCCTGACCCACCCCAGAACCCACGGAGCCCAGTCTGCATGCAGGAGCCAAGCCATGAGCCACTCTCAGCAAGGGTACCCAATGCACCACAGGTTCAGGATAGCCCTGTAGGTTCTGGCCCAGATGCTACACAAGAGAGATCCCATTCTGCACTCCAGCACCTGTTCTGCACTCCAGCTGGGGCAAAAAGCCCCATCTTTCCCCCACCCCAAGCTTCTATTTAAACTCTGATCTCTCTCCAAACAGGGCACTGGGTCCTCTGGTGGATGGCCCAGATCAGCACACAACAGCTCTGCTGGGAGGCTGGAGCTGTCCCAAGAGCACAGCATCCCCCTGTCCCTGCTGCCATCCCAGCTGCGCTCCAGGGCAGGCTCTGGAGCTTGGCACAGCAGGAGGACCTTGCAGCTGCTGCTGGCCGCACGGCTCCTCACGCTGCTGCTGCAGCCAAACACCAGCAGGTCCTGTCCGTACAGGGAGCAGCTCTCAGAGCATCAGCAGGGCTATGCCTGGAGCCTAAGCCAAAGGGCACCAAGCTGGGCTGGCACCAGAGAGAAGCAGGTTCAGACCTCTGCAAAGTGACCACGCCACAAGAGCAAGTTTCCTTTGGGGCCACCTGGCAGCATTTCCAGCGGAAACCTTAAAGGACTCTGTGTGAACAAGCCCTGCACCAGGGACAAGTCAGTGGCACGCGCAGCCCTTCCTGCCCCACGCCTGCTGGGAAGGGCTGGCAGAGCTCCCATCAGGCACCCAAGGGAGTCACGCCAGCCTGGGGCAGCTGGGTTCCCATCAGTGGGAAGCCTTCCAGGGCCCAGCCCTGGTTTGGAGGCACTCAGCCCACAGCACCTTATCCCATCACACTTCCTCTGGGATCCCTAGCAAATATTTTCCCCTCAATGGTATTTATGGGGCTGAACAGCATACATAGTGGGAGAGCAGAAATCCCTTCCCCAGATACCCAGCAGCATCACAATCAGAGGTGATGTGGGATGCAAACACGCATAAGGATCCCCAAAGCACCAAGATGGGTCTGTGCTCAGTCTTTGGGGTTACACCAACAGCATAAGGCTCTCAAGCACCCTCACTGGGTTCTGTTGCACACTAAGTAGCCTCCACAGGGCAAGGATGGCATACATACACAGGGCAAAGCTAGCTGGAGGAGCAGAATGTCGCTGTTCATACTTCTGGAACGGGTACAGCGGAGCTCACGGCACCCAACTGGACCCAGGGAGCTGCAGCGCAGCCCTGGCTCCGTGCACATCTCTGAGCATCTGTGTGCCCAACCACTGGAGCCCCTCGAGGAGCTGCATCAGGGCACACCGAGCTGCCCTGCCTCGGGGCTTCCCAGCAGCGGGCCGCCAGGCAGAGAGCAGGAACACTCGGTCCGGCCAAGTGTTTCCATTCTCCATGTCCTCCCTGCCCCCTTCCAAAACAGCACCAAAGCAAGAGACAGCTGCAGCTTATAAGGAATGTGAGGGGCCCTGCCAGGGACTCTGGCGAGGGAAACCAGGCCTTATAAGGCCATGGAGGCAGAATCAAATTTTTATCAATGAGTGCGAGCGCACGGAGACGCCCGGGGAGAGATAACAGCGCCCAGAGGCGGCCGGGGGCCGAGCGGCGCGGGAGGGAGCCCAGCCCCCAGCGGGGCCTCACCTTGGTCTCCCCGCTGCTGTCCGACTCGGACACCTGGTAGGTGAGGTCGGTCTCCTCGAAGCCCGTGGCACTCATGCGCTGGTCGGTGGTGGGGTCGGAGCGCGGCGGCGAGTCGGGGGAGTTGAGGCACGTCTGGATGAGCGCCTTGCCCGTCTCGCTGGTGATCATGGGCTGCAGCTTGCGGGTGGCGAAGGTGTACACATGGCCCGTCTCGCTGGCCACCAGCAGCAGCACCTGGGTGCCCGTCAGCGTCGACAGCTCGTAGGCCTGCGGGGCGGCACGGGGCGTCACGGCCGCGCGGGGACCCCTCGGCGGGGGATGCTGCGGGCGGCCGGGCGG
>JAOWBP010001760.1:3096343-3108602 GCA_028571105.1 Tragopan temminckii | reverse complement strand
GCTTCGCGTCGCCCCCCGCGCCCGCCTTCCCTGCCCCCGTACCCAGGAGCTGCTGTCCTCGGAGGGACCGCGGAGCGAGGCCGAGCCTCCAACTACACACTTTGCAAAGCACTTCCCTTCCTCCGCTCGGAGTCAAGGAGAGGCATTGAGGCGCGGGGAGGCTCTAGGCCACACGAGCGTACGCAGAGTGCCAAAACGTCGTCCCAGCAAAGGGCTCTGCAGGACAGCATACAGCCACCTCTGCCACCCCGGGAGGGGAGCTAGCTGCCTCCATGCAGGACATCCAGCTGGATGCCCAGACAGACAGCTGCAGGAGCTCATCTCGTCCAGCCCCGGCCCAGCCACAGTGCTGCCATGCTGCCCACAGGCCTCGTGGCACAGGGGTCTCTGCGCTCACCCCCAGCCCTTACAGCCGCCTGCCCCTCTCTGGGTACAGCCTCCTCTGGAGCAATGTGGCAGCAGAAACAAACACCCCCCCTTGGCTTCCCCCCAGCCGTGCTCCTCCAGTGAGCACACATGCCATTTATAGCTCCCACAGGGCGCTGGGGCTCACATGCTTCCCATCACATGCCCTGGCTGCCCTGCCCCGGGGCCCAGTGCTGGCCACACCTGGTGCAGGTGGCCCATGAAGGGCTGCTCCTCTGTACCGTATGTGGTGGACAGGTTCCCTGCCCAGCACGGGTGTGCAGACACCACATGCACCGGGGCTGGAGTTCCCATCACGCCATTCTTCAGGCCTGGAGCTCTTAGGCTGAGGGGTGAGCCACTCAGAGGTCTCAGGCCTGGTCTTGGGGATGTGTTCGGAGACATCTGTGCTGTGGGTGGGTTGGGGGTGGTAGCAGCAGCCTCCTCCTAGGCCTCTCTCAATGGGAACGACGGGGAGACACAAATCACACAAAGCCCTCAATAGCAGTCCCACAGTACCTGACAAGAGCAGGGTAAGCCAGGTGCTGGGCACAGTCCTCCTACAGCTGCTTGTATACCCACCAGGAGATAGGCTCAGAGCCAGGCTGGATAAGAGAGCTACAACATGTGCTGGCAGCCAGGCTAAATCAGCAGCACCTACGCAGTAGACCAAAGGAACCCCAGCAGCCTTGGCTTGAGCTTAAGTGTGGCTCCTGGGCCACTCCCCTGGGTGGGAGGTCCCAGGTGAGGCTGCTTTGAGCAATTTGGCCTCACTGGTTCCCCATAGGGCCTTAACACACCCACCCAAGCACCACGGGGCAGCAGAAGAAAGCTGAGTGAGCGGTGGGGTGGGCCTGTGCCCTGTAGCACCATGGATCTCTGGGCGTGCAGGGGCTGAGGGCAGCTGGGGAACATTACAGCAGTAACAGCTCTCAAGGGCGTGTGGAGACAACGGGCCCGGAGATCCTTATGCTGCAGGCAGTTGGCAGCTGGGACAACGTGTGCCTGCTGCTTGCACCTCATTCTGTGCCATACATGTTAGGGGTTGGGGCTGCTAGGTGGCCCCTTGCTGTGGTGCAGCCCATGCTTCTCTCCAGCCCTGGGTATAGCTGGCTGTCTTCCTTTCCCAAGGCTCTACGTTCCTTCCACTTGGGTTTGGGCAATGGGACCCCATCCCTGTCAGCTGTCCAAGTCCTCTCCTCCAGCAGGGGCTGGAGTGGGATGCTCCAAGAGCCCGCTCCCCTGTGCCGCATTTAGCTAGGGCCCTATTTGTTCAGCCCGCTGTTTCCAATTAGTTTGGCCAACATCTGCCTTGTCCCCAAGGATACAGAGCTTTTTCATGACATCACTCCCAAAAATACACAACCCCAGCCCCCAATCTTTCTGCACCCTCTGGGTCTGGATTTTGTCCTAGCTCTGGTGCCTTCCCATACACACATGGTGGGCAGGCACTGGAGCCCTCGCAATGTATCAGGGTGAGACTGAGCACCCTATCCTGACACTGCTTCCCATAGTTTCAACTGCTCGTGTCTTAACACAGGGCAGCAAGGCAGGATGCACACCAGAGGTGCTCACTGAGTCTGACACACAGGTTCTGCTGCGATCCACCGGAGAGGGCTCCGAGGGGGAAGCGAGGGCACATCCTGAGCCCTCCAGCCACAGCGGCTCCTGCTGATGTGCTCAGTGCCAGCAGCTGCAGTCAGGCCATTTGGAGGAGCTGTGGAGGCAGCAAGGGGTCAGGGTGCTGACTGCCAGACTCCCTCAGCTGGCCGCAGCCACATCTCAGCTCTCCAGGGGCTTTGGCCTGTAGTGGGATGCGCTCGGTCAGGTTGATGGTTAGACGTGATGATTGTGAAGGTCTTTTTCAACCTACACGATTCTAGCAAATTTCCAGAAGCCCTTCTCATGCTCCGCGTGAGCCTTCCCCCGACTGAAAGGGGATCCCGGACACTGCTGCTCCATTGATGGTCAAATCATAGCCAACTTCAACCAGGTTGCTCAGGGCCCATCCAGTCCAGGGCCGAGCATCTCTGGTGTTGGAGAACTCACGGCTTCTCTGGGGTGTCCCAAACCCTCACCGCCATGCACAGAGGACACATTTGTCATGCTGCAGGGACTGCCCCAGCACAGGGCTTCTCCTTGCCAAGAGATGCACAAGATGTAATGGCAGGAATCTCCCCCACACCTGGGTTGCTGACCCCAGGAAAAAAGATCAAGCAGGCACTGACAGCAGTGCCACCAAAGACACAAAAAAGAGAGAGAGAGAGAAAAAAAAAAAAAAAAAAAAAAAAAGCCTTCTTTATTGAGAGCAGCACATATAAACCCAACAAAACCCAACCATTCTTGGCTGCGGTACCCTCCGCTCAAGCAAACAAACTAACCCACTCTAGGCTGCGTTCCAGTAACAGAAATACTATGGTGGGGAGGAGGCAGCGCGCCGGGGAGGGGGGAGGAGGAGGAGAGCGCTGCCCCCAGGAGTCGTACAAAAAAAGGCACGGGGAAGGGATGTGGGGAAAGGTGGTGGAGCGTCTCCTTCATATGCCAGGCACTTCGTGTTCCTGATGGCGGGCCCATGCCCGCAGGCATGCCTAGCACAGACGGACGGACAGATATGCACGTGGCGAGCGGGGAGGGAGAGCCCGGTGCCAGCAGCCCGCGGGCTTTTTGGACCCGTGGAGGAGAGGGGGTGTGTGGGGGGAGTACACTGGCTTGTGCTTTGAGTCCAGCAGCCGCTGGTGCCGTGTGTTGGGGTTGGGCTCAGCGAAGGCCGCGGGAGCACTGGGGGCAGCTGCAGAGCCCCCGCCCGCCCCGCCGCATCCTTCCCCAGCAAGGTGCTCAGGCTTTGCTGTCAGCCGGGCTGTCCCCGAGGGCGGCTGCGAGCTCGCTGAAGGAAGGTCGGTCCTTGGGGCTGGGTGCCCAGCAGCGCTGCATCAGCTTGGCGAGGCGTGAGGGGCAGCCCTCGGGCTGCGGGAGCTTCGTCTTTCCTGACTGCAGACCTGGCAAAGAAGCAAAAGCCAAGGGGATGTTGGGAGGAGGCACGATCCCCTCCATGGGAAGCGAGGAGCGTCCACCACGCGGGCTCTCAGCCCTGTGCCCGTCACAGGGCCTGGCTGGCCCCAAGAAAAGGACGGAGGCCAGAATGCACGAGGCGCACCACGTACCTGCTAGGACCTCATCATCCGCCAGCGGGGTGTACGGCATCTCCCCCTGCGTGAACACCTCCCACATGAGCACCCCGAAGGACCACACGTCTGACTTGGTGGAGAACTCGTCCTCCAGCACGGCTTCGGGTGGCATCCAGCGCAGCGGGATCCAGGCCTGGCGGAAGTGGTAGTACTCGCTGCAGGCAGGACAGTTGCAGGTGGTGAGATGGGCACCACGCTGTGCCCCCGCCCCCGCCAGGATCCCAGCTGACCTGTTGTACACATCCTTGCTGAGACTCAGGGCTGAGACCTTGACCTGCCTCTGGGCGCTCACCAGGCAGTTCCTGGCTGCCAAGTCCCGGTGCACGAACCTGCCGTTGGAGAGGTGCTCCATCCCCAGGGCCACCTGCGTGCAGAGAGACACCTGGCCCCAGCGACATGTTGGCACTGGCAGCCCTCCCCAGCAGCCCCAGCGCTGTGCTGCTTCCAAAGCCACACGCTCACCTTGTGCTTGGTGCTGAGGGGCTGCGGCTTCAGGGACTCATCCTTGCTCTTGGAGATTCTCAGGAACTGCTTCAGGTCCCCCTAGGAGACAGATGGAAGCTCAGAGGCAACGTTCTACCAACGCTCATTGGTCCCCATAGTGTCTAGACATGGTGGGCCTACAAGGAGCCTTGTTTCATGTGCCATGGGCCTCCTGGTCCCTGTAGGGCAAGCTAGTATCTCTCTAAGGGCTAAGGTCACAACAAGCAGGCCTGTGCTTCCAGGTCATCCATGTCCCAAAGGGCTTTCTATCCCACTAGCTCCAGTCCCCCCTAACAACAATCCACATTTGCAGCCATTCTGCAGTGGAGGGTCCCAAAGCTTCACTTCCTCTGCTGCATTTCAGACATAACCAAGAAATTAGGGAAAGGGGGCCCTCCAGCCCTCATACTAGAGCCCCATCCCCCTTGGGACACTTCCAGATGCTGGAAACGCTGACATTCATAGAATCACCCACCCCTTGCCATAGGCTGGCTGCTCCCCACCAGCTCAGACTGCCCAGGCCCCATCCAACCTGGTCTTGGGTACCTCAAGGGATGGGGTACCCACAGCTCTCTGGGCAACCTGTAAGCTCAGCCTTGCCTCCTTAGCCTCGCCTACCCAGTGACACCAGCCCAGACCAACCCAGATGCAGGATGCCATCTCCACTACCCCCCATCAGGCTCAGGAGCTGCTGGCAGGACTCTTACCAAGTCCACATACTCCAGGACCATGTAGTGCGGCTCAGCCTCACGGCACAGCCCCAGCAGCCGCACCACATTGGCGTGGTTCAGCTTGCCAAACATCTCTGCCTCGCGCCTGAAGTCCAGCTGCAGCTGCTCATCTCTTGTCTGCAGGCTCTTCACCAGCACCAGTGCTTCGCCCTCGCCATCCTCTGCACCTTTTGCCTTGGCCAGGAAGACTTCACCAAACTCCCCCCTACCTGAAAGTGCAGAGCAGCACAGAGGGATACAGCATGCATTAGGACAGGTAGCCTGGCAGCAGCAGGACCTTCTGTGCCCCAGTGCACTGAGTTTCCTGGCTGGCACACACTGGAGGTTAGACCAGAAGTTTCTTGTTGAGAAGCAGGACAGGGTGGCCCAGCATACCCAAGGTAGTGATTGTCTGCAGGTTGGAACGGGGGAAGTGCATCTTGTCAGCGGCACTGTGCCGCTTGCTGGCCCCAGAGCTGCTGCCCAGGTTGGTCAAGGCCACCTCCTCCTGGATCTCCGCTGTCGTCTGCCCATTCTGCAGCAAAGTACCACCTGCAAGGGATGTACATGTGGCTTCAGCATCCTGCCAGGCTGCGCCGGCAACATCACGCTGGGGACTAGCCCCTTCTGGACACCTCAAGCACCCTAGCCTGCTGCCCAGCCCCACAGAGTACCCTCCCCACAGCTGCTCCCTGTGGGCTCACGTCTGGCCCCATCTCTGCCAGCCCTGAAATCAGATGCTGAGCAATGGCTTTGGTCCCAGAGCCAACTAGCCCCATCTGGCCTTGTCTGTCCCACACCATGCTGACATCCCCTACGGGTGGCTACATCACAACTGCCCGTGGATAGAAGTCTGCACAACCAGAGCAGATCAGACATGAGGTGGAGTGGGCCCTGCCCATGGTCTTCTAACATCCAAGATACCCTTGGGTTCATCTGATCTGACCCCCCTCCTCCTGCAATGCTCACCTCCTTGTAACCTGGAACCTGCCACATCAGGATAGCTTGGACCTTCTTTTACCACCTGGATTAAAGCAGCGCTAGAGAGTGCTGTCCTTACTATTAATACCAGCAGACTTTCTGGTTAGGAAGCCCACTAGAAATTTCCCTGGCACACAGAGAAGCAAGTGAGCAGCAAAAATCATTACTGCCATAATAAAGCAGAGAGATCTGTGTTTGTAGCAGAGAGAATGTGGTGTAGAAAGCAAACGGTGACTTTTTGTCCATGTACTGCTTGGAGCAGACCAAGCACTAAGAAGCAAAACTTTGGTGAGCTGAATGTAAAGTGCAGAGCACAGCACTGAGCTAAGGTGACACACGTGCAGCATCACTGTGCATTGCTGAGCACACTCCGTCTCAGCTTGCCTAGTGGCAAGCAACAAAAAAACACCTGGTCGTACCTGGCTTTGCCATGGGCAGGCTGGTGCCATGAAGACTGAGATGTGCTAACTTCAGAGCTGTGGCTACTGACACGTTGTCCTCTCCCACAGGCTGGAGCAATGCTTGCAGAAGGCCACAGCAAAAAAACACCATCTGCCCAATAAATCAAAGCTCGGTACTACTTGCGCTCACCCTGCTTCTATGCTAATTGCCAGCAGCACAGCACTTACAGGCTGTTTGAGCCTCTGCTGTCTGCAGCAATGACTGATGGTGTCTCAAGACTAGAAGCCCGAAGCCAAGAGGATGATACAAGACCACTGCAACCGTGCCAAGAAAATACCAAAGGCTGCAGAGCAAGTACTCTGCTGCTGAGAGACAGCACCAGTGGGTGGCAGTGCTTTTGAGCAGACATCCCCATCCTTCACAGAGCTCTGACAAGACAGGTGATAACAAAGGGACCAAGAGGGATGAAGTTTCATTTGGGCATCCAGAAGTATTAAAGGGGAATCAAGCATAAAGCCCTACTTTGCCCACCTGCCTGCGCCATGTGAGCACCTCCTGGAGAAATCAGCACGTGCCAATGTGGAAATTCAATACTCCCATCAGATTCCAGGGCGGTTAACCTCCCAAATCCCCTCCATATTCACCCAAAAGAGCAGCACAGTCAGATGGAGGGACACTGTGGAGAAGCAGAGGATGCACAATGCCAGGGATGCGACCTCAAAAGATGACCGACTTGTTAGGAATACATTGATCTGCAGGAAATCCATGGGAAGCAAATCTGTGGCTGCTGCAAATTCACAGGAAGGTTCGATCTGTCTGGCACTGGCAAAGCCAGCTGGTACCCAGGCAGGGAACTCCTATCACCAGGTGTGTGCTGAGATACTTCAGGTCACCTCGCTAACTGGAGACCACAGCACAAGTGATGTTGGGGGTCATTCCACTGGAAGGAAAACACAAATCACTTCTCCAAGGGAGGCTACGGAAGTGCCAGAAAGGAATGCAGACATCTGTGCAGCTGAGCAAGAGCTACAGCTACTGAGGAAACAACTCTCTGAGAGCTAACCTGGTTCCACATGAAGGGAATAAGAAAAGACAAAGTCTACTGGCATCAAAAGAAAAATATAATAAAGACAGAAAAAAACCAAAATGAAAACAAAACAAAACTGAGGCAACAAGAGAAAGGATTCAAACAAATCCTTTCTAAGGAAGAGGATGATGGCCAGAGTCTGCTGGCACATGGGCTATCTGCAAGTTAGCTACGTGAAGAGCTTGCAGAGGGGACAGCAGCAGAGCACAGAACTGCAGAGATGCATCCTGGCTCTCAGAAGGTTCCACAGCCAGACTTCTCTTCTGGAGGTTTTGTTCCAACTTCAAAGTATCCATACAAGAGGGAAAACAGCTGACAAACCCCTTTGTGATATTTTGCCAGGACCTCACAGCAACCGCCAGAAGATGAGGCTGAGGCTGCATGCTGGAGAACTGGTGCAGGAAGAGGTCCAGGGAACTACATAGGAAGCAAACTCGACCGCTCCCCATCACTCAGAAGTCCTCCCTGGGATCAATGACATAAGAACAAACATGATGCCCAAGTAAGAACTGAAGCAGCTTTTGGAAGTGAAAATGATGCTGCAGAGGTATCTTGGGTTCAGGTTTACAGAAGAGCACCTTTTCCTGGCCTATTTCTCACCTGGCAGAAGGTTCCTGCCACCAGCCACAGCCAAAACCAACAGCCAGAGACCCTAAGGGTGAGCAGCAGCCCCCTGTGCCCCAGAAGCTCCCTGCTCACCCTCATCCGCTCCACCTCAAGGCTATGGGGCTGCCAGGGAAGCCCCCACCATCGAGGGTGTTGGCCTCACCATTCAGACACTCCATCTCGGGCTCCTCGCCCTCCGGGTGCTTCTTCAGCCTCTTGGCTTTCCTCCGCTTCTTGCAGTAGAACATCAGCCCCAGCACGATAATAATGTAGGCGACAGCTGCTCCCACTGACAGCCCGATGGTCTGGATCATTTTGTAGGGCGTGTGGCTGCCGGGTCCCTCATCTTCTTCTGCTGCCGGCTTGTCTGTGGGACAGAGAGCACCAAAGCCGTGAGGGCACAAAGGGATTTCCCAAACCCTCCTCGAGAATGTGGAAGCTGAGGGAAGAGGAAAAGTCCCAGTGGTGGGGCCCGGGATGGCAGGAGGCCACGTCCCAGCACTGGGCACCTCCCTCACCTACAACATAGAGGAAGGCCTCGCGGTGCTTGATGTTGCAGCTGTTGCCGGCAATACAGGTATATTTTCCTGAGTCCTCGGTGGTGACATCGTAAATGACCAGGGAGCCATTGGGCATGATCTGAATCCTGCCAACCACACAGAGCCCTTTGCACACGAGGGCAGAGGCAGGCTTGGGGCACCCACAGCCTCCTATCCCCTGGACAGCACAGCCTCATATCCCTGCTGTAACAGTTCTGCATCCTGTGCCATACAGTGCCCAAGAACAATCAACTGGTTGAAGCTAGGAGAGCCCAGGCCCCCGGATACGGAGACAACTGACTGCGTGCCCTTCTAGCTAGGGACAAGGGACAGCTGAATCCTGTCCCAGTTGGAATGGAGGCTGTGTACCTAGGCAGAAGCTTGCTGGGATCCAAAATCTTGTCCTTCCCTTTCCACTGGATATGTGGCACAGGGTCCCCCTCTGCCTGGCACTGGAACATGGCTGTGTGCCCCTGGTACACAGTTGTGGGCTCCGGTTCCAGCTTGAAGGTGACATAAACTGGAGGCAGAGAGGCCGACATGGAGGTTGTCAGCTCCTGGGAGTGACACTGAGCTCATGCAAGAGGGCAGGGCCAGCACAGCAGCATGGCACGTGCCCTCTAGGGTTGTACCCAACACATTGGCAAACCAGACACTCAAGCAGCATGGGGCAGAGCTTGGGGTCAGGCCAGACATCTCCTCCCTTGGAAGGACATGCCACTGACCCGAGTGCCACCCAGGAGCCCCAACAGAGCAGGAAAGCTTGCTGAAGAACCCTCACCTGCCACCACCAGCTGCACAGTGGCACGGATCTCACCCTGTGGGTTGTTGGAGGCAATGCACGTGTAGTTCCCTGAGTCACTCCTGCTCACCTTGTGGAAGGACAACATGCCAGCTCTGTGGCTGACATGGGATGGCAGGCTGCTCCCATCTGCAGGATGGCAAGAAGAGGGATGTAGCAGCCACAGATGATACACTGTGCCACACAGCAGCTTCCCCCCATCTGAAGTGGGCCAACACAAGTTCAGAAGCCATATGGACATGGTCCTGGCCAAGCAGTTCTAGGCGGCAGTGCTTGAGCAGACAGTTGGAGCAAATAACCGCCAGAGGTGCCTTTCCATTTTAATCATTCTGAGAAGCTCCTGGCATCCATATAAAAGACAGACAGATCCCATCCAAGTCCCCTTCACCTGTTTTAGTCCACTGGATGGTGGGTTTTTCCCGGCCAGTGGCTGAGCAGGACACCGTAACCTCCTTGTTGAACTCCATGCATTGCAGTGGCTGGGGTGGAGGGGTGAACTTTAACTTCTCTGCAAGAGACAGAAGTGCTGTTAGGTGCCCTGGCCACGGGAAGCATCAAAGGCTCTCCTGCAGGCAAGAGAGCTCCCTGCATGGAATGAACACGAAGCGCTTGCCCGCATACCTAGCACGTGCACCCGTGCGTATCCCTCGATGCTGCCTGCCGGCGTGCTGCTCACACACTTGTACATAGTGCCATCATACACCTCCACATTGTTGATGCGCAGCGTCCCGTTCTCTGAGATTTCAAAGCGTGAGTCCTGCCCAGAGATGGGGTAGGGAGGCAGAAACAACACTGTCATCAGCGCTTGGCTCAGACCCTGTCTGTGGCACTCTGTCAATCCAGGGCTTGGCCACGCCAAGTCCTAGATAGGGGCAGCCCTGCTCAGACCCATCTCTCCAACCACCATCCCATGAGCACAAGGCTGGCTAGGGACAGCCCACTGAGCTCCCAAGTGCCAGGGGGATGGAGGTAGAGTCAGGTGCAGCACCAGGCATTCTGGACCTGAGTACAACAAAAAGAAAAGCAGCAGTGGGGGCTGGCCCTGTCACCTCACCTCAGAGATGGAAACGCCGTTGCGGTACCAGGTGACTGTAGGTTTCAGGGAAGCCTTGCTGAGGCAATGCAGGTATCCTGGCTTGCTCTCCTCCAGCTGGCTGTCCTTGGGCATCTCCACCCACTTGGGTACCGCTAGGCATGGAAGCGAGGGGTCACACAGCTCCACTCACCACCCCTCCATCCAGCCAGTACCAGCTTGGCCAGGATGGGCAGCTTGCAACCAGTCATGAGACACGCAGGAATGCCACATCCCACCCCAGCTCTCCCCAACCACCCCTTTAGCCCCTTCCAATGATCCCAGCCCTCCTCAGAAAGCTGCCTACTAGCCACGGTGATGCTCAGCTCCTGTTTCTTCTCCCCAGCCTTGTTGGCAGCATGGCATGTATAGGTCCCCGCATCTGCCTCGGTGATGCTGGTGAAAATGAGCTGCTCTGCCTCTTGGTACACCCTGCCAGCAGTGGGGACCCGCTCCTGGTTTCTTTCCCACCAGACCTGGGGCGTGGGTACACCCCGCGGGGCAGCACAGGACACACGGTGCCCCTGGTTCGCCGTCAACACCTTCGGGGAGAAGGGTGCCATCTCTTCGATCTCTGAGAGGAGCAACAGACAGCAGGGCTCAAACAGGGCAGTACGGCCATCCCGCCAGCATCGCTGTCCCCACAGGAGCCACCAGCCAAGGGAAAATGTGCACAAGCTATATGTACCAGCTTACCGGCCTGTTACTATGCGCTCCCACAGCTCCAGAGGGACAGTGCAGCAATGAGACCCACTGCCCACCCCATCACCAGGACCTCACCTGCCAGCCGCAGAGTCGCCTTCAGCACGAGAGCTTTCCCCTTCTGCCCATGGCCAATGCACTTGTAGACACCGGTGCTGCGGGCCTTCACCTGGGTGATCAGCAGGGAGCCATTGGCAAACACAGTTGTCCTGGGCATGAGGGGAGAAGCAGACCTCAGCAGGCATCTCTGCAGGACGTGGGGCAGAGCCAAAGCCCCGTGATGTCCTACAGCAGCCCACAGAACAAACGGGGAGGCCTTTGTGCCAAACCAAGGCAGGGGAAGCAGAATGAAGGGGGAAGTGAGATGCATGCTTCATCAAGGAGATGTGCTAAGAGAAGTCTTTTCCGTGGAGCAGAGCTGGCTTCCAGAAAGATGCACCCCAAAATGAGCCAGCTCCAAAAGATGGCTCAGCCAGGAAAGGGAAAAAGGGGCACAAGGTGGCGCCCAGGAGCTGCCAGGCCATGGGGCATGTGGCCCCAGATGGCACCACTGGCCTGGCACAGTCCCTCCGAGACATCTCTGGCCCAAGATCCCCATTACAGGCAACCTGGCTGGGCTGGGAGATGCTCTGGAGATCACCATGCATGGGCAACCTGCTGCAGGGACATCCTAGGCTGCAGGGATCACAGCACTCATGGGTGTTTGGGGCCCACAAATGTTTCTGGCTTTGGGAATCAACACATGCAGGCAGCTGGAGCTGCATGACAGCTATCAGCCCAGTGAACTGCCTGGTGTATGATGGAGGCTGGGAGGCATCCCTGAGCCTGGAGAACACCACTTGTGGGTATCTGGTACTGGGACGTGTCCCTGGCTCTGGAAACTGTCTTGAGTGGGTGTCTGGGGTGCTGGCTCCATGAATCACCACACACAAACATTTGTGGCTGGGAGACATCCCCAGTGCTGGGGATCATCATGCACAGGCACCTCAGACTCACAGCCTCCCAGATTCCTTCAAGGACAAACCACTTTGTAAGTCTTATGCTGATGAAGGCTCCACACAAGGAACAAGGCTATGTCAAACCCAAGCCATCCAAGCTGAGAAACCAACTCCAGTGGCCAGCCTGATGTTGAACACTTGCCCTCGGGCATAGCCAGCGTTCGGCCTCTCTCATTTACTTCTGGTGCCCCCTCCCCGCTCTTCCCAGCCCTGCCCACATCACCGGGGTCCCTGTTACTTGGATCTGTTGGTGATGGGGCTGTCTTCAAAGAGCCACTCCTGCGTGG
>JAOWBP010001760.1:2968527-3012530 GCA_028571105.1 Tragopan temminckii | reverse complement strand
CCGCGAGAGTGGCGGCTGGGGCGAAGCGCGGGGCTGCGGCCGTTCTCTGCCTGCCGCGTCGGCGGTTGTAGTGCTTCCTGCGTGTTGGTGCTGATACGCCAGGAGAGCGGTTGTGTTCCTCTTAAAAGCGGTACATCTGTAATGGGAGAAGATGCGTTTAACCTAGGGCCGTCTTCACATCTTGTACGAGGGCGGACGGGTGCTTCGGCAGGGCAGCGGAAAAGGGCAGAGCCCAGGGCTGCTGCCGCTGTGCACCCGGCGTTAGCCACGGTCACGTTGCCGAAGTGTGACGAGTATTCCGTGGCCGTGCAGTTTGGGAAGCTGGAGCCAAATCGCTGCGCTGCAGGAACGTGGCAGCCTAAAGGCAGGCAAGGCTCTAGAAAATGAGCCCGAGTGGCTCCTTCTGTGGTGAACTCCCTGAGGATCTTTCTGTTCTCTTAGATAAAACCAACATTGGAAAGTAAAATTTTCCTGCTGATGACAAGGATTTTTTTGTCGTGAGTGGTGGCAGAGCCCATGAAGTGCTGTTGCTAGTCTCTGTGGGTGATGGTGTTTGTTTTCGTGCCCCACAGGTAGACCTTTGGGATGCTGTCAGCGCTCCGTTCGTGTTCGGACAAGCTTTTGGTAATTGCAGGTGGTGCTGGGTTGGCCGTTCTAATGGCTGTGCAGTAGATCAGACTGCGTGGGTGCTCAGCTTCTGTGACAACTTACTCTATTTTGCTGTAGGAGATTACCACTGCTTTCAGAAGTTATCAAGTGATAGCTTGCTGACTTCTCCAGTGTTAAATTGCTCTTTGCTGAAGCAGAGGTGCTGGCTCTGGTGGACAGGGATGTAGTAGAATGAGCACAGCTCCTAGATCTATGGTACCGGCAAGGCCAAGCTGAAAGCATGCTCTGCTTGGGGAAAGTTTTCTTGTATTTATTGCTCATTTTGCACTTTTGAGAATGGTCAGTGGGCAAGTTTTCCCTGCTTTTCTCCAAGTTAAGCCTTTGAAACTGTTTCAGAAGCCCCTGGGGTCCTGCACATGTTTTAAGCTTGTTAATTGTCTTGGTTGAATCATGTGTTCCATACAGCAGCATCTCACAAACTTGATGTTGTAGGAAAGCCTTATTTGTTCAGAGCTCACTCTCCCTCGACTGCATTTAAATAGACAAAATCCTATGGACCATCCTGTGCAGTATTACAAAAATGACATTTGTTTGCAGCCAAATCAGAACATTAAAAGGAACAATCACTTGCTTATGTCCTTCTGCTGCCTTTTCTTGTCTGCTGTACCAGTGCAGGTTATCGTACTTCAAGTAAACCTCCTTTGACTACTTCACCTTTCAGCCAGTGGTTTGCAGGCTTGATGTTTGGATCTGCTAATATCCTCCATTTATGTTTTCTGCAGGATAACAACTGCACTGTTGAAGTGTGAGCCTGCAGGAATGGGAGGTCCAAGCAGAAGGGAGTCTGATGCACAGAGATAATGGTGTTGTCCAGGGCAGCTATCTTAGGGCAGGTCAGACAGCTGTCCCATGTTCATCAGCAGACTGCAGAGGGTGTAAGGAGGAACATAAGAGGAAGCTACATACATAATGAACCTCTGCTGGCAGGGTATCCTGACCATGGCCAGTTATGTAGCCAACAAACTTCTGTACCTGATTCCTCCCATTTTGATGTGCAAAGCTGTGCTGTTGTTACAGCATACCGCTCGGTATAAGGTTGTTACCCCTTCTACCATGGGTATTTGGTTGTGTTGTTGTTTGTTGGTGTGTTTCATCACTTTTGCTTCCTAGCTTGCAGAAACTGGAAGGGTGTAGAAGCTGCATCTGCAAGGATGCTGGGGAGGTGCAGTTGGCATGGTGTCTGTAACTGGAGATTAGTGCCGCAACTAGTTATTCCTAGCAACGTGCTCACTGATGCAATAGTTAAAATTGAGACTTCTGGTGGCTGTGGGTTCCGTGTCCAGGGCAACTGGGGCTGCTTGCATTTCACACTGCTATTAAGAAGCTCGCTCTGTACATGGTTTCCCACCTTTGATAATGACACAAACTGCTGGTTAGAAAAGCAAACCAGCTCCATAGCAGCCTGAAGCATCTGTGTGGTTCTGCAGCCCAGAGCTGACCATAAGGCAGCTCCTGTGGCTGAGGAGCATTGGGGGCTGCAGAGGCAGCAGTTTGTGATGGCAGTGCTGGCCTGGACTGCAGAGCACTAGCAGGACTTGTGGGTGCCCTTCCCCAGTAGGACTCTTTCTCTTCACGTCCAGTGCCTCAGCAAAGGCTAAATAGCACCATAAATGTAAGCAATGCTTATTCTTCCAGCAGTATTTTTGAGTTTTAATAGCATTGTACGTGTCCCTCTGTTGTGGTTCAGACCCATCATCACGCTGTACTCATTCATCCCAGAGCTGAAATTGATTCTGAAGTGATGGCATTTGAGCTACTCTGTCACAAAAAGTGCATGTGTGCACATACAGCTGATGGAGATGGATCTCTGATAAACCAGAGATGTATGTGAGTGCGTACTGTAGTCAGTGTGGCTTACAGATGTCAAGAAATGCATGTCTTTCTGTTTTGCTTTCACATGTAGTGATAATATTAAGTATGGTGATTATCTAAGAACTTTACCAGGAGCTGCTTTGACAGTATGTGAACAATTTTTTTTAAGAAGACATTGAGACATTTTGTCTGAAACTATTAAATGTGAGATTGTAGCGCTAAACAAGCAGTGTATGGTGCTTGGATTTCCTGGTATGTGTGTCTTGTGTGGATGGCCATTCTTGTAATGTTTGTGGTGTGTTTTTCTACCTGACTTAGCTTAAAGTACCTGCTGGTTGGTTCTTAAGGTAGAACTGTGTTTTGAGTATAGCAGTCTTAGCAGATGTGTGTTTGAAAAGTGGTTGTAAGGCTGTTATTGTAACTCAGTTTTGTGATGGCTGGCTGTGATGTTCTGAGGAAATGCATCTGAGCAGCCTTTGTTACAGAAGACCTTGATGTGAGAGCAGGGAGAATAAAGGAAGTCAGGTGAGCTTAATACTGGCTTTGATCTGAAAGCAAGTTCTCCTATCTCATTTCTATTGAACCCTGATCCTGGAGGCAAACAGCCGCAAGAATATTACCCTTCTCTCCTGTGGCTTAGTCCTTATCTGTGCCTCTTTAATCCCGATCAATAGTCAGACTCTAGACCTGAAGTGTTAATTTTGCCATTCTGTAGTCTCATTTGCTGGTGAAGCTTAGTTCTTTCTCTGTCTGTGCTGTGAGTAGTGACAAGCTGCAGACTCCGTGCATGGAAGCTCAGTACCTGACGTTTTGTTGTGCTGTGTCTCTGGAGAACTGCTGTCCTGCTGCCCCTTCTCTCATCTCAGCTACCCCCCCCTCTTAGCAGCCCCTGCTCCTGTCTCTGAATTTTACTGGAGCAGTGAGTGTGGCCATGCGTGCTGAATGCAATGTGTAGTGACCCTTGGTGCCATACGGCTCCAGTAGCTGACGTGCTCCGTGCCTCCCTGTGTCTCTTTGGATTTACACAGCAGCATCTCTTGACAGAAGACTTGGACATGTCTGTCTTTTCTTTTCTTTTTGCCCTTTTTTTTTTTTTGGTCTTTTATCTATTTTTAGGCCTAGCTTTCTTCTGTCTATTATTTTTAATTGTTCTCAGTAAGTTTTCATCAATATCTTCCTTAAGTTTTGTTTTTGTTTTTGTTTTTTTTCTCCAGTGCTTGCTAGTGCTTTTCAAGGAGAAGAGTTACTGCTTATTTCCTCAGTCACAGCTCCACCTTCTTGCTAAGCAGCCTCTATCAGATTAGTTGTTGGTGAGCAGAGTGCAGGGAGGAGTGGTGACAGTTTCCAGTATCTTGCTGTGCTTTTTTCCATGTTAAGTACAGGTTGAACCACGGTTTCTCATTTGATTGTAAAAATAACCTGCTCTGTGGTCTTCTATTAATCTTATTAATAATTTTGCTGCAATTCCTCTTTGAAGAGGAAGCACTGTAATATTTTGCTTGGATCTGTCAAAAATGGCATTGCGTAATTACTTCCACACATCTGTCTGCCTGTCCCATGACTGGAAACTCGGTGGCTGTGGCTAAAACTGTTTTCTCCAGTTCCCCATGTTTCAAAGAACTCTGCCCAAGCACACTTGCTTTGGGCTCAGCAGGAATTTTTCTCTGGAGTTATAATTGAGTTTTGTGTTGGTCACCTTGCACTCTGTTTGATTGCAGTGCCATTACTGTGACATCCTATGGACCCTTGGGTTCAGTTGCTCTTCTTTGGCTTATGTCTAAATTATTAACTGTGGCTGCTATCAATTCCTTCGGGCATACTATAGTCATGGGGTGGGCTGTCAGTCGGTGTGATGCTGTGCTGTAAGGTGGCCAGCTGAGCTTTAACATCAGCACAAGTCCTGGGCACCCATTGTGAGCTTTTCTCTCTGTATGTCCCTTTTTCCACCATTACCCTCCTGTCTATTTCCAGTCCGTTCTTACACAGAGGATCAATGGCCTACTTACGACGAGCTTGTTTCTGAAGATGATTTGCTTTCATGCTATAAATGGTATGTAGTTGCCTAGCCAGGAATCTAGTTCTCTGCAAATGCATTCCCAGGTCATCGCAGCAAGTCCATAGATTTTTCTGCAGGATGTGGTAATGCGTTTCTTTTTGTTGAAAACAACATTGTGGTGTTTTAATGAAAATTAATGATGGTGACATCATATCCTCTCCAGAATCTGCTGCTCTGAGTGAGAGACCTGGTGATATCCTCTTAGGAGGCTGCAGCTAATTTATTCTACCTTTTCTGGCCCGAAGGCAGATCAGATTATTTTGGCATTCATATCAGGATGTGAAATTGGTAAACACGCTTCTATTGCAATTCCCCTATGGATCCCTGCGTTTTGGAAACTCAGTGTGTGGCTGCTGTAAAGGTGACATTGGCGATGTTACAGTAGTGGATGGCTTCTGATATCCGAAGTGAGTGAGTGTAAGCAAGGAAGGTTCACTAAGGCTGTAACGTGAGAGCACTATGTTAATGTGGCCGTGACTGAATCAGTACCACGAGAAGATTAAAAGACAGTACTTGGGTGTTTTAAAAGGGTAACAGGAGATCGAGGAGACTTTCAAGTCGTTAGTCTGAGGTGGTGCCTGTGCAATTTTAATGGTAAGAGTTAACTTGCAATTCAATGAAGGAGGATTTAACAGCTAAATATACTAATGAAAGTAGATGTATCCTTTGGAAGGCAGGGTATAAAATGTGGCAAGTTTATCAAGATCACAGCCTGATTGGTGGAAGTGGTAGAATTGTTTCTCCAAAGCTCTTGACGTTGTGCTATGGTTTGTCTGTTTTAAGGGCTTGCATTGCAAACAGAGAGTGTATCAGATATATTGCAAACCAGCTCAGTATGCAGCAGAACATCCAGGAAGTTTTCTTGGGATTGATTCTTGGGCTGCAGGGTATGTAATTTTGTCTATCAGCCATAGCAGTGAGGAGGCAATTACTGCTGGAAGAGCTGGGAGGATGAGGTAGGGAGCAGGGCAAGTCAGCAGTCCAGGGCAGCCGGCAAAATAGCTGAACCTTATCAGGAGACAGGTTAAAGGTAGCTGACCCCAGGGCAGCGTGGCTGAGTGGGGAGCAGGGCCTGATGTGATGCTGTAGCCCAGAATTGCTCTATGTGGCCACCTTCACCGCCCACCTGTGTACCAGCACGCTGTCTGTGCTGCCCAGCCCTTGCTTCTCGCCCTGCTGGCATGCTTCTCTTTCCCACCGCACTAACAGCGTGGCAGTGAATTTCAGAAGTCTGCTTCTTGCTCGATGAAGGAAATTAAACTTGTGAGCGGAGTTTTCTATTTTTAGTCTGTGTGCCTTGATCATTTAAACTATGATTATTGAGCTGAGCCAGCAGGAAGGATGTCTGTGTTTACTATTCAAATCGAGATGTTTGCTTAATCCAGATCTATTTCAACATTATAACTCTTACTGAGTGCTAGAGCACTAAAAAAAATGTTGGACAAGAAATAGAACTTGTAAAAATAAACAATTGAAAGTATTTGAGATAAGTCCCACAGCTGCCCTCACATTGTTCAAAGTAATCTTTCCAATCACTGAGAGAATTGCAGAAACCGAAAGAAGAGTCTGGAGTAAATAAAAACCGGCCTTCGGTTTTCTTCTGATTCAAGCAAATATCTGAAACAAAACCTGACGTATAGGATTGCATGGCTGCAAGCTTCCCCCAACAGAATGGCTGCTTCCACTTATTTAGTAAGTAATCACCATATCTGAATGTTTGCTGAATGGCGTGAGGCACAGATAAAAGAATATCAGATTCCTCTTTTAATATCACTTAAGCCCAGAGGTGTTCCCTCGTATCTTTGGCTATCTCTGCCTTCTGTTGTGTGAGGAGTGGTGTGCAATAGTGGCTGCTGCTCCTTCTCTGATCAGTGGTCCTGAGTGTGGGCTTCACCTTTCACATGTGGTGTGTTACTTCTCCATCAGGACAGCAAGCAAGGAGGCTGGCTCAGATTGCAGCTGTTGCTTCCTGCAGTATCTGCTCTATTCTGAGCGTGGATGGGAGTACTGAAGTCAAGTTTGTAGCAGCTGAAACTACAACTCAGTGCTTCTTGCCTAAGAGTTTGTTGTTGAATGATACTTAAAACAAAGTTGTTTGGGCTGTCATCTCTTGTTACAGGTGGTGGGCAGAATGAAGAACTCAGTGCGGCACAAATGGGGGATGAAAACTGCTTGGAAGAAAACTTTTCAGTATGCAGGCTCAGAACAGAGAACAGCAAGTACATTTACCCCGTCTAGAGGTTGATTTGCCTTTCCCTGGCAGAAAGCTTCCCCTGGGGTGACTTCTCTGAGACAGAGAAGCCTCCGCATATGATGGTGATGCAACTGGATCTTGAGTCAGGGCTTCAAGGGCTTCCTTCTGTAAAAGAAAACATTCACAAGGTGCTCAAGTCGCTTAAGTGGATTAAGTAGATCCCCACAAAGTGAAGCCTAGCTCTGATTTCTCCATTAGCAGTAGTTCTAACTCACTTGGTGTAAAGTTTTGATTGGTTTCCAAGCAGCTTTAGGAAGCAGAGGCAAAGCTGACAATGTCAGTTTTGTGCTGCTGAATGAAAAAACTGCAAACTGGACACAGTCATTGGAAATACTCTGTTCTTTATTCCTCTGCAAATCCAGCAGAAATGCAGTGAATAACCTTTTCTTTCTATTTCCAATAGCTTTGTGCTGTCCCTAACACATTCTTTTTCTCCTTTTGACTACCAGAGCAGGGACCATGTATGCTTTAAGCTTGTGGCTGATGATGTACAGTGCTGCAAAACATTCAGTTCCCACTCAGTTAAGTAGAAATGCCAACAGCTGCTTTCTGCTTTCCTTGTTTCGTGGTGTGGCTCTTCAGAACTTCAGCAAAGGCTCTGGTTTCAGTTGTCAGCTTCATTTTTCAAGCTTTGTCGTTCTGGAGTTGCTTCTTCCACAAGCTGACACCTGCAGCGAAAATACTTGACTGAAGCACAGATAAAAGCAGGAATGAATTAATATTCCTGGCTGTATGCAAAGTAACCTGCTGTTCAAGGTAGGTCAGGGGCTGACAGCAGTTCTGTATCTCTTCTTGCATCTGTTCTTTAATCACAGCTGTCGCCTCATGTTCCCTAAGCCTTCTCCCTTTTTTAAGCAGGTCAGTTAGAGAGGGTGCTATGTCTACCAGCTAAATGTAACAGGGATCTGCTGATGGCCAGCATATGTAATGTTTTGGCATTGGTTAATGCTCTTGTTTGCTTGCATGCCTCGAACAGGGAACTGTTGGTTCTTTGTAATCCAAATGTTTTGCTAGTGATGTGTTCTGCATGTAAAAGGTGGCAGTATGGCTGCTAATACAAAAGCATTTTTTCCTTCAGGCTTCCAGGTCATTAGATCTTTGCCAGCAAAAGCAGAGCTGCTTCAGGTGGACAAATGTGAGATGGCCATCTTCATGCATTCAGAAGGAAAAGATCTACTGCTGTAGATAGATGAGACTGCTTTAAAAGAGAGAGCCACAGAGCCTACCAGGAGTGATAATTTTCAGGCTGTGTGGCTGGTGGCTGCTTTCCAAAAACCGCTGTGTGAAGACCTCACATTCACAAGGGTGTGCAGCTTGGAAGAATGGACCTGTTCAAACATGAATATCCCTAGGAACAAAGTCAGAACCTATGGATTCTTGCTATTGCTGCGAGGTTTACACACATGCTGCTCTGGCAGATTTACAGTGCATTAACAAGTGTAAGTGGTGGTAGGGGAACTGGCTTGGCTGCACTGTGTGCTTTTTCAATGAAGATATGCATTCAACAGCCAAGCGGCTTTATGTTAAAGAGCAGTTAGGTACCTGGTGGAGTTTTATGGATCTAAATTGCTTTTGCTTTTGAACTTTGCTTCTTGGCCCTTTGCTTTTGCACCCCAATATTCCTCTTCCTCATGGAGAATATGAGAGAGAAAAAGAAGGTACTGCTTCACAAGGGAATCCCACTCAGCTGGTCTGAGGCTCCTGTTTTGCATTCCCAGTGCTGTTTAAGCCTTCTCTTGTTTGTGCTGTTTTTCCCTCTTACATTTACACACAGCCCTGTGTTCCCCAGCACATGGACTAGCGAGAGGCTTGCGCCTTTAATACAGAACAGCTGTTAGCTGTGAAATGAGTAGAAAACTTAAGCATTCAGTAAACACTGTTGAGGGAGTTTACTTGCACTGCAGATAATATCTAAGTGCCAAGCTCAAATCTAGCGTGGGTGACTTTGGATTTGATGAGTATCAGCAGCATTGCTGGAGAGCTCTGGAGGAAAGCATGGTTTATCCTGGAATGATTTATCCCATGGTGCAAACAGAGCTGCTGTTGCACCAGATGCATTCAGAGCAAGTAAACAACCTTAAAACCCATTCCCCAGGCCTGCTTTTCTGTCCCAACAGTCAGTGGTTTGATTGCCTAGGGTATAATTACTCATTGTTTGCTAGGTACTCCAAGTAACAGGAGCATCTACTCCTTTCTTCTTGAAACACAGCTTCCAGGTGAATGTTGTCACACACAACACCAGTGCTAATACTGTTTTACTAAATACTGAAAAGCAACAGAGCTGCTGCTGCAGGTCCTACTCAAGGTCATTGCCCGAATTGTGAACCGAGACATGGCTATTAAGGTCTCAGTACTTACAACTTGCCCCTTCCAATTGCAAACCCAGCTCAGTGAGATGCTCTCCTTTTACTTCTACACTTGTGTCTCTCGGAGAGCTAGCTGTTCAGTTTGTGTAAGTGATTGGCAAGTTGACATCCTGACGTCCTTAGGGCTGATGGCTTTACTTTTTACTCATTTGCTGTTGGTCAGAGGGAGTTACAGATGCAGTCTGACTGTCTGGGCTGTAAGAGGAGAGCTAAGTGGGAAGCCCACAAATCTCTCCAGCCAACTGCTTCAAGTTTCAAACCTCATCTGTACTCACAAAGCTGGAGCACCGCTGCAGCCAAGCAGAGATGCTTTGAAAAGCTGTTTTCAATGCGTTTACAGATAGATGCTAAGTTGCATGTACTGGTTCAGGTCTTTCTTAGGATGAACTTCCTGTTTTTGCCACATTAACATGTGCTAAATTCAGACTGGCAACAGAAGGGAATGGAATTGGGATAAACATGGCATAGTGTACCAATGTAGAGCTTGTTGGAAGGACTTCTCCAATTGAAATGGCAGGTTTGGGTTGTTTGGTTTTCAATAAAGATGTTAGAAGTCCAGTGGGTCTAACTGAAGACAACATTTCCAAGCATTTGATTGATGTTACTTGGGATGTTGTTAATGTAAAACCAGGGACGGGGTGCTGGAAGTGCTGGTTAGCATATAAATAAAATATTCTGGCTCTGTTTGCTGACTTGCAGCATTTTTCTGGAGCTGCATGCAGCTTTCATTCTGTCTCTGTGATATTGCTGGGAACAGAGAAATAAGCTACTGCTCGTGGTAACTGTTTGCTGTGCTATAGAAATGCAGTGTACTGTTTAGCAAAAGGAGGGAAAAAAAAAGCATTCTTTGCTATGGTAGCAGCAAAGAAAAGAATAAATTGGTTTTGAGTTGTTTGCATTAAACTGATGCTGTTTCCTTTTAAAAAAAAAAAAAAGGAATTGTAGTGCCATGTTAAGAGCTGTGGCAGATACTTCTGTGTTCTCACTCGCTTTCTTGAATTGAGGGGAAGAGCCATGTTAGGATTAGGTGGTTTTTCTACAATTCAGGCTCTCCATGCTCTGCATACAGTGCCTCCAGTGAAGGAGAACTGAGGGTTGGCTGAAGGCTTTTCAGCGAGGACTTTGTATAGCTGGGCCTGAAATAAAAGAGCCACGCAGTGGCCCGTTTGCCTATGCAGCTTCACACGGAAGCTGGGAGGGGACAAACCTTTTGACATCAGCATCTTCTCAGTTTGCATTTGGCTGCAAGTGATGCAGGTTTTGCAGCAAATCAAGGAGAAGACACAAATTATTCTTGCAGTGCAGCACTGCCTTGTTGCATGTCACTGCTGTCCTGAAGTTGCTGAGACATTTTTGGGTGGAGATGAGACCCCTCCCCTGCCTGCAAGCCATTTAGGAGCTGGGAGGCTCTCTGGATGTGTTGTTGCACAGTTGGAAGGGCGGTAGGTTTTTTTTCCCCTTTTTTATTGGCAGGGAGCAGGTGAAATAAAACAAGATTAATCAACTTGGGCAGATTCAATGGCTTGCATGAAGGAGAGGAAAGATTGAGTGCTGCTTTTGCTGTAAGGAGGAGCCCTGTGCGATGCTGTTCATCCAGGGTTCCCACGGGGAGAAGAGAAGATGGATGCTCTTGAAGGTCTGCCTGGGCTAGAAACCATCTCTCATTCAAAACAAGACTGACGAGGAAGGCTGGAGGGCTTGCCAGTGACTTGATATGCAGGCTGTCCTGCCCTGGGAGTGGCTGCTCTGCCCTTTCTGCACACTCCTGTACAATCTGTGGCTCAGCTGCTGTTTCGAGGTTGTAGAAAATGTTGGTTTGGATACCCTCGTTGGGAACTGAAAGATGCCAGTGGTAGATTTGTTCTCCTCAGTTGCTGTTGTGTGACAGTGCAGTACTTAAAGCTGACTTTGGTGGCTGTTGTTCCATGGTAGGTTAGTGCCTGAGCTGCAGGCCATGAGGCCTCCCCTCAGCCTCTGGGCTGAGCAAACCCAGGGCCCTCAGCCATATTTATTCTTCGATATGCTTAAATGCCTTTAGGTTATTCTCTAACTCACTTGCATTTTCCAGGTAAGCCCCTAAGACGGATGGTACCTTCCTGGTAAAGTGGTGATAAGTGCATTGCTGCTGCTTTCTCCTGAGCACTGAAAAAGCTCCGTGTGAAGGGCATTTATTTCTTGAAATAGCTTTTCTGCAGGGCAAAAGCAGTTTAATTTAGGTAAATTACTCACTAGGTATTTAGCAGATAATTTTACCGTGTCTGTACTGCAGTACATTGTCTCGGATTTATCCGTGGAAGTAAAGCTGTTTGTTGATGGATTGAGGCTTTGTCCTGGTTGCATTTTAAGTAGACATCTCCCTGGTGATGAGGTGTAAATGTCACATTACCTATTAGCATCCGGCATAGGGCACCAGAGCAAAGGAAAAGATGCTCATTCAGTCTTCTACAGAGAAAAAGAGGAAATTAAAATCATCCCTTTGCTCTGGTGGAGTTACTCGGTGTATTCTTCAGCAGTTTACTTTCCTGATTCCAGCTCATGTGTGGGTCTTGTAACCCAGGTGTGGGAGAACCCCAGTTTTGATGTCGTCTTGTTGTGCCTGCAGGGGTTCGGAGCTGGCTCTGGTGCTGTTCTGCACCACTGGTTTTCCTGTAGGGCTGGAATCTGGGCCTGTGTGGAGGTCCCCAGCAGAGCTGTGTGGGCAGGCACTGTGCTGGTGTCACTGCCTGTGCCCTTGGGGCCTCTGCATCCTGCTGCTCCTCTTGTTGCTCTCTGTGGGTGGAGTTGGGTCACCCTGAGGCTTTCGTTCCCTTGGTGTTCCTCTAAAGCCCTGTTCTGTACCTTTTCCATCATCAGGCATTTTCTGTTTCCATTTTCCCCGATACTTTAGGAAACTAGACTTGAGGTATGGAAAGCCTTTGGCTTTCTTCAAGTCTTCACTGTCAGGTTTTCCACGGAAAGTATTACAATCCTTTGGGTGTTTCAGTATGTGCTTACTGCAGCCAGAGTTGCTCCTCATGTCTTAAAATATTGTTTGTTTTTTTTTTCCCCCCTTTTGGAAATGGCTGTTTGTTCATCTTGTCAGGAAAGGTGTGTCCACCTGGATGGCAGATACCTACAGAGTTCCCAGGCCAGAGGAGATGGGCAGGTGCTTAGGGTTGGCAGTAGTGTGGTGGGTGCTGACGTTGGATAGCCCATTCCCAGAGATCATACCAAAAAGTTATAGGGAGGGCTGGGAGGAGATTTTCTCCTTTTGCTCAGTGTAGGGGTACAAAAACTGTTGAGATCTAAAGTATTTTGGCTGTACACTCATTTCTTGGAAAAAATATTTGTCAAAAGAGATCCTCATGCCCTCTATGTGATTGTTTCAAGTAGCTGACAGTGTTCAAGCCTTTCTGGCACTGCTATGGAGAAAGTTCAGCATGTCACCTCCTGGAACAGCCCAGTGGGAAATAATAATTTCAGACCTGCTGGAAGAATTGATCTTTGCCTTCGGCTGCTGGCAAGAGCTGCTGGTAGCAGTGCTGATTGTTCACTGATGTGCAGCGTGGTTCCTGCTCAGGACTCAGCTGGAGAGCAAAGAAGTCCTGTTGCCTGAAGGGTGTGAATACATTTTAGTTCTGGACTGCATGCAATCACAATTCAATCATAATTGTTTCTGCCCATGGCACGTCAATTAACTAAACCATGGCAAGTGCAGCTTTGTGTGTGCATACCACACACATTCCTATATGTGTGTATTCTGAGATGGTAAAGAGTATTTTGAGAAAAATTGCTTTACTTCTACTCTGTGATCTGTTGATTCCATGTGTATTTTTCTTAAAGCAGCTTACTCCTCTTAGTCTGAATGCTTAGGAGAAAAGAGAAATGAAGTATTGGGAGACCCAGTCTGAACTCGCAGAGAGTAAATGCCACAGAGCAGAAATCTCATAACGTTTTATAACTTAGAAGGATTTCCTTTCCAGGGTATTGGGAGGTACGAGCCCTTCTAACTGAGCAAGGCAGGACTCTGCTCCAGTCTGCACAGATGATGTGTAACATTAGCAGTTGAGTATTAGGCAGTCTCATTACAAATAGTTCTTCAAAATACGTGAAGTCTTAACTGAAAAAAAAAAACAAACAACATGCTGATAGTGCTTAAAATGGTACGCACAGCCAGGCTTCTATTTGCAGACAGACGTGTGATGTGCTTTTCTAGAGATGTTGTAATCTCTAAAATCAGCAGAAAAAAGCTCTGTTACAGTCTGTTGTAGAGGGAAGTTTCTGTTCCGTGTCTCTAGGATGTCTTCTCAGCTGATGGTTTGGTGGTTTCTGCTTCTCTCAACCAGCTGAGGCTCTGTAAACTCTTTCAAGTTACTTTTGTTTAAAGAATAAGTGAACTGGTTTTCAAATTCACCAAGCACACGGATCATTATGATGACTGTTTTGTAAATTTCTGCTGCACTCAGGCCTTTCTTTTCTCCTTCTCTTATACAGGCGACATGGGTTATGGTTTCGATTGCGGAGGTTGATCATCTGGCTGCTGGGAGTGTACATAGCCATTCCATTTCTAGTAAAACTTTGCCCTGCTATTCAGGCGAAGCTGGTCTTCCTAAACTTTGGTAAGTGACTCAGTCTTTTGAAGAGAGGTGAAAGGTGAAAGGAAGGAGTGTCTTCATATTTCATTTTTCTGCTGTGACTTCCCATTCTGCAAGCTTACGGCTTGTGAAAGATGTGAGCCTTTGCAGACTGTAAGTTCTCCAGACTATGAGTTGGAGAGCATTCTCTGTGGCCTTAATGGTCTCCAATTGTGCAGTGGGTCTGGAGAGCTCACTTGGCTCCCAGAGAAGCTCAAGTAGCCACAGGGTGGAAAATAATGGAGAATCACTGAATGAAGGATGCTGCTTCACAATCTAAATTTGTCTTTTAAAACTTGCATGTGATTTGTAATGAAGTTTGAAAAATTTCCTCCTCTGATCACAAAAACTCTGGCTGGGAGGATCAAGTACAGATATCATGGAATGCCTTGAGTTGGAAGGGATTTTAAAACTCATTCATCCCCAACCCCTGCCTTGGGCTGGCTGCCCCCCACCAGCTCAGGCTGCCCAGCGCCCATCCAACCTGGCCTTGGGCACCTCCAGGGATGGGGCACCCACAGCTCTGGGCAGCAGTGCCAGGGCCTCACTGCCCTCTAAGTGAAAAATTTTCCCTTAACATCTTAATCAAAATCTCTCCTTTTAGTTTAAAGCCATTCCCCGTTGTTCTATCATTATCTACCTGTATAAAACGCTGGTTTGCCTCCTGTAAATATGTTGCTTTTATATATTGATATATTTTAAAATATATTTTATCTATTGATATATTGCTTTTATATTGCTTTTGTTATTTTGGTTGCATTCTCTCTGTGTTCTACCACCTTGGTCCGTGGTTGCTATGAAGACATGACAATTACGTGCCGTTCATTGGAGAGTAAGCTAGCAAACTGCATCCTCCTCCAAGGCTCAGGACAGTGTTTGGCACTGTTTGCCTTATTCTTACATGACAACAGCAGTGTGGGGTCTGTTATTATAATGCATTATTCAAATAAGTGATGGAGTCTCCTATGGAGATATTCAAGACCTATCTGGCTGCCTATGTGTGTGACCTATTGTAGGCAAACTCCTTCAGCAGGAGGTTGGACTCAGTGATCTCTTGAGGCCCCTTTCAACCCCTGCAGTTCTGTGATTCTACAATCCTCTTTAGTTTTTTTTTTTTTATGATGAAGGAGGAAACCATATGCCATCCTGAAACACATTACCCATTAACTTTGGGATACACCCTTTCTTGCAGGTCAGGTTGTCCCATCAGTAAATTTCATTGCTGCAAACAGTAAAAGCTTTGCCAAGTCAATAAGTCACTGCACTGATACAGCAGGAGTGGCTGTTGTGCCTGGGAGATTGGCAGAGCAGACTGGGCAATGGTGGTTCAAGGGGGCTGCATCTCCCCCTCCTCTTCTCTTACTCTGCTCCCTATTTGTTTGTTTTGATGGTTGCATGTGTCATCTTTCACCTTTGTGTTATAGCTGCAACTGTAATTCAGCCCATCCTTTCACACACAAAGAACAAGGGCTTTTTGGCACATTTGTTCAGTGTGTATCACTTTCCTCGTATCCCAACACAAGTGCCTTGGTAAGGCTGTCCTATGAGAAAATAAAGGTAAAACTTAAAAGGTTTCATATTCTGTTTTTTTTCCTTTTTTAATGTTTTTATTTCTTATTTCAGTGAGGGTCCCATATTTCATTGACTTGAAAAGACCACAAGATCAGGGTTTAAACCACACCTGTAATTATTACCTTCAGCCAGAGGAGGATGTGACCATTGGAGTCTGGTAAGGAAACGTGTTTTGTGCAGTATGTTTTGTGCAGCTGTGGTCTTTCCTTTTGTTCTCAGTACTGCACATCCAGTATTTTTGCTGTGCATGTGACAGCCATTGACTGCTCTGATTTGTGGGTGTTTGTGCTTTTCTTTGCCAAGTGACTGAGTTCGTGTCCAAAAGTATGCAAATCTCTGGGGCTTGGTTGAACTCAGATCAGTAATGCATGAAACAGAATTGGACAATGTGTGCTTCCAGAGGAATTTCACAATTTGGAATCATAAAGGGATCGCAAATGCTGTGTGTTACTATGAAGATTGTGCCTCCATATCAGATCAGCCATAAGGATTTAGAAGTCTTGTCGTTCAACTGTTCATAGTTTGTTTTGCAAAATAAATGTGGGGGAAGATAGGATCAAAGTGCTCAGAAAAGGAGGAATAATATTTTGTGTATAAAACATATGTAAAGTTTGGAGAGTGGGTGAGGAAGGAATGTGCTGTTTGCTCTCAGCAGATGCTTTCCTTACAGAAGGTTTTCTGGTTCCAGGCAAGGGCAGTTGATATTAGTTGCTTGTTAACCAAGGTCACTCAGATGACAGGTTCTTAGTCTGAAATGGTCTGCGCTCAGTTCTTGCCACACTATTTGGCCAACTCAGACCAGCTTCCATGTCTGTTCCTCATTATCACTTTCTTTTGTGTTTCAACGCCAGCAATTTTGAAGCCACGGAAAAGTCCCAGTTAGCTTTGAGCAAAAAGTGCCTGCAGTTTGAATGTGTATGCAAGAGCATTGAACACCTGAGGGGGAAAAAAAGTCCAGGTGCTGTTCAGGTGTGAAGGGAAAGGTGCCATTACTTAACACAGCCAGTGTCATTAGACCTATAAACTGTAGCATTTAGTGGTTTTAGTTGTGTGCAGATCTTTTGTATGTGTCTGCTAATGCAATGGGGGTTCTCATCGACTGAGAGTGGCTCACCCATTTTGAGCAGGTCGGTGGTATCCTGCTACATGAAATGGTTCCTTCCCTTTAACTGAATTTTGGTGAAGGACATTTTCAGCAGTTGGTTTAGTTCCCAAGACAGGCTAATTAAGCATGGCTTGTATCTTCACTTGAATAATTACAATTCTATCTGATAATGTGCTGAATAATTTTAGATTGCAACCTTGAGATTTTTTTCTTTTATGAGTATACTATATTTCTTTACCGAAACAGGACTTCCAGCTTTTGGTGGCAAGCCAGTATCCGTGTGATTTGTCTTGATACTTATCAAGTAGATTTTCAGTAAAGTTTGGAGCCTTGCCTTAGTGCTACTGTAAGGTTGTTTTGTTCAGTATATTTCTGAAACAGAGTCTTCAGCCTGCTTTCATTGTAAGCTCTCAGAATTCTTAGGGCAGAATGCTGGCTCCTACAGCTGTTGGGGCTTTTTCTTTCTCAAAACCTCCATCTGGCTGCACACACACAAGTAAATCTTGTATGTGTCTTATGTGCTGGTTTGTCCTCTGAATGTTTTTACATCTGGGAGGAAGGTGTGGTAGATAGTTTGTTCTTCCTAGGAGAAAAGGGAGTACTTCAGTTACTGCTGACAGCTGTAAGCTGGCCCCTCTCATCAATGATTTGGGCTTGTGGGCATGCATTCACCTTCAGTGCTTGTATTCTAAAATAATCACCCACTTTGAATGTTTGCCTTTTATTTGGTTTGTTGTTTCTCTTCCAATTCCACTGGTGTTGAATTCTTTCTAACAGGCTGTCCATTGATACTCTCTATAGAACAGCTGTGAGTTAAATTCCTGGCTCTTGTAGATGGTAGCTTTTCTAGCTAAAATGTTACACCTTCAGGAACCTGGTGTCTGTAAACAAAATATATGATTTTCTCATCAAACTTTGAACACCTCTTTGTCCTCCAGTTGCCTTACTCAGCTGTGTCTCTTGCTCATGAATGTTCTTTCCGAAGTCAGCTGACTTTGGTGATTGTTCTGCACATCTACTGGCCTAGCTGTGAATCTTGTTTATGATGTATTTAGTCTGTAATTGAAGTAATCAGGTGCCATAAAAGCTGAGAGACTGAGATTGTTTCTCTGGAACAGCAGGATGTGCAGTAAATGTACTTTGAATTTGCCTGTGAATTTGGTGGCTTGCACAGCCTCAAGTTTTGAAAGCAGCACAGATGGAAATGAAAATGCAGAAATAACCCCAGTGATGGTCCTCTTACAGTTTGTTTGAAAGATACTTTTAGAAATGTTTAACGTGTTTTTGTCTGAGTGTGATAGTTCTATGGAAAATGTGAGCAGTGCAATTCTGCATGAATGAAACCATCAGAAGAACTGATGGTTGAGTTGCAGAGACTGATTAGCAATAGGGAATGTATTTTTTTCCTTCTGGATGCAGGCATACGGTCCCTGCAGCCTTATGGAAGAATGCCAGAGGGAAGGACCAGCTGTGGTTTGAAGATGCTTTGGGTTCCAGCCATCCTGTGATCCTTTACTTGCACGGCAATGCGGGAACAAGGTGAGACACGAAACAGCAGTGACTTTGCTATGGGTGGTGCTTCCCTGACTTGTCACAGCATCAACACATTCGTTTAAAAAAATGATGATCTAAAAGCAGTTCAGTGCTTTTCTTTTAAAAGGAGAGCACGTTTTGAGAAATGAAGCTCTCCTATTCATCAAATCTGAAAACAGATTTATTGCATTATCAGAGATACATGATTCTGTAGTTATTTTGTATCTTGTGTCTGCCAGAAGCTTGGAGGCTGTGACATGTACTAGTTCAAGCAGGGAGAAATACTTACTGTCACTCTGATGGTTTCTTAATTGAGGTATGAGATAGAATTTGTTTTTCTGTATATGTGTTTTAAGTGCATTAAATAAGCTTTCCAGTTCCTTTCTTGAGCTTATTTTAATGCATTTTGAGGAAGGAAAATTGGATGGAAAGAGGAAGGTAATGTGCTGGTCTTGTTTCATTGTTGCATACATAGAGGATATTGGTCTGGAGCATGTTTAAAATTTGAAATTTTATAGTTGACCACATATATCAGCCATGGTCAAGTTCTCTAACCTATGTTTCTTGGTGCTAAAAGCACAGCAGGAAACTTGCTGGATGATTCTTAGTACCATGTTTTTCCCTGCCCCATATCTGTATGATGCAGAGCTTCAGTTCAGTTATTAGTACGACTGTCTTCTTTATTAATATACAGTTTTCAAAGAGTATTGGCCCCTTTTGGAGTTCTGAGTATGTGTTCTTTTGATGTTGATGTGTGCTTGTAGATCTTTCGCCAAAGCAGAAGCATTACAGAAATACAATTCTGCTTTAACTGTGGTGGTTGTGAAGACTTGCTGGCCCTTACATTGCAGGAACTTTGTCCTTCTTCCCCTAAAATCTTAGGTCAGCAGCAATCCTTTTTTTGTGTAAGGCAAAGTGTGGAAATTGCATGCTGTGAGCTGGGAAATGTGTGTGCAGATGGGACTTTAGAAACTGACCTTGTCTCCTTGTGCTGATGTATTAAAAGTTTAATCAAATTGTTGCCTTATTTTTCAAATTCTGCTTAGCTTGTTTCCTTGTGTGGAAACAAATGATACTAATGGAAGCTGTTCTGCAGTGTAATGGTGGTAATTTAGACCAGTATCTCTGTTACGTATGTGCCTATTGATTAGATTTACTTCTTGGCTCCTCCAGGTGTTACTGAGATAAAGTGCTGGGCTATGGACTGATTGTGTATTTCACATTTAGCTTTACTCCATGTACTGAAGGAAGCTGGAGTTGTATCAGCTTTGCCATTCCTGCTTTAATACATATCACTCTTACAAAAGGGCTGCTTTATTGATGCAGGCTGCATTAAGCATAAGTAAAAGGCACTGCCTTTGCTTTCTGCTTTGGCTGAGTGCTCTAGAGCTGAGGCAAAGTTGTTTGGTTTACTTGATGCCCTTAAAGAAATGCCTGTGTTGCACTTTGAGGGTGTGCACGTATGGATGGCTTCTCAGGCAAATACTTCTTCCTCAGAGTGGTTTGGTTCAAGCTGACTTACAAGCAACCCCTTGCATTTTGCCCTGAGTGTTTCTGCTGTGTTGGGTATTTTGTAGCACGGTTGGAGCTGACAGCTTTTAGCTGGCAAGTGTGTGTTTTCCAAGGGAGTTCTGGAAAGTGACATTTTGACTTTTTGATTCAGAGGCTGCACTGACCCAAACCCATCACAGTGGGGGTGTTTTAGAATCGTCATATGAGTGCAGGTGTAAATCTGCTCTTCCAGCAATACTAGACTAATGTTTGTCTGTAGATATACTTCAATGCACCTAAAGGCACGTTCGCTCTCCTTTCCTTTTTAGTATCCAGATTTCAAATTAAAAAAAAAAAACACAACAAAACATGTTAAAGCTGATTCTTCCCACTGACTTGTTCCCAATGTTCAACTCCAGTTTATCTCTTGCACCTGTCCTTTCTGTCTCTGTGCTTGGAGCCAGGTGAGAAGATCCAAGGGCCAGCAGCTTGGGTTAAGGTGGTGAGGTCTGCTGAGATCAGAGCGTACTCCCTGGGTCAAAGCCAGGGGCAGGCTGACTTGATGTATTGCAGGCAGGTTGGAGGGTTGAAAAGTTCATCTTTCTCTGCCATCAGAAGAGATTTAAAGAGAGAAGCTGACTTTTTAAGCTAAGTCCTGCATAGCTCAAGAAAGCCTTGGTATCTCCTGGAAGGCCTTTGCAAAGCAGTTATAGTGCTTCTTCTGCTGATGTGTTTGTATTTAGCTGAAGTCCCGAGACAATGGGAAAAATCTGTCTCTGGAAGCCTAAGTGCTGACTCTTTTCTTTTTTTTTTTAATTCTTCTACATGAATCACTTTTGCCAGAGGAGGGGATCACCGTGTGGAGCTTTATAAGGTAAGTGGCTGCATGTTGTCCAAATGATTGTATGAGCACAGTGAGACATGCACAGGTTTGGAGACTGCTCATTACAGCCCACTGCCAACAGGCAGATAGCTGTGGGCTCCCAGTGTTCTTCTAGATATGAAGTGCATATGGGACAGGGGGTCTCTAAGCAGTGAGCACTCTTCTCCACAGTAAAAATATTTCAAAGGTCTTTCACCTGCTGGTACCTGTCAACTCCTACTGAGCTTTGCCTATAATACTTTCACAACACAATTTACAGGAAAAATAAAAGCTTTATTTAATCGCAGCTGTAATTTGATTGACTATAGCAGTATGCTGACTTCAGGTACCATGTAAGAGCATTCTTTCATGTGTTACCAGTCTCTGTATGCTCACCATTATGGTACCACATCTCTCCAAATGATGGGAGGGTATACAAGGTTTGAGGCTGGCTCACATTCCTCACACTCTTCAAACCTTTCAAGGTGGTTTTTGGTCTTGTAAATGCTGAAATGTTGGGCTGAACCAGCATAAACTTCCCTGTTGGTTGGGCTCTCAGAGCTAGAGCTTGCCTAGTCACAGAGCCATTTGTTGCAATGAAGTGTTTTTTAGATGGCCAGTGCACACGTTTTGCTTATGAGTTGTCAATCAGAGACGAGTTCAGCCCATATGTCCCCCTTTCCCATGGCACAGTTCATCTGTGTTACCATCTCAAGTGTTGCCTAGCATGGTGTTGCTGTGTGAGAACAGGGAACTTCAGTTGCTTTGGGTCTTTGCTTAATGACTTCTGTGGTCGTTTTCTCTCACGCAATGCCTTAGTCTGATACAAAGTGTTTCTGAAAGAGCTGTAACTATTTTTGCTAGTTTATCTCAGAACGATTGAGTTTATGTTCCCCAGATGAATTTAGCTCTCATTTCTTTCTCTTTAAATGGTATCAGCGTTGGCATTTGTAAAGATTTATTGCAATGCATCTCCTTATGCAAGATCCCCTGCAGTAAAGTCTTTAATTCAGGTCGCTTGGAAAATGCCATTCAGCAGCCTCATGGAAACAGGTGATGTTTCTTCTAAGATAAAAGCTTGTGCTAAGTGTCTGGAGGTTGGCACACGACGGTAGCTGAAAAGGCTGTCATGTAGGTGATCTGCTTGGTTGTTTTTCTGGGAATCAGCCTGTGCTGCTAAGCACAAGTTAGCAAGTTTGAATAGCATAAATGAAGCAGCTGCACTGTTTCACTGCGAAACCTGAAAGTTGTTGTAGAGGAAACAATCTGAGCATGCTTGTAGATCTAAAAGACAGAGCTGCTACAGGGGGATCTACATCTCAGAAGGCCTGGTGTGAGCTCTAGGAGACCAATGGAGTAAAGCCACAAACTACCACTGTTTGAAAGTCCTGTGCCTGCCACATCACAAAGCCAAAGTAACCCCTTTGCCTTATTGGGCTGACAACATTGTAAATTAGATCCCTGTATTCCTGCATCCTTGGCCTGAGGCAGGGGCATGGCTGCTGTGACTGTTTCTGTGATGAGTTTGTGTTTCTCTCCCTTCCAGGTCCTCAGCTCCCTTGGGTACCATGTGGTCACATTTGATTATCGAGGTATGTGGGCATCTGTTACTATATGAAACACTTCTGGCTGTCTCTTTCTTAAGCAACAAAGTAGTTGCTGCTCATTTATTTGTTTTAATCTCAGGGGAACTCATTTTATAAAGGCTTACTGCCAGCTAATTAAGTGTGGTTACTGTGTTTTTTTCTCCAGGGATATTCAGAGAGCTTCCAGAAATGCACACTTTTGAGTTCTTCCCCCACCCCCTTTTTCTCTCCTGAGATCTGCCAGAAACAATTCATCTTTTCTATTCCTGTTGTATCTGAGGGTCCCCAGTCTGTAACCACTGTGAGAAGAGGCAGTGATCTCATTCCCTGCTTGGCATGTGAAATCTTTGTGTGCATAACACAGAAAATGAGTGTAACTGGATTGCTAGGCAGCAGCTTTGGCGGAGCCTCAGGCCCTGCTTCCTTATGTCCAGCTTGGGACTCTGGCTCTTGTCTGTCCTTGTGCACAGGGCTCTTTGATTTGGAGAGCAGAGGAGCTCTCCAAAGGGTAATAGAATGCACAAGAATTAAAGTGTTCTCAAGATTGCAGTAAAAAACTGTTTTTCCTCCACAAATGTTGATACCTTTGATAGAAGACCTATTTAATATTCTGTATGCTCTCACAGAGACCCCAAATTGGTCTCAAGTTTTTGCAAAGCTGAGGTGTGTGGTAGCTCACTGCTCAGCATCTTCAGCAGAATTTGTGACCATTTTGCATCACTGTGCCACCAGCAGTCAAGCATCTGCTGCTGTTTCCCTTCTTAGTGTCTAGACCATGGCAGCACTGTAATGCCACTAGGAGTGACAAAGAAATTTGCCCATCACAATTTTATCAAGGCATCTGAGGGAGGTGTATTAGGAGCTTGCCCTGTTTTTCCATCCTCCTGGCAGCTGCTTCCTTGGCTGCTTATTAGGTACCGAAAGGGATGTGGGTTCCTGCTCAGCATAGGATTTGTAGATGTGCTGTAATAGGAACAGAGCCAAGGCAATCAGGAGAGTGGAAAATTGCTGGAGGGCATTGATTGAACAACATGGACAAGCTGACGTTGCAGCAGCTTTGTGAAACGTGCCTGTGTTTAGATCGTAAGGATCCAGTTCTTAACTCCACCAGAGATTGCACTTACAAGTTGGTTATGTGTGTGCAAAGGTAGCTAAGGTTTGGGAGCTGGGTTATAGCAGATGGGGAGATGCAGGAACACAGTGTGGCAGTGTTTGAGATCCAGCTCTTGATTTTGTTGTTGACCAAGCTGTTACGAACTGCATGGCAGCCAGCAGTTACAGCAATTACTTTCTTTCAGTGACTGCTGATCAATCAGGGCTTTTAACCCAAATTGTAGAGGTGCACAGCGAGATAAGCAGAAACTGTTCCTGTCCCACACCTTTGCAGGTGGGCTGTGTGGGAAGAGCTGGCTGGCTTTGTGGTGCCGTTCATGCCTTTCTGAACAGGGACACCTTGTGTTTCAGGCTGGGGTGATTCAGTAGGCAGCCCGTCGGAGAGGGGAATGACCTACGATGCCCTTCATGTCTTTGACTGGATAAAAGCAAGAAGTGGAGACAACCCTGTCTATATATGGGGACACTCCTTAGGCACAGGGTAAGCATCTAATCGCAGTGGGGCTTAGCAACTTCTGAAAAACATTAAACACTGACCTTGGCTGAAGGTGCTGTTTGCCATAATCCCCAGGCTGGCTTGGCTTGGAGTCTCAGGCGTAATTGCTGCAGAGGAGCTTCCTCTGTTCACTCTGCAGAGTGAGAAGGGCTACAGTAAATGACTATGCAGGAATTGATCTTGAACTTTCATTGGCCAGAGGGAGAGTCTGGAAAGCAGACACTTAGAATAAGATTCTGTTTGATTAAGGGAAAAGAAAGTGGGACAGCACTGATCTCTTCCTGTGGTAAACCTCTGTCTGTGTTTGTCTTTCAAAGCAGAACACTTACTTGACATTCTGAAAGACCAGCCACGTGTGCATGCCATTTTCCCTTACAAAATGTTCTCTCCTATCCTAGCAAACATACTGTTTGTAGTCAGTGCTCGTGTAGATGCCTGCATGGTTACACTGCTGCCCATCTGCAATATTTACATGGTTGTGCCTGGCATAGGGAAGTATGAACAGTGAGAAGTCTGCAGCCCAAAATGCCTCTCCTTGCATGTTAAGCTTCCTTTCCTGCTTCCTCAGTTTCCTCTGCCTCCAGACAGATGATCAGCAGATGATGTTCAGTAGGAACCATGGACTGTTAACCCCTTGATTTTGTGAGGAGCAGGAGGCAAACACAAGAGTTACTTTAAACTGTGTCCAGATGAAATCATTTGAGGCTGCTTTGGAAATAATCTCCATCCCACAGGGAGGTGCGTGGAAGAAACCTTGCAGCTTTGACTGACCCAGCTGTAACTCACTGCAGTGTCACCTTGGGAGCTGCTGGGCACTTAGTACACCTCTGCCCACATTGTTGCCTCCCCCTCTTTCCTGCATGTCCCTTGTAGTCTGTAGGTCAAAGCCTGGTGCTTTGCGAAGGGTCTGTGCCAGATTAACACTCATCGTTGTTCTTTTCAGGGTTGCAACAAACCTAGTGAGGCGCCTTTGTGAGAGAGGTAAGTCTGGTGGGCTCTTCACCTGGCCCAGGTCCTGCCCATGGTGCAGGCCTTGGCTGCTGCATTTCAGCACATTGCCTTTGGCTTTTCAGAGACGCCACCTGAAGCCCTGATACTGGAATCTCCGTTCACCAACATACGGGAGGAGGCACGAAGTCATCCCTTTTCTGTGGCAAGTATACAGTGCTTCTCACAATAGTGGTGTGTAATTGTGTGCCTAGAAATTAGCCTTCTGAAGTGACATAGCTAACTGCTTGCTCTGTGGGGCAGCAGTGATGTTTACTCCTGACACTTGTAAAGACTTGTGCTTAAGGCAGCTCCTAAGAAGACCAGTGCAGTAAGCACCACCAGTCATCTGTGGAGTCTGGTAGAAGAAAATAAATAGGGATCAGAAAGGGCAGTAAATGCAGGGAGGGGGAAAAATCAGCTTGACCCTCAGCAGTGGACAAGCCCCCCTGTGCTGAAGCTTCTCTGTTGTGGGAGGACAGTTTCTGGGCTGTGAGCAAAGCGATGGCAATGCTGGGCTTCCTTGGCCACAGCCCTCTCAGTGCAGCCCCTTTACTTGCCTAGACCCCCATGTGAGCTCAGCCTGGTCTGGACATCTCTCCCACTCAGCCTGGTTGCAAGCAGGCTCAGAGCTGAGCAGCTGAGGGTGGGTGCTGGATGTGGCTGGGCTGGTGATGAAAGCTCCCTTGCAGGAAGACTTCCAAGCAGCAGCTTGATGCCTTGAGACCCTGACCATGCAAGCACCCAGAGAGCTGGCTCCTGAGCAGACTAATAAGACAAGCCTGAAACAGGAGGGGGAAAATGGTGCTACTAGAAACATGCTCTTACTGCTGAGAACACAGCCAACAGCCAGGAGATGTTACAGGGATGGCAGTGGCATGCTCTGTTACTGTCTGTATGGCTGCTGCCTCCCATTAATGCAAACTTTTCCTTTCAGATATACAGATACTTCCCAGGGTTTGACTGGTTCTTCCTTGACCCCATCACGACAAGTGGAATTAAATTTGCAAATGATGAGAAGTGAGTGCATTTCCTGTTTGCAGGGGCTTCAGTTGGTGCTGCAGTAAGCCAGGGCAAGCATCAGGGAGCAGACTGCACTCTGCTCTTTTTTTGTCCAAGCACTGTACTTGCTGAAGGGATTTCAGTTGCTCTTCCAGCCATGAATGCACTATGGAGCTTTCTTTTTAATTGGTCTTAATGAGGAGAGATGCAAAAAAGAGCACAGAGACTACCCAGGGTCATGCTGATTTGATCCATGTGATTTATGCTTTTCAAGAGCACATTAAGCAGTAGTATCAGAACATTAAAGATTTGGGATGATTTCTCTGATGTGCATTTGCATCAGCCGCCCTCTGCGTAGTAATTTCTGCTTTCATTGAGCCTTTCATTTAAGAGCCTGAGCATTTAGGAGTTTGGTTCCAGTACCGAATCCAAACCAGACCTTGGGAATGATGCTTTGCAGAGGGGAGAGCCGCTTTGGTCTGAGCAGCAAATAGCTTATCCAAGGTTGTCTTTTACTAGTAAGCTTTCTGTAGATTAAATTAATGGTGCCCATAGCACTTTCAAGATTTGAACTGAGGATAATGACCCACAGAACACATTTGCCACTGCAGTTTCCTTGCAGATCCAAGTGTGTTAGTGTTAAAGATGCCAGGAGCCTGCTGAGGGTCAGCCCACGCTTCCTAGCACTGTGCTGTACTGAAGCCTTGCAGGTGGTCGCATGCTCTATTTTTAACTGACTTTGTCTGACAGCAGCAGGGGGCTCTTTGTGGTAGAAGTAGTGTTGGGTAGGGAAGAAAATGTCCAGTCTACTTGCTTCTGATTGCCTGAGCTCTTGTGACGTTGTCATCTGCTTTACAGTGTGAAGTACATTTCCTGCTCCCTGCTCATCCTTCATGCTGAGGATGACCCGGTGGTACCGTTTCATCTGGGAAAGAAGGTATGCATGTGGTGATCCTGGAGAAGGGGCTAGTGGACAGAATGACACAGAGGAGCTCATTCAGCCACGCAGGCAGTAGGAGGATGGGCACAGAAATATGTAGCCTGCAGGTTTTATGGTGCTGGAAGTGGTAAATCAGTAGTGAAGCCATGCTAGAACTGTCAGAGCTGGTCAAGCCAGGGCCTGTAATGGAATCCTGGAAGGGTGGCTGCTTTGGGGTGGGTGGCTGCTGCAGGACAATGCGTGCCCCTGACCTGCTTCCCCTTGGACTCAGCTTTACAACATTGCTGCGACGTCGCGGAGTTTCCGAGACTACAAGGTGCAGTTTGTCCCGTTCCACACAGACCTTGGCTATCGGCACAAGTACATCTACAGGAGTCCAGAGCTACCTCGAATACTGCGGTAACAGCCCAGCTAACTGGGGTCTCTTCTAGCAGTGGGGGGGAGGGGAGGGCAGAGGTGTCTTGGGCTCTGAATCAGCACTGTGATGCATGCCCTGGGAGAGATGCATAGCAGGTGCCTGCATTGGGCAGCTTTTATGAAAGCCCTTTTGTCCTCCAGAGTGGCTGAGACACTGGCTGAGCACAAAGGCAGAATTCTCAATCTCTCTGCAGAATAAGTTAAAACTTACTGTGGAGAGGGAACCACAGAAAGCTGAGAGTTCTCTCCCCTGTCTTATCTCTGCTGCAGGGGCTGTTTGCAGAGCAAACATTCACCTCTTCTAGTGGGAGTCACTGATGAGTGAAAGCAAAGCTCGCTGCTGTTTTCTGTAGCTGTGAGTGCTTGAGCCCTAGTATTTGTCAGGGAATGGAAGACCTGTGGGCTGCAGCATCCCCCAGAGTGCAGGAGAGCTGAGAGTCACTGCTGTGTTGTTTCTTTTCCTAGAGAATTCCTGGGAATACCTGAACAAGAGCATCATCACTGAAGACTGGCTGCTTGGCAGCACAGAGGTTTTCCTTTCTTTTCTTCCTCTCTCCTCATTTTCCTCCCCTCTCCCTGTGGGTCAGTCTGCCATTCTTCCATCCCTGGCACTAGAGGAGATCAGGAGTTCCCACTCTGGTCCTGATGTGTACCCTTGGCAACTCCAGTTCCTGACATCAGCACCTGTGATGGTAGAAGGAGGATATGGTTGGCTTTTTTTTGGACGTGGATGGAGGGGTGACAACAACCCAGGAGCTGGTACCAAGCAGTGAACGAAGTAAGCACAACGGAGCCTGGCCAATCCAGAGTGGTACTGCTGAGGACAGTCATACCTTGGACGTGTGTCATGACCAAGGGTGTTTCTTTCACTTTTAAACACTGCTGCTGGTTTTCGGATCATGTAGAGACTTTTTTGTTGGCAAATGGCTTTTGCAGTGTCTCCATACCACAGTTGTCTTGCTTGAGTTTGAGGTGTTTTCTTTCTAGGAAATACATGTTTTGCCTTCCCTTTTTGCTAAGTAGCTGTAATTACAAATCCATTGAAGATCCAGGTGGTGAGAGGTATTTTTATTTAGCTCTTGAGTCACAGTGTGTTGCAAGCGTTGGGCTAATTGCACACATTTTGGAAATAAAGTGAAAGCTTTTTTTTTCTCTTTTTGAACATCTCTTTAATGGAAAAGATTAATGCCCTTTTATCTTTTCTCTATGCTTTCTTTTTTTTTTTTTTTCTGAACATTTCTGCTCCCATCTCTATTATCCTCAGTGGAGCTCCTCCCGTTTTTCACATGCACTTTTTAATAGGATTGAAGTGGTTGCTGTAGATAAATTACAAGCTTTGGGCATTAAACTGGAAAGCATGAGGTTATTTTGCCTGACTTTCCTCTTCTAAGAACATGGACCCAGGGTGTGGGAGCGGATGTGTTCCGTGCTCCTCGTACATACCTGGACAGATATGTGCTTTCTTTGGGGGGGGAAAGGCTTTTTTATTTTCCCTTATTTACTTTTTAATTCCTTAGATCAAATTTTCCAGGACCTGGTGGCTATGCTGTTCCTCTGTAGTTAAGAACAGGCAGTGATATATAGTTTTTGATGCAAAAACAAGGCTGTGTTTCCTCCCCGTCTCTCCCTCCACCTCCCTTCTACATCCTGGGCACCACAGGCAATTCCAGCAGCTGCTTTCTCAGCTCATCTCAGTGCTGTGGGAGGAAAGAGAAGTGGAAATGAGCCCTCTTCCACGGAGAGACATTCTGGGGATGTCCTTACCCTGCTTTGGGCTCTTCTATGCTACTGTTGAGCTCTACACTGAGAGGGGAGAAGGTCTTCTGCAGGCTTGGCGGTGTCCCACTGGGTCCCTGTCAGGCTACAGCCAATTCCAGGTGCTGTAGGTTAGACACTGGTGCTGCCTGAAAGGGTCCATTCAGGGGTGTACAGCATAGTAGAAACTGCTCAGCATGCATCCAGGTTATACCTGCAGGCTCATACTACTTGCAAAGCAGACAGTAGCTTGTTCTTGTACTGAGATTCTTCTGCTCTAACGTGGTTATTCCTGAAGTTTCTGACCCATGATACTCATAAGCTAACTGTGCCACTTAAATTATGTTTAATGCACTTGTATTTATTGCACTGACAAGAAGAGAAACACTTACTTGGCTCTGTAGAGAGGGACCTGTACATTCCAGCTAATGCTGCTGCTGGCAGTGGGCTTGGGCTGCCTCCTGCCCTGGGGCAGCACAGGAACTGTGGATGTTGGTGATCCCAGCACCTCCATTCTTTTTCAGAGGCCAGTGATAAGCTTGGAAATTAGAACTGAAATGTTTATCTCAAAGTGGTGTAGTTTTAATAAAGGCATTGATTGCTGATCATTTCAGCAACCTGTTTCACCTGGTAATTTTGGGGGATTTTATTTTTTTTTTCCCAAAACAGTGCTGGGGCAGTGCTGCAGGAGGGCTGTGGGAGGGGAGATGAGGGGTGTGGGGGTGAGTTGGGACTGGGTGAGTCTTCACTGCAGCGCTACTGCCAGCTCTAACTGTGAAACTGAGCCTCTGTTTCCCCTCAGAATGGGGAAAGCATGATCTGCTCCCAGAATTTCAAGCAGAACAGCCCCATGTGCCAGTTGTAGGCCAAACCAAAGACCCTAATCCCCATCCCAGTGCAAGGAAAGGGCTCTGGTACCCTGTCCCAGCCTGGCTTCGACTGTCATGGCACTGACCCATTCCAACCTGAAACCACGAGCGTGGAATACTTACACATCAGCCCCAAATCAAACCAGCAGGTATTTTGGTCATTTTAATGAGTTGGTGTCACACAGGAGTATGGGTGCACTACATTGCACTACAGGTGTTAAACTGACCCCAGCACCACTGACCAGCATCACCCAGCAGTGGAGGAACACAAGAGCTGTAATAACATTTTCACTGCTCAGGCAGAAGTGCCAAGAGAGCCCAGAGCCCCACTGGGGGCCTAAGGGCACTGCAGGGTCAACTGCCCAGCTGGCAGTGACAAGTAGAACCTGTTCCATGCATGCATGGATGCTAAAAATAAAAATACATTAAAAAAAAATCCCTGAAGTGGTTTGGCTACGGGGCTTTTAGTTAATAGGTGTAGGAGGAGGCTACAGTAAGCTCTGTGATCCCAAGTGCTGATCCGTCTCCTTTTGGACCACGCTGTACAGAATCAGCAGTCACGCTGGAGGCAGCTGCTGGAACATTCAACCCCACTTTCTCAAGGCATTATGGGGGCAATAAGTGACTGGAAGAGCAGGCAGCAGCCTCTCCCTCCCATTGCTTTTGGGCTGGCACAGCCCCTAGAGGAAAATACAAGATACCCCCCTCTGCAAGGAGGCCAAGCAAGGCTCCGTGCAGACGGACGGGAAGGATTGAATTGGAAATCCCTTGTTAAGCGTGGAACACAGTTGTGGAAGACTTATCTGTGGTTGTCTCACTAGAAGCAATATGCAGCACGTGCAGGCTGGATACATGGGTGCAAACACAGGGTCCCTTCTCTCTCCCAGCTCCTGTTGCTCAGTCAGGGCCCCTCCTCAGGGCATCCTACTACCCTGCTGAGGGAAAGGCCTTGGCTCTGCAGAGCCAAGCCCATCTGGCTGGCGGTGAAATGCAGCTCAGGCCTCCCAGGCTGGGAATACATCCCGCTCTCTTTCCCTCTGTGGTATTGCATGGGGACGAGAAGCCCCGGGGCACTGCACGGAGCTGCACCTCCGCAGAGGTATTGCGCAGGGATGAGACGATCCCCCCGGGGTTATTGCACGGAGGTGAGATCACCCCCAGAGGCGTGGCATGGAGCTGCTCCCTTCGGGGGGCATTGCACGGAGTTGAGTGCCCTCCCAAGATCACTGCGTGGGGATGAGAATCCTCCAGCCACTCCCGGGAGCATTACGGCGGGCCTCGGCCATCCGACCCCGCTCTGCTGCTGCTGCCCCCGGCAGGGCGCGGGGAAGGCGGAGCTCCGCGGGTACGGAGCGGGAGGCGGGGCGGGAAAGCGCTCTGATTTGCATACCGCCTCCACTCCAGCCAATGAGAAAGCTCTGCGGGCGGTGTAAAGTGGACGGGCGGACAAAACTACCAATGGAAGATGAGCAGAGGGGCGGGGCGAAGCGACTGGGCGACCCGGCCGGCGCGAGCGCCCGGTGCCACTCGGAGCCGGGCGGCGGCGGAGCGCGGGCGGCGGCGGTGGGCAGGTGGGGTCAGGATGGCGCGAGGTGGGCTGTTGCGGGATGGGATTGAGGGGGGGGTTGGAAAGGGCATCACGCGTGGGCTCGAGTGGTCCCCGACTCGTGCTGGCTGCGGAGTGCCCCAAGGAGGAGAGGGTGAAAGCGTCACGCCCACGGAGACCGAGGGGACACGGAGGGGACGAGGGAGGGACGCGGGGGTGGGCACGCGTCCGTAGCGCTGTGCCTTTGGGTTCGCTCTGCTCGAGGAATTGTGCTCGTTCCCACGGAGCAGCGCAGCGCATCCCTCACGGCAGAACCAGAGTCGTGATTAGAATGGGGGTTGAGATTAGGATTGAAATTAGGATCAGGATCGGGATTGGGATTGGGATTGGGCTCGGGACTGGGACCAGGATTAGGATTGGAATTGGGACTGGAATCAGGATTGGGATTAGGATCAGTATTAAGATTGGGATTGGGACCAGGGTCACAATTGTGATGGGGACTGGGGCCCATCAGTACTGCAGTGCCCAGAGAGGGGATTTATTTTCTGAGTTGTCAGAAGATGAGGCAGCTGTGTTCAGATACAATGAGTTTTCTAATGGCATTGACCAAAAATACCCCTGAGTGCGGGCAGCAGTGTGTGTTTTCATTCAGGACGGGTGCAGCAGCATGGCCAAAGTAAATGGGGCATCTTGTTCAGATCCCTCTGTTTCCTCCCTCTGTAGCTGTGTGGGTCTCCCAAATCATCTGGATTTTATGTCGTTCTTTTTGTTTGTTTGTTTTGTTTTGTTTTGTTTTTTGCACCCAATCCACACCTGGCAGGATGTGCTGCTGTCACACCAGGTGTCCCCTGGGTGTCCTGAACTATGGAAGTTACAACCTGTAAGGAGTAACCCAGGGTTGAGCCAAGCCAGTGTCCATGTGGTGCTGTGGCAGGAGATGCCACGTGAGTCCTGGACCCCATTGTGTGACATTACACTGCCTTGGTGAGCCAGGATGTGGGATAGGGGGGAGAAAATATGGGAGGGGAGGAGAAGATGTAGGGTGGGAAGAGGAAATATGAGGCAGGAGGAGGAATATGGGTTTCTGTGGAGGTGCTGGAGAAGTGATTGTTGGTGGAACCCTGTGAAGGAAAAAGTACACATGATGGTGAGATAGTAGGGAGTGGCCCTGGATGTGGCCATGGTGTGACCCTGGAGGTGGTGCTGGAAGAGCCTCAGTGATGGCTGTGGTTTGGCTCCAGAGGTGGTCGTGGTGTGGCCATTATACAGCCCTGGAGGTGGCCCTGGTGTGATGCTGGAGGTGGCCATACGTGGGACCCGGTGCCGGGGGACATGCAGGACATTGACTGCATGTTTCCTTGAGGTCCCTTTGGGATGAGGAGGGATGTGGGACACTTCTCTCTGAGCAGGAGGAGAGCAGCGCCAGAGATTTCTAGAAAGCAGACCCCAAACCGCCCTGCTCAGAACATCCCTGTGCTGCTTTGCAATTAGGTGGGTTTTAATTGCAGCCATGCACAATGAGAAAGCTCACCGGGAAGCTTTGAGTCGCTCCACCTGGATACCCGGTCCTGCTCACCTTTGTTAGTACCTGGAGGGTAATTAGCTGCTGGATGAGCCCAGGGAGAGGTGGGCTCAAATTTGGCCAATGCTTCCACCCCATTGTTTAGTGCTGATGAAGGCTTTGCTGAGCTCTGAGCTGTGCCACTGTTTCCCAGCTCGTTACCTTCTACGCTAATTACTGCGGGGGTCTGTGCACTGCAAGGAGGTGGGGACATGCATTCCAAAAGCATCCCTGGGCACCTGCGCAGCGCCTCATGTCAATCTTTAACCCCCAGCACAGGGAGAACACTGGGAAACACTGCCCAGGTAGGAGCAGACCTGCTTAGGAGCTGCAGAAATTGGGGGTAAGGCGCTGGTGACAGTGTGTTCTGCAAAGTGGGGCATTTCCAGAGCTCTGGGAAGGAGCTGCTCACAAACAGTAGTGCTGCTCGTGGAGAATTACCCTAATTAAAGGTAGCTCCATTTCAAGGATTTTTTTAAATTTATGTTAGTTGCCTAATTAAATAAAACAGGCCGTAGGCAGTGTTGTCTTGCTTGCCAGCAACAGTGTTTCTGGCTTGCACCCCACTTGCCAGTGAAAGGCAGCACAGTGTGCACTATTGGTGTGTGCACCCTTGTGCGTGCAGCACTGGTTTGTACATGCTAGTATGTGGTTACACTATGCATATGTGTGCATAGGTGGCTGTGCACATTGTGCATGCACATATAGTTGTGCACATTTGCATGCACGTGTGGCTCAGCAGAGGTTTCAGAACCTGCTCTTGCAGTAGCTTCCGTGCATCCAACTGCACCTTCTCTTGAGCACTGCTCTGCCGGCAGAGGTTGGGGTCTGTGCCCCATACAGGTGTGCAGGGCTCTTGGTGTGCATGGATTGATGTGCTGGGATTTAATGCTGTGCTCACAAAATTCTGCTGAGGATGATAAGTGATGAAATAGAGCCCACTGATTACGGGGGAGCTGTTGCAGTTGAGGCTCACCTGGCCAAAATGGACAGGTGTGTTGCAGAAAGCCTTCTGTTACAAGCAGTGAGATGTCTTTATAACAATCTAATGTTCCTTTCCGGATTTATCCAGGAAAAAACACTAACTTCGAAAAGAACTGGCATATGAGAAATCCCTTGTTTGCCCCATGCTGTACTGATGTGCACTCCTCATGCATGGGGATGCAGAGCAGCAGGGGCACAGGAGCAGAGCCCAGTTAAGTTTGCTCCGTGGCCTGCAGGCTGTGTTTTGGTGTGCAGACAGGAGCAAATCTGTTCTGTTTTTTTTCAGCCTGGAAGGAAATGAGACCACGTTCCCCTCTGTTGTGTGAGCAGCACTGAGCTCATGGAAGCACTGCTGCCCACAGAGCAGAGATTTATAGATACCCATGGATGTACATACCACTTCTCCATTTTTGAGTCACATTACATAGGTTTTACACACATTCTGTCATCTGTCTATGATATGTACGGTTACACAGAGGGATCTGTGGTCTCCTTGCTGCCACCATGCTTTGTCCTGGCTTTGCAGCCCTGGGGGCACAAAGCTGGGCTGCACTGACCTGCGAAGCCGTAGCGGCTGCATGTAGCACTGGGTATTCCTTGCAAGCACAGGAGTTGGCATTTGTTTTGATGAAAGCTGCCCTGGGGCAGCACCTAGTGTGTCACTGGGCGCTGTTGGGGGTGTCCTTTCCTCCCTCCTGTGTTGCAACACTGCACAGTATTTATTAGAGAAAACCCTTTGCTCTGTCGAAGGGAAGCGAAACTGCAGTGTGGTGAGGAGACGCTCACAGCGTGTCCCTTGTCACCATATGGGGCAACATTTGGGAACAGTGGGGTCCCACTTGGGGCTGTTTGCATGCCAAGACAGGACCCTCCCTTTTTCCCCACCCTCTTTCCCCCCCAGCTCCTGCCAACCTCCAGGAGAGACACTGCAAAGTTTCCACTTGTAGCTGGAAAGTTCCCGGTATTGTGATTTCTAGGAAATGCAGCCTGGGATGGTGGCAGAACGGGGTCCTGTCAGACTTTGGCCTCCCCTTTCATTGTTGGGAATGAGCGGCCAGTTTTTATGGGGCGGGTTTCGGTGCCGGTACCGTATCCAGTGCAGTCCTGGGGTGTTGCTCTCAGAGGGTTTGTGTCCAGGTGCTGAAGCCTCTGGGTTTGTCTTGGTTTTAAAACATGTTTATTATAGCTCTTAAGTTACAAATGTACATCGAAATGGTGTGAAGCCACCCTGCTGTGGTTACATGTCACAGTCAGGACATTTCCCATTGTGCCCATGCGCACACAGATCCCTCCTGGCCCTGCAGCCTCCGGTACACTGCTCCCAGCAGGGGGTCGTTGCTGCTGGGCGCAGCTTTGCAGGATGAAGGTGATGCTGGAGCCGGCTGATCATTCTGGCCTCAGACAGCACCAGCCCTGGCACGGAGCAGAGCTCAGGGAGCAGCAGCTTTCCTCCGATGGATTGCTTCCTGTTAATCACTCTGGATCCCCGCCAGCCTTCCCTGGCTGTGCTTGTGCCTCCACAAGGCTGGAGATGAGCAGAAGCAGAGCCACCTTCTCTCTCTGTTTTGATAGACGAAGGTTCCTGGGCTCTGTCCCAATACACAATGGTCCTGTGGGCTGCATCCCTCCCACTGTTGCTGACGCAGGGCATCACCCCCCCACTCCTCACCGTGCCTTGGCCAGCTGCCCTGGATAGCTGCACTAATTGCTTACGTAGAAAAATAACGAGGAGGATGCATGTGGTGTATTTTTAGATATCTCTTGGTGGGATTTGGCAATTGGTGATGCAGAGCTGGCATCTCCCTAGCCATCTTCTGTACCCCCATGGTGACGCTTGATGCTCCCAGGGAAGCTCTGCCTCAACAGGCTTTGGAAGGCTCGCTGTTCTTTGTACACATGGATGGGGATGACCTGAGCTCTGTGGGGTCTTGCTGTATTTCTGCTGTACAGTGTGCTGGTGGTTGCAGCCAGGAGCATGTGGGCTGGGTGCAGGGTACCTTAGAGAAGAAGGTGGGAAGCTGACAGATGGCTGCAGGATGGGCCATTCAGCTGAAAGCGATGTAGAAATACCCCTGAGCTTCCCAACTGCCCTGCTTGCACCAGTGCTGTTAGTGCTTTTAGGTGTTGCCATCCAAAATCTCTGCAGAGCAGGGAAAGTGGAGCAGATGCAGCATCTCATCAAACATAGCCCCAAAGACTTATAACGGGGCACTGCAGCGGCAGTTCCCTTCTTTCTCTGTTCACTCCTTCCACGTGGAGCCCTTTGTGTCTCGCTGGCTTCCTGTGCTGGGAAGGCTGGAGTTGGGTTTGTCCTGCTCAGCCCAGGCGCACCAGGCGCAGTTGTTCTTGCAGTGTGACTGATCTGCCTTGGGAGCTGAAAACATCCTTTCTTTGCTGTTTATGAAGCCTTGAACAGATAATTTCTAATGTTGGTTGGCGTCAGCTTCCACACCAAAGGCTGTGGGAAAGTTTGGCAATTGCACTGACTTTTATAGATCTGTTTTATGTTTCAAAACCCATTGCCTTCTATTTCTATGTTGTATGGTTCCTTGATTATGTGTTGCACAGTAGTGTAGCTACCCAAACAAGTCATCCCATCTAAGGGAAATCATCAGGAAATGTTTTTTTTCCTCAACCAGAAGCATTTATGTTCTCACTGGGCAGCGTTTGTCCAGCTCTGCCATGGATGAAAGCCACGGTTGTCCATCGCCGTGGCAAGGCATACAGCAGCCTATGCAGAGTTCTGGTGCCTGGCTGCATGGGTTTTGCACCGTGTTCTTGCAGTGCTTCCCCATGCAAACTGCACTGTGTTCCGCTTGTATTTTGTTTCAGCAAAACGTTCACTGCCACCGGTGTGGGCAAGGTCTGCTGGCTGCAGCACACTCTTCTTCTGCACAGTTGTTGCTTTGGGCAGCACTTTGCCCCCCAAACCCATTTCTTGCAGTCTTCTAGCAGATTTTCTTTGTTGGAATTCTGTTGGCACTGAGTTTGCATTGCCCTGCTTTGCCTTTACGTCTTCCCATTGGGGTGAGACCATGCGGTAACCCACAGCCTCAGGGCTGACCCGCAGCCTCAGCACCTTTTTGGGTCTTTTTGGGCAAGAGGAATGATGCATGCCTGGGTTTGGGCTATTCACTTAAGAATAATGCAGCCAGGAAGTCGTTCCTCATGGAAAATAATCCTCATCAGTGTGTGGCGTAGCTCGAAGCACAGCATTGTGCAAACTTTCAGACAGCGTATAAGAGGGGCTGAGTTGAGGGAAGGAAGAGCTCCGAGGGCTCTGCTTTTTCCCTCTGAGCATCTCAGCCTCTCAGCTTCACCACTGCTCACGGTGTCTGGTGATAAAGGTGCCTGAAATCTCTCTGTTGGTGTTTCTTACTCGTTGGGCTCCTTGGGCTGAAGGCCACCGTCCCGTTGGGACTGCAGTCCTGCTGGTGGAGCATCCCCCCAGAAGGCCCCAGTTAGTTGGATGCAGCCAACTGCTCCGAGCTCCTGCATTAGGCTGTGCACTGGGAGCCCATTGGTCCCCATGCATTGACCTGTTGGCACATTTCATTGGTAAAACCCTTTCTGGGGGACTCTGTAGCAATGTGAGAAGACCCAGGGGTGAGAACTAGCAGGACATGAGTGTCTCCATCATGGTGTCACAGTGCAGATCCGGCTGCCAGTGCAGCTCAGTGCCTGCCTCCGGAGCTGCGTGTGCTTGTGGTTTAGCAGCGCTGAGCTTGGGTGGCCCCTGGGAAGGGATTTTCCGCTCTGCATGCTTGAGATGTTCTCTAAACTTCCTGCATGGCCAGCAGCACTAGGGCTCTGTAGTTCTTAACCCTTTCCCCCTCCTCCTGCCCCTCCATCCTCTCCCTAGCTGTGCTGCTCCTGCCTGAGGACGATGACAACCGACGAGGCCACCAAGCCTGAAGGTGAGGTGCAGGCGGCCGCGCTGGCGGAGCGTGGGGAGGACATCACACCTACCCGTGACCGCGGCGTGTTGAAGGTGAGTGGGACCTGCAGTTGTGGCCATTTATCGTGGCCCTGTGGATGTGTTCTGTCCCTGTGTTGCTGGTGAGACCCCTGGGACACTTTGGAGCATCGAAGGATGGAGCAAACACACTGCACACGGGTTCAGTCTGCTGAATGAATTTCACTGCTATTGTGTTTCTAATCAGATTATTAGTCTCAAATCCACAAAGCATTTTTGTGTGTGATTCACAGACATTAGAAAGAGCGCATTACTTATGTCATGTAGTCTGCTTCGCAGCTCCTGGTTCTCATTCGGGGCCATTTCTGGATAGTTCTGCGTACCAGCACTTGCTCTTCTCCAGCTGAACAGGACCTTCCCTCTAATAATAGCATCCTCCTCTGTTGGGAACTGCTTGTTCCAGGCTGTAGCAATATAAAAGAAAAAAAAAAACAAGCGTTGACAAGAAGCAAGGAGTGAAACAACACACCCCCATGAGTAAAGTCCCGTGCAGGGGGAACTGCGCTGGTGTGCGGCTGGGTTTTAGGAATGGGGAATCAGATGTCTTGCCTACTGCCTTTCCCTGTGTTAGGGCAGCATTGCAAGAGAGGGTTTAAATGTGTACACACACCTATTTTTTTTTATAATGGATATATGTACATCCTAAGCTCACCACAGCCTCTTTCCTGGGGGTGGGTTTTCTCCGTAGATCGTCAAGAGACCCGGGAACGAGGATGAGTTCCCTATGATTGGAGACAAGGTGTATGTGCACTACAAGGGCAAGTTGTCCAATGGCAAGAAGTTTGACTCCAGCCGCGACCGCAATGAGCCCTTCGTCTTCAGCCTGGGCAAGGGTAAGGGGATGGGGGACTTCCGTGTCCCCATGGGATTAAGAAACAGCTTTTTGGGGTCCTGCTCTTGTGTGCTTTTTTTTTTTTTGGGTTCCTTCCTGATGCCACCTCTCTCCCAGGCCAGGTGATCAAGGCATGGGACATCGGGGTTGCTACCATGAAGAAGGGTGAGGTCTGCTACTTGCTGTGCAAACCGGAGTATGCCTACGGGGCCGCTGGCAGTGCTCCTAAAATCCCCTCCAATGCCACCCTCTTTTTCGAGGCAAGTACAGGGCTGGGAGATCTCTCTGCTTTCTGCCTTGCCAGCCAGCTCTGAGAAAGAGGAAAAAAAAAAAACCAAACAAAAAAACAGCTTGCATTCCTGAAACGTGTCCCTCTGCTCCAGGAACCAATGCCAGTGTTTTTTCAGCAATGTGTGTCTGAGCCGAGAGTCTGTGGTGGGGAGCAGCCCCGCGGGGAGAGCCGGCACAGCCTGGCTGTGCAAAGGCATGCGAGTGGGGAAACAGCTTGGGAACACCTCCAGGGGTTAAAAATCTGCTCCTGTGTTCCCCCTGCACCTCCCAGCCACGATTGCGCTCTGCCCTGCAGGATTAATAAACTCGGTTTTACTGTTACTTTGTGCTGCACTTCAGGTACTGGATGTGGCCCAATTTCTAATAAATTGGGTGTATTATGCTGTGGCTTGGAGCTGGCTTTTATGGGCAACTTCTGCTTGTCAGCTGAGCACAGAATTAGTTTGCTTGGCTCTCTGGCTTGGGGATGAACTGTTGCTTTGTGGATTTTCTGTTGTTTTTCTTCTCTCCTTCCTCTCCACCCACAGTTCTGCCTACCTTCCCTTTAATCCTTTAGATAGAGTTGCTTGATTTCAAAGGCGAGGACCTGTTTGAGGATGGAGGGATCATCCGGAGGATCAAGAGGAAAGGAGAAGGCTATTCCAACCCCAACGAAGGTGCTACAGTGGAAAGTGAGTACTGGGTTGGGAGCTGCCCTTGGCACAGCATTTGACGGCTGTTCCAGAACTGCTGGCTCGGAGGGTTTTACTGGAAAACCTTGCACTGCAGGAGCAGCCAGCTGGGGATGGAGCGACTGCTCAAGGACGGCCCACACTTCATTTCTCCAGTCCCTATGGGGTCTTGGGGTCAGCTCCTTTCTTTATTGTTTGCCCCTCCCTCGTCCATGAGTGGCTCCAGGATGTGGTTGTATCCAGGACCGGTGTGGTGGATGCTGAAAACTCAGGCTATGATTTGGATTTCAGCCTGTAGCACTGGGATTGCTGAGGTTTTCACTTGATGTGCAGCTCGCCGGTACTTGGGGCACATCTTTTTGTCCAGAGGAGGAGGCAGCAGCCTCTTTGGTCTTCTTGTTGCGATGCTTATCGCTGTTTTGGTGGTTTTCATTGCATCCGCTGCAGCATGGGCCCTTGTCCTCTGGCCATATGGGAAGGAAAGCTTCAAACTTCTGGTTGTAGCTGATGGGGGATGAATTAACACAAAAGGGGTCTGTGGAGTCAGTGTGGTCCGTAGTGCATTGCAATTCATTCTATCCAGCTCCTCGCTCCCTCTCTGTAAGCAGGACAGAGTGATTCTGGTCATGCTTATGGAGAAAGCATCTTACCCAGGTGGGGAGAGCCATGCTTTTTTTTCTCCTCCTGAGAACAACTCAGCCATAGAAATGGAGCTAACATGCCATCTGTGTAAGGCATCTAGTTTCTTATCCCCATTCCACAGCTCCTGTTTGTTCAAGAGGGTCCAATTAACTTCCATTAGTGAAGGTGAAATTAGATCTGAACTCATAAAACTCGCTGTCTGTTCCTCTCACAGACTTTTTTAAGGAGATGTTCTTGTCTCATGCTGATCTATCTGCCTGTCACATGGCTGGACCCTGCTGGGAGTAGGGTTTTAGGCCGCCTTCCCCATCTCTGAGGTTAACCGGCCCATTCAGTCCTACAACCGGCCCCATTCCCTCCTGCCTTTTTAACACTGTTTTTTATTTTATCCGAAAGGGCTGAGGGTGAGTACACGTGCCTGGAGAGCAGGGCAGAGCCATGCTCTCCCACCTGCTTTTCCCTTTGCTCAGATGCAGTGACAACATGGTTGCTCGGAGCAGGATGGAGATAGGCTGGGGAAAATACAGTGAGCAGTTGCTGCTCCGAAAGTATGCACTGACTGGAGCTCTGTGCAGGGCCGCATTTCTCTGCACCTCGAAGCTGACCTGTTCCTTTTTCAAGTGGATGCTCGGTTCCAAGCGAACGCAGAGAATAGGAGCACATGCACAGTCAGAATAATAGAGATGAATGCCCTCGGAGGCAGTGCTGCGTAGAGCAGGAGCACTGCGCCAAGGTGGCTGTGGGTCCTTTGCAACAACCTGCAGTCTGGGGCCAGAGACCATAAATACATCCCAAGGAAAAAAGATGTAAAGGAGTGAGCCAACCTGGCAGCCTTGCAGGGAAATGTTTTGGGTGCAGAGAGGCTTTTTATTTTCCAAATGCATTGCTGTTTACCTCAGAGTACTTTGCTCAAGGCTGGTTTGCAGGGTCACCCAGCAGCAGACGTGGGACCCCAAGGAGCAGCCTTGGTTTATGGGAATGCACAGGCACCTCTGTGTCCTTCTCCTCGCTGCCCACCAAATCCTGCATCAGGGATAGCTTCCAGGTGCCCGAAACCTCTGTTTGAACCATGCTGGGGGAACACGTTCACTAACCAGGGCGAGCACCTTGAGGCTGGAGTTTCATAAGCAGTTCTATAGGTTTTAGTTTTACAGGCCATAATTTGCAGGTTCAGTTCCTAAAACACGGGCTGCAGTCAAAATCCCACATTCCAGCTTTTGTTACAACCTTTCCCCACCCCCTCCCCCTCCTCTCCATTTTAATCTGAGTACAAATTGCTGTCAGCACATCAAGTTCATGTGCCAGCCACACTCGGTACACTGTGTTCTGAGCTCTTCAAAAACAAAATCGCTGCAGGCACCGGGAGAACAATAAGTCAGCACTGCAGCCGAAGGGATGTGCAGAGCCCGGCGGGGGCTTTTCTTGCTGTAATCCAAGAGCAACCACAGCCAGCTGACCTGCTTCAGATAGCGCTGAAATGCTCCTGGAAACCGGAGCAGAGATTTCCCTGTTGCTAGTGTGCAGTTAGAATAGAAGGAAAACTCTTCTGCTTCTCTTGAAGCGAGGGCTGGGAGCTCATGTTCTTCTGGGCATACTGTTGTGAGGAGGGCTTGTGGGATCACTGTTGTGTCCTGCTGGTGACAGGTGACCCAGGGATCTGCAGTGCCATGTGCTTGGAGCAGGTCCAGGGACAATGGGCGCAGAAAACACAAGCAGAGACAGCAAGGAGCCGTGAGGTTGGTGGGCTGCTTGTGCTTTAGGCTGAATGTTCCATTTTCCTGAGGAAATCAGCAGGGTTTAGCCCTGGAGTGGACAAAGCAAAGTGCTGTCCTCGGTAGCGCATCAATGAATGGCCAAACCATCCCCACTTAGAAAAGGGGCTAATTTCTTCCCAAGGCTCTCACCTCTCCCCATTTTATCAGCATTTATATTGGCAATAGAAACCCTTCTGGCTTCTCAGCAGTGTGCATGTGAGAAGCTCATGTCCGTCCATCCATGCTGTTGGGTTCTGCTGCAGTGAGCAGCTGCAACATATTTAAGCATTTTTGGCAGCATTAATGCCTAACCAGGATCTTTTTTCCCCCTGTTGAAGGCTTCTGGGGAGTTTTCCTGTAGTAGGTAGGAGTGTCTTATGAGATTGCTTTTATTTTGTTTGCTTTGAGTGCAGGGAACACCCACTGCCCCCCAGGCGCACACCATCCTCAGGATTGAATAAATGAGGAACGATCTCAGAGTGCAAATCATGCCAGGAGCACCAGGTGGCAAATTTGCCAGGTCTGCTGTCCGTTCTGCCAGTTCCATGGGCTGGAACAGTGTGCTTATTGCTTGAAGATGAAAAAAATAAACGTTTATTTTGTACTTTCAGTTCAGTAGAAGCAGGAGAACATAGCCTTGTTTTTGAGGTGTAATGTGAGCGTATAGTGTTGTATGGGAGATCTGTAATCACCGTGATAAACTCCACATGGCAGTGTGCCAGGAGCAGTATCCAGTTCCAGTAAGGCTGACTCGTGCAGTACGGCACAAGAGGAACATATTAGTCATAATGTTTATCTGTTGTCTGGTCCTTGCTGGGATGAGATATGGCTGCACTGCTTTTTAGCAATGTTCTCCAAGCCCTCCCACCCTTCTCTGCTCACTGTCTCCCCTGGTGCTTCCAGAGCTCTGGCTCAGCTTGGGGGAGGGTGTGGGATTTTGGGGTCTTGTGGTGGGTGTGGTCGCTGGATGGAATTGCCCCATCTCTGCTCCCACTTCCTTAAGTGCCACCTATATGCAAAATCCCTTGGAAAATGATTTATTGGGAACCACAGGGCTCAGGGCCCGCACGGTGCTGACTGCCTGCGATCTTCACTATGTCCCACAGTTCACCTGGAGGGGTTCTGTGGTGGAACCCGCTTTGACTGCAAGGATGTGAAGTTTGTGGTGGGCGAAGGGGAGGACCATGACATCCCTATTGGCATCGACAAAGCACTGGAGAAGATGCAGAGGGGAGAGCACTGTGTCCTCTACCTGGGGCCGCGGTAAGGGATTCTGCGCCCATGCTGCTTGGTGCAGGGTTGAAACTTCCAACATTGGAGGCCGTTAGAGCATTTGTGAAAATGCAAATGTGCCAAGAGAACTTCTCCGGGATATGTTAGTGTCACCAGCAGGGACTGCCAGAAGGGTAAGTGGGAGGCAGGGACTTGAAAGGGGCTTTATCCAGCTGTTGGGGCTCAGGAAATCACCATTCCTTGTCCTGACACATGATGAAAGCTGTGTAAAGCCAGGTCTGGTGCACCTGTGTGCATCTGGAGATGCACATGTGTAATGCATCATATGCTGCGGCATATCTTTGCTTCTGGAGAATAATAGTACTCCAACCCAACAGCGTTAGCATGGAGCCAGTTGTGAGAACAGCAAGCCACTTGGTTGTGTGCTTGCTAAAATGAAGATATAGGGGATTTAGCTTTCCTCCTGCTTTTTAAAGATGCTGGTTGATGAAGGGGGGTATTTAGGAAGAGAACGGTGGAGTCAGCAGAGGAAGGATGGGGCTGGGGGGATGGTCCCGGGAGGAGGCTGTGGTTGCCCCTGACCTCCCCCCCACTCTGAAAGCTTCTTGCTTCCTCCCTGCAGATACGGCTTCGGCGAGGCAGGGAAACCCAAGTATGGCATTCAGGCAAACGCTGAGCTGGTGTACGAGGTCACGTTGAAAAGCTTTGAGAAGGTGAGGGCAGGACCCCCCCGCACTCCCCATGCCGCGCTCACCCTTTGTCCTTGGCGTGGCTGCGCCACGGCCCCTGCCGAAGTGGAGACGTCAGCAAGGATCACTGTGTTCTTAATTTGTTCTTGTGTGTTGGTTTGCTTCATTTTTCTGGCCCAGCTCCAAGGCTGGTTCTCTTATTTGTTCCTAACCTTGTTCCTTTTGTACTTTTTTTTTTTTTTTTTCTATCTCCTTGGGCTGCACAGAAAAAAAAATACTAAGTTTTGAGTCCGGATGGGGGAGGGTTGGGGTGAATCCGGGAGGGG
>JAOWBP010001760.1:2947322-2964562 GCA_028571105.1 Tragopan temminckii | reverse complement strand
TGGCTCACACCTGGCTCAGCCCCAGCCTCTGCTCAGCCTACACAAGGAGGTGCACAGAAGTGAACAGCTGGGATCCGACCAGATGCTCATGCCTCACCTCAGCGATAACGTCAGCCAGCCCCGGGTTGCACAGCAGAAGCCAGCGCCGTGGCGTGATCCCGTTTGTCTTGTTCTGAAATTTCTCTGGCTCCAGCTCATAGAAATCCTTGAACCTGAAACAGCAGGGAGTAGGGGCTGCACTGAACCACTGCCCACCCCTAAAAGCTTCAGCTGCTCCCCTACGTGTGCTCCTGGCTCAGGGCAGTGTCTGCTGATCTCTATACCACCATGAACTCTCTATGCTGCCTCTCAACCCCTTCCTCAGCTGTAAAGGGCTTCATCAGCTCTGAAGGGAGACGAGTTATACCTTGTACGCACTCTAACAAGATGCCCTGTCCATTACACAACCAAAGCAGGCCTTAATACCGATTTGCCCCAGCCAGAACCCCACACTTGCAGGCAGAGCTCAGTGAGTGGAGAGGGGAGGTCTGTGCACGCTGTGGGTGTCCCCCAACTCACACTGTGTTCTTCACAATGTCAGAGTGGATGCGGGCCACACCATTAACAGCGTGAGAGCCAATCACACAGAGGTGTGCCATGTTGATACGCTTGCAGTCTCCTTCCTCGATCACCGACATCCTTCGGAGACGGTCAATGTCCCCTGGGTAGAGAGCTGCCACGCGCTGCAGGCAGGCAGAGACAGGGGCATCAGTGACCCAGCTGTAGAGGTTGGAACGTTCCCATCCTAAAAGACAGCTGGAGCAAGACCCACAGCCCACAGCCAGCCCAGTCTCTTACATCCAGATGCATTTGGTTGAGTGCGTAGATGATCTCCAGGTGACGTGGCAGCAGCTTTTCAAACATGGAGACTGGCCAGCGCTCCAGGGCTTCAGGCAGCACAGTGTGGTTGGTGTATGCACAGGTCTGTTTTGTGATCTCCCAGGCCTGCACATAAACAGCAGTTAACATGCATGTGCCAGGGCAGGAGGGGAAAAAAAACCCATGTAAGGACAGGACAGCAGCTCTCAGCCCTGATGAGGATAGTATGTGCCTTGCAGTGGTGCTTACCTTGTCCCAGTCCACCTTCTCCACATCCACCAGGATCCGCATGAGCTCTGGGATGGACAGGGCAGGGTGGGTGTCATTTAGCTGTATAGCCACCTGCAACACAGAATTGCTGGGCTCAGATCTGGCAGCGTCAGGGCTCTGACTGTGCCCCAGCACAGCACCTATGGGCTCAGGCTGGGGTTGAGACTAGAGTCTCTTCTTAGGGCACCCACCCCACTCACACCCCAGAAACAGACAGAGCTCCCAAAATTGGAGCTACTCAATCTTGGCTAGATTGGCTCCAAATTGTACCCTTTTTTCCCCCAACCCTGGGAAAATGGGCCCAGAGATCATTTCTGTGTTCCAACCCAAACTATATACCTGCCCCCACCTGGTCCTGATCCCTCCCTCACAACATGAAGGTCTGGCTGGGCCCTCTCTGCCCCAGACTCACCTTGTCCGGGAAGGTTTCAAAGCTTGTTCTCACGGGGTCTTGACAGCCAAATTTGGAGGACTTAAAGCGTCGGATGATGTCTTGCAACGTTGCAGCCACCACAAAGTACTCCTGCTTCAGCCGCAGCTCCTTGCCTTCAAAGAACTGATGTAGGGGGATGCACAGACATCAGCACTGCAGCTGCCATCCCTAGTTGGCAGCCCAACCCCTGGAGATGCTCCCATCTGATGAGCTTCCCTTACATGTTCTGCATCTTGTCAGGCTGAATGCACATTACCCATGCTGCCTCTCAGCTGCCTCCAGAGGGCATCAGAACCTGCCATGTCGGTGCTACCCGACAGACCAAGCACAGCTCCTTCCCTTGCTGCAAGACCTTTTACAAGGTTTTTGGACCAAGGATTCTGGACTAGCAGCAATAGCCAGGAGACAGTGTCATGTACGGACGCACCAGCTGCCTGCCATCCATGCATGTCACATATCATGCTGGTCTATTTCAAAATGGCAACAAAAATGAGTGTGTGGGAGTAAAGTGCAGGTGAGTTCTGCCAGCACAGATGCGACTCCATGACTGGATACTGAGGGCTTTCCCCTTTTGGATCTGGTGTACAATGACCACATTGCCTGGGACTATTCCTTGCGAGAAAGCCCTTAAGCTGGGCTGGAAGCGAGTGCCCTCTCATGGATTCCTCTGAAATGACAACTTACTTTTGCAAACCACATAATTTAGCAACTGTCTTGAGACTGAAGGAAGGAAGACAGCAGCTATGCAATAAAGGCCAGGCTCCAAGATGTTGTCAGACAGCAGAGACTCTCTGGAGCCAGCAGAACTGTCTGTTCATTGAGAATTACAGAGCCAACCTTTTGCATTAAAAATCCTCAAAGCAGAACAATAAATAAATAAAGTAGCCGTAACTTTCCTTTGCTTTCAAGTGATAAAACTACACGAAGGACAATCCCAAGCAGCAGAAAAGAGAAGCAAGAGAGTTACTCACATTGTCATTTGGGTACAGGACTCTGGATATGTTTTCTGCCAGGTTTCTGTCCAGCACCGCCTCGATGTAGTCACCCACATTGACTGCAGTGAGAGAAACACAGCACTGCAGCAGCCGTAGATACAGGCAGGTTCCCAACAGTACACTTTCCCTTCTTTCTCACAGAGAGGTTTATAACAGGAACATTAAGGCTGATATTAATGACATATGAATGGGAATGGACGTATGTGTGAAAGCTCCCTTAGAGAGCAGAGGAGAGAAAAAATAGACAAGGGTGCGTCTCCACACATTTTCTCAAGATGCATGGACTGGGAAAGACAGAAGAAACTGAAGACAGACAGCAGTCAGAGACGGCAAAGAAAGGAAGGTAGTGTAGCAGCCACCTTGCTTAAGGACCATGGAGGAATGGTGCAGGGCAAAGAAGCACAAAGACCACAGTCAGTCAACTTCTAAAGAGTAGAAAAGGCACATCTGAAACCCCACTCGTGACTGCCAATCAGGAATTGTGGAAACATGATGAGGACTCAAGAGCCATCACCCCTGGTCCTCTGTGTCCCACACAAGTTCTCCTGTCAGGCCTGCCTGGACACATCTCGGTGCTCTTAAGGAAGAATGAATCAAATTGGTCTTATCTAAAACATTCTGTTTCTGTACAGCCTAACAACTGTTAGTTGCCCAGCATCTGCTTTTCAGCACTACAATTAGAGCCTGAAAAAATGCAGTAGAGGTCACACATGGACCCAAAGGAGACTCATAATTATGAGGAAGAATAAAGTCGGCTGTGCTGCCATTTTCCTTCAGCACTGAAGGGTTCTGCTGCACGGAAACGAACTTCCATGGCAGCTGTGGGTTTGCAGCTCATTTGGTGACACGGGGAACACACTGGCAGTTGGTCTATCACTAGGGGAATACACAGAGCAGGTTTTGGGAGTGGAGCAATCCTGATGGGGATGGAAAAAGGTGCACGAGGGCTCTGGAAGTGGGTTGGAGGTTGCATGATCCATGGACGTGTGCTCAGAGTTTTGGAGGCAGCCAGGAGAGATGGACAAAGCGGGACAGCACTTACACTCTTGGAGGTTGAAGTCATTGGGTGCTTTTGCAGACCACAGCCTCATAGTGTTCACAGTGTTGTTCTTGTATCCTGGCACTGGCGTGTCATATGGCATAGCAAGGACAACCTGCAAAAGGACAGTAATCCCTTCTGGTTAGGAGCATGATGGCCTCAGAAGATGGTTGAAAACCTCTCCTGAGAGAATCCAGAGGACACAGACAACAATTGGCTGTGCTAGAGATCCTACCTGCACTAAAACACAGCTGCTGAACTCACAGACTTGTTTATTATCAAGGGCACTTCCAGCATCTACTAGCAATGCATTAACAGGAGAGGTTTGGAGCTTCACTGGCAAACGAGTTACATGCTCATCAATTAAACAAAAGAGAGTTGCAAGCAGCCTGCTGACTTTCCCATACCAGTTGGAGCACCTATCAGCTATTCACCAGAGCCCTGCAAGCATCCTCAGCTGGTCACTGTGCTTCTCCCTGTGCTGGGGTAGTGCCAGGGCACCTGGAATATGCCGGGATACACTCCACAGCCTGAATCCTGCCCAGGAGCCCTCTGTGCTTACAAGGCAGAGAAAATCCAGGCAGATCAACACATTGACCTTGAACTGCTTTTTTGTGCTGGCATCAGCAACGCTCCCCCTCTGGAGAAAAGCAGCAAGAGCTCAGGCTCTCAAAGCTGATATTATCAGCTCCGAACATGGAAGCAGGCAGAAAGCCTGCCCTGTCTGAGCCACGGGACTGGGGCACGCATCCCATTAGCTGAACGGTGCTATATTTGGAAAACTGCAGCTTTAGCTTTTTGAGCCTTTCCACTTTGTTCCTTCAGTGGCACTGGTTGAAAACTCACTTCCTTGTCAGAAGGAGCATTCCCCAGCTCATGGCTTGGGATCCCTGAAATGCCTGCCTGGTGCTGGGGTTGGAAGGGGAAAACACCCAGAGGCAAAGTTCTTTCTCCACCCTGGGCAGTGTTCAGAGAGGAGACGCTGAAACTTCTTCAATCCTTTTAATAAATCTGTACCTCTTCAAAGCTTGCCTTCCTCAGCTGTAAGACTGGAACACATTTATGAAGGAGCAGCACACGTGGCTCCTGAAGCACAGCATTACCTCTGTAATTTTGACACTGCCCCGCCTCAACCTGAGGCAGGGGAATGTGGGTGTCTGGAGAAGCATGCATTTGTTCTCCACAGCAGCACAGAACAAGGCCTCTGGGCAGGCTGGAGACTTGAAACCTTGTCTCCAGCCTCTCCAGACAGCATTCTAGTCATCAGGCCAGCATGGGAAAGACAGAAACTTGCTCTGACCACAGGAGCTGGACACATGCTGGATTGCTCCATGGCTGCCCCAAGAGAATGACCTCCACCCGCTGCAGCACCAGAACCACCTGCAGAATCACTGGGTTTGAGCAAGCAGCCAGGGAAACAGTCCTCCTCCAGCACAAATCCATGCAAGACTGGATGCAGGGATTTACCCTGGAAGATCTGATTTGTGTTCTGTACTGGAAACCAAACTCCTAAATGCTCAGACTCTTAAGTGAAAGGCTAAGTGAAAGCAGAAATTACTATGCAAAGGATGGCTGATGCAAACACACACCAGAGAAATCATCCCAAACCTTTAATGTCCTGGTGCTACTGCATGTGTAATGCACACTTGAAAAGCATAAATGTCAAGGATCAAATCAGCGTGTCCCAACTGGTCCTGAACGTACAGCTGTGACTGAACACCATCCCCCCCTCCCCTTCCCATTCAATCCTGCTGCAGTCAGAACCAGTGAAATTGCAAAGGCAGCAGAGCACGCTTTGCTGGAGCAGGAGAGAAGCAAAGCCTGACCTCAGTTAGCACGGGGACAGTCTCCTTCCCACCCCCATGCTATCCTGGCCCATCCTACCTGAGTGTCCACCCACTTCACGCCCTCAGGGCTGTGCTCCACGCGGCCGTAGAAGTGCACAGGCAGCATGTACTCTGGGCGGGCTTTCTCCCAAGGATTGCCGTAGCGTAACCAGTCATCAGCCTCCTCCACCTGCAAGAGGCAAATGTGGTTCAGGTGATGGCTCCTGTCTCCAAGTGAAAGCTCTCAAGGTGGACAGTTTAAGAAGCAAAGCCGTGATAAGCTGACTTTCAAAATGGATGTGCCTCTGGAAGACAACTAGGCTTTCTGAAACACAGATGACGGCATCTCTGCTGCTATAAATCTCTTGGCTCTCTTGGCTATGCGGAGCTGTACTGGTTTAAACCATCCAGGCAAACTGCACAGTCTCCAGCACTCGGTGCTCGGAGGGCTTTTCATGTGGTCTGATGGTACAGGATGTGGTACCCTAGAGGCCATTGGTGCTGTTCCTGGTCACAAGTTGTGAGCATGGATGGTTTTTTTTTTTCTTTGTGCATGCCATTTACAGGGCCTAGCATCACAGCTTCTTTGTGGAGAAGGAAGAAAACACAACCCTCACACCTCTCACCCTCCCTGACCTGGAGAGCTATTAAAACTGGAAAACAGGAAAAATTTAAATAGAAAAATATGGTTCTTTACGCACAGAAGTGCACTCTCCTAATGGAAATGATTTCCAGACAATGCAGTTGGGATAACTCCTTCAGGGCAGCTTTTCAGCCTACTTTAACTTGCACAGGGCTATGATTGTTAATGCTACAGGGGACAGTCCCCATTTAAGCCCCCCCTGCCAGTGTCTTGAGGGACCCTACAGGTGCTGGCATTTGTCTGGTGGAGGATGAATGTGACTGGACATGTCTGATAGCCAGTGCCATAGGGTCAGCACATATGGTTGGACACAACTGTCTGTTTGGCACTACAGGGCTAAAATGAGCAGGCCATGGACAGCCAAAGCAGCATATGCAGTTTGCCAGGCCACGTCCACAGGTGACCATCACAGCAGGGAACAGAAGTAGAAGGGGTGACCTCAGGTGGCCGATGTACCTGCCAGCCGTCGACAATCTTCTGATTGAAGATGCCAAACTCGTAGCGGATGCCATATCCATATGCTGCCAGCCCCAGCGTGGCCATGGAGTCCAGGAAGCAAGCTGGAAGAGCAGGGCATGATCACACTGCAGGAACCTCACCCCTTGCTCCCTGCAATTGTGTGATAGCCTGCCCAACTGCACCCAAATGCAGCATTGTTGAGCATTTCTGAACCTGCCAAAGAACCCCTCAGCTGGTGCTAAACTGCATGCCCAACTCACCCCCTCATTAACACTGTCTCTTTCAAAGCAAACCTTTCTAGCCATCAGCCCAGGGCAACTCTGATAAATATCAGCTCTGGTGCTTCCTGTGTCAGGCAGCATGTCTCCTTGTGACAGGCAGATTAAAGCAGCAATTTGCCTATGTGAGAGCTGCTGGGAGACTCTGCAAAGTGTGAGGTTTTAAAGGGAGGTGAGGAGCAAGGCTTCAGAGGGCCCCTTTCAGCCACAGCCCAACACGTCAGGCACAAGGGCACCTTTTGGATGCTGGCTGCAGATGGGCTAAAGTCCATGTGCTGTCCCACTGCAGCAGGTGAAGCAGAGCTGAAGCTGTGACACCTCACAAGGAAGGCACAGCTCAGGCTGCCCTTGGTCCTCGTGTGCTCCTGATGGGGCTCCCCTCTCCCCACGTTACCTGCCAGGCGGCCCAGGCCTCCATTTCCCAGCCCAGCATCTTCTTCAATTTCCTCCAGTTCCTCCAAGTCCAAACCCAGCTGTTGGGGAAAGAGCCACGGGAGAACATGTCAGTATGCAGACCCCATGCTCTGAGGCTGCTCTCTGAGAAGAGCAAACACAAATCCCAAACCAACCCAGACGGGGCTCTCTCTCTGCAACCCCTTCCCTCCCTTACTTTCAAAACATCTCACCAGTTTCAGCTTCTGGTCCCCGGGTACTCTAATTAACTGGAAAACAATCATCAAACATTGCTTTCCCATGAAGTAAGTTTCCTTAGAAACATCAAACAAAACACTTGCCTCCTGGCAGTCCTTCAAGCTGCAAGGCCCTCCCACTGAACTCTGAATTGTAGATGGAATGGCAGGCGGCCAGTCCATGCACAAAGGACTGCCTGCTTACGTGCACCGCTCCTCTTCTTACACCCAGCCCACCTTGAGAAAGGTTACAACCATTTCTGCAGCCTGTTGTTGCAGCTGCTGCTGTTAGGCTCTGTGCATTCCCACATCCTGACCACCTGGACGCCAAGCTTCTGGGCCAGAGTCCATGGATGGAAGGAGTTGTATCATCTTCTGCACTTCTTGGGCTCCCCTTCTCCAACACAAGGGCTGGCAGCCTCCCCAGGGGCTGTGTCCAGCTTAGTAAGTGTGACAGCACTTCTCAGAGGGCAAGACCTCCCATCTGAGCTGGCTATCATGACCTCCACAACTTGGAGGCTAAAGCAAGAGAAGCCTTCACTGCCACATCTGGACAAATCAACACGTGCAAAACAGTTCACAAAGGGACATGAGGACTCTCCCTGAATAAAACCAGCCCGTGCTCCGAGGCACGATAACTCAGACAAAGTGCCGGGTCCTTCCCTGGAAGTCCCTTCCCATCCCTTGGCAGGGAACATGCTGGCCAGGGCATTTCATCAGCAATTGGAGCACCTCATTTTGAGAGGGTGACAGAGCCCAGCATCTACTAGAAAGCGTAACATGAATCAGTCCCTGATACAGGGGAAATAAAGCTTTTGGGAGATAAAGCCCAAAAACTCACGTTCTGTCAGAAAGGCTACTTGTCCTGCTGCAGAGACGGCTGCAAGCCTAAGTTAACATGGGCTGGCTTTTGTGATTGACTCAGTGGTACTCAGCACAGGCTGTGCTTTTGCCAGTTCAAACTCATCCGATGCTATTTTAAATCAAGCAATTTCTCCCCCCTTCTTCCTCCCTGGTGATTTGCTGTTCCATCAGTGCTGCTGTGCTGCCTTGTGTACCTGCACATTCGAACTGCGGTTTGGTGGCTTTGTGCTTCAGCTCTCCCTTCTGGCCCAGCCTCTCTCAGCACCTCCCACGATGAGCCATCACCCCTCCTAATGGTGCAAAGCTGTTAGCGCCGTGGCATTTCCTGCTATCTGGGAGCTGCTTTCTGGATGTGGAGCCCAAGAAAAGTGGTTTGAGGGATGTTTTATTCCAGCTCTCATGACACCCCAAGGTCAGACTGGATGATGTGATGACCTTAGTGGTCTTTTCCAACCCTAATGATTCTGTGATAAGGCCCCCTCGTGGCCTTCTTCAGAGGATGAAGAACACTAACAGAGAGCCAAGCCTCTCTTTGTTTAATCAAAATAAAGCGCCTTTGGAAGGGAGCCCTGAGAAATAAAGATGTTCCATGTGGACAAGTTTCACCAGTTCTGCATGGGGACCGCAGTCCCCAAGATTTCACCTGGTAAATGGCTTCATCACAGGCGTTCTGCAAGCCCAGGTTCACCATCGTGTTCTGCAGGGTGCGGCCCATGTAGAACTCCAGGGACAGGTAATAAATACGCTGGGGAGGCAAAGAAAGACACACACAGTGACACACACAGCACATTCCATCTGGCCTCGAGGAAGCCTACACATCACCTGTTGCACCCAAAGGATTCCACTGAAATCCCTTAAAATGATCATCAGACCCAAAGGCTTTCCCCAGAAAGGATGCCTTCCCAACCCGGCTCTCAGTGCCGGACAACACGCACCACAGCTTGTTTGTCAGAAGGAGCTTTGCACGGGATGCTAGCCAGCTCCCTGCTGCACATCTCCCTGCCAACAGCCTTCTATAGAAAAATCTTGTTGCTTGTTAAGAGCGTTTCCCTAATTAACTTCAGGCACGAATTATCTAGGATGCTGAGTCGGATCTTTACGGCTCAGCTGAGGCGATGCCTGCACCGGGCTTTCGCTTTTCTCATGCTGTACTGAAGCTGACCAGGAGCTGTTATGACAGAGGACCCCCACCCGTGGCTCCCTGTGCCGGGCAGCAGGCCAGCCCCCTTCCTGCTAGTGATTTTCCGGCTCCGCTCTCGCGCTTTCTGAGCAGAGAGAAGATAAGCAAGCCGGGCCACCGGCTCCCCAGGTCAGTCCGTTTTTGGCACTGAGAGCCATCAGTTCTCCGTCCCAGCTGAGGCACAGGCAGAGATGTCTCTCAGCAGGGGAGGGTCGGCCTGCTGATGCAGGCTCGGAGGGGGCTCGACGTCGGCATTCCGAGCAAAGACGGTGATGATCTGGGCTCCGGGCGCCGAGAGCTTCACACCAAGCTTCAAACCCACCCAAGGCGGCCAAACCAACGCGCGCTCCCCGTTCCCCGGCCGCTCTCCCTGCGCTTTCCCCTGCAGAAGAAACGGGGCCGGCTCGGCTCGGCGCGGCTCACCTTGGGGTCCCGCTCGTAGTAGTGCTGCTGGGTGCGGATCCAGCGGCCCACCAGGTGGTCCCGCACCGTGTGCGCCAACGCGAAGAAGTAATCGCGGGGGGTGGCGACGTTGCGGTCCTTCACCAGCGTGAAGTGGAGGTGGCGGTTGAAGCTCTTGCGCACCTCCGCCACGTCGCCCAGCCCCGCGATGCCCCGCACGCTGATCTGTTTCCGCCTCTCCCCATCGCTCAGCGGCGCCGCCATCCCCGCGCCGTCTCCGCCGCCCGCACCGCTCCGCCGCAGCCGCGCCTCTGCTCCGCCTCTGCCGGGCGGGGCCAGCACGGCGCTGCCCCAGCGACGGGAGGCGGGGATGGGGCTGGAGGGATGGGGTGCCGCGACGTTCGTGGAGCAAAGCGAGAGCTGCGTGCAGGGGCCGGCACCCCACGCGATGGCATTTAGCCCCGCCGAGGCACGAACACCTGTGAAGTGCAACAAGCTGGAGAAAAGAAGGCTGCGGGGTGACCTCATTGCAGCCTTTCAATACCTAAAGGCAGCCTACGTAGAGGAGGGGAATCGACTCTTTGGAAGGCTTGATAACAACAGGACAAGGGGAAATGGTTTTAAGTTGAGGGAGGGGAGATTTAGGTTGAATGTCAGGGGAAATTCTTTGCAGAGAGAGTGGTGAGGTACTGGAACAGGCTGCCCAGAGAGGCTGTGGATGCCCCATCTCTGGAGGTGTTCAAGGCCAGGTTGGATGGGGCCCTGGGCAGCCTGGTATAGTATGAACTGGTCTAGTATTAAATGGGGAGGTTGGTGGCCCTGCACGTGGCAGGGGGGTTGGAGATTCATGATCCTCGTGGTCCCTTCCAATCCTGGCCATTCTGTGATTCTGTGTGATTCTGTGCTCGGTGTTTCTTTTTGTGGCTGAATCACATTTGTGGTTCTTACTTCTTACTCTGACCCACCTCTAGAGCCGCCAAACGTGTGGCTGTACCAAACTCGTGGGCCTCTCTCATTTGATCCAGCAATTCACCACCTTGCCAAGGTACCAGCCTTGGTACCTTGGTACTTACAATGACATTGCTTGTAAGTTTTTCCAAAGCAATGTCTTTCTCAGCAGGGATCACTCAAAATGTAGTTCAGAAGGACTTGTGCAAGGTCTTAGACGTGGTCCTGCACCACATCCATAGTGGCTGACGAGAGGCTAAGTTTGCTTGTACCATTTGGAGGTCCTATCTCACATCCCCAGTGCCTTCTATAAAGAAATGCAACAGCAATCAATATCTGCTTGAGATCATTGTACCACAGTACCTGTGGCAGCTTAGCACAGCATCACGATCCGTATCATTGCTGCCATTTCTTCCACTGTCTGTCATTTAAAGTGAAATGAAATGAAAACAAGCATACTTATGAGACCGACCTCTGCTGAACATCATCGTAGCAGGGGAAAGCATGAAAATCCAAGTCCTTCATTTCTTCACCTTTATGCACCCTCTTGTGGAGCAACTTCGCTGCTTTGTTAGAACAAGACTGACACAGAGGCTCACCTAAAACAATGCAGAGACACACGGTGTATCACAGATAGATTAAACAAATGCAATCTGTGTAGGAGCTGCAAGGAGACAGCCTCCTTCTGCACAACACCACTTCATGAATTCTTACAGGCTCTTCACAGAGAACTGAAAAAACACACTTCCCTCTTCTTCCAGTGTTAATTCAGACCATCCTCCGGCTGAGATTAAATGTGTGACAGCCCTGGATGAACAACACCATTTGAGGCAGAAGAGCACTGAAAGAGGCTCAGGGAGTGCTCTGCTCTGTCTGTGTTACTGGGCAGACACACCACAGCATGAGAGGCAGAAGCTGCAGAACCTCCATAACCGTGCATCAAGAAAGCCAGACAGAAGAGCACACAGATAGATAATTTAGTCTCTCCAGGAGGCTGAAGGTGTATAATCTAATTTGCTACCAGCTGGCCAAGATAGGAAGAGAGTGAGAAAGCCCTATACCTGCCTTCTGTCCTTTGATCTTGTACACTATCTCAGCATGCTGCCATCCAGATTTGAAACCAGACAGTAAGCAAGGACTGATGAGTTCCTCACCTTCTCCTCCTGCAGAAATAAATAAAGCCATTTTAGGGAAAAACACAGGCGTTAATTTTAGTCCCCAGCTCTGCTCCTTTCTGTCCCACACGCTCAGCAATGGATCTCTAAGCTCCAGTCACAGCTCGAGTGCCTCATGCCTCCCAAGGCTGGAGAGAATCCATGGCTGCTGGGATCTAGCAGTGTCACCTCCTGCATTTGTCTCAGAGACACTCAGCCACGGTGACAGGAATCTGCATACCACTCAGACACCTTCAGCCCAGCAGGAAGGGGACAGACAACCCCTTTCTCCCACGACAAAGCAACATGCTCTATGCTCACAGCCAAGACTCAAGTTGTGCCTGTAACTTACAGGGTTTTCCCTCAGCTCCCAGAATGGTGAGCCTCAGCCCGAGTCTCAGGTCATTGCAGAGGGAAGAAAAGCCTCTGTGAACATCAAACGTGCTTCCTCTGATACTCTGCTGACAACTTGTCTGGGATGTGCTCGTCTCCTCTGTGTGGTCCCAGCAAAACAGCTCGAGTCAGTAGCTAATGTCCATAAGCAGAACGGTGTGACAGCCCACTGTCATATTATCCCTGCCCAGAAGGATAATCTCTCCTTGTAAAAACACAGCGAAGAGCTGTCAACAATAATCTGTCTCTTTAAAGACTGGGAACACTGCAGGCACTCCTCCAACCTTTCTCCTACCCCTCCTCCAAGGCAGCACAACCTCCAGCACATAGCACTGACCCACCACATCCCACAGAAACACAGGTGAGAAGGAGCTGCTCCCCTCTGCCCAAAACAGCGGGCACACGGGCAGCTTCAAAGCAAGGGGCAGAGCTGGAGCCCCTCACTTTCCCAGCCGTTTTGCCGGTTGTTCTGCACATCCCCTCCTGTCAGCTCACGTGGATGGTGACTGGGCTCAGGTTTCTCACTGGCTGCACAGGAAGTTTCTATTTTTACAGTATGGTCTCTTTACCTCAACCAACCTGAGTGAGGGCCTGTCCACAGTCTGAAGGAATGAAAGGGTAATTGTCTAAAGCACTGCCCAGCCTCTTCCCCAGTGCACCACCACCACTAGGCATTAATGAGGAAGAAAGATCAGGCCCATTTTTCAAGCCTGGTCCCTCTGGATGGCATCCCTGCAACACTCAGCTTGGTGTCACCAGCAAATCTGCTGAGGGTGCACTTGATCCTACTGTCTGTGTAATTGATGAAGATGTTGCAGAGCTCTGGTCCCAAGATGGACCCCTGGAGGACACCACTCCTTACCGGCCTCCACTTGGACATGGAGACATTGACCTCAGCCCTCTGGCTGTGACATCCAGCCCACTCTTTATGCACTGAATAGTCCAGCCTTGAAATCCATCTCTCTCCGATTTGGAAATAAGGATATGGCACAGGACCATGTCTAAGGCCTTGTACAAGCCCAGGCAGATGACATCAGTTGCTGTCACTCCATTGTAGAATGCCATCAGATTGGTCAGGCATGATCTGCCCTTGCTGAAGGCAGCTGTGTTGGCTGTCTTGGATTACCTCCTCATTTCCCTACAGTGTGTATACTCACATTATCTCAGTCTGTGTTGATTCACCACCCAAACCCAGCATCCCCACGCTCCTCACCTGCAGGTCCTCTAAGCTATCTAAAATGTGTAACGGAGCAGAGAAAGTCACAGTGAATGCAGTGAGAAAGTGGCAAGGAATAAAACCAGAAGTACAGCTGTAAAGAAAGATGACAATCTAACTTCACCTCACCTTCCAGCCAGCACCAGATTATAACATCATCTGCTGGTCACTTCTCTGTCCTTCAGCAGGGTGACCTGAAAACCTTCCAAGTGGCAGTTTCTGTTATTTCTCCAGTGGCTGTTCATGCCCTAATTACTGCAGCTTTGGTGACTGGCTTCCTAAACATTTCTCAGTGGAAGCAAGGACACTTTTACAAACTTTACTCTGGTAACCACTTTGAAACGCAAAAGAATGTGGTCTTGCTGGCCATCTCTCTCCAGTCCCACAGCAATATTTTGCAGCTTCGTATAGCCAAGGGGATGTCAGACTGAAAAGAGCCAGACTAACAGACTCAGCTCTCTTGGAATTCTTCCCGCTGCCAGCCCGGATCCTCTTTTCTCATTTAAATCCAGCTCTTCTCAGATCAATCCTTCAAATGCACCTTCCTGACAGTCTCAGTGTGTGCCAAGTACCAGAGTGTACCTCATGAGAACTAATGTTTGAAGACCATTAACCTTTCTGATACTTCCTGTGAGCACAAAAAGCAGTTGGCAGCACTTGTAATGCTCTGCACACTGAGCTGAGCAGAGTGCTTGGAAGGTGGACTGCTTCAGCTGTTGCCCAGCAGATCTAGAATGTCCATGCCACACATTTACACAGAGCTGGTGGGAGGCTGTAGAAAGGAATAAAGAGCTCTGGTACCTTACAGCTATTTAGGACTGGCATTGTAGGGTTATGATTGTATGCTTATCCTTACAAGGTTAGCAGTCGAGGGTTAGCATTGTAGCTAGCATTTTTGCTTGAGTGTTTTACAGGTAGCATTTCACAGTAAACATTCTAGGATTTGTGTTTTACAGTTAGCATTGAAGGTTAGCATGTTTTAAAGGTAACAGTTAAGGCTTTAAATTTATGGTTAACATTCTATTTTTACCACTGACAGTTACACTCAGAGTGCAACTTTTGAGGTTACGCTCGTGGTTAGCATTTTAGCGTTATCTTTTTACAGTAAGCTTTTAATGGTTACGGCTCAGAGCTAGAGTTTGCACCATAGGGTTATGCACAGGGTTGGTCACTGAGGGTTAGCAGTTTAGAGTCAGCATTTTAGGGTTAGAGTTCAGTGTTTCAGAACTAGAGTTATATGGTTGCAGTTTTAGGGATGGCATGATAAGCTCGGCTTTTGAGAGTGTTTTACAGCCAAAATTTTAGTGTTAGCATTTTACATTTAACTTGTCAGTGTTAACTCTTTTTCAGTTAGTGTATTTGGGTTTGCATTTATGCATAGCGTTTTATCATGTTTTTATCATTTGGGGTTACACATATATGTAGAAGTTGAGGATTAAATTTAGCATCTTTATAGTTATCATTTAGGTTTATCATTTTAGTGTTAGGTTTTTAAAGTTTTAGACTTAACGTTTTAGAGAAAGTATTTTGCTGTAAGTGAAGATCAGGTTTGTGACTGCCTGAGGAACACAAACATCCACAAGTCTATGGGTCCTGGTGAGATGCCACCCAGAGTCCTGAAGGAATTTGCTGATGTAGTCACCAAGCCACTCTCCATAATACTTGAAAAGTCAAGGCAGCAAGGTGAAGTCCCTGGCAACAGGAAAAGGCATCGTTGCATCTATTTATAAGAAGGGTAGGAAGGATGATGCAGCCTCAATTCTGTCAGGAAGAAGATCATGGAGCAGATTGTCCTGGAAGCTATGCTAAGACACATGGGAGAGAGGGATGGGATATGGGACAACCCGCAGGGCTTCACCAAGGTTAGGTCCTGCCTGACCAACCTAATGGCCTTCTGTTGTGGTGTAACTGCATCAGTAAACAAGGGAAGAAACACTGATGTCATCCAGCTGGACTTCAGTAAGGCCATTAACATGGTCCCTCACAATATTCTTCTCTCCAAATTGGAAAGATATAGAGTTTCCATTTTAACATTTTGCAGTCCCTGTTTTAGGGTTATCATTTTAGTGTTATGTTTTAGTGTTTTGGTGTTCAGATTTTACAGTTAGTTTTTTTTAAGATTTTCTTTATGGTTAGAGGTTTTGGGTTAAAGTTTTACAGCTTATGTTTCACAATGAGCATTTCATGATCAGCATTTTAGTTTTTTTTTTAACCTTTAAAGTTAGTAGTTTGAGATTAGGGTTTTAGAGTTGAAATTTTAGGCTTAGAGTTAGTGTACTACAGATAGCCTTTTAAGATTAACATTTTAAGCTTAGTATTTTAGGGTTCACTTTGCAGACTTTAGGTTTTATAGTTACTTTGTAAGGCTTGCATTTGAAGTTAGTGTTTTAGGGTTAGCATTTTACAGTTAGAATTTTGGGGCAGCATTTTAGGGTTTCCTTTCTTGCATTAACTTTTCAAGGGTAGCATTTCAGAGTTAGCATTTTATAGGTCATGATTTAGGCTTAGCATTTTACAGTTAGACCTTTAGCTTTTAAGGTTACGCTTACTGTTAACATCTCTGGGTTACCATCTTTCCAGAAGCAGAGGTCCTCTTCTGCAGAATGGGAACTGCTGACTCACAGCCTGAACCACTGATTGATCACCTGGGGAAAGGACCCGGTCAGCCCTGGGAGTGCAGGTGAAGGCAATTCATGTGTGTGACTGGAAGGGGTGGATCCTGTCTGCACCTCTCTTAAACCTCATTGAAGGGCAGACTGCCACTGGGGAAGGATCTTTTTCTGGAGATCTCTCCTTGGTGAAGCTTTCCCCTGCAAACCTGGAACCTTTCTGATACAGATGAGCAATCGTCTTCCCTTCCTTTACAGCACCCCTCTATTGTGCCAGCACATTCATCGTCGTACCTTTGTTTTAACACCCTTCCCACTGCATTGATCTGTGCGGTTGTTACACCTGCTTGGCATAACCTCATCCAAAAGGTCAGGGGCTAGTTCAGAGACAACAGGAAACAGCCTTTCCTTCTTTGGTCCTCCACAGTCAGCTTCTCCAGCCTCAGCTTTGGCCCCCACTCAACAGACCGCAGGGCGTCAGACTGCCTTAAGGTTTCATGCTGTGGACCCAGCTTTGTTCCTTGGTAAAGGCACCAAGGGTGCAGGCCAGCCCCTTCACCGCCTGCCTCCTTGCATCCAGCAGCACAAATGTGGGTGTGTGCATAATCAGGAACTAGAGGCAGCTCTTGCTGCATTGTTGGGGCTGAGCCAGAGTGACCACAGACAGCAGCAGTGTGTACTCGGTGCTCCCCACGCTGCTGAGGGCCCCCAAGGCAGGCAGGCCTTGACCAGAACACCAGGCCTCCTGGCTCTGCTGGAGGAAACGGGAAAAGCCGGCCCCCTGGAAACATTCAGCATCAGGCTGGTCCGGGCTCTGAGCAACCTGATCCCCCGAGCCTCAGTGCTGGCCCTGGGAGAAGAACGGAAAATGCCACCGGTAGCAGCACTTCGTCCCGGAGCCCACGGTCCGCACAACCAACATGGCCGCCCGGAAACCGGTGTCACCCACAACCAACATGGCCGCCCGGAAACCGGTGTCACCCGCAACCAACATGGCCGCCCGGAAACCGATGTCACCCGCAACCAACATGGCCGCCCGGAAAC
>JAOWBP010001760.1:2900751-2912742 GCA_028571105.1 Tragopan temminckii | reverse complement strand
GGCCCTCACCTCCCCCTGAGTAAAGAATTACCTCCTAAATAACCAAAATCTTCATTCTTTTAGTTTAAAACCACTCCCTCCCTCCTATCACTTTCTACTTGTATAAAAAGTTGGTCCCCCTCCTGCTTATAAGCTCTCCTCAAGTACAAGAAGACTGCAATGAGGTTTCCCCAGAGCTTTCCCTTCTCCAGACTGAACAAGCCCACCTCCCTCAGCCTTTCTTCATATGAGAGGTGATCCAGCCCACTGAGCATCTTTGTGACCCTCCACTGGGCCTTCTCCAGCAGCTCTGCATCTTTCTTGTGCTTGTGTTCTTGCTATTAACTGACACATAGTGATACACCAGCACCCGACAAGTTATCCCTATCAAATACCACAAGGTAAATGAATATATGACTTAATTTCTTGTATGATGAGCATTATATAGAGGAGCTTTTGCTTCTACAAAATGCAGCAAGGATCCTGTGTGTAACAGTATTAGAACCAACCCTGAGAAAACTGGCAGTTCTGCTATAGCAAAAGGACCAGAACATTTAAACTCTATAAGCAGATCGCTCTGTTCACAAAGAGTACGACTCCTGTTTTGCTGAAAATAATGGGAAAATCCATCTCCGAGCTTCAACAGAATTGAAATCAAGACCAAAGACGGCAGCTTCCAAAAGTTGTGTAAAACAACATGTAAAGACGGATGCAGAAGTAGTGCCTCCTATTTCATTATGCTGGCTCACAACATCAGCAGTGGACGCTGGTGGGATGGCAGTAGAGGCTGAACCTTCCCACCAATCTCCCATTACATTCTGTTGCCGTGTGACAGATGGCAGCAGAGGAGCAGCCTGACAGAACGGCACCTGACATGGAAATGTGTATGGAACAAAAAGGTGTCACTGCAATCTTCCATGTGAAAAAAAATGGCACCACCGACTGTCAATTATACTTGCTGAACATTGATGGAAACCAACCAGTGGATGTAAGCACAGTGAAGCGGTGGGTGGTGCATTTCAGCAGTGGTGACAGTGGGTCACCTCCACTGGTGCAGGTTTTCCATCAGCACGGCACATAGGCTCCTGTTCGTAACTGGTGAAAACGCACACCTGATGGTGGTGACTATGTTCAAAAGTAGTGTTTTGTAGCTGAGAACCTGCTCTATCAAATAATGTTATTGTGCTCTTTATATCTGTTGTAGCTTCCATGGAAATAAATAAGAGGCATTACTTTTGGAGTGAGCCATGTGGATGAGATCCAAGCCTTAAATATCTGCCTGCAACAGATCTCTTCAGAACTCTGACATAAATACTACCTTGCTTTGCTACAGAAGGAAGAGGATTTTTATAAAAGGAAATGCATCTTAAAGCATGATATCAGTTCAGGTGGTAAACAAACAATTAAGCAGAACTAAAATCAAGCAGACCTTAAATAATATGCTAACTAGCTACTCTGGTGTCTAATTTTTTTCCTTTTTTATTACTGACAAAGCACTGTTCTGTAAGTTGAAAAGAAACAGTACTATCACTGTAAACCCAAACAGTGACTCAGACAGTATGAGTTCACATAGTATCACAGTAAGATATTCCCTAACCAAACCTATCCTAAACATTAGATTGCCACAAATACCCATGCACTAACTGTTTACGTTCCTAAAATCCATGAATGAAATAATGACATGCAAACATCCTAAAACCACAATGTTTCCTTTCATAAAGCATCAAGCAATGCTTATTGTCAGCTGATTCTTCATTCAGCGAGACTGATCCCAGCTTTTAGAAACTGGCAGCGGTGACAATGTAATTTCCACATACAGACCACAAACATAACTCACCACAGCTTTTCAGTCTTCTTTCAGCAGAACAAATACATCTCAATTTTACATCCTCCAGGATGTCTCGTGAACAGCAAAAATCAGAGCATGCTCTGAACTGCAATATATTCCTTAGAAGCAATGCATTCTTGAGGTGCTACAGTCTAAAGGTGACACACGTTACTGTTGTGCATCTCAGAAAGCACAAGCTGACCAGAATGAGAAACAGAGTAGGTCCTTTCTTGGGAGCCCAGCATAGCTACGAGGTTGTTTTACTCATTCAACTCCTGAAGAGTCTCCCAGTTTGAAGAGGGAACCACCACAGCAAACCAAATTCTTGTTGTCTCTACTGAAGTGTAAATAAGCTTGTAAATAGCATTAACGAAGCTGCTGTCTTTCTTAAAGCACATTAAAAGAGCTAAGACAGCCACTGCAGAATGTTTCCAAGCTCCACGCCCTACAATAGCTAAGGAGCAAAAGGTAAGATCAGTTTCTAATCTGGGAAGAGAGCATGAGCTGAAGGCAACACAGGGCAACATCAGAAGGACAAACGAGCCCTAGCACTTACCTCCTTCCTGCCAGCCTCTCATTTTTCATTTTTCCCGTATCCTCTTGGCATGTCATCTTTTACTTCCTGTTTTGCTAAGCAGAGTGCAGCAGCCCTTCACAAGCACCCTGTGTAACGAGGTGGCAAATCGCCAGCAATGAGCCAAAAAGTGAATGCTATTTCTGGACTCCTCTGTACCTCGATATGCAACTACACATTCTGCTGTGTGGCTGCGATTTTGGTTATTTTGCACAGGGAAGTATTAATTTCCAAACCACTAACACTATTCACCACTTTATTTATCTGTTTAAAAAAGTTTCAACTGATATTTGATTTGGGGGAGAGAAAAGCTTCAGTGCTGTAAAACTTCTGATGCTGGCTCAGTTCAGCTTGACAAGTGATAAAGTTTTGATGAGAAGGAAGTTGGTAAAAAGGATGCTTGTCAGAGTTATGTTCTGTTCCTTGCTTTACCACAGACTATCTTTGTGGCCACTGGCAAGCTTTTCAGACCCAGAATCACCCAGCTTAACTCCATCTCCACTTCCCTTTTACAACTTTCTGTTGTAGCCTTCATCAATTGCGAGTACTAGGTATAAAGACTTGGGAGAATTTACACCGTAAACACACAAACTGTCACTCTGTAAAATGGGGATAGTGCATTCCTGGTGTACTAACAGCTGAGGGGATGACTGAAAAAAAATGAGATGGTTGGAAGCTACAGAAAGTGGAATTATTTCAGAACCAAATAGAAAAGGAAAGCTGGGAGTTTTCCCACTAGTTGTTGTCAATGACCAGGTCTTCTAAACGCAGACACACAAAGTAAATTCATAGTCACAAAATAGCTGGGGTTGGAAGGGACCCTTAGGATCATCTAGTTCCAAGCCTGTTGCTGTAGGCAGAGCTGCCTCCCACTAAACCAGGCTGCACACAGCCCCATCCAGCCTGACCTTGATTAAACTGAAAAATCTGATGTGTTAAGTGTTTTCTTCCCTCACTCACATGACTGCAGCAAATGTACACATTCTCATAATTTTACATGCACAAGAGAGGAAAAGGAGGATAAGGCAATATAACTGTACACACACAGTCAGACATATACACTGTGTATAACGCTGCCTGCCTACCTTCCCAACTCCACATTATAGGTTTAGAACAGTGATCAAATAATGCAAGTTCCCAGAGATGATGAGAGGTCTGAAAAGGTAGCTCTGAGGCAGCTTTTATTCTCATTATTGTTCAGGCCATTGCCTTACGAGGCTGTCTTCAGGAAAATTTAGTCCAGCCTTAGCTTCTCAATTGACACTGTTTTCAGCAGCCTGGCATCTTCTCATTGATCTGGTATATTACTTTCCCAATATCATGAGTAACTACACACATGGTGAACAGGAGGTACACAAAATAGCTATTCCAGCATCTATTTTCTAACCCAGAGTTACTTACACAAGGAGGTATCAATGCACTGCAGAAAATTTTTGAGGATTTGCTTACAATCCCACTGACATCATTATTCCTTCAGCGCATGCTTAAGTGACAACCTAGAAACATTCCTCCTAGCTGAGACCATTTCTTGCTGTGATTTGGAAATACAACTGCTCACTGAAAAATCACTCAGCAAAACTGAGAAGCAGCTCCTGTCCCCAGATGATTCCTGTTTCTTGCTGACTGCACAGAACTGAGTGAGCTAAAGAGGAAAACACACTCTTGTTGCAGTGTTTCTCATTGGTTTCCCAAAGATCGGCCTGGTAAGGTTGACTTAAGATACGGAAAACATGGATCAAACAAAACAAACGTCTTGATGCATATGAGTCACCACAACAGGACTATGAAGGCACTAACATAGCAGTGGCCTTGCACAGTGCACCTGTGGTGATTACAGCTCTTTGTGCTGAGGGCACTGGCCAACACAACTGTGTGGTTCCCCTGTTCCTGTAGCGTACTGCTGATTTTACTCTATTTGCTAGAATTGGCCCCAACCATTAGTTTGGTTCAAGCAGCAAAAGAAAGGCACTTGTGTCTCGGAGGAACACAGGGAATGGAAAGAGCAACACCTGAAATGGGGGGGGGAACACAACCAGTGAGGAGAACACAGGGCACTGGGAGCAACAGGCAGTGGGACTTAAGAACAAACAGCAATATGGCAACAGCTTCCCACTACAAAGCTCTGGCTGTCCATCACATTTGTTGAAACACTAAAAGGAATGCAGTATGCCTTAATTTAGGCTGAGACAGTAGCACACGTCAGCACCTTTCCATGGAAGCTACATGCAGGCAACACACATTCTACAGAGATCAACTGTGACAAGTGAATTCAGTGCTCAGGAGCACCTGTAGCTTTTTGATAGAGCTAAAAGCAAACAGCTAACCTTTGGTCAGTAAGGCAGCCATTATGCAAACAGGAGAATTCTAGTGCATAACACACAAGTTCTAATGTGTTGTATTTAACCCTAATCCCAAGCTACTCTGGGAGAACCATTACTCTCTCCATCATGTCAGAAAAATATGCACGTTTTCCTAGCTAACAGCAGGACACTGCCAGCATGCTTCCAATACACTGCACCGTTTGGATAGCATCCTCCCTGACCTGCTCTCCAGGAGTACATGGTGTTCAGCTGTATCCACACAGTGCATGTGGAAGTTTTGTTAACTACACAAAGATCAACTAAGGCTTTTTTCTGGAAGGAAATCTTACCTACAGCCTTCTCTGCAACTAACTCCTGCATTGCCACCAGCCCTCCCACATTATACATACATAAAATAGTTTCTCATGGAGTGCTCAAGGTCCCATTTTCCAGCAGTAACAAGGTTAAAAACAAGATATTAACACCTAGAGAAAAAACACATTTCTGAAGAGTTTCAGAGAGCATCTGAATGACGGATTCTGCTTCAATGGAGGATTCTGCTTTCCTGAGCACCACCTCAAATTCAGAGAGGCTATGCCCATGCTCTCTGATGTTTCCTAGGGGCACTGGGAAAGGATTGTGCATATCCCATTCTTTTCTTCCTGGGCCACTTTATATGTTCCCAGGCTTTAGCTCTATTCTGCGATGGAAAGGAACTGGGGGGAGACAGAAGGGCTCTTCCCTGAAACTTTCTCACTGGAATACGTTGTAGTAGGCGTGCTGTAAGCCATGACACCTCGAAACAGTTTCCAGAACACTGAAACAATACATGCACTTATTTCTGTTTTCTCTCTATTGATACAACATCAAGGCCAGAACAGAACTAACTCACAGTGCCCGTGTCACACAGGAAAACCAGGCTGAATCTCTTAGGAGAGGAAGGATCAGATTCCCTTTAAGTATGTAGGCACCTGAAGACCACGACATGTGTTACTGTATTTTTGAGAGTACAGTGGTGAGCTAGTTGTCAGGTCCTTGTTCACTGCAAACAAGATGCACTTCAGCTTTAAAAAACAGAACAGCAACATCTGAAAAACACACTGAGAATGCAAAGGTTGCATTTTTGTCAATGTTCAGATATAGACAAGGAACCTCACCGATTTCTCTTACAATCAAATAGGCTGTGAAATGAAACTGCTTTTCATTTCAGTAATGGAAATCAAACTACACATATGTTGCTTACAAAAGCTCTAATAATTTCATGTTTGTGCATAATTAAGCTTATGTTCTCAGTATCGACAACAAAGAACGCAAGCTATTCTACACCAAATATTCGGTTCAGCATATAGGAAAACACCACATACTTGAAATAACTGGGTAGTACTCTAACCACAGTCCATACCTGTAAGAAGAGATTCTCAGTGAAATGCTTCCTATGTTACAGAAGAGGCTCACTATATATACTACACAATATGCAGCACTAGTTTCATATAAAGCCACGTGCTTTACATTTTATGTTGGTCTGTTAAGTTAAAAATCTCAGAGAGTGAAGAACAATGTAAACTAAGGTAAGTTCTGTCAGGAAAAGTGATGTTTGTTTTTATTCTATTGATCAAAGAGACTAAGACATTTTACTGTAACCTTATTGCTTCCAACCAAATGCACCTCCTCCTACTGGAATAAATTCAATATCCTATTTACCTTAAAGAAACTTCCTCTTTTGTCCCGGCAATGAGCTTTCATCGTCAAAGACGACATCGTCCCTGGGAAGACTCCAGTGAATGCCTTGAACTCCTAGAAGTAGAGACATTTTTAATGGTTAGTCCAGTCTGAAGGAAATTCCTTCCTACGCCACAGAAAGGATCACAGCAAACCTGCCAAAACCCTTTCTGTCAATAACAGTGCCAGGGCCCTTATATATCCTTTTCGTCTCCTATAGTTCCATGGATTGCTTCAAAAAGACAGAGCTGTTTGAAGCTTCATGTTTCTTTCCTCTCTTCACAGCTGATCCTGTAGTTCTGAATAGACTGTAATGTGCTCACTAAAGAAGAATGCTAAAACATAACGATTGCTTTGTTTGTTTGCTTGACCTCAGCCTGAAGCACAAACAGAACAAGATAATAGATATGAGTACAATCCACTCTCAAGTATTAAAGTATTAGCAGGGCTGGAAAGGAAGAAAATATCACCTAACAGAGAGAAAAGACATTATCTTAAGTTAGAGGAACACTCCCAAAACCCTGTCTGAGGTTACTGAAATGCAATTAAATCCTCTGAGAGTTCTGCCCAAAACAGAACCTGAAGGTGCAGCTAGGAATAAGCTGCTTTTCCATCATAGAATGAAACAAAGAATCACAGAATGGCCTGGGTTGAAAAGGACCAAAATGCTCATCTAATTCCAACCCCCTGCTATGTGCAGGGTCGCCAACCAGCAGACCAGGCTGCCCAGAGCCACATCCAGCCTGGCCTTGAATGCCTCCAGGGATGGGGCATCCACAGCCTCCTGGGGCAACCTGTTCCAGTGCCTCATCACCCTCTGAGTGAAAAACTTCCTCCTAAAAGGAGGTAAATATCAGTTAAACTGAATGAACAGTTTAATATCCCGAAGAATATTGTAATATGTAACCAGATCATATACACACAGAAATATCTGGATAACCTCCACTCAATTTGGAGAGTTTCTCTCAAATCACAACTAATTCACACCAGTAACATGTAAACGAACTTACCAATAAAACAGGAGACAAGTTGCATGTTTATGAAATCTTTCTACAATTTTCAACAGTGAGCTCATAATTGCATTTAAACATCCTGCTCTTACCCTTACTCACTTTCCATGCTGAAGTTATTCACTCAATGACAACACCAAAATCAACTTCACAGGGAAGAGGGTAGTGGGTACAGATTTCAAACAAGCTATACTATCACAGAATCACAGATTGGAAGCAATTTGAAGAGATCATCAAGTCTAAACCCCTGCTAAAGATACCCTACAATAGGTCACACAGGTAGGCATCCAGATGGCTCTTGAATATCCCCACAGAAGGAGACTCTACCACCCCTCCGAGCAGCCTGTTCCAGTGCTCTGTCACCCTTATTGTAAAGAAGTTCCTCTGCAAATTAGTATGGAATTCCCCACGTTCAAGTTTTAGGCCATTACTCCTTGTCCTATCACTACACACCACTGAGAAGAGCCTGGCCTCATCCATTTGCTCATCCATTATGAGCAACATCATATAGTTGTATTTGCAAATCTATTCTCAATCATTAGTCAACTCCCATTTGCAAGAAATTACCCCTTCATAAGGTTTTTGTTTGTTTTGTTTTTAAGTTTAACCACAAGAATGTCTACATGTAATTCCATTAAAAAATTAAACCACGATGAGACTTCTGCATTCCTGTCATTTCAAAACAAGGTTTTTAAGCTTCCACACTCAAACATACAGAAGAATGCAAGCATACAAACTCAACATTCTCCCTTCACAGAACGGTACACCTCTGGGTCAGAAGAAAGAAGGCCTCAAACAAGATAGCTGATTTTGCTTATGAAAGGTTTTGAGCCTCTGTGCTTTTCCACTGATGTTACTTATGCAATGTTATCACAATCTGTATGGCCATAACTGTGAGCCTCAGCCAAGCTCAAGGCCTTTCTCATCTCAGCTCTCCATAGGGCTGGTGAATTAATCCATGCTTAAATTGACACTACAGTCAGATAAGTTGACTTGCATCCTTCAGAAGGGAGAACTGCAAACATGCAAAGCCCTAAACTTAATGACAACAATTCTGCCAGAAAACAGCCTCACAAACCAGAAGCTTGACTGGGTTAAACCCATATGATGGCATAAGACAGAGCTCTCTTCCACTGCAGCAAACAAAAGAAAAAGTGCACAGAAAAACACAACATCATATTAACTCTCCAACTAATCAGAAAACCACAGCCATTCACTCAACAGTTTCAGCACTTCTACAAGCACCAAAGAAACTGACCCCCTAGTCCTCTCCACCTCAGAAGGCACATCCAAAAACAACTGCAGAAAAGCAGACATCTTGCCAGGAGGCTTCTCTACACAGCGTTCTGCTTCTCACACCTCTGCAGATCCAGATCAGTCCGACACAGCACCGCCCTGAAGTTGTATTCGTTGGGCTCAGGCACTACGAGGAGACATCTCCTTGCTGGGATGAAAAATCTGGGAGGAGAAACAAAGGCAGAGCACGTCTGCTTCACTATGTGCCTGAGACAAGTGTCTTCCCTTCCTATGGTTTAAAAGTGGGGGCAGAATCTAAATAGATTTGCTTAGCCACTGCCTCAGGGAGCACTCAGAAACCCATCTGAAAATGTCACCAAGCCGCAGGAGCCACGTCACAGTATGATTTACGTGACCTTTAGGCTAGCTGTCGGGAAGGCAGCATTTTCTGCATTTGTTTAAGCTGTCAGTGCTGCACCCACTGAGCAAGTCTGCTGCTCCTCACTCCCAAGGGCAGCAGGTACTGGCCCCAAGGCCTGCCAGCTCCCTGCCACAGAGCACTGGCTTCCTGCAGCTAATTCAGGACAAAGCTCGCGTGTCCCAACAACGAGACAGGGCAGGGGAAAGGAATGACTTGTCTGCTTGGTTAATTCCTTGGAAATACAATGCTATAAACAACATCTCTCTGGTAATGCTGATGCCCACACAAGCTGTATGAGTCTTTCATCTTTCTTTCTGTGTCCTTCCCCTCCTGCTTTTCACTTACATGGGAATGCCAGAACACCATTGGGCGCCTGAATGTGGTTGAGCCTTCTGACTTGTCCAAACAGCTCTTGTTTTGCTCCCTCACATGCAATTTTATTTGGTATTTTATCCATGGTTACACTTAACCTCCCTACATTTGATTGACACTCATGAGCCTTTCTTCCTTTCAGCTACTCTGCTGCCCAGACATCGCTCATGGTTTAATTCTCTCAACCTAATCTTCTTTTCCAAGACAACATATCCTATTCTCTTTAGCTGAAGTCACAGCAAAGATGAGACAGCCTATATTGCTCCCCGGAGCCAGAAAGAAAAAGAATCTGGGGACTCCAAGTCCCCGCCTGCCATAAAATCACGAGGGTTGGAAAAGACCACTAAGACCATCTAGTCCAACCATCAACCCATCACCATACCCACTAACCACATCCCTCAGTGCCATTCCCACCTGCTCCCCCAGATCAGTTTCCTAAGTTTCCCAACTGTACCTGCTCTTAATGACAACATTTGATCTCTGGGGCAACCCAATCAGATCCCACATAGGAGGAGAATCCCTATTTGCAAGCACTGACAGAAGGAAGGCTCTGGTAATGCCATCACTGTCATCCACTTCCTGCACCATTCCCAAATTGAAAGAGCACCCACTGACTTCACTTTCCCTTCTCCTAACCTACCACTCTTACAAAGCATGTCAGCAAACATCCAACATGAATACTGGAAGAACTTTCTCCCATTATGTGCATACTTATGTCTGCTTTATATACATATCAGAAGCGGGTGGAACAGAGAACAGAGAGGTATCAAAGCAGATTCCTCAATCCATTGTAGGCACTTTGTACATTTGAGTCCAGGAGCTTACAACAGCCTGGAAGAGTTGGCCACGTCATTTTACTCACAATAAAAAAAAGCAAGGGAACACTCTCTCTTAAATTTCACTTTGATATCCTGTTATGTGCCTAAAAAGTAAGTTTTCATCAACAAGATATCTTAAAAAAAAAAGAACAACCACTTTTACAATTACACTGGCACCATTTTGAATGAGTGTTGTTCCAGTCATATTTAAGCAGCTACATATCCTTGTTATTTTACTTTTTCCCCAACTTTCTTGATGAATTTTTCACTAGGAAGCAACACAGATATCATCACTCATCTAGTTCACAAAAATCTCAAATGAGTCATACCAGCCCGCTTTTAAATGTTTCAACTGCTCCAACCAAAGTGAGCAACAGCAAACTCTGAAGACCAAATTGATGTTTCTGAAACATCTTCCCTAAATTCATCAACAGGATGCACCTTTTTGTGTTGCAAACACAAATTTTCTTAATGAAAACTGGCTGCCCTCTCTCATTCTGTTTGTAAAAGGCCTACGACTATTGGGCACAGAAAACTGGACACACAGTGTGAGAAGAATAACACTCTCTTATAGCTGTTAGTGTACTTAGTCCCTGTTTTCCACTTTCAGTAGCAGGACAGAGACTGAAATATCAGTCTACCTACTATCTCACAACAGAAACACTAGAAACAGGAAGATAAGTATGGCATACTTCATAAGCACTTGACAGCCTACAGTGAATTACCATAGCAATCAAATTACAATAGCAACTTACAAATATATACTATTTAAAAAGTTAGGAATTAAGACAGTCACAATTTCAGTGAAGCCATTTTCTGAGTTAAAAAATTCACATATACACATATATGTGACTCTTCCACCTGTCTATAAAATGTGGAAGAATATTTCTAAATCACAATCCTATGCCTGAGAATACACTAAGAGAGATCTGCAGAACCTCAGTTGGCCACCAAATATAAGCATCCTCATGCATTTTGCTTTCCTGTTCTCTTAGTGCATTTGTGCTTCCCCACAGAGAGGGCTGCATTCATTTACGACCCACAAAGCTCTGGTTTGTCTAATTACCCTGACCTTATCTGGCTCTTGGCAAAATCAACCTTTTCCTTTTGAAAGTATTTCCTTTGAGAAGTTAACTGAAAGCCTTCTTCCAAGGACACACAGATATGTCGAGGACAGTATTGCTTTGAAAATCTATCAAATAAGAGCCTCAGTCTAAAAGCTATTGCTGGTGCCAGGATTTTGCAGACCTCTCAACTCAAACATTGCATTGTGTTAGCACAGCTGTATCCACAAGCAAAAAAAAAGTGAGGGGATTATGCAAAAAGGATTCTAACTTCCATCATTCTTCTGGCTGCAGAAAGGGTTTTCAGTCATTTCTTCTTTCAGATAGTGCAAGAGCACATTATTTGTGCTTGTATGAAACAAACAGCACGTATAGAGAAAATGACAAGTCAGTATCCATGCAGCATCATTTTTCATTTCATCATTTTAATTAAAGTGGTATGGAGAAAAAACAGAAATAACAAACATTCCCTGATTAACCTTTTGTTTCTGCCTGTAATGAACATAAAAAAAAAAAAATAGACCTTCATCATACACATAACACAGAATCATACAATGGCCTGTATTGAAAAGGACCACAGTGCTCACCCAGCCCCAACCCCCTGCTATGTGCAGGGTCACCAGCCACCAGACCAGGCTGCCCAGAGCCACATCCAGCCTGGCCTTGAATG
>JAOWBP010001760.1:2857994-2874780 GCA_028571105.1 Tragopan temminckii | reverse complement strand
TGGGAGCACTTTGACACAACAGCTTTTAAAGAGCGCGTGGACCAGCACTCTAAATTTCTCAGAAAGCCCCCACAACCCACACCGAACGTGTTATGCCCTCTGGGAGGACTGATGCAAGCAACCCTCTCTCACCTTGTGTTGGGAAGTGCCAGGGCTCCGCACCTGGCCCTGCCAGCAGCCCTGTTGGATCAGGGAGCAGGGAAGGGACATAATAAGCCTCTGGCTGCCAATGAAAGCTCACTCGCGCTACATATGTGCCAAAAATATTCCTCACTCTACTGTTAAAGCCAGAGTGACATGAAAGCAAGGATGTCCAGAGAGACAGTGGCTGCCAGACACTAGCTGTGATTAATCCCAAGAAATTTGGGAAGAGTCAGAGCCATATTCTAATTACACTACTGTTGCCTAGACACCACATGGGTAGGAGGGAAGAGGATCTGTGTTTGGGTAACTGTCTCCTTGCTCCATCTGAACTCTGAACTGCTGAGACTGCTGCAGACACACTGCTGAAATATAGCAACTTGAGCTGATTCTAGTTTGGACATCAGTTTTAAAGTTCTCATTAGCTACAGAGAAAACTAGTCTTGACCTTCATTATGGTGATAGAGGTGCTGGCAAAAGGGAACACACTCTCACTGTCAACCAGAAATGGATACTGGTATTTCCAGTCCTTCTGAGACTGTCTTAACTTGCAAGAAGGTAATGATTGAGATTCATCCTTCATCTTTATAACACTACTAGAGAAGAAAAGAGGGGGTAGAAACAGCGTTTATAGTCTGGCCATGAAATTGTTTGCTCAGTAAAGTCAACGGTGTTTCAGCTTTCCAGTTGCAGTGAGAAGTGATGTCTACAATAACAATTTATGAGAAAACATCACTGGGGAGAACCGTGACCAACTGGTTTTCTGTCACTTCTGCAAGATGTTGTACCAGTGCACTGCTTAACTAGCCCCAACAAAAATGCATTAATTTAATTTCAGCTTCTTAATTACCGCTATTAACCTATTGCTTCCTGAGACTTGCACTGCTGCAGCATGCCTATGTGCATACTTTTTTGTGCCTGTAGGCAATGCTGTTCTCAGGTGGCAGCAAGCATTTGTTTTATCATTTCTTGGCAGCCAGAACACTGCAAGTCTGGAGGAGAATCAGGCGCTCCCTTTGCTTGGATAGCAACTAGAGCACCATTATTTGAGGAGGGAAAAATTGCCCGAAGCTGTGTTGAAAGCTCTTGTCTTTATTAGTGAAAATATTAATGTTTCCCAACGTGCTCTGAATTTATAGTCAAATATTTTGCCTTCAGTTTGGAGTTGCTTGTAAAAGCTGCCTGCTGCAGAAGCTGGGATACAGCCCTATAGCTTGAAAGATGTCCTCAGGCTGACTGGAGTTACAGCCCTCATTCTTCTCCAGAGGGGAGCAAGTTCATCTGTAAAAAGTAAGAGAGCCTAATACAGAGATTAACACAGTTAAAGTACCACCAAATATTGTCACCATTCCTCAGACAGGTTAAATGTTCTAAAATCATACGGTAGGAAGCAAGAAGACTGGATCATACCTAAAACATAACATGTATGAGACCAAGTTCCTAAGCAGTTCTAGCCATAGACCTCTCCATCAAGTTAAACAGATTGCTACCTACTTAGATCTGGATCTTGCTTCTCAGCCTGGAGAGAGCAGTGATAGCCAGGAGCGAGGGCAGAGCTGCAGCTAGCCCAGGGCTTTAAGCCATTTGCAGTGAAATCACATCCGTAGTCTAGTGGTAGACTGATTTGAATGTGAAGAATGGAATAACGTGAGTAAGTAGCTTTGTGAGTAAGGATGCCAAGATCTGGCCTTCTAGATTTAATACTTTAATCTGTCCAAGTGTATCACTGCTGTAATTACAGCCACAGCACAGCCCTTGAGTAGCTCAAGTTTAGAGACCATTGATAATCCCAGCTGTGTCACACAGATGAAAGCTATTAAGTGGATTTACAGAGGACACGAGGTATATAGAAACTCATTATTTCCCCACTGAGACAAAACTATTCATTAGTATATGACAGAGAGCACACTGGAAAATTGGAAGCGGGTTATTGAAAGTGAGCATATCCCAGTAGTCCTAACACACACGTGACGAACTGGTTATTAATATTCAATCCAGCAAGCTCTGTCACTAGGGTTGAGTCCCATTCCTGATGGTATTTGTAAGTCTGCATGCCCTAGATGGTACTGATCTGCAGCATTAGAAAAAGTAACTCTAAAATCCAGGATCACATTGCAGTCAACGCAAATGTCAGGCAGGAGGGTGTTGATTTAAGTTCACACATGCAAAAATCAACAGCAGAGTTCATTTTAAAATGTTACTTCAGACATTCCCACTGCAGCTGATACATTAATTATGCCACAATTTTATTAATTTGGTCTTTAAAGGCTCCCTTGCGAAATCTTCTTGTGTGAGCAATTACAGTAAGCAACTGCTCTGGTTTGAAGTGGTTTCATTGCACCTGCTGTCCCCAGGCTGCACTAGTTAATTGTTTTTGTTTATCCCATCCTACTCTTCTCTAGTGATTTGCTTGGCACCGCAAAGACAGCTCACACCACTTATAAAGCGCTGTTTCCTCCTGGCAGCTAGAAGTTGAAGATGTGCCTCATTTCTTGCTATGAGCTGCAGCCCACTTAAAACAGCTAGAGGGGAAGTGAGCAGATGCTCAGCTGCGCTAAGAGGTCTGATTACCATTGCAGCGTGGAGGAAAAGCAAACACAGAAAAAACATACCTGCAGTTTGTCCCAAGTCCTGTGTCTGCACATTTGTCTTTGAGAGACATAGCTGTACGTCTTGTCTGTGCTTCAGGAGCTTTCCAGGAAAAATAACGTGGTGGGAGTTCCTGTGTGTGCTGACCTCCCAGGACCAAGGCTTAGGAGCTGCAATTTCAAGGCTGCTAGGAAAGGATTTGGGCACTGAACAGCCTAACCATTAAGCACCTGTTTTCTAGGGTGTGGGTAGCAAGTCCAGGCACCTTATTCGAGGACAGGGAGAAGCCTCAGGTGGGAATTCTCATTAGCAAGCCCATTGAGTCCTGAGAAGCTGCAGCATCACAAGGCTGAAAATGCTGGGTGGAGGATTGCCTCCAAGCTCTCCTTCATTCCATAGATGAACAGAAAGGGAGGCAAGTGCTTCAATTCTGCTAGCGTTAGATGGAAGTCCAGGTACCTTGGACTGCCCCCCTCCTCACCCACATTCTAACTGTCCAAGCTGTAAATCACATAGCATTTTTCTAAAGTGAAGTGAACAGAAGGCCAAAACCAAAATCAAAACATATTTGGCATTTCACTCTGGCATGGAGTTGGGACTGGGAATATCTTCAGAGTCCAACAGCCTATTGGAACAGCTCCAAATTGTGACAGAAAGCAAGATTATCTTTGAACCAGAAAACTTGTCGTGGGGAAGTCTCTACAATGATACAGCATCCTTATGAATTCCAACGTACTTTTTGGGTTGCCAGCAGACAGACAGAAAGCAATAAGACAACTGCTGGGTTTGCACCAATGAAAGACATTATTTACCTTAACATCAAAGGCTGTACCTCATCCTTTACTCATGGACAGGTACAGCATCAAATGCGTCTTCTCTGCACCTGGAAATAGCTGCATATAAGTACATAAATAATCCCTTCTGCTTGTGGTGGATGTGGTGGCTACTTGAGAATGAAGATGTCATTTTGGCAGCAGCTGTTACAAAGACCTAAGCAAAGGTACTTCAGTTGAGGTTGCCGGTCCCACTTGCATGCTTTTTCATTCACGCATCTCAATCCTTCTTTCAGAGAAAAAGGAAAGGGAAGGAGGTTGGGTAAAGAATCCCAGCCTCCTTATCAGGTTAGGCAGAAACAGTGAGAATCCTGTCACAGCACAGGTTCAGATTTCACAGGGAAACAGCCTGCAGGCACAGAGCATCAAGATGGCCCAAGTATTTTATTGCTCTAGAGGTATGCCTTCTAACCAGCCCCCTCCATAGGTTTTCTGCAGCTTTCTCTGGTGGAAACTGGCTATATCAGAAGCTTATATAGCACCTCCTTATTATTATTCCAAGCATTACTGAAAATATTACTTCAGGAATGACTTCAGAGGAGGACTGGAGTTTGTAACACGGCTATCCGCTGTTGAATGGTCACAGGTGTGGAATCCTTCCAGCTGGGAGAGCAGCAAATCTTTACTGCTGTAAAAGAGCAGAATTTGGCTCATTATCCAATAGCAAATTCAATTCCCTTCGTGTTTCTATATGGACTCTGACATGCGCAGTCCAGGTGAGCCAGCCAGCATTTATAGGAGCTACTGTGGTGCACGCACCTTTACAGCAAAAGCACGTTAAGGAGTGGAGGAAATACAAGGTATAAAAACTCTCTTTCCTTCTTCCTTTGCTCCCTCTCTAGCTCAGTGCTCGTGTTGAAGGACTGGCACAAAGGATTCTCACAGCTATGGCAGAAATGAACAAATGGCTGGTACTGTGACCCACAGGGGTGTGCCATGCCTACGTCCAAGTACATCCTGAAATGTTAACTTAGTACAAAGAGAGGATATTTTTATTGATAAACATTATATTGTCTTAGTGTAGATGTCTGACACATTATTAAATCAAATGACAAAACATTGAAAGTAATTCATTCTAATAAAACTTTTTGATATTCCATAGACAATAGTGCTGTGAATTCTGTTTATAGTATAACACATTAAAAACACAGAAATACAAGTTTCTAATCTCATAGGTTACCAGCAAACAGAGAAAAATGCATGCTTTAATTTCTGTTGAATTTGTAACTTACACAGGCAAGTGGAACAGCTATGCATAAAATACTATTCTACAACAAGCTGTAAAACAAACATACAGAAAGACTGACCTTATAATACTTGTACAAGTATGACAAAACCATTGTAACTCATTTCAAAAGGTAACAAATATTTTGTCTGTGGCTCCACCATTTTAACATTTCTAAGCCGACTTAATAAAAAGCTATTTTGAATAGAATTGTGTTACCATAAACCACTGATTATTTTTTTTTCAAGCTGGCTGTCAATGAACATGATGCATTATGTGCATTTGTGCTTGGTTCCACCTGCATTTTTTTCCTTATGGATTGAAGCATCACACAGTCTTTGCACTCAGGAAATGCTGTCTGATCCTGAGTCGAACAGAAGGTGCTTGTTTTACTGACTAGTTTAGCTGTGCCTCCTGCAGCCTGACCACAGCATGAAGTAGAAAACTCATGCACGCAATTCAACAAGATCGGTATGGTTTCATCACAGTTAGTACAAGCCCATGTAGGGATTGCATTCAGAGGTCTAAGACTTCAATCATGATACAGTGATAAGTTTTCCATAAGAGCCCCAAGCAGCTACTGGATCTTGAATGTCCAACTGCTGGGCTATGAGATAACCTCTCCCCCAGCCAACCCTGAAGAGAAGCACCAGGCCTGTTCTCCTGCTCTGGTGGCCACGCTAACACCAAACCACTGCCAAACCACACCCAGGGATTCCAGGCAGCATGCAACGTTGGCAGACAGCAGCAAAAAAAAAAAACAAAAAAAACAACACAACCCCCAAAAAAACCAAAAACCCAAACTAAACAAAAAAATAGCCAGAAATATCTTCCTACTTTGGTTTCAGTCTCCAAACATTCAATGTGAGGATAATTTATTATTCCTTTGACCATCTTTTGCAAATACCATCTGCATTAGGGGCCTGGTAATGGCTCCCAACTTTACAAGGAGAGGCAATGAAATGAAACTATTCCTCAAGGGAAAAAGAAGCAAAATGTGTTCCCTCTATCAGGCACCTAGGCTCTTACTGGCAAGTTCACCCAAGCATTAATGGAAAAGATAAAATGCACACTTGTGAAGTAAGGGTAAGTACTGAGTGAGGGACTTTACTCCTCGTGTCTCTCTTCCCTTCACCCTGATAAAAGGGTGCTGTGTTTCTCACTGGGAAGAAACACCTTTCATCAGGAGGACAGGAGTTGTAAAGATAAACAGTATTCACACAAAGCCCCACATAAATGCAGCCTTGATGGGCTGATGGTTGGACTAGATGATCTCAGTGGTCTCCTCCAACCTTAGTGATTCTACCTATGAACCTCTGCAAAGCTTGCCAGTACCCCCACTAAACAGTAACCAGCTTCCTGTGATGCCATAGCACTCTCATTCACACTTGCTCTCCACTTGTGCTGTATAAATACAGATTCATGCTTTGTGTCCTTTGCTTGCTGTGCATGTAGAAAAGCCCTTAAGAACCAAGTTATTCCACAAACTCCCTGCTTTGGCTTCTGTCAAGAATTCACTGCAGTCAGCAGTAGCTCAAGTTCTGTACTTGCTCATTTGTCCTAAGCATGGTGTAATTTCATAATACAAATCTGAAATAAAGATATGGTACACTCAGATGTTTTGACTCACCAGTAAGAATTACTGAAAGAAAAGGAATTTTTCCTGGAAATCCACGAGGAACTCAGACTTGTCCTTGACAACATGTGGAAGTTCATTTCATGCAAATCTTATCAATGATATGAATATATTTGAAAGACTTATGCAATACTTCCTGCAATCAGCCTTTATCTTCTATTCTAACCTAAGAAATCCACAAGTCGTTAGGAGATATCACCAAAATGACTCTACCATTGCTCTTTTATTTCCCAGCGCTGAGCCCTACTGTAATTCACACGGAAGGCAATGATACCTGATATATTCTTCTACAATTGAGATCAACTGACCTACGTGAAAGCAAAACAGCACAGCGGAAACACGGCCGTGTCACATTTGTGAGTGCTGGACTCATCCGACTGGAGGATTTCAAGAGGGAGATCCTTGCTTTAGCTTTAGGTGAGGACTGAAATAGGATTTTTACTAACTTTACTAATTCTTTACTAATTTTTACTAATTTTGCCAACACAGGGAAACATGTTATTGAACCAGAGGCTCAACTCTTACCGAAAGATAAATAAATAAATAAAATGCATAAATAGCTCAGTGCAGAATTTCCTGACCTCCTCAATATCTCTTCTTTCGTAATTATTTTTTAAACCTATCCTTACATTCAGAATATGCAACTGGAACTTCAAATGACTAAAAACAATTACAATTGGAAATATGACAGAATGCACAGCTGTATGCTGGTCAAGCTTTTGACCTGCTGAATTACAGATGTACAACTGCTGTACGCCATTAGCAATACCTTGCTAATACAACGTGGAAACAACTCAGAATCATCTCTTGTACTTATAAATAGATATGTATGAGTATCATTTAGCATCTTAGCAGTTGCCACGATAGGGCTTTATTCCCACAGAAATGGCAGACAGTGTCCACAGGGCTTCATTTTAACAACGGTAGACATACTAGGTATAGTACATATATATATATATGTATATATAGGCTACTTGAATAGAGATCTGTATTTATACATTAAGAAAAAATGAGGCCCCAAATCTACCAATAAAAATTATATGAACTTAGGACTGATTCTCTTAACAAAAACAGTATACTGTAGTTTGGCTCCATAAAACGCACCCAGCTCGTATCTATGAGGGTTGCTCTGAAAGTAATGCCTCCTATTTCATTGTGCTGTCCCATGATGTCAGAGGCAGATGTTGGTGGGATGGCAGTAGAGGTTGAACCTTCCCACCAATGCCCCATTACATTTTGTTGCCGTGTGACAGGTGGCAGCAGAGGGGCAGCCTGACAGAGCAGTGTCTGGCACGGAAGCATGGATGAAGCCAAGGTGTCACTGAATTCCTCCATGTGGAAAAAATGGCACCACTGACATTCATCAACACTTCCTGAACGTTGATGGCAGCCAAGCAGTGGCTGTGAGCACAGTGAGGGGTGGGTGGTGCATTTCAGCAGTGGTCACTTCCACTGGTGCACATTTTTATGAGTGTGGCCTGCTGGCTCTTGTTCATCACTGGTGAAAATGCACAGCCAAGGGTGACAATGTTGAAAAATAGCATTCTGTAGCTGAGAATGTGCTCTATCAAACAGTGTTATTGTGCTCTTTGTACCTGTTATAGTTTCCAGGGGAATAAATAGGAAGCATTACTTTCAGAGCAACCTACATACAACCACCTACTCAGATCAGTTATGTTTATTGCATGATGAGTTTCACTTCATAACTTCATTAATTCATAAATCAAACAGGGCTGTATCTATTTCATTCATTTTTGCAGCTGACAGAGTGAGTACAGCATATTTACAAGCGAGTAAGTAACGAGGGCACTGAAGATATACAATATCCTCACACACACACAATTCCCTTTGAAGAGCCTTTTAAAAGACATCCTATTAGAAGTCTTCCCCTACCCCATTATTTGGCTATTTTGGTGGTGCGGGGCATTTTCAGGGCAGACCATAGGCTTACTCTGTCTTGCAGTCTGGTGGCTCGAGATCAACATGTCACACAAAGATCTCCTTGCGTTTTCTCCCATCAATTTACCAGGTCAAAAACTACACCCTATTTCTATTAGCCCAGGGGACAAATTTTGCGTTAGGGAGGGAGGACAGGGGTCAGCTTCTAAGGCAGAGGGTTTCAACTTTTGAGAGTGGAAGCAAAGTCCTGAATCCTTGTAACAAAAGGAGCAAGACAAAATCCTAAGCAAACTAGCAGGCTGTTGGGTATATGGAATTGTTTACGTTTAAAAAAGACTTCATCCCACCTCCCAACGTTTATACAGTATCTGTGCATCTCATCTCTATCACAAGTCCTCTCATACACAGTGTCTTGGTCCCAGACAGATGTTCCCACCCAAATACCTGCTCTCCTTAAACAAACACTTGTTGTTTTGACTTAGAGCAGGACTCAAAGTCAGGATATAAAGCATATTTTTGCAACAGTTTTCAACTTAATTTTGAGCGCTGGCTCGAGAGCAGTCAATAGCACAATTCTGTTCACATCTGAAGGTCCTGGAGGCAATCACAGTCTTCGTGCCCCCAGATCTATTTTCCTAAATTGCATCAGTAATAAAAATCTTCTCAGTAGCAGCCTGCCAGTGAACAGTTTATAAAAGTTTTAAGACTTTTCAAAGTCACCTTCTCTATTTTAATCCAAGGCACGTTTGATACAGGTCCTCCTCATCAGAGTTATCTGCTCGTTAATCACACACAATTTCACCTGCCTCTTCACATGGGAACATTTTGCTGCAGCTGCTCCTGATGAGAGCCTTCACTCTGAGTAAGTGCTGCTTTTGCTGAGCACTTAATGGTGGTGCCAAAAAGCTGGATTCATTAAAATGAACTTTGCATTAAAACACTTCAGCGTGTGCTTATCTTTCAATACACAGACTTCTGCACAAAGTATGAGTTTCAAGTTAAGCAAGTCTCTGGTATTTCAGTGACAAAGGGGGGATACCAGCAGGCCCCTTCTTTCATTATAGCATAAGATCAGATTAATGAAACATCCAGCAGTGGGAATTACTTTGCTGGGAAGCCAAGCTGCCTGCCTTATCTGCCAGACATGCTGATGGGAAACCTCAAAGGCAAAAGCTCAATATCTGAATTAATCCATAATCAGCTACCACTGTCCTCATAGGTTCAGGCATGCACCATTACACTTTGTTTCCTGCAACTGGCAAGAAAAAGTTGATGTGAAACTGTTGATATAAAATTCCTACGCTGATTTCTGGCACCATTTAAACTCTACCTGATGAATGAAGATTACATCGACAGGATGTCCATCAGATTCTTTTGGCGTGGAAGTATTAAAACTTGTTCTGCAAGGCTATTAGAAAAAGTAAAATAAAAATTACCTAAAATATACCACAACAAATTTAACTATATAAATACATTACAAAATCTGGAGCTTTACACAAGTTGTGCTTTTTAAGAGGCTTCCCTGAAATTAGATGCTCCTGCCCTAGTTTCTGTCCTGGTTTCAGCTGGGACAGAGTAGATATTCTTCATAGTGTCTGTTATGGTGCTGATTTGGTTTTAGGAGAAAAACAATTCTGGTAACACACTGAGGTTTACTTGTTGCTGAGCAGAGCTGTACGGAGCCACAGACATTTCAGTTTTTCAGTACTGTCCTGTCAAGCAAGGAAGCTGGAGGGCACAAGGAGCTGGGATGGGACAGAAACAGGACAGCTGACCTAAACTGGCCCAAGGGATATTCCACACCATATGGCATCATGTGAGAAGCCTACAAAACTAAGAGGAGCTGGTTGGGGGCAGCCACTGCTCAGGGACTGCCTGGAATTTGGCCATCCCACTGGGAAGCAGGGAGCAAGAGGCTGTGTGGTGTTTAGCTGCTTGCTGGGTTAAACCACAACCACTTCACAGAATCATTTAGGTTGGAAAAGACACACACAGAAGACGATCAGATCCAACCATCACCTGATGTTACCAAGTCTGCAGCTAAACCACGTATCTAAGCACCACACATCTCTTACACACTTTCCAGGGATGGTGACTCCACCTCCCTGAGCAGCCTGTTCCAACACCTCACCACCTTTTGCACGGTCTCTAATCTAAATCTCACCTGGCACAAGCTGAGTCTGCTTCCTCATGTCCTACCATGTGTCCCCTGAGAAGTGAGCCCTCTACAACCTCCTTTCAGGTAGTTATAAAGAGTGATGAGACCTCCCCTCACCCTCCTCCAGACAAAACAATCCCAGTTCCCTTAAATGTTCCCTCTATGTCTTGTTTTCTTGTCCCTTCACCAGGGATATTTAGCTTAGACAACTTGGCCACAATCTCAGGCTTATTCAGGGTGGTAAACAATAGATTTTAAAACCAAATTTTATCTGCTGGTGTGCAATGAAAGAAATTGCTATTATCTTCCCTGATTGCTTTCCCGTGAATAAAGAAAACTTTTCCATAAGGCATGGATTTGCCCACGCCTGATGTGGATTCTGGAGATTCAGTTCAACAAGTCAGAACAGGCTGGGTGGAACTTGATGCACCTACAAAATATGCTTCAAATGAGAAGCCATTAAAGGCTTGCTATGAACAGAATATTCACATAAATCTTCTTAGAGGTGTCTAGCCATTAATAGGTATTCATTCATCTATTCCAAAAAGAAAATAAAGAGTTCATTCATCTTTACAAAGACACAGAACAACAGTCCTTTTCAGGACTTACTGCTGTGAATATGTATATTGACCCTGAAATAAATCATTGGAGTTTTGCTGTTACTTTCAGTAGAGGTCAGCTTTCACGCAATCTCACTTTAAGGCTTGCATTATACTTGGGACACTCACTCCTTCTCTAACTTGAAAAAAAGTGGCTGAGGTCTTGTGTATACGTTCCTTAAAAACAGGGCTTTGAACTGATGTGGCTGAATTTGTACAAAACATAACACGGGCAGACGTCCCTGGGCTTAACTCTGTTTTAGCGCAACCTACACTGGTTACTGACCAAGTGCAGTGCCATGAATACAGAGCAGTTTTAAATCCAGCTAAGCAGTGTCCACTGAGACTGAGTTTTAAAGTACATATTTAAACAGCTTTAAATTTCCAGTACTGAAACTCTGAAATAGATATACCTGACACTTCTGCATCTCAGCAAGCTTAATTGAAAGCTACCAGAGATTAAAAAAAAAATAATATTAAATAAGAAACATTTGTCAGTCAGCAGAAAGTTACCGTTCTCTCAAAAGCTATCCAACAATATTCAGTCTACATTGTGTCTTACAAGCATTAATATGGTTATTTGGAAAGATCGTATAAAAATTGCTCGTCTGACAGCAGAACAGTAATGTTACCCTCAGGTTGCTCCAGCTACACTGAATGTTGCCGTTCTAAAACTTGATTGTTTGTTCTTGATTTAAGATAAAACAAAAAGCCAGTCATGCATCTGAATGTCAAGGATGAGCGTTCGTTTTCACAGGCACAAACATCACAAATCCAAAGCATGCTAATTAATTTCAATGACGTAGCTGTGGACAGGAAGCTGAAAACAAGGCAGGCAAGTGTAAACACAGAGGGGAAAAAAAACCAAAATGAAACACCAATTGCATCAGTGAAAATCTCTTCTCATGCACACACTTCAGATTGGTGTTCCTACAGCAGTAACAATCTACCAAAAAGTGCAGTGTGTCAAAAAAGAAAAAAAATGATAATAATTCAGCTTTGGTAGGGACAAAAGCCATTTTTGCAGCGTGCCTTAAGACCTCCCCATGGTCATTCTACCTTTGAACCACTGTGGAAGGAAGGCACCGTCACGCTGAGCAGAGCTGATGCTCGCCAGGGGTCACATTTTAACACCAGCTGGGACAAAATCAGGTCGGAGCAAGCTGAGGAAAAGACTCTTTCATCTCCCTTCGAAACATTCATTAAGGATTGCCTGAAACCACCAGGAATGGAACCAGAAACACCTGACTGGTCCCAAGACCAGAGCGGCCTCAAGCTTAAAGCTGACCCTTGCTTTCGGAAGAGCAAAAAGTGAATCCGAATCGCTGCTGTACTCCGAACCACACCTGAGCCCAGTGCCCCAAGCCCACGGCACTGCTGCCAGGCACCCCATAACCTCCCTGCCCCACGTGGGCAGTCAGTGAGGTGCTCTGTGCCGCTGTTGGCCTGTGGCCTTGCTCAGCATGAAGGCAAGGCCGAGCGGCAGCTTTGCCCCCACAGCCTGCATCTTGGGAGGGAAAGAGCCCTCTGCTCCATCAAGTAAAGCTATTAACGCACCCTACATGTCAGTAGAACTGTCTGAGTTCTGGGTGGATGCTAACAAAATTGCTTAAGTTTTTGCTTTGGGGACTTTTCCACAAGCTAACAAACTTGACAGGCTCTCCTTTTTGGAGACAAAAACATTCAGTTGGTCTTTTCTGTTCCAAACCAGGTCTGCACTGGTTGATCTGGTTGCAAATCGTAAGCGCATCTCACTGGAACTACCAGCACTGGAAGTGCTTATCACATCGTATATGGCACAGATACTGGCAGTCCAACATACCTTCTGCTTCTGCTCAGAGCAAACAGCTCGCAGAATATTCCTGCACAAGCTTCAAAACAAACGTCAGGTTTCACGTGCAACACAGAGCTATGATACGCTACAGTATTTAATGCACACCAGTAGGAAAGGCTCCTAAAAAAATACTCCTGCGGTTTTTGTGCCGTGGGATAGGTAACAGCTATTTCGTAGAAATAGATCCAACTGGCTCCATTGGAGCAGCAGTATAAATACTCAAAATAGAAGTAATAATAGGCCCTATAGGCCCTGACGTGGAACTTTTGTTTTGTTTTCCCCCAAATCTGTTCCTTCTGTCAGCAAGGAAAACACACTGCTTCCAAACAACTGCATCTTGCTACAAGGAGTATAGCTGTGTATTCGTGGGGTGGATTTTACTGAAATGTGCCACATCGTTGCTAACATTGTTGGATTTAAGGAAGTATTTTAGGCATTTTAGTGGTTATTATTAATCTCATTAACAAAGAAGGAAAGAAACGACCACAAAAAAAAAGCAACAAGAAGGTACAATGGGCCTGGTACGTGGGCACACTTATGAGAAGACTGCTCCAACAACAGGCTGCATGGTTCAACAGGTAGCAAGACAACTATTTTCCAGGACTAATAATGAAAACACAGGCATGCCAATGGCTCTGTTCTCTGTCCCTGGGCCCACCCATCTTCTTGCCAGGGATCCACAAGTATGCGTTATTTGCTGAGGCCAGCAGGTGATGGCTTTTTCCGATGGACTTCTCCAATGGGCACAGTGCAATGGCTGCCAAAGGATCCACGCATTTAGCATAACCAAGAAAGAAAAGAAGGTGCAGAGCTGAATAGAAGCCACAGGGTGTAAATATTTTGATTTACATCATTCTGTCCAAAGAAAAGTAAGCAAAAACAAATGTCCAAAAGTGAAAACAAATTGGTAACTGGATTTATCATTGTGCATAGGACTTTTTTTTTTAAGTTTAGCTCTAAGGTTTTTTTTTTCCTAAGGTTTAGGAGGGTTCTATGGTTTTGTTTTGTGTTGTTTTTTTTTTTAAACCTAGGGTTTGCTATGTCTTTATTACCAATATTTGCCATTGCTTGTACCATAGACAAAAACATTCATCTAGTTGGTATTATATTAACACACTTGTAGTAGAACATATACAAGAACGGGGAAAAAATGAATCAGAAGTGATCAGTGCTTAAAGTAAATACAACAGCCAGTGCTGGCAAGAATCCACAGTATCAATACAAACAAATGTAGCTGTGATAGTGTTCCTGATGGGGTCAAATCTGCCTGTGTATTAATACAGAATTATACAAAATCTAGCAAGGATACTGGAACAATGAATAGCTAAATTTTCACAATAACTTAAGATCTGTGAGCGAGTCTGCGTTGTAGATATTACACATTTTAAAAGTGCCATCTCTCTCTCCATCTTCTTCCCTCCCAGAGGAGGTGTGATGAATCCACATGATCTGCCATCAGAGAAGTTCAACTGTTTATGAAAAAGACAAATATCTGGCCAGGTCCAGTGTATTCTTTAGAGTGGCAAACAATGACTTCAGTAACTATGTCTGTGCAAAATACGCCTCTTTCCTTTTAAAGAAACCAGTGTCTGTAACTCATTTAGAAAAGTTTTGACACGTACTGATGTCCTCAGAACAAATAAGACGTGAACTATAGAATCCCCCCAAAACTACAAGAAATCTGATGAAGCAAATAAAGTTCTGACCTTCCGTTTCCAGGTGTAGATGACAGAAAAACAGGACGTCTCCTCAGTAGCCCTCCTGGGCTGGCAATCAAACTATTGCTTGGAAATACCACAAACACCCTATTAATAAAACGCCGACATCAATAATAAAATGGTAGCAGTGTTTATCCTTTAAATCCATGTTTACCTTCCATTCCTCATCACACCTGTACAGGACTCATTATTTACGGTGCAGTCACTGTCTGTCGCCTTGACAGTCTTCTTTTAATAAGCAGTCAATCCACTCATATGTTGAGTACCTTGAATTAAATTCCCATATTACACTGCCCTGTGACTTTTGGATCATTACAGGAGACCCAGAGCTCAGAAGGAGAAGCTGCAACACAGGATGTTGATCTCAGGCAATAAAAAACCACAACCAAAACAAACAACAACAACAACAAAAAAAAACACAACCAAAAAAATCCCAGAATTCTCCTTGAAAATCAGCCCCTGTATGATGTACCCTCTTCTGCATTGTAGCAATAGTCTTAAGACATAAATTAGATTAGTCTTCCATCAAATAACTTAAAAAAGGAATTGTAGCAGACCAGTTTTGCCTGGCTTGATGCCAGTTAGCAGCCAGTTCATCTAGAGACCAGTCACTGTTCAAAAACTGAGCTAAGAAATCACATGAATGTTGAAAAAAAAATTCATCTTCACATCGATGCAGGATTTTTCCAGGTTGTGGGGGTCGGGGAGAGGGTAAACCGAGATGGGGCACAGGTCCTATGGACAGGATATACTTCACGACTTGGAGGTGCACCGCATTCAGGAGATGCCAGCCGTGGTTTGTATTGCACAGGTAAGAAGGACGTTCCTCCTGACAGTCTGCAATGTGCGTTAGTGATCTCTGCACATGGGCAAGTTCACAAAAGTGAAAACATTGAATTCTGTCATGATGGAGAAACACAGGAAGATGCCATACAGGGAAAGGCACACGCACCCTAGCTTCTTATCCAGTTTCCATTTGTTCATATGCACGCCGAAAACCTACAATAAACGTAGAGTAAGTCACCACAGCGGGATCGGTTTGAATAAAGTGGTAAATCCTTTGTCAATTTCAGGAGCGTGAAAATGACTGTGCCTATGCCAAATACAATCAACTGGAAGCAATCATAAGGCAGGTACTGCAACAAGTGAGATAAAGCCCACTGCTAAAGTAGATCTGAGCATCTCCCTCACAGAGCTTGGAGCCATATTGACTTGCATCCCCTTGACTGCTGGCCCAACGGCCTTAGATTTCTGCAACAAATTTCACTTTGGCAATTTAACTGGAAGTGCTTTAAAAGGCCGTATTCCCTTCTATTCATTTATAACACTTCCAGTGCCTCTCCGTCTCTCAATTTGGAGCTGAACCAGCTAAGGCTGTGCCTGAATTTGCTTAGTTTGCTTCAACACAAACCTCTTGCAGTTAAAGTCTCTTGTGCAGGAGAACTGTGCTGGTGTGCTGCATGGAATACTCCCTGTCATAGCAGCTGGTCTCGGGAGTTGGAAGATGACACAAGGATATATTAATCCTATTCTCTTTGTTTTTCCTACTCTACTTTCATGATGGACTTGGCCAGGTCAGGGAACAGGAGCCACTGCTTTCAGTAGAAACATTGGCACATCCCAGCACAGTTTGTTCTGTCCCATGTTGTATCTTGGAAGATTCTTGCACAGAAAACTGTGCAGCATTTACTGTATCTCTTCAACAGAAAAATGCATCTTTTCATACCTCAAGGGATCTGATTCAATGTGAGCATGCTAAATGACTGGGGATTACTAGTGGACCTGCCAGGGGTTATCCTGGGGAAAACATAAATACAAGAAACATCCTGTGACAGTGATGGCTTCTGTCAAAAGCCAGATTAAAGTACTGGGAAGTTTACAACAGCAATGATCATTTCTACCCCTTAACAACAGCCTTTGCAATCACTACTACAGCTGGAGGTGAGAAAAGAATCAAGTGAAGGAAATATCTATAAAATCACTCTTTTGGAAATAAAGGACAAAAGACTATATACATACTGTGACAAAAACAGATGCCAGCAAGAGACCAACAGAATAGATGAGTCCTCTGCTGTTTAACCGAATCTGGAAAAGAAGGAAGTTTACAAAACCACGTCACAATTTCAAGCAACAATAATTCTCTCTGCCAATCAT
>JAOWBP010001760.1:2819247-2836197 GCA_028571105.1 Tragopan temminckii | reverse complement strand
CCCCAACCACCTCCTTCTCCAGGGAGGGAAGGGGAAGGCGGTGCTGCTGCTGAATAATTGAAGAATTCGGTGCTGGAGGAGGGGGGGTGTGCATCGCGTTGTGCCTCGGAGCGCGGTGAGCATTGCACCGAGCATTGCACTGAGCATTGCACCGAGCACTGATTGAGCACTGCGAGATAGTTTATAAAATAACTTGAGATTATTCCAGTCACCTTTTACAGCACTATTTAAGGTCCCATGTTCCTTTCTGAGCACAGATAATGCTTTTTTCCTAGGGAAATTTCCTCCAACACCTGAGTGAACACACTAACAGCCAGACCTTCAAATACAGCTATCCAGCAGGGATCTAGTGCACGAAGGTCATAGACCAGGACACCAGGGAATCACAGACTCCTGCCCTGATTTCAGATTGAAGTGAAGGCAATATGCTCCTGCCTGGGACTCCTACAAACTGCTCACATGCCACAGACATCCTAGTAGTTATCCCTCATGGGTAAATATGGGCAATAAAAGCCCAGGTCTCTTGAGAGGGTCGAGTCATTGAAGTGAAGTCTTCAAGTCATCTGATCACTGGGAAGAAGAATCTGACAGAGGGAAGCCTTGCACACGAAGTAACCACGTACCCAGGCTAAAAGGAGCTAATTAGCAGTGAGGGAAACGACAGCACTTTCAGCCTGCTGACAGGAATTTTGTAGTCTCGTTGTAACTGTCAAGACCTTGAAGGCACAAGTCGTGCTATTCAGTCTTGCAGCAGCCAAGGACTGCATGTAAATCTTAATGCACTGCAACCCTCCTAAATCACCATTAAGCAGATCACAACTAAGGCAGAAAGGAAATCAGGGAAGCAATCAGCTTGGGTAAAAACATGATGAAATTTAAGAGTTTGGAATCAGCAACAGTAGAAGCCAGAGGAAAGGGGAGCCAAGCACCAAGAGACAGCTGTAGAAAAACACTGATCGTTCTCTCCATTCAAAGGAAGCACACAAAATCCAACCCCCAGACACGAGTCCAGGAGCCCTCACTTAACTACAGCTCTGGGGACTAAATCTGGCCTCTCCAGAGCAGAAAGGAAGAGCTCTTCCATGTGAGATTCAGTGAGAGCAACTCCCCACGACCAGACAAGGCAAAGGCCCTATAGCACACACTCACCTGCACACCGCACTGGTGTTCCTATACGTAAAACATGTTCCAGATTAGAAACTGGGTTTCTCACTATTAACCCTGCAAACTGCTGTGTGTAACATTTACTGCACAGAACATTAATTTCCCTTTTTGAAGGGCTGGAAAGAGCAGGGTGCCCAGAGCCTCAGTGGCAATGTATCCCACACTGGGGCTTCACCACTCACCCTCTATAAAATTGATCCTTCTCCTCTGCTCTTCCAAATTATTTCTCTCCTCCTAACTGTGCAGAAGCCCCTCTGCCAGCATCTTCCACCCAGAAGAGACACGGTGACAGAGGCCATCGAGTTCCCTGTTTAAAGGCTACGTGCCTGTTCTCCCCACTGCCCACAGCAGACAAGGAGTGTTGCCTTTCCTTTACTGTAAGCACTGTGCTGTTTTTCTTTGCACTGTGGCATATTGCAAACATCATGCAGATCATGCAGGTCTTTTTTTTTTTTTTTTTAATTAGACGTTTCAAATCAGAATTTTCATTTCAAGTAAGCTGGTAAAGATGAGTTTCAATCCCAATCGCAGTCACATGGGTACCAATGGGAGCATTACAAAAGTCACCTCTGAGGGCTTTCATAAAAACGCCCGCTAACCTGATGGTGACACAGGAGAGTGTATATTCTTTTCATACAGAGGACCAGCCTGTCCTCCAGCTTTGTGGAGGAGATGCAGAGCTCATGTACAAACTGCTGATAGCACTCCCAGGGGTAGGTGTACTTGCTCTCTCTTTTCTTCCCAGAGGAGGGACCCGCAGCACTGCTGTGCCCTTCCTCCTTCGTGCAGTACCACAAAGTGCATTGCTTTTGCCTGTTTTCCTCCTGCCCCTCACACTGAAATTGCTCCAAAAGCCATGGCTTTCCATGCAGTTCAAAGCAGGACAATGTGAGCAAGGTACCTGCCAGAATAAACTGAGACAGCCTTACCTTGCAATGCAGCAGAACAGGCTAAGAAAGCAGGCAGCAAACACCAGCCTAGTACCTGACAAGCCATTCAAAAGAGCTGTAGGATCTGTGGGAAGCAACCAACCAAGTTGCTCCACGGCACGGTTAAACTTCCTGTTTACGCAGGAAGGGTAACACCACAAAAGCAACTACAAACCCACATCATTTCATCATGCAAAAGCCTTTGCCCTGGCTCCCATCCTGAAATCTGCCTTTGTGCTACTGTGAACAAATTCAGAAATTACTATTAGCTCTTCCCATGTGTCTTCTCCCCGTATCTACAATCGGCACAACCAACTCTTGGTTTGTCAGCCACAGGAACTCAACAGCAGTAGCCTAGGCATGATATTCAGCTGGAAAAAAGCATTTGTTGCAGTAACATAATTCCTATGGGTCTTTCAGGAAGAGAATTACCTTCAGTCCGCTGTGAAATCCCCATCTCACAAGGGGCTTCTTTGTCAGTAATTGCACAAGCAATAACAGCGTCATTAGCACCATTTTGCTTGCTCTACGTGAATATAAATGGAAGATGTACTAGAAATAAATATCATTATTGGATCTGAATGGCCTTATGGAAATCCAATCCATCATCCTGAAATCACAGCTGCAAAAATTAAAATAATCTCCACCACACAACCCCCACTTTCTCCACCAGGTACTTGTGAGAGAAAGAAATGATGCAAACCTGCCCACAAGGACATATCCTTGTATGCCACACTGTTATGCTACGGATTGGACTGTGCCACATTTGCAAATTTCTAGTTATGTGCCATCATCTGTGTCAGTTCTGGGTAGAAATAAGAAAATCTGCTCCATCACGCTCAGGTAAAATTAGTAGGTTCGACTGCATTTTACAGTTAAATACAGACTAAGGTTCATTCAAATCTCAAAAGTCACAGCAGTTAAGGAGATATTCTTACAGCTCCTACAAACAGAGGCACTTAAAAATCGTGGAGCTTTTCTGGAACCTGGACAAACCTCTGGGGCAGTTTCTCGAGCCTTTGCTTTGTTATGTACAACAGCAGCAATGACACAAAGCTGCTGTGTGCCGCTGAGGTGATTTCTCTTCCACTGAGCATCACTGCCTATCTCTAGTGAATCTGTCAAAGGCCTCAACCCCTGAGACAGCCCTGTGAGGCTTCATCTCCCAGGGTACATTTCCCTTGACAAAGCACAGGCTTTGCGCTTTGCCATTTATTACTTTAGGATGTCCCTGCTTGGCTCCAGTAATTGCACAGATCCTGCCACCTGCCTGTTCACCACCACTGGTCACATTATCAATGAAGCATCCTATATTAATGTGAGACAGTGGCACTGCCTCATCTGTATTCCTCTTTATATTAAGATATGCAACTGTGACTTCCAGCAAGAAGTCACTCAAGAGCCTCCATGCATTTCTTGGGAGGCACATCCCCACGTGTTAAGACTGAAGAGGAGGGCCAGTCTGGAAAGGAAGGTGTTTGCTTGGGACTGAAGCAACTTCTTGTCTTGCCCCAAGCCCTATGGTCTAAGCTCAGGTGAACTGAGCAAGAAATATCCCTTCTTTGTACAGGGCATAAAGAAACATTTTTACCCAGCAGCAGCACCAGAGAACAAATATGCATGGGACTGAACAAGACTGCAGGCCTCAATTTCACCAGCATCATTCCCACAGCAAAACGTGATTTGAGCCTCAGCCAAAGGGCACTGAGCCCTATTGAAAACCCTATGGTATAGGTATAGGTTTATGGTATAGGGCACTAAGCCCCATGAAAACCCTATTCCCTGGACTTGGGCTTGGTGCTCTGCAGGCAGGTCCTTCTGCACGAAGACAGCCCTCAGCAAAGGGAGTGCTACAGATCACGTCTGTGGCTCAAAGGCTGCAGACTGTGTGCACTTCAAAAGGTCACGACCAAAAATAAGATGAGAAATAGCAACCCTGTGTTTAATATTCTGCACACACTTGCTCTCAATCTTGATCTTAAACGTATCAGTCTTAGAGCAATCGCAATGAAGATACAAGGCAGGAAGGAATTTCGTAAGATAATTACTACCATCTTCCAGCAGAGCTTGTAACTGCCTAACCATCAGGACCTGCAAGTTAATTTTCACATAACTTGCCTTATTTTGGGAGTTATTATGTCCCACTTGCAATGAGCAATCAGTCGATCAGAAGCTTATAATCATTAGCTGCAAAACAAACAGCAAACATCACAAGGTGCAAGTTTCCCCCCAGCCAGACACAAACAGACCCAAACCTGTGAGTCAGGCACACTTATTCGCTCTTTCTGGAAGGAAAAGAAACATGAATGAGAGCAGGGTCTGAACATCTTCAGATGCTCTGCAAGAAGCTGGGGGCAGAGCTGCAGAGGCATGAGGCACCGTGGTGAAGGGAAGGCTTTCTGTGCTGGACAGCCCCATTTTGAAGGTGAAGGGAAGGTGAGCAGGCAGAGATGCTCCTTTCTATACCCCATCATGACATCTCCCTGCTGCTGACACGCTGAGATCACAGCCATCCCAATGTTTCAGGGCATCTGAGTACCCAGCTGAACCCCCTGACCATAACCTCTACCAAGCACCTCCTGACAAGGAACCCAAGTCCCACAGTGTAGCATTTGGGCTTGCTTGGGATTTTGACCAGTACTAAACTCTTCCAGCGGAACTTCAGCAAAACAAAATACAACCAACTGCCAGGCCAACAAAAAATCCAACCAGACCTTAAAAATGCATGTTTCTAAGCCAGTAATTGCTGGTCTGGTCTGATCAACCAGACTCACTGCAAGGAAAGCTCCTTCCAATCACCAGGTCCCTAATTTTACTGCTGGTTAGCTGTTCTCTGCAGAGTTCAACCATCACCACAGCTCGTGATTCACACACTGTGGACCAACTCAATCTATTCTCATTATTTCACCATGAATATTTGCTTTCTTAAGCAGCTCTTGATATTTTCATTACTGTGGCAGCAATCTGTCTCTGTGACATTCTCAGAATGGAAACAGTGGACACGCTCCAAATCTCTGGACAAAACCAAAAATATTTCCCGGCCCTATAGGTACTTGTAATCATCCCTGAGCAGCATGGCTTTTTAGCTGGGTTTCTGCAGAGTCAAGGCTGCCAGCTCTGTGGCTCCTTCAGTTCAGATTCAGGAGCCAGGCCCCTGACACCACAACATCTAGGTTCATGTGCCTCTCCCCACAGAAATGATGCAAGCAGCTTCAAGGCACGTTGCTAAACCAGCACCCAGTGCAAGAACACTGATTCCATGCACACTGTTGGCCTTGTTTTGGGAAAAAGAATCACAGAGTCATTAAGGTTGGAAAGACCTCTAAGATCACCAAGCCTAACCCCAACATACCCCCACCATGCCCATTGCCCACATCCCTCAGTGCCACATCCCCACGGCTCTGGGACACCTCCAGCTGACCCCACCGCTCCCTGGGTGGCTGTGCCACTGCCTCACCGCTCTCTGGGAGAAGGAATTGTTCCTAACAGTCAACCTGAACCTCCCCTGGCACAACAGGAGGCCATCCCCTCTTGTCTTATCACTAGTTACCCAGGGGATGAGGCCAATCCCCACTTAAAATAGTTACTTTTGGAATGACCAAGTCCTTTCAGTGTCATCAGACCTCTTTAAAAGGAGACCAAGAGTCATTCACCAAACCCAAGATGAAGCACAGCTTGAAGTCCATACAGCATTGTGGAAGACAAGACATGACCCACTCAGAGAATAGGACAAAGGGCCTTCCTCAGTGTTTTCTGGGTAGCAAACAAAGTATTTGCTTGGACAACAGACAGAAATTTGTTTTAAAACCACAAGTCCCCAGTCCCCAAGAAAACAGTGTTTGCATTCAAAGGGGAGCTGGAATTGCATCTAATCTGCTTGATCTCTGAGAGTTGGTCTGCTATCCACCAGTGCCAAACATCCCAGCAGGAAAACCCCAGGGAAAAGGAGCACTGTGCTGCATTTCCAGTGGGTGAGCATCGTCCTTGCTTGCTCCTTCAGGGAGAAACACTGATAATGTACAGATAAGGATGCAAGAGGCAACAGATGCATCTGTTCAGCTGCCCATTAGCTTCTGCTGCTGACCCAGCTGCCTGACTCTGAGCTAGGGCTTTACCAGGACATTTAGAAAGGCTTCAGCCTCTGAACTGCCTGACTGCAGCCTATGCTGTTCATCGACGGCCTGAGTTTCTGCAGGGCAAAGGGAATGGCACTGCCTGCTCCCTCTCCCTGCTCTCCTCATGCTCGGGGTTTCAGAGACACGTGGCCATGCTCACAGCTGTGCTCCTGTTAGGAATGCACACCTCATCTGTTTTATTGCTGGGTTTCTTCTTTGTTTTCAAGTGTGCAACGGGTGTACATCAGTGAAAGAGCAGGCCCACCAAAAACCACTGCCTGCACAGGATACTGTCAGGTCCTACACTACAAAAGCAATATAGAGACCCAACACTGTTGGCACGAAGCTCTTGTTAAACTACTGCTTCACAAGTTCAAATGTTTTCTGCCACAGACCAAAGAAGAATTAAAAAAAAAACAACACCAAAAACCATTCAGGTTCCCCCCTACCAAAACTCCACTGCGATCCACAAGTAAAAATAACCTCATGAATGCAATCTTCCAACCGAAGGTCAGTAATGACTCCAGTCCAAATTACTTGTTGTCTGCGAAATTAAAGCTTAAAAGATTAAGACGCATGCAAGCCAACTGTATGACACAACTAGGTTAGAAATAGATTACAAATGTCCCAAACTTTTCAATAAACAATGTTCTACCTGGTTATTAAAACTCTGTTCATAGTTTCCTCTACTCGGCTCTTCACTGTAACATTTCCCTCTTAGGTGTATTTTCACACCCTGACACACAGCTGAGGGCGCACAAGCTGATGACTCCTCCATGCCTGCCTCCCTGCCCTACCACCCCCCATGGATTACCATGAAGCATCACTCAATCTCTGTTTGAAGGGCTGCATTTGGTAGCACTGCATCTCTTGTAGCATTCTTTTACTTTCCTGTAACCTTTCTTTGACAATGAAAAGCAGATAAAACACAGCAGCCAAGTCGTGTTTGAGACACATGACTTAGTGGTACAGATGATAGAGAATATGCATTAGTGTCACAGATAAATAAAGAAACAGCTGCAGAGACATCCATCCCACAGTCAGCATTTGAGGAAACGAGGACTGTTCTGTAAGTACTTCCATACACTAAAACCTTCTACAGCTCAAAATTTACAGCTATTGTGATTAGGCAGATCTTCCTCTGTGTGCCCACGTATGACAGAATCAGAACGTTACAATAGGATCCAAATAAAAGCTTCCAGGTCTCACCATCACAGTCAAGTAGGCTGCACTCAGCCATCCGCATGGGTAAACTTTACCTTGTTGGGATAAATTTGGTCAGAGACTTCAAAATTAATCTCAGGTTGTTTCTCAGCTTCCAGAGGCTCAGATGAAGATATTGTAACAGAGATGTGAATTTATGAGTATGCCTGCTAGTTCAGAAAACTCAGCCTTTGCTTGCCAGTTAGTTTGGCCATCCAAAACCAGAGGCAGCTTCAATCAATTGTCACTTTTTGAAAATGAATCCTCATGTGCCAAGGAGAGACGCCTCGGGCGATTTCATCGCTCATGTCAGTGAGAACAGAAAAATCCCTCCAGTCCAGAGTTCTCACTGGTGATCTGCAAAGTCTCATCAACACTAACTAGAAGAGAAAAGCAACTCACTTTCAGGTTACTGAGGCACACCTTCCTATTCTCAGTAGCAAGCAATGACACGAATCCTTTTGACATAATTTAAAACCACCTTAGTTTTGAAATTAGTAAGTCGTGAGACCATTCTTATGTTATAGGTGTCCCTGACTTGTACTGGATTTGAAACTTTTTCATGTTTTCTGTGCTGTTTAAAAACAAACAAGGGAGACGAGGAAAGTTATAATACTCAACACTAACAGCATTATCTTCACAGTTGCTTGCAGCAATTTTGGTTGCATTTATTAACACATTCCTAGAGTTTGCAACAGAAAATCTCAGCTCTGGGCTGGCACAAGACAGGCACATGGTTAACCTCCCCGGTCTGTTGACACTATTCAAACCAATCCAATTTCCAGCCCAACTCTGCCCATTCTGTCTGTGTCACAAAGAAAATAGGAACACAATAGCGCAATAAAGCTGATTTTTGTCTACATCAACTGCTTTTTAGCATGAGAGCAGCTCTTCAGGAGACTTACAACACTCCCACAGCTATTTGGAAGCCCTAAAACAAGGCATAGCAGCAGACGGTATAAACAAGTTGGGTGGTTTTCAGACACCCATCCTGCAAGCAGCTCAGCGTGTGGAAGTGAGATTGGCTGCAATTGCTTGCAGGACTGGGGCTCCAGCTACCAAGTTGATAGATTCCTTAAAATTTCCAAATTAAAAGCATAAATAAAGAAACGAAGTGGAAGCTTTTCTAATTGCTGCTTTGCTTGATGGCTTCTGGCAGCCTGCTCCCATGCTATTTCAGAGTGACTCCTGAGAATGCAGCAGTTCTCCCTGCTCTCCTCTTTTCCCTTTGCGCTGCATCAGCTCCCAGCAGCAGCAGCTTTAACCCTCTCACATGAGTTCTGGCTGTGATCTCTACTGGCCTCACCATCCCCCTCCAGAGTGGGAAGCCTACCTGAAAGGCAGAGAGAAAAGCAGTGTAGGAGTGTGTTGGATGCAGCACAGCCTGGGGCGTGCTGGAATTAGGGCAGCATGGACACTGGGCAGGAGGAGGCCTTCCCTTCTAGACCCACCGTGCTGGACGAGGGAGCCTTGCTATCAGCCTTTAAGGGACTTCAGAGAGACATGTCCTGGAAGGAGAGCGCTTTGCCAGGTGTTCCAAGCTTCTCAGGGCATCTGTTATCCACTGTGAGAGTGAAAGATGTTCACGTGGCAAAAATGTAAACTAAAGGAGTAATGGGAGCAGCACTTAGAGCCAGAGGGAGATGAGCTCCAAACAAAGAAAATGCCACAGGATGCTGTATGTCAGGAAAAAAAACAGGCCCGTGCCAGCTCTAATTGGCACCTAAAATGACAAGCTCGTCCTTTTGTCTTTAGTCTCTCTGAACTTTGTTTTCCTATCTTTAAAACACTCCTTCATCTCACAGAGGTTTGGGGAAAATTAATTAATCGTTCATCAACTGCTTAGATACAACAGCAACGACATCGGCAGAAGTTCAAGAGGAAATTAATAATTCTGCCTCTGGAACAGGGTTTGAATAGAGCCTGGTAAATAAGGCAGAAGGGCACACACTGAACAATGAACAGAAAACAAAATAATGAATAGCTGCTCGTTAAGTGAGTAAAGTCCACTCTGAGCTCTGAAGGAGGCAGGGACCCTATGGAGAAACCAGCATGTGCTCATGTAATTAAAGACCATAATAATGCATACACGGTGGGGGGGGCAAATGAAGGTTTTGCAAAGAACCTTAAAGCTGCTATTTTATAACTTTTCAGTGTTTGACTTTCAACCTTAATAATGCTCTTTTAATGCATTTTTTCGGTGCGTAGTGTCATATAGAGGGAGGTGTGGGCATCGTGCTTTCCTCTCCAGTTCCAGCAGTGGGAAGTCTATGCTGATTTGTTCTGGGAAGCGTGCAGTTATTAGCCATTAAAGGCTTAGAAAAATAAGCAGAGTTGGTGTTCAAAGAAACGTATACCAATTTCTTGAGGGTCTGTGGTTTTGCGTTTAAAGATGGTTCTCCGGCCCATGGGCACTACAGCAATCCCAAGCATCCACTCCTCTGCAATTCCTCATGCAAACTGGCACCAGAATCATCTTGAAACTGTCCCCCCAGCTGGTGAGATCCTACATGTAAGACACTAGTGGAACCAGGGAAGACAAAATCAGGACAAACCAGGCCTGATCACAGTTCTCTGCCTGACAAAAAGACTCACAGACTGTGCTTAGGATGACCTAGGGCAGCCAGTCCTTTCCTGTTCTTCCGAAAGCTGTCATGCCTGGAAAGCTGAAGGCATTTACCAGAACATTTTGGCAGTGTTGCATCCTCCAGAAACAAACACCTCCCACCCACAAATGAAGATGACTGACACTCTTCGTCCACCCCCAAACTCCATCAAGCCTTCTCCACTGAAAGCTGTCATTTGTAACTAGTTTATTAGCAGGCTTCAGGCTTGCAGTCAATAATGTGGAGAGTGAAAATCAGAAGAATTAACTTCTCTGTCATCGTGCTAAATAGTTAATCTTCTTCATTTGTTTGAAAAAAGCAACCCGAGGAGACAGTCCTACTGATTACAGGAGAAGATCTCTGGGAAACGCAGATCTGTGCCCTGGGAAAGCTTTGGTAATTAAAAACTAGCCTGAATCAATTAGCTTTTCATATTACGGAGAACCACTAATGTATTGAACAAGAGCTTGTAGCTTTCAGCTGCATGTTCCCATGCAAATCAGAGTTAGGTGTCTGAAAAGTCACTCTGGATTCTTCCCCAAACCTCCCCATAATGAAAATGTTCATCTTCATCCTGAAAAAGTCTATGGTTAAAACAAATAAAATTGGATTATGAATGTTCTCAGGAAAGCCTAAGCTCTCTGCTTGCTTTCTCACGTTGACCAAGTTACAAAGGCCTCTTCCTTCAAACTGTTCTTCCAGAGCTACCCTCTTGTTCTGCACTGACCCTGTTACCCTGCTTCATCTCTTTGCAAACAAGTCTGTACGGTAAGATTTCAAAGAACATCTGACAAGATCATAAAAATACTGGGCGTGTTGACAAGCACTAAGGTGAATGCAGATTCAGATATTTAATTATGCAGAGTCAATCATGTCAGCAATTCAGACAGCAGTTCAGATCTCACAACTTAATTACTTTAATTTCAGATGAATAGTTTGTGTTGTCGTTTTTAGTTTGACATACTGGCAAACAGTCAGACATTATACTAGGAATGGATAGCCCTACTGTTAGCAAGGTAAAATTCACTGCATCCTTGGGAATGTTCAAAATCTGACAGAGAAGGCCCTGAGCAACATGGTCCAACCCTGAAGTCAGCCCTGCTTTCATCTGGGGGTGGTGGGAGGCTCTTGGTTGCACAGCTCCAGAGGCCCCTTCTCACATTCTGAGAATCCAAGGATATAAATAATGAGATAACCTACAAGCCAAATCCTTCTCATTTAATTCCAAAGTCATGTCAGTCACTCCTTGAACAAAGGCAGCATCTCTCCTGATGCTCCAGAAGTGCCATCATTATTTTGGAGGATTCTTTCATGGCTCACCAACTGGCATTCTTACCAGCCAGATGCACACACGCTTCCATACTCCTTTCCATGCACCTGAACATCACAGCACACCCTTCAATAGCTACCAAGAGGATGTGTTCAGTAACCAACTTTTGTTCCTTTGACCACCTACATATCTCAGGAAGTTTAAAACATCCGAGCTGATATTTGCTCTTCTGCTTTTCATTTCAAAACACATAAGAGAAATAGAATAGGGCCCTGTTAAAAAAGACAAAACCAAGGAAGTTTGTGGCAGGGTTGCGACCTGGCAACTGGATTTCACAATAAAGCCAAGGCATGTGATGAAGCAATTACTGTTAGGAATCATTAAATGCTCTTACCTGTCCTGCAAACAGCCCACACACACCAATAATACAGAGAATGTTAAATACAGCAGAGCCTACGATGGTTCCAACGCCTACGTCTCCTTTTGTGATAAAAACACCTGAAAAACAAGTTCAAGGCAAGCTGTGTAAATTGGAAAGTACAGAGTTTTTCCTCTGAAATTGCTCCATTAATGAATCTAAAGGCATACACCAGCTCTGCTGCTTTTACTCATATTTAATAGGGCAACTTGCAGAGAAAGGTACTAGGGTGATTAAGGGCAAGAGAACTTTCTGTGGGGATTCAGAAGGATTATCTAATGAAAACCAAGCATCTTAAACACTTCTAAATCACCAACCTCCTATCTAGCCATAGACATTACAGAGGACAATAAGCTCCTTGAGAGCATCTCGTAGGACACAAATCTGCAGGAAACTATCTCCTCACCATTCTCTGCTCTTCCATGTATCCTCAGCCCTGCTGGCTCCACTAGGCAAGTGAGCAGATTGAGAGCTCTCAGAATGGATTTTGGGGCTCTGTTACAAGCTCGTTTCAGAGCTCTTCTGTCAGATTCGGTTACACTTGGCCAATGAGGTTAATGGTGAAGAAGATGAACTGACAGACACATGCATCGTGGTACTGCACAAAATTCTTTCCTTAGGAAGTCAGCCTAAAAATAACACTCCATCCCCTGCTAGCTGTCAGTCTGTTTAAATTCACCATTTGCTTTTAAGTTTCCAGCAGTATTTTTCTGGCTGTTGGAGTTTAGATTATTTTTTTTTCTCTACTTTTCCCTCTTCTGAGACACACGTTACCCAGAAGTGTGTCCCCCACCCCCAAGAACCATTCAGTGTCTGGTGGATTACACCACAGCAAGTCATTAGGGCTCCTCTAAGCTGTCTGAGGGAATCTGATTTTATTTTTGCCCTGCTGCAGCTGCACTACTTTTAACTACAATACAATCTCAGGTCTGTGGGCTTCCATTTTGTGGTTTCAAGGCCAGGCTTGATGCAGCTTTGAGTAATGGTCTGGTGGGAGATGTCCCTGCCTATAGCAGGAGGGTTGGAACTAGATGATCTTACAGGTCCTTTCCAACACAAACCACTCTATGATTCTATGACTGTAACTTCCTAGATTTTGAGGCTTTGATCACCACTCTCTACATCACATGCAGCTTGGTGTGAGTTAATCTGTGCTCTGTCTCTGACAGATGCTACTGAAGTAGAAGGATCTTCTAGAGAAGATAACTAAGCTCAACATAATTCCATCACTTCTCTCCACCTTAACCTTCCATTCATTATTCTAATAATTACATACCACCAGAGATGCGGACATGTAAAACTGCAATACTCCACCATATACCTGGCAGCATACATGTAGATCATTTCACAACAGCTTTCTGACTCAAGTCCCCTCTTAGCTCGAGGCTACAGAAGGAACACCAGCTCTCCTCATGTTTCACAGATCCAAGTACTACTCAATCTCTGGATCACGCTTTCCATACGCAGAGTGCTGCACTGCTAGCATGATGCTCTCACCACCCTGTTGCTGTGAGTAAGGGTCACAGATCTTTTCTTTGGCTTTCCAAGAGGGAAGCATCGTTAGATAACTAACCAGAGTGGAGGTGATGACAGAAAATGTGCATAGAATGAATGGCCTAGATTGAAGAGGACCACAATGATCATCTAGTTTCAACCCCCCTACTATGTGCAGAGTTGCCAACCACCAGACCAGGCTGCCCAGAGCCACATCCAGCCTGGCTTTGAGAGCCTCCAGGGATGGGGCATCCACAGCCTCTCTGGACATCTGAGGACAGAAACATTTTGTCTGGAGATCAACTCAGAGGCTGAAGAGCCTTAGAGCTAGTGTGGCAGATAGCACAGAAAGGTGGAGAGGATGGGAGAAGAAGGCTGTGTGCATATGGCTCAGTGCTTTGTATCTTGGGTGTGCCATAGCAAGGTAAGGCTAACAGATAGTTATGATGAACTGCCTGCATTTCTGAGCTTGATTAGACTGGTACAATCAAACCACTTCCAATGCAGCCCTGCTGTGAGATAATTGTACTTTTTTAGTGCCCCTTCATCTAGTGAGGATTCCCCACAGTTAATCCTGTGCATGTCCATGAGGGAAGAGGCATAAATATTATAGGTGCTCAGCAATCTCATGTCAACTCTGAAAAACAGCATAGCAGAAGAGGAGGTTTCAAAGAGCAGCATGTTAGTTACCTATGACAGATGTAAACAACTCTGGAGCAGAGCTTCCAGCTGCCATGAAAGTCGCCCCAGCCACATCTTCACTAAGATGCAAGCGCTGCAGAAAAACACATCAGAGTTATTGATTACAACACTGACAGGTGTATGGAATTCAACTAGAAATGTTACAGTCTGCTCAGAGTGGGAAATTGCCAATATGCATTTAAAGGTTAAACAAAGGGGAAAAAGTCATCATGAGCATATATATATACAAGGTGTGCAATACGTGGCTTATCTCACCTAGTCTGCCTATGACAGGTAGGGCTGGAGCTGAGGCTTCATCCATCCCCTGACCTGCCCTGAAAATCGTTTCAGCCTTGGACAGTTAATCTGTCTTCACCCTTCTTTCACTTGGATCATCGTAACAAATACCCCCTACAGCCCTCCTCTAGGAGCACGCAGGGACTGCTCCTATTTAAAACAGTGGTTTCTGGAAGGAAAACGGCCCTCTCCTCTACGAAAACTTTATTGGCATATACTGTTTTCAAAGATTTATTTGGTTAATTGCTTCCTTTATGTTTTCTTCATACCCACTGTTCCATCTGTGCAAGACACCGTTCAGCAAATGTGACAAAGCTGTTAAAACCACATGCCTTGCTGGCACCCTCCGCAGTTTAATCTGAGGAGCTAAAAAAAGCCACCCCCTGCCATACGGTCATAAACTGCTGTGTTGTTACTACACGAAGCTGCCTTGCTCACATGCGTGCGAGTCAGCAGCTGCCGTTTTACAAGCATGGGGAAGGCAGCCGACAGCGGTGGGAACATTTCCCTAGCAGAACTGAAGGTTCAAAGCAGCACAACCAACCTTGCAGGCCAGGAGAAGTCTTGCTCCCCCCTCTGCCCTTCCCAACTGTGCAGAGTTACTCTGCAGCCTTCTCATTATTAAATGACATTTGCAGAGAGAAAAGATTGCTCCTAAAACGTGCAGGAACTCCCTCTTCCCAACTCTAACTTGATTAAAGATCCCATAAAAGATATTTCAAGCCTGTAAAAGAATTCAACTCTACCCACTCAATGTATTCATATAATAAAGAATTCTATGTATGTTTCAGGGACAAAGGAAAAGGAGAAGATATGCCCTAATCAAAAATGCTTTTTAAGCAGGAGGCCAGTGATTGCTGTACTGCTGTAAAAGCTTGTGGAACCTGATAAAACACGGCTTTATAGAGAGCGATAACAGATAGCATCAATATAATTATAGAATAAGTTTATAGGAATGGAAGTACATCCCCAAAGGCAAGATTCTTCAGTAGGATTCTCTGTGGGTATACAGAAACAGTCACCCCCCAGAAGTCAGTCCACAAACAGATGGCATACTTCGAAAAGATCAGGAATCAAGAAAACCAATTGAGTTGGTTCACCAGCAGGTTCCCTTGAGGACATTTCCTAGATAATTTACTGCAATACATATGATGACTAAGCTAACATAATAGGCTGGAAAATATGGCCCACAGTGTAAGAGTCAGAAATGTACTCTCAGGTATCAGTAGGCCGCGTTTGCAATTGACACTGTGACGTTAGTTGTGTATTGTAAATGCATTGCTACATCAAAGAGTAACTGGACACACATAGGTACAAATAGTTTTAGAAAACTGGGGCGCTGGTTTGGTTGTAAATACATCTGAATGAAGAAAGAACACGAATATCTACCATAACAAGTGTTCCGGAACCGATTTTCATCTGTACACACATATCTGGAAGCATAAATGCACCCAAACTCAACAACCACTTTCCAGACTAATGGAGCTAAGCCAGAAAAAGGGCATTTATTTCAAAATCAGTGTATCTGATCTGTCAGCACATCCCTGTCTCCTTTCCTAGTAACGGCACTCTCCCTTCCTCTCAATCTCATGCTGGCTGTGCTCAGATTTAGCCTTAAGAGAGCTCAGAATGTCCTGCCTTGTGCTGTCATCCTTCAGTCACCTGAGTATTTAGGCACTGCGATAGTGGAAGCTCCTGGGGATTTTTTTTAGATGAAGAAAACCAGGCAGCACAGTAGGGTGCTGGGCTGCAAATATCAGGTTAGCTTAGAGTCAGATTCCATCAGAGCTGTCAACACAGATGATTTCCCCTACCATCTCCCACGCCTTGTCCCAGGGCCCAGCACAGCTGTGGTGGGTGACACTAGCAGGCAGAGCAGCAGGCAGACCTCCAGCTGACACAGACAGCCCGGCAAGACTGAACCATGTTTGCTACATGCAGCAAAGGTTTCCTTGCCTGAGATCGGACAGGGCTTACAGTCACTTCATGCACATGGTCTGTCTTCATCCTGTCTCTGTCTGAACAGACTCAAGCTAAAACATAGTCCTTATCTTCTAAAATTTTAGCAAGTCAGCCTTAGCAAAAGAAGGGCAGAGCCTCCTTCTGTTGCTGGAAATGTTTAGGAGCTTCTTTATAGCCAACCTAACGTTCTGCAGCGTCCTGAATGTAAGTCAAGACATAACTGCTGTCCAAAACCTAACCAGTCAAATGCAGCTCTGGATTGAGTGAGCACAAAACTTAGCAGGGCAGCAGGAGGGGTGTGCAGCTCCCCAGTTCCACAGGTAGCAAGGGGCAGGACACAGCTCACAGGCAGCCAGCTTGGAGGTCAGTGACCCTCTCTTGCCCTGGATTTTTCACAGGTGCATCTAAAGCCTCATGCTCATCAATGCAGGGGAGATCATTAAAGAGATTAAGACTGGAGGCAGTCGAGGCTGTAGTGATTATGCTCAGGTCAAATCTGTGATCTCAAGGAGTGGAATCAGGACCTTCTATGATGGTGTGATGGCATTCGTGGACAAAAGGACGGCAACTGATGTTATTTGCCTGGACTTGTACAGGACTTTGACGTTGTCCTGCACCATAACCATATCTCTAAATTGGAGAAAGAGGGATTTGAAAACTGGACATTCAGTAGATAAAGAACCGGTTGGATGGTCACAGCCAAAGGGTTGTGGTGAATGGCTCTATGTAAAGGTTGAGTCAGTGAGGAGTGGTTTCTCCCAGGGGTCTTTCTTGGGACTGATGCTCTTCAACATCTTTATCAACAACACAG
>JAOWBP010001760.1:2802039-2813590 GCA_028571105.1 Tragopan temminckii | reverse complement strand
ATGTTGAACAAGACCGGACCCAGCACCGACCCCTGAGGAACACCGCTAGTTACAGGTCTCCAACCAGACTCTGCACCACCACCAACGTCCCTCTGCGCTCTGCCAGTCAGCCAGTTCTCAACCCACCTCACTGTCCACTCATCTATCTCACAATTCCTCAGCTTTGTTATAAGGCTGTCATGGGAGACAGTATCAAATGCCTTGCTTTTCCCCTTGATAGTTTCAAACTAAAACAGGACTGGATGCAAGGAAGAAGTTTTTTACACTAACAGCAGTGAGGCAGTGGCCCAGAGAGGAGGATGCCCCATCCCTGCAGACAGCCAAGGTCAGGCTGGACGGGGCTCTGAGCACTGATGGAGCTGTGGGTGTCCCTGTGCACTGCAGAGGGTTGGAATGGATGGCGTTTGAAGGTCCCTTCCAACTCAGATGGTTCTATGACACTTACCCTCCATAAAAGTCACTACTCTTTGCCCAGCACCTCTTTTAATTTCTTATGCCAGCCTCCATCCTGGCATTAGAACAAGACAAAAATCTAATCCTCATGTGCCTGGGGACACGTGGGCAGCCTAAAGGCAAGCCCCAAAGTGGCCACTGAGAGTAAGGAAGTTGTAATGAGACAACTGAGTAGATGCTTGGAGAACTTTCCTCCAAGTCAGAAAGGCTTTTTTGGGGAATAGACTGAAGGTGCCTATCAGAGGATTTAGATTGAGACCCTCAGGATGAGGAGGGATGAGAGCACTTTCCTGACTCCTCCCAGCAGTTAAGCCCCGTCAAGGGAAAGAGGATGAATTGCAGAATCATACAATGGCTTACGTTGGAAGGGAACTCAAACCCAGCCCCAACCCCTGCCATGGGCTGGCTGCCCCCCACCAGCTCAGGCTGCTCAGGGCCCATCCAACCTGGCCTTGGGCACCTCCAGCAATGGGGCAGCAGTGCCAGGGTCACACTGCCCCCTGAGACAGACCCTGCCTGCTTCATGTTTCATCCACTCAGCTCCCACCTGAGCCCCTGGTAACTGCAAGCTCTGTCAGCCACGTGCCAAGTCATCTTCCAGCTGAAGGACAGAACAACACTAGCCTCATTCTCTAACCCTCTCCAGGCAGCTGGGATCCCACATACCAGCTCAGCTTCACAGCCAGACCAGCAACCACTGCCCTACCATCATGATTCCCTCTCTGCTACATATAATGGGTTCTGAAAAGGGTGAATTTCCAGCTCAGAGCAGCATTAAGTCAAAGGAGAGCTGAATGCATTTTCCTGATGCAGCACAGAACTGGCAGTACCAAGTGCAGGACCCACACCTACAAGGCTCAGATGCACGCCTACTTTTCTATTCACAAGCCCCTTCTCAGCAGTTAAAGATGCCACATCTGAGAGATACTCATCTCTACATTTTCATTTTGGAAAATCTGCTTTATATCGTGTTACCCTTCACGAAATAACCAGGACAGCTTATAGAGACATGACCTATATAAAGAGCTGTTCTGCGTTCCACATTTTCTAGCAGCTTGTCTGTAAGAAAAAAAATTAGTGCCTGTACATAATTCTTGTTCACGTTTTTCCTATAATCTAACGATCAAGCTGATTTAGGATCAATTTAGCTACAGATCTAGAGATCACTCTGAAATGGACTACTCAATCTTGCTAAAAGATATGTGTCTAACAGAAAATGCTGTAAGCAGTCCGTGACTCTCTTCTTGCAGCTCATGTTCCCCAGAAATATCAGTTGCTTGGATGAGCTGAGCACTACTAGAGTTTGCCATAACTCCACCAACAGGTCCTGCATTTCCCTGGAAAAGAATGCATAGGGTATGGTTCTCTCAAGAAGTTCACTTATTTAGATAATTTTACATGAAATTGGTTTGTCAATCTGACCTACCTCACTCCCGAATCAACAACTCATCACAAGTGATGCACACATCAACTCAAACCACAGCGTACCACTGAAAGCACTGCAACTAAGCACAGGGCCTTCCTTAATTCTGACTGCATACAAAGCCACCTAGAAGTCCAGCTATGTACAAACATTTCTGTATCACACAGAATGAATAAAATAAGCATGCTTAGGGTACTGCAATAACAAGACTTCCAGGGAGCCCTCCACGACACACAAATCCTCCCTCCCCTGTGGCAGCACACATCTCACAAATGACTGGAGGAAACGATCTGCCTGCTGGCTTGCAGAGGCAATGGGTGCCTATTGCTGAGTGTCTATATGGGCATCAGCACGTGTCTGCCAGAACAACCTCAAAAAAAAGTAAAATGCTATGAGAACACCTAGAAATCCACAACCCTTTGGGAACAATGTCATGACTGCCAAATGAAGGTCTCAAGTGTTGGGAAGCTCCTGGATCACAGACTTTATACTTAATCCTTTAGTAGTGATCAGAGCCAGACCCTAAAAAGGCAGACCCTGGTTCCTTCTCAATCTAACACCTCAAATCAGTGATTTAGCAGGGATGTCACTGCTCCTAATATCTCTCCCTTTTCTCAGAAACGACATGAAAATAATTAATAGCAGTAAAGCAATCAGTTGATGAGCTACAAAGAACTTTCCAGGGGAAAATTAACCGTTATAGCTCCAAACCTGCAATATATCTTCAGTGGCCCACTTTGCATTTGAACTGAAGTGCTTTCAGCTCAGGCATTTCTGCTGACTAGAACTATTGCTGAACTGTTCCTGCCCAGTTTCTCTTAGGCTTTTAAATTGTTTCAGGGGTTACTATCATATTTGTGAAGATCACGTTAAGTAATTCATCACAGCCTCACTGTGGGATCTGATGGAGCGTGTTTCCATTTTCACTGTCATTAAACAGTAGGGAGAAGATGCTTTGGGAATCCCTTGAAAGGGTTTGATAGTGATAGGACAAGGGGGAATGGCTTTAAACTAAAAGAGGGAAGATTTAGGTTATTTAGGAGGTAATTATTTACTCAGAGGTTGGCAAGGCCCTGGCTCTGCTGTGGGTGCCCCAGTGCTGGAGGTGCCCAAGGCCAGGTTGGATGGACCCTGGGCAGCCTGAGCTGGTGGCGGGCAGCCAGCCCATGGCAGGGGTTGGGGTTGGATGAGCTTTGAAGCCCCTTCCAACCCAAGGCATCCTGTGATTCTGCGGCTCTATGACATTCCCATTTCAGAGCATTTGCCCTCTGGTTTCTGATAAACAAGCTCTACCTTGATGTCTTTCAGAAATTAACATGAAAGTGGTAGCAAAGGAGAGACAGGAGAAAGAGAACAAGATTTTAGCAAAATGAATAAAAAGAGTTCAGCATAAAGTCCCTTTGATTCTACAGCCCTGTCTCCTCAAACCTGCAGAGAATACTGACTCTGTGTCTACACCTTTCCCTACAAAGTGTATTTCCATGTATGCTCTAATTTTATCAGACATTTGGTAACTGAAATGCTGGAGGGGAAAATCAGAATTAGAGGTTGATCACCTCCAATACAACGACAACTCCTTTCACTTGAGACTGAAGCAGTAGGTTGCTAAAAGCTGACAGTTGCCTTTTTAATAAGAGTCAGTTCTCTCTTGGACAACAGGTTACGGTTACTCTCTCTGCCCAGAGAGGTGATGGTTCCCCATCCCTGCAGACAGCCAAGATCAAGCAGGACAGGACTGTGAGCACTGATGGAGCTGTGGGTGTCCCTGTGCACTGCAGGGGGTTGGAATGCATGGCCTTTAGGGGCCCCTTCCAACTCTAAGGATTCTATAATTCTATTCCATGATTGGCTCAGAGTTCAGGCTTAGGGTGAAAAGACGTCTCAGAAACATCTCAGTAAATGGCTTTCATTTTCTTTCTGAAGTAGGCAGTTCACCTTCAATTCTCAGTCCTCAAAAATCTGCTTTGATATGTGTTAAAGTATGTTCAGCTTATTTGAAACTGACAAAAAAAAAACAAAAAAAAACAAAAAACAACCAAAAAAAAACAAAAACAAAACCAAGAAAACCTCCAACAAAATAAAACACCAAAACTGTGGAAAAATAAACTATCTTGAGAGCAATTATGAAGTCCAAATCATAACTTGAAGTAGAGAGGAAAACAGCCCAACACACAGTTTACATAGTCATCCTTATGAGAATACTGTGTGATTTCACTGTTACTAATAATGAAAAAATACAGTCCATATTTTGCCTTTTGTAAGCAGCCTGGAAAAGCACACATGGATACAAGGATTCCACTGAGATTAAGAATGACTGTAGCAACTCATATTTTTAATGGTCTCATTCTAAACTTATTCCTGTAACTCAAGAGATTTTTCTTAAAAATAGTCTTTGTGTTGAAATCTAAGAAACACGGGTTTACAAGGTAGCAGCATGCTGTTATAATCATCATGTTCTGCAGAGAGTGGCTGCACAAGAGCTGTTTTTCATATATAGAGCTGAATTTAACTACATGCAGTTAAGCTCTTTCTTAAAACCTCTCACAGCACTTTCTGTATCGCCCACAGTGGAGGTGCAAGGGGACAAACTTTTCAAGACTACATTATGTGGTTTACACATTTGCTGTATGGATCAGGAGCAATTGATACAGCTCCTTGAATTAGTGATCAAGAGCAACCCTTCCCTATCAAAACACAAAAACTGTTTGTGGCAACAAGAACCACAAGAGAGACAAATTGTCAGCATCCAGTTTGCAAACAAACAAACAATGCGGGACCACAGGCAGGAGAAACCCAACCTGGAGCCATCATCTTCTATCTCTAGTGGGGAAGCTGAAGATCCTCTGAAGACGTCTTTCTTTCCACTAACTGCAGAGCAGCTCAGGGTGACTTGCGTTGGAGGGCATGACTTTGAGAGATGGTTTTTCTGGATTTTTAGGAGTATTCCTGCTAAAAAATCCAGCTCAGGTTCAGGATTCATTTTTCAAAACATCTCAAAGCTAAATGCTCCCACAGAACCTTGGAAGCCTTTGGCTTGCCAAAGTCAATAGTGATGTTACTCAATAATCTACTGAAGCCATTCAGCTGAAATAAAATCATAACAGAGAACTCGCATTACATGATGCAATACAATCTTATTTACACTTCAAAAGAAATCATGAAGGCACATAGCTAATGATAAAGCAAGTATTTTCTTTGCTGCTTGAGAATGCATTCTCCCTCTTGCCAAGTACCAAGTTGGCAGCCCTTCCTAAATTAAGACATTAAAAAAATTGTCTTCATCTACCCAACAGAAGTTGAAAATGGATTTGGAATGGAAATGCTTGCTTCTGTGTTGTTACTGCAGCTTCATGTATGGTCTTGTAGCAGTGTCTAGTGGACTATTGATTGGGCTTACATTTAAATTTATTTCCACTACCTTGAATGTCAACCTTGCCAAGCACCCCTTTTACACTGCCTTGTTTGAGGCAGAGATCACACAACTCCAAGCCAAGAACTGCATGGCTTTCTGACAACTAAGAGTTTAAAAACAGCATCTATTATAATCTTCCTGGCACATTTCTGAACTTTGAGGCTCAACACTTTCTAGAATTCCCCAACAAATCCAGGACCACTGTGCAGCTGGTAAATGCAGAGTTATGACCTCTTCTTTAATGCATTCGGGAAGAAAAGCTCACTTCAGCAACTTAAATACCTGGGGAATTCTTGACATCCAAGTAAGAGACTGACTAGAGCATTTTCTAGTTAGATGACAATATGACTCAAGCACCACATATATGTTTCTTCTACAGGCATCATCACTGTCAGGAAAAACAAGAACCTTTGCAGCACCCTCCCAGGCCCACCGAGCCAGGCTGGCGTCTTGATCTCACCACTCTGAGATGATGGCTACTTCTCCCTCAGTGCTGGGGGAATCCTTGACCCTTTGAATCTTAAACTGGAAAAAAAAAACCCACCAACTTTCTGGCTCTTGTATATTTTGATAGAGGGTTTTTTTTGGCCTGTTGTGTAACTTACCACGCATTAACATTATACTCAGATTAGTCACTAAAATTCACTCTCAGTCATGACTGAGAACAGAAGGGGAATGTCTGCATGCAAGAGCAGAAAACCCTGTGGGTAGGAAGCAGTATCAACTGCCAGTGAACATACTGAACCCAGTCCAAACTGATAGGAAAAGAAACACAGTGTCACAAAACTTACACAAATGACATGCAGGATGACAGCTCCATGCCTCCTGTCCTCATTCGTGAAGATGTCATTGGGGAATTCATGGAGAGCTGCAAAAAAGAGAGAAAAAAAAAAGCCCAGATGCTTTACCACGTACTCAAAACTGCCAAGTGTACTGTTAAGTTACACAATGCAAAAACACCACAGCGTTCCGTGGGGTGGCAGCCCTACAACAACCACCCTGTGGGCCCCATGCAGAAGCTCTTTGTTCCACTTAGGTGTCAGCGTAGCTTAACTTGTCCTCTGTCAATCAGACGTCTTACTGTGTGATTTGCTTCCGTAGCAACCGTGAGCTGTGTACCCAAAGACGTCTTGGAGAGAGCAGATAAACCCCAAGGACACACATCACTCTTCCAGAAAAGTCCAAGGGGAAACAGCGTATTTATGTAGATGCCAACAGGTCACTCCCAGAAAGCATTTCTAGCTTATGGTTTTGTACCTGGAAATGGATGGGATGGGTAAAAGCAGAGGGCAGGTGCTAGAAATACTCCAAATAAATCTCAGAGTCTCCTACTAACACAGCACTGATCCGTATCCACAGCTACAGTGGGGCTCTGTGTCTCAGCCTTACTCCTCCCCTGCTCTTACCTTAATGATGATACATATAATGTCCTGCTGCATTGCTAAGAAATGGGGCTGGCTCTCTGATCCCTCATAAAATAAGTGTAGAGTGTTGCAATTAGCACTGTGGGGAAGCAGCACCTGTCTCATCTGAATGCATGCTGGCTTGATTCCTTCCCCCTCATCTGCACACACAAAATGCTTACTTTGAAGAGGCTGCCCGCAGCTGCCGATGCTTGGAGGCACGCTATGACAGAAGTCATTTCCTCTGTGGGTGCAAAGGGGACATCATGTGCCATTTAAGCCCATACTTTGCTTTTCCTGTCAATGCAGCTCATTTTGCTCCTCTCTACAGCTTTGTTTCCCATGCTGTAAGAGCAAAATCTTCCCTCTGACTCTTCTCCTCTTGACTTCCCAGCACCAATTCCTCCAGGCGACCCCTGGAATTACTGAATGCTCTTCACATGAGCAATGATGTCCTCCCAGTGCTGTTCCCAACAACACACACTTGGCAGCAAACTCCCTTTCAGCTGTTCTAACTTTTTTTCCCCTGCCTGGGTGCCTCTTATTGCCCTCACTGAGTGAACAATGCCAAGATGCTGGTATTTCCTTTATAGTTCCTAGGATGACTTGCTGTATTAGATAATCAGCTAAGGCCTGAAAGAGGATGAAATCCAAGACAGCAGCAGACAGTGAGTGTCACACACAGAAGAACCGTTTCACCTTACCCACTTTTTAGCTTTACAAATCATTTGTGCATTTCAGATCAAAATGAATCTTTCTTCTACCTTCAAATTTCACTCCGACTCCTCAGAGAGGTCCTCGACGTGAACAAGACCTTTGATGTACAGCAGCAGAGATGCACAGGAGGTTTTCACAAAGGCATGTCAGATATTTAGAAAAAAAGCAAGCATGCCAAAGCCTCTGGGTTAAGAGGGAAGGCTCAGGATTACCGTGAAGTCCTGTGAGCTGTAACCCTGCATACCTGGATGGGGAAAGGTCAGTCAGAGACCTCCTGAAGCAGAGAGCAACACACACCTGAAGTGTCAGAAGCGTGTTTTCTGTGGAGCTGCTATGCTCTATGCCACAATAACCAGTTTGACTTCCCATTTTCTTCACATACTCCTGTGCTCAACCAAAGATGATCACTCAGCTTGTCTGAGGCTGCCAAGTCCCAGGTCCTCGCCCCAGCTGCAGACCCCCACAATACAACAGCTATGTTCCACGCGTGCAAGGATGGTGTTCGAGGACTCCCATGGCACAGCCTGCACACGTTCCCAACAGCAGTTTTTTCCCTGCAGCAAACTCAAAGGGAAAGTCATTACTGTTCTGAATGAAGGATAGAAGTGTTCACTCTGCAGTTATGCAGTAGGATTCAGGCAGGATCCGTGCTCTAATTAGCTTCAGAAAGAGCATCTGTTGGCAGAAGTGAACCATGAAGAAACTTCATGCAGAAACAATTCTTTCAAATAACAGTATGATAGAGCAGGAGAGAAAAAAAAAACCAACACAACCCAAGTCAGATGCTGTTTCACTCAGAATCAGTGGATCCTGTATCCAACCTCATTATTCCCACCATCAACTGAGGCTAACTTTGCTGAGAACAGGAGGTTCACCATGCTTCTCTGCAATCCCATTATCAAGACTCAAGGGCCTGGAATGGTCCAGAAGACGACCCTCCATTGACTATCTGTTGGTGATACCAAGCATGGTAATCTAAATGCAAAATCCATCTTCTGTAATCCCTGTCTTTAGCAGTCAGCATGTCAGAACTGACCTGTACACACTGTTGTTTATGCTTCTCACTAGGCATCCTCCTAACAACAGCCCACCTTGCCACAGTCCATTACTACGGTGGAAAATCAACTATATAGGCCCTTTGCTCCTGCCTGAGGAGGCAAAATGTGCCTCAGTCTGTGCAGATACAGTAAGCAGCCTTCTACAAGCCTATCCGATGCCATGAGCTGACCAGGTTCATACAATCAGAAGACTCACAAAATTATTGTCATCATATGGGACCTTGAATGCCACTGAAAGTGAACAAGAGTCACATTCTACCAGCACTCTTGCACAGAAATGGGCTGAAGATAACAATGAATGGTGTTTCTACTTATGCAATCCCACTGGAGCAGGTCTTACAGAATGTTAGACTGTTGTTTTGATAACAGCACTTTGGGCTCACAATCAATGAAGAGCTTGACAACACAACTATATGAGGGATTAGAAAACTTAAATGAAAGACCTCAAGATGGATAACCCAGTGCTTTGTGCATACTGCACACTACTTGGGTTTCTCCACTTAGGATACAGATGAAGGGAACTAAAAAACATACTAAGCTACAAACTGGCACCATGAACAACCTACTGCTCCCTGCCCCTATTGGTCTTGAACCTGGAAATCACATGGTAGAATGGCCATGGGACGTACAAGTAGGACCAAAACAGTGCAGCCTCCTTGCTCCTTGGGGAGTGTTATTAGAAAAGGGAGGTTCTGAAACTCCCCAGGTGCTCGGTACTTGGCCCACTTAAAATACTTGTTGATTTTTATTGTACAAAGAACTCTTCAATGGAATAGAACTGTAACCATAAATGGACAGCCAACCTTCAATGAAATGAATGCCAAAACAATGGATGAAGCCTGAATGCTGAATCATGCATGATCTCATTGCCTGATGGACAGTGTATGGAACAGTTCAAACTGATTCTCATCTTTAACAGTGAGAGTAAGATGCCAGGTGCCATATCATGTTGAATGGAAATGGAACTGATATGTTGGTACCCAAAAGCTGGTCTAAGAATATTAACTTACCCAAATCCTTGAATAAGGGTCCTAATAAGTCTTTCATGCATGTGATTCTATGGGGTTCTTTGTGTGTTTGTGGTCGATATGGCTGGTTGTACTCACCCTTTAACTGGACTGGACAGTGTCCTTGGAGATGGCCCCATATACGCAGTGTAACACACTCCAAAATACGACAAACACCAACTAACTGGCAAATCTTTCTCACCAAACATTGATATAAATGAACTGCCTGGTCATTCTGTGCCATAGCCATCCTCTCCCCACAAGCTGCAGTCATCAAGCACCTGCATTAGCTGATCACACTGCAGCAGCGCTAAGTTTAACACAATAAGCTACTGGGCTGATTAACCAGGAATCAGAAGAAACATGAAAAATTGCTCCATAGAATGGCATGCCATTAGACATATTGACCGCTGCCCAAGGGATTGCCAGTGTGCAATCATTACCACCGACTGTTGTGTGTGTATTCCTCATGTTTCCAGAAACGTAACTCATATGATGATACAGATGAAGATCCAAATCACTCAAATTGAGCAACTAACAAATGATCGTGTCAATATCCAGTTAGCCTCCATATCTCGACAGGAGAGAAAATAGTTGTACAGTATTATTGGGTTCTGTCTTATCCGCTCTATTAATTGCTGCTCACTCTATTGCTTACGTAGAATTTGAATGCAATGCACACCAGCTATCTTCAAACGAGCTATGTCTCAATTCAAGCCATGAAGTGGTGGAGCATGCAGCAAAATACAGATCCTCCCTAAAGGAGGCTCGCAGTTCGCTCTGGCTTTCTCACCGGCTTTAAGTGCGCTAGAGTCATAAAATCTTGGAAATGACAGACTAACAAGCATCCAGGAAAACCAACGTCCCACTATGCTAATCCAGAAAACAGCTCAGCGATTTAATTTGTTCAGTGTACCCTCATTAAGAGCTATATCTTTTTGTTAGGCTTGCAGTTCTCGTTCCAAAGTCAAGTAATGGGTGTAACAGTTGAAAAGAGCATGCAATATAATTGGATAACCTTTGTTGCAAAGTTGTTGCAAGTCATTTAAAGATAAATTACTTTCATTTACTCAAATGCTTTATTACATTTCTGGCTGTTAATTGGATTATAAAGCACTTAAAGACAGTCTGCCAATTAGGTTGCAGGCATGGCTTTTGGTAATAAACTGTAAAGCAAGTGCAAGGAGGATGTTCTGGCATTCGGAGTGTTTTTCGGTAATTCCCATTTGAATTGCTCAATAAAAGCTAAAATAACAGTTTTCTTCTAATGGTCACTTCTACACGTTCAGTCTTGAGCTGGAAAAACCAAGCTGCTTTTTCCTGGCTTTCACATCATTATCATGAGTAAAGCTTCAGCAATTGGAATTTAATTAGCAATTCCATAGATGATTAAATGGAAAAAGAACGCAGCTAACTCTCACAGCTCCACCGCCTACAAAGCAGTAACTGAGCAAAAAGGAGCTACATCAGGTTTGCTACAGACCCAAACAAGTGGTTTTGTTCAGGAAATAGTCCTCACCATTCGCCAAACCATAAGACACTGCAAAGGAAACACAGGGGAGTGTTTTTAGCCACACGCAGAACGGTTTGGTAACACACATGCATATGCTTCTCCTCCTCCTGCAGGTGCTGAGAATTTTGTCTCTTAGCAGACAGAGCCAGAAAATCCAGCCCCTTCATCAGGAGTCTGCACTTGTTCAAGGAGACTGAAGAGCACCTAAGGTAAAAGCCTGCAGAAAAAAAATGGTGTAAAAATAGAATAGGCTGATAGCTCCGGGAAGGAGATAGGGAATCCTAGCCATCCCTTCTGGGCACAGCAGCAACATCTCATTCTCACTCAGGTTCAGGTTCCCACCCCATGCTGTAATGAAATGTACCTCCTTAGCTGAGAAAATCGCACGTGTTCATCGCTCCAAGACATTGTCTGAACACAAATGTTCTTAGTGGCTTAGACTCGAATGTGTGCAATTACAAAATAATGTATGCCAATTTGGAATCTGCTGCATTTTTATGAGATGCATCAGGTGCAGATGAGTACAGATAAGAGGAGAGCTCTGCAAAACACTGGAGCTTCTCTC
>JAOWBP010001760.1:2761306-2787554 GCA_028571105.1 Tragopan temminckii | reverse complement strand
GGCCAGGCTGGATGTGGCTCTGGGCAGCCTGGTCTGCTGGTTGGTGACCCTGCACATAGCAGGGGGTTGGAACTGGAAGAGCATTGTGGTCCTTTTCAACCCAGGCCATTCTGTGATTCTATGGTGGTGACTATGTTGAAAAAAAAAAGTATTTGCTAGCTGAGAACATGCTCTATCAAAATGTTATTGTGCACTTCGTATCTGTTATAGTTTCCATGGAACTAAATAGGAGGCATTACTTCTGGAGCAAGTTAAGTACTGTTAAAGAAAAAAATTATTGAAACGATCTTTGGACAAAACCTGCAGGAAAGCTTTCCTCTATCACCAGGATATAAGACTCGGTTTTTCAATGAACACAATGGCTCTTAGATCTCGCTGGTGGATTTATTTGGTAATGTCTTCGAAGCAGCAATTTGTTATTGGGATGTAAATCATAGCAACAACAGAAACATATCTACTGCTGAGACCTGCCCAGTGCCACTCACTGCCCCATGCAATGCCACCAGCAGTGCCTTCGATCCCCTCCCAGCCACACTGCTGGAACCATTAACACCTATAAAGGAGAAATTTCTTAGGAACAAAAAGTCTGATCCTCAGGATGACACAACCACCCGTTGGATTTCTGTCCAATCAACACCGAGTACTCAGTCACAGTGAATGTGCTCCTTGGGGCCTGGTTAGAAAGCAAAAATATTGCAGGGATGTTGTCAATCACCTAGTTCTAGATATTTACAGTATTGCTGCTACCGATCCTGCTAGAAGAACCAGCAGCATTTCTACGGCAGGTTTCAAAGAAACAAAATATCATCAAAGAGCAGCTGCATGCTGGTAAGACTGAAAGCTTTGGGAAATTGTGCATGTTCCTACCACATTGGCTGGGCCTACAGATGCTTCGTCGCACCTGGAATAAAAGTCTGTGACTGCACAGAGACAACGACCAGCCTTTAACTGCACCCAGATGGACAACACATGTTGCTATTTAAAGCCACGCAGAAGAAAGATCAGAAAAATGTCTAGCAGTACAAATGCCATTCTCTTAAGCTGGAGCATCCTTACTGCGGGAAACTGTAGTGTTCCAAAGCAGCAAGACTTGGGATCTGCCTTTGTCCCCAGCTGTCAGCCTACCTGGTATATCCCTCAGTAATCATGCAACCCCACTCTGACACCTGGAGAACAGGAAGAGGACTACAGGACCGCTGCATTCACTGTCTTGGCACGCGCATCGACTGCAATTTCCAATTAACATTTGCTAATTATTAGTCCTCTGAAAGAATGTAAACAAATACCATCCCTCTTAGCTGCTGAACTAATACCAGGAACTCACAAACACTGACTCGCAGCAACCCACAGGCTGCCCCTTTTGTAAATTCACATTCCTTTGCCTGTCCAATAACACACCTCTTACAATTTAATCATAAATCCTTAGAGTTGGAAGGGACCTTTAAAGGTTATCTAGTCCAACTCCCCTGCAATGAACAGGGGCATCCACAACTAGATAATCACAAGTACATCATCCCAAGTACAACATCTGGTCCCTGAGTGGCATTCTCTCACCCTCCCCTTGGTTGCATTGATTCCCATGTTCTTCATTTCCCTCCCCGTTCACAGCCAGCCTTGCAGTTCCAAGGCAGAACATTACTCCAGGGAGCACAATGGCCCGATACCAACAGCATGGCACTGCCTGAGTGCAGAGGGCTACACTATTCTCTTGTTCCATCACTCTGACACACTTCTGTCACACAGTGATGTGAAAAGCAGGCAAAAGCACAGGGCTGCAGAACACAGGATCATATACACAACTTGTAGTGGCCACTTATGAGTCCTTCAAAGAAGGAACCACCAGCGTATATTGACCTCAGAGAGCATCTCTTCACCAACAGATCTGCTTTTGGGAAAAAACTAGCAAACGGCTCATTTGTGTCAGCCAGCTGTCTGCTGGAGGGTGAGAATCAGGGACTGGGTAGCTGGGAATGGTGCAGTCTCCCTTAGGGCTGGTTGTGGCCAGAGCAATGAGGATGTTGGCACACGTGGTAAAACCAAGCTGGGCTTTGCAGGGTGACCACAGAAGCTAGGAACATCAGAACTTCAGGGCTCTGAAGGCCTTTGAGATGACCTGGAACAAGGAATCCAAACCACGAAGTTGAAGGAGGGAGGACACATCCTCATCCTGGTTCCAATTATCTTGATGGAAATCTGGGACCAACACCTTGGCTTGCTGTCAGTAATATAATTTGGCATTGAGATCAAGATCTGGCTCCCACTAACCACTGAAAGTCATCTTGATTTGTATGCTTTGAGTTGGCCAAAAAACATTCCCTGCCACATTTTTAATCAAACAGAAGTGAAAATGTATCCTGGTATAAGGCATAAATCACAGCTGGCACCCCTGTACATGCTGAAAGGAATGCGAGCTGCAGCACCATCACAAATGCCAAGCAAGTGTTTTAAAGCACTGCTGACTTCACAGGATCTCTTTCACTCAAGCCTTCTCACAAGCTTCCTGGAGGAAAGCTCTCCCTCTAAGAGCAGTCCACCAAAGCAGCTGTCAGTGGTTGGTGTGTTAATCTCCTACAGAGATAAAATCCAGTGTTCCAAGCATGGTGCAAAGTCTAGGTCTGCCCTTGCCAACGACCATTTCCCCACTTGTCACATGAGCATCCACCCCACTTGTGCAAGGCAGCATGTTTTCTCTTTTCCCTTACTGTACCAGATTCCTCCTCCTGACCCACTGTGTGGGTTTCTTTGGCTAGCTGTGACGGAGCAAAGCCAACTTGCAGAAGCGTCGATCTGGCCCCACAGCCAACCCCTTTTCCAAAATACATTACCACATTGTGTCAAAGGCTATGGAAACACTGTTCTCCCATGACGACGCTGAACTGATCAGTAAAGCAGAATATTCTTGCAAGAGCCTGAGGGAGAGCATTAATCTCTAAAGCAGAACATTCTTGCAAGATGCAAAGGGAAAGCATTACTGTCCCCATCTAATGCATTTTGCTATGAGTTTCCTGAAGGGCTTCCTGACTCACAGCTGGGGCAGCACAGCACAGCAGTGGCTTTTCCTGTGCTGTGCTGGATGAGACTTCTGGCACCCCATTGCAGCCTGCTCCTTCCACCCAGCAGCGACAGGGGCCAAGTTTTCTTCCTTGAACTGTTTGATATGTGCAGTTAGAGCTCTCTAATATGCGGATGGGGTCTCCAGGGAGGCTCTGTGGTTGTTTGGGAACATTTCCTAGGGTGTTTTTGAAATCTCTGAACTCTGATGCTTTCCCTCTTCTCCATCAATTCCTCATATCACTGCCAAGCTGGAACAAAATGAGTTCATTTTAAAGTGGGACTGGAAACACTTCCAAAGAATCCATGAAGTTTTAGCCATTCCAATTTCAGGTACTTCTCTGAGCATGTCTGCCTGAAGCTTCTCTAATAACAGATGTATTTAAAACTAAATTAAAAACATAAAAATCTACCTAGCATCAAAATTTGTCCCGAAACAGTATTTCAGTGCTTGTCAGGCTGTCAAATGAGTCAACACCCAATTTGACATACAAAGAACTCACTGACACCAGACCACAAAGGGGATGCCCAAACCTTTTGTTAAAGTCTTACCACCCACAGTAAAAATAACAGCAGCTCTTAAAAAACACCAGAAATAACAAAGCACTCACAAATCACAGTACTGCTTCTGGCTGATTCCGGCTCACCAAGCAACTTACAGTTTGATATCATAACACAGTGCCCATCTTCATTTGACACAGGCAAATATAAAACATCAGTGATGCAGATCTTCATCTCTTCCACTCCCAGACACTGGGTTAATTGCCTTTGACTCTGGGCCTCATCCAAGACCTGGACTTCAGGGTGTTGGGTCCTGCATGGACAGTAAAATCAGTCTGCATTTTCCTAGAGAACAAAATGTTTGGACAAGGGGGTTCTCCCAGATTCTCCCAGCTGGGTTGTGGCAGAGTTGAAATGATGAGCCACAAACATCCTGCTCTGTTCAGTGCTTTTTGCTGCTGGTCCTACAGCTGTCATGCCCTATGCAACATACAAAGCCATCCAGAAGCCCTGCTATTCAGCATGTTACCAACTGTTAACATAGTTTATGCTGGTATTTAACTCCACGGGACTGTGGAGACCAAAAGGTCTCAATTCATTTAAACTGGACTAATTCACTGAAGACGGGACCTGTCGGAGCCTTAAAAACACCACAACCTTGGCGCAGCTGTGAAGAGCCATTGGTTATCCTGGAGCTGGGGTAGCAGGTAAATTAAGTCTTCAGTAAAATAAATTGCGCAGTCCACTGCAAAAAACTCATGTATCTGCTAACTATGCTAATTAGGAAGACGGCACAGAGTTCCCAGTAAACTCTGTTGCTCTGGCTCATGCCTTAATCCTGTAGGAAAAGGCAGACATTTGTGTTCAAAAGACACAGGGACACTCCTGTAGAAGACTGCAGGAAGACCCATGGATTTACAGCCCATGATGCTCAGCTGCAGAATTCTCTCTGTGGGGTACTAACCAAAACCAGATGTATTTTGCCTTTTAAACCGGCATTAAGAGATGGCAAAGGTCAAGCATGTTTCATTCTGGCACTACTCGAATACACAGAGCCCTTCCTAGACTGAGCAGCTAGACCAAAGATTGCATTTCCAGCACCAGTTACATGCTTCACTTCCATCCTCTGTGGTTATTTTCAGTTTCTGTTGTTTACCATCATATTTATTCTGAAAACAATGCAGCACAGCACACTCCACAGAGATGTATCAGGAAAACGTGGTGCATAGCAGCACCAGCTAGCAGGTCACTGGGAGTTTAATGGCCAGGTGCCGATCAGATAATGATTTGCAAGCTGTTATTCAACACATGGGTGAACACAGTGGACCCTGAACTGCATGCAAAAAGGATTTTTTTTTTTCCTTTAAGATTAAACACAAGCAGCATACAGAGCAATCAATCCACACAGTGATGGGGGGGGTCACTGAGCAGTACTCATCTTTGCTGCCTTAAAGTGTGTGGATAGGAAACGCAATCCCCATCCAAACACTAAGATCCCAGCTCTTTTGTTTTCTACTCCAGGAATGTCACACAGTTCCGACAGAAAACTCATGAAAAAGAAAACTCACGTATTCACTGAGATCATTTTATCTGCAGAGTCTCCTGTGCAGCACCAGAGCTGAGATCTCATCGGTCTTCTAAGCCAATCCTTCGATATCCCAGAAATGGTATTCTTTCAGCCTCTTCAGAAATCGATTGTGCTCCTTCTTAAATCTTGGTCTTAAAACCTAACCCTAACCCACAACACTTTCTGGATGCTCTTCCAGAACACTGCTCCATCTACCAGTCTGCATTTATTCACAGCCAACTTATACTCACTAGTTCTTGCACCAACCATGTCCATGAGTTTAGCACTTATTCCTGCAATTTAAAAATAGCACTTCTTGGTTCTCTAGGCTGAACTGAACACAAACAAGGTGTTGTTTTCTTGGTTTGAGGCTTCCCAGTTCCCCCATAATCCTAGTGTTTTCCTACTGATCCACTCCTGTTTGAATTCCTGATAGTGTAATGACACCATTTCACAGAATAGTCTAAATGAGGTCTCACTAGAGCAGTGTGCTGGAGCGCACAAACCTTCTGATCTCTGCTGGAAATGCTTCATGTGATGCAGCACAAGATCTCACCTTCCTTCTTGCAGAAGCTGTGCTTTGAATATCATCTCAGTCAAGTCTGCTTTGCTCTTCCTTAAGAACACTCAGTCCTCCTCTGTGTTTGACACCTTCCTGCTGTGTGCCTTCTTGCCTTCACGTAGAGAAGCTACTAAGGAAAGCATGAAGATGACCATTCCAGCCCTACCCAAAGCCTGGTGACGTGGAGATGACCCCAAAAGCCCACACTGTGGACTGGGCATTAATTTCTTTTGCCCATCCAACTTGTTCAGCTCACATCTCAAAGTCAAGCTGTGCTCTCTCTGCTAGATCACTAGCAAAATCATAAGATTAGTGAAATCACCAGGGACCATGTTGATGATGTTCAGGCCACAATAAAATACATCTGGCTCTTTCCAGGTTACTCCTTCTTATGTCTCTGTCAAGAGTGAAAAACTGTTGCTGCTGTCAGAAAACACAAATAGATAGAGCATATGAATGAAACAGAATATCAGATAAAAGCTGTAAGTGAACTACACTGAAGAACTGAGTTCTGGTAACACAAACCTACTCGAATTCAGGGTGGCTTAAGAGAGAAGCATCACTCCCAAGAGGACTCAAGGGATCACAGGTAAAAGACAAACTGATTAGGAGATTAATTCTCCATAGGCAGTAAAATGCCATCTGCTTCATTAATCATTCTAGGCATAACACTCTTCTTCCAGATGAAACGTCTTTCTACGCACACAAATAAATGTGCTTTGCTTAAAAGAAGCCTTAAAAGCCACCTTCCCCCAGGTAACACTCCACAAACCCCACAGAGCTGTGACACTGCCCTTGTTCCATCCTGACAAAGGACAAATGCCTTTGTGTTTATCACCCCAATTATTTCAGTAACGACGGTCTTTAAATCAAGCTGCTCAATGTCACATCCTTGAGAAGCTAACACTAAAATCTACTCCAGAAGTAGAACACATATGTATGTAAGTTCATCTTTCATTGCTCCTTAGACTGTCAAATATTTTACAGAACTGTTTAAAAACAAACAAAAAAATCTTTTTCCACATATTTTGTGAGATGCTCAACGCAGGTTTCTTTGTCTTTTTCTAGAATGCTTTGCTTCCACTTTTGCAAGAGAATAATATTTCACACAAGACAGGCAGACAACTCACTCACTGAAAATATCTCTGGCAAAAGCTAGTGTTAGATAAAACTGACAAAATCCAGGCAAATATCAGGCAGAGAAAAACTCCAAAAAGATTCACTGCCAGCAGTAAGCGACTCCATCCATTCAGGGTTCATTTGGCTCTTGAAAATGAGCTGCAAAGTAGAGCTTCTCAGAGGGCTGAAGTGTCATTAGCATCCCGATGTACAGAATTATAGAATCATTAAGGTTGGAAAAGAGCACTAAGATCACCAAGTCCAACCATCAACCCATCACCATCGTGCCCACTGAGCATGCCCCTCCATGCCACAAAGGAGCAGAAGGGTGAAAGAAGGCACAGAGCCTTTCAGCATGTGCTGTAAGTCCATTCATCACAGGTCGGGGGAGGACTTGGCACACAAGGGGATGCCAACGGCAGAAACAAACACCCAGGTCCATTCCTGCCAAGTTGCTTCTGATTTACACAGATGAGGATGCGCTAAGTGAGTACCATGTCTTCCCTGTTGCACTCATTTTCCAACCATGCAAAACATGTGTTGTTTAGTTCCAGTGTCCGGGACATTGGGCACAGGAGAGTCAGAAGAGCTCACAGATGAAGAAGGGAGAAGCTATGTCAGAGAGATATTTAACATCCTCCTCAGCAGCTAAGCGACTGGCTCCTTAAGGTCACAGTGCTGCATGCTGATATTAAGAGACTCACATGTATGCTGTATAGCTGCTGAGACACTGGGATTTTAGCAAATGCTTCCCACTGAAAACAAGGAGAAGAGTGAAGTTAGGAAGCAAGCTTCATTATAGGCATACTTCTCTGAGAGCACTGCCAGGAAATACACAACTGGCCCATTCCCCATCTCTGGGTACGCTGTGGTGGATCTGGCACTGAGAGATATGATTAGTGGGCATGGTGGTGATGGGTCGATGTCTGGACTAGATGGTTTTAGTGGTCTTTTCCAACCTTCATGATTCTGTGTAATTACAGAAGTATGAGCACACCGCATATCCACAGACTGCCAGGAAGATTAACACGTGCTACATGCTCCTGCTGCTAGTGGCTGTGAATGCTTTCTGGGCAGCTGTAGCATGAAGAGAAAGCATAAACGAGCAGAATGCTCCCAATGCCTCTTTCCAGCACACCTCGAGAACCACACAGCCACCCCAGTGAGAACTGTCCATTGCTCTCCAAGAAAACCCTCCAGCCACTGCAAAGGATTTGGCATACTGGTTTACACTGGATTTCAGTTTTTCCTCTCATTTCCATGCTGCACCTCCACTCAGTTAGATTTCAAGATAAGTCACTTGTTTTAGACCTACTACCACCTTGCCATTTAGTACTGTAAATCATTAACATCGAGAGTACTGGATCATGAACCCCAAGTTTGGAGTACTTATGCCATATTTAAGAACAAAAACCTTCTGTGCATTATCCATAGGGTTTACCTCCTCGCTAAGCATTACTGTATTATTTCAAAAGCTTTTTCAAGACATTTTCAGCTTTGAAAGTTCCAGAAAAATTAACAGGTGCATTTAACAGAGAAAACCACACCAGCATTTTTCTTTAGGTACATACAAATGGAAAATGATTTCGCAAAACACAAGAAGTGTTACAGAAAGTTAGAAACAAGATGAAGATTATTTCTGTTGCTTCCAGCAAAAAGAAAAAAACCACAGCTCAGCAGCCAGCTGTCATCCAATTTGGAAATTACAGTACAAGATGAACTGAGTTCTTCATTAGCTCTACAGTGCTCTCTCAGCCAGCATGAGGATGGAGGGATTCACAGGGAGGTGAGGACAGAGAGGAAAGCCTGCAAAGAGAAGAAATGTGGGCAGGACAAGAGTCCTTATCCCAAAGGGAGGATGGATTCCATCCTGCTGCCCACCCCAATCACATGTGAGAACAGTAAACCCACCACTGTTACAGATCTGGCCAAGCTCTTACTGCTTGGCAAAGACATGAAAAATAAAATCTCCTTTCTCGTTGTGGAGCCAAGGATCTGGACTGGAAGTTCTGATTGCCCACAGCTTAGCAGGACTGGTGAAAAAGTGGTGAAAACCACAAGGTTTGGTGCTTTGGCACAGAAGACTTCTCTGCCTTGGGCACCCAAGAGCTGCACCACACCAAGCCAACCAAGCTCCTCATGTATTTGAAAATTTGCCTGCTAACTTCTCATGCTCCTCTCGCATTTGAATGCTCAAGTTTAAGGTCCTGCTTTGGCACACCCATGCCAATGCTGGCAAAGACCATGAAAAGAGGTGAGCTGTGCAACTACTCATACCACACACAGTTTGGGTGAACAAGTAGGTATCAAGCAGGTAACAGGAAAGGGGGTTAGAAAGCAGGAGCATATGGCTGCTGGAACATGCAGGTAAATGCACGCTCTGGAAGCCTCACTGTCTTGAACAGAAGGAAAAGGCAAGGATGAACAGCTTCTTTTCTGCTGTGACAGTCACACTAGGAAAGGTTCCTCCAGTATTCAGATAATTAACTGAGGGTAATACAAGGGCTGAAAAGCAAGCAAACACATTACATTCTCACTCAACAACACTCCATCATATCACCAGCCTTGGAAATAGCTAAAGTCCTGTTAGAATCTGAAATGTTGAAGCATTCTCTCTAGCCAGGCCCTCACTGAGACACAAAGATGAGAACGTGCTCCCCAAAGCATTGCACACACCAGCAAGGCAAGCAACCACAGAAAGTCTCTGTCAGTCAGACCTCACTCCAGCTATGGAATTGAAACATGGGTGTTTTCAGGAGACTCTTTACTTTGTTTAGTCAGAAGAATAGATTAGGAAAGAATAGAAGCATAAAATTATCCAGGTTGGAAAAAGACCATTAAGATCATCTGGTCTAATAATTCCAAACAAGATGAGAAATGCTAATATTGCTGCTAACACCTTGTAAAGCTGTGTCTTTCAGTCTGCTGACTTGCAAAGTGGATCTAGGAGTGATCTGACACCTGGGAAGTCCTGAATGCTCCTCTCTGCCCCAACACAATAAAGGGGAAAATCAGAGTTGGCCCTGTAGGAACAGCAGAAGAAAAACTGGTGAGGGACAGACCTGTGCACTAACCATCTGGGTACCTGTTTTAGGGACGCGCTGGCTGCAGGCAAAGGAACTACCTCAAACTTCTTGTTCATTCTTCTTATTGAAATTCTTCTCTTTGTGCAAATACTTCAATCCAAAGCAGTGTAAGGAGCTGATCAGAGCACCCAGAGGCAGCAGGATGGACTGAGGGGACTTTCGAGCAGGACCCAACGAGATTCACTACATATCTACACTGTGGTCAGAACTTGTTTTCAGCTGGGGCTAGGGACATCTCATTATGCACTCTGATCCCAAAAGGATCTCCAAAAGCAATTCTGGATAGTCCAGGGATAGCGCAAAACTTGGCCAGCCCCTTTTCCTAACCAAACGTGCTCCCCCTGCCTCGACTCCCACCAGCATCCCCGCTCCTTCCTCACATCCTCTTTTTTTTTTTGTAATTTAATTCAACTAAGACCTTGAATACTGATTAGATCTGAGCCCCAGCCTAACCTCTCTGAAGTTATGTAATCCCTGAAATCCAAAAAGCCTTGAAAAGCTTAAATGTGATAGTGCTGGTGATGTCATCCTGCTGAAAGGTTTCCATGGAAACCGCTCCTTCCCCTGCCATATGCCCGTGGCTCTCAGCCCCAGAGCCCAGCACTGCCTGCTGCACGCTGTCCCCATTGCCCACACTGGGTAGAACTGGGAGAGGATTGCTCCAAGGACATGTGGGTGCCCGAATAGTAGAAAAGACCTTGAAGGTGTTACCAGACCTGAAAGCAAATAAGAACAAATATTCTGGCTTTAACAATCTCCTTTCCCTCTCCATCCCTTTAGCCACTCTGGCTAAAGAGTAACAGCAGCAGCAAGATTTTTCTTTTTTTTTTTTTCTTTTAGTGATGGGTAAAGCTTAATTTCCTGATGCCTCTTCACCTCGGTTCCCTCCCGCCCAGCTTATGAACCAAAAGGAATGCCGCAAATTAAACTCTGGTTAATTGAAAACCCAAGCAAAGGGAATGCCCTCGCAGTTTCATTTCCCTCAAAGAAATTGAGAAATTCCCTCATATTAAGGAGATTCTTAATCATCTTCTGCTTCCAGGGCATGCATGACACATCCTTATGTAAGGTCTATAAACTGACTTTGTGTGCTCAGAGACGTGAAATGATTCTGTTTGGATTTGCTATCCATACATAAAAGCAACAGCAACAGCTTCCACCGTGAGGCTAAGGAGCCCAAACTGGAACTTGGAAGAATGCATCACGTATACATCAGCAGCACCAAGAGAATAGTATCAAAAAGGCCCGAGGGAACCATCTCACTAAATGGACCGCTGTTTTCTCATCTTGCACGAAATCCTTGCCAGAGAGCCTATAGCACAATGCAACAAAACCAAATTACAATGGGAACGTTTATTCAAATTAAATGAGACCGTATTTTTGAACATCTCTTTTTTGACATTTGTCATTTTAACACTTCACTTCCCAGCTTAGTTACCCCCAAACACTACCAAAACATCACTATTTCAGGACACGATGTTGGTCCTTCTGGAGGCACAGTCACGAAACATTCTGAGCTCTAGGCTTGCAGCTTTTAGCTGCACATTTCCTGCCTCATCAGACATGACTCCTTTCAGTCTTTCTCTAAGAAACAAAAAACACAACAACCCTGTATTTTCCACTTGGGAAAAATGCCAGAGGTGTTTTTGATTTCATAGAATGGCTTGGGTTGGAAAGGACCTCAAGGATCACCAAGCTCCAACCCCCCTGTTTCTTTCAGTTTCTTCCCCCTGTTCTCTGTTCCACTGCTTCCAGACCAACTGCAGCTCTGCCTCTGTTCTTATCATTCAGTGTGGGAATGGGACAAAAAAACAAAAACAAAAAAAACCACAATCAGAGCCAAAATCAGCCACCTTATGGGAACTGCATAGAAATGCAGGGGAACCACCAAACAGAACAGCAACACTTCCAGGGACCAGCTCACCTAGGCACACCTGCCTTGGAAAACACCAGGTGCAGCAAGGCAGGTGCACATTTCCACAGTGTTCCCTCTCTGCCAGCACCCCATCCCATGTCCTTTTGCCAACACACCCACCTGGCCCTGCAATACACCTATGCTTTTTTGGAAGCGCTGTAGCAGCACCACAAGAACTGGAGAAGCCTCCATCTTTGCCATGAGTGCTCTTGGGATCCTTATTTATTGCTGTTCAGAGCACTCGTTCTTGCAGCACTTCCAGGGATCAGAGGTGTAGGTGCTACTTCCACAGCAATTCTATTTAAGAACGTAATCAGTTTATCTATTTAATACCCATCAAGCAGAAATGCTGCTCCCAGGTATCATATCTTGGTTTGCTTGGTGGTAGCTCTATTTCATTTCAATTAATGCTGTAATTTCCAGCCAAGTCCTGAGGTTCTGTTCTGTTGTTCTATATTCTACTTTTTCCCCTGGGCACCTATAGAGAAATACTGCTGCTCTTTTAAACAATAAAACTTTGCAAACTTTATTCTGCAATGAAAAAACGCAGCCTCTGGAGCACAAGGTAAGAGGGAAGTCCTTCACTGAGCCCAGCTGCCTACTCTTGCAAGTGACTCTGAATTCATTCTGCTCAATTTCAGCAGAAGATGGAGTTTGGTGATCTCCTCTGTGACATTTCCCTTATCAGCTCCAGGCAACATGCAAGCATCTTTCAACACAAGGCGAGTCTCCTAAGTCAGGGTGTACAGTCATCCCTAACAAGAAAGATCAACTCCTGTATTTGGTCCTCCCTTCAAGTGTCTTCCCAATACTAAAGTGAACTTTGCAAACAACCAGATGTTTCAGGTGAAATATTATCTCCTCTGGAATCTGTGGCAGAACATCCAGTGCTTTTTACAGTGACATTCGTAGGGCCAGGAATGAAAACTCTCAAACTATCATTTGACAGTACTTTTTTTTGCAATTGACAAGCAATATAATTAACTTCTCCAGGTCTAGGGCCCACTTTCATAGTACCATTATTTCTTCTGCAAAACAATGACATGCTGCTTACCGTGAGCTCTAATCAAAATTCCTTCATTGCAAGCAAAAAGGGAATGGCACAAAGAGCCACATCCTTCTCAGAATATTATAAAAGAAATCCCAGGAAATACCATACAGCAAGCCTAAGTGAACTCACTTGTCCCATTTCTTCCAAACATAGTCAGTGCAATCATGAAGAGTTCAACATCTCGATTCCTTCTTTGGGCTCCATGCAAGTAGCTCCTCTGGAAGCAGAGGGATTATAGAACTGATGTCATTCCTGTCACCCAGGGAAAAGACAGTGCTTTTGGTCCCCTTGGGTTAGATACTAGGGAAAATTTATCCTCTGAAAGAGCAGTGAGGCAGTGGCACAGCTGCCCAGGGAATGGTGGGGTCACCGTCCCTGGAGGCATCCCAGAGCCGTGGGGATGTGGCACTAAGGACATGGTGAGGATGGGTTGGGCTTGGACATCTCAGTGGTCTTTTTCAACCCAGAGCAAAGGAGATGTTCCAGCTCTCCATACTGCTGGTAAATATTTTGCCTGTCAGTGCTAATGCATAATGTATAAATCAGCACCAAAGAAAAAAAAAAAAAAAAAGAAACCTAAAAGCAGCTCTCATAAAAAGGATTTGGATTTTTTTCCCCATAAACAACAGCTGGCAAAGTATTTCACAAAATAAAAAATCCTGCTCTGCTGATACATTTAATTGCTTCAGGATTTAATGCTTCTCCAAAGTTGTTAGCTGCAGCTGATGTTGGAAGTAAAGCATTTCCATCCAAAATTGCGATGGAGCAAAACTCATCGCCAACTTCAGGAACTCACAAACACCCAGCCACCCTTCTGCTGTGCTGCAGCAGTCCCTAAGAAGTTTCATAACCTGTAACATGATGGGAAATGATGGAAAGCGCAGCAATAACAGCAGAATAGCAAAGTCCCAGGCTACAGAAAGTGAGGACTTGCTCAAACGCAACTGCCATGGGCACAAAAATAATGGAAAGAAACTACTTACCTTTGGAAGGCCTCACATACACAATGAACTCCAGCATACTACCCTCACCTCCACTGCCAACCCTTAAATGAGGTCTAAGCAGGGGTGGATCCCAGCTCCAGCCCTTCTGGTCACTCAGGTGCATTGCGTACACCTGAGCTCACATGGGTTGGCCCTGCCTTCCCACCACGTGCTCTATCACTGGTTAAGGCTGTGACTTTGCATTTCCACTACAGTTTAAATAAGTCAGCTTCCAGGGAGAGTATCTTCACTAGGAGCAGGTTGTGCATTCCTGCTCAGCTTCAGAACACCCCAGGTTGCTGCTGATTCCCAAAATCATACTTCAACTAAAAGCTGAAAGACAGCTTTCAGTGAGCCAAAAATGAAATTCAAATTCTACAAGGCCCAAGGTTTAAATATCTTTCCAAGCGCTTTTATACCAAAGTGAAGACCATCTAGTCCAACCACTGAGGAGACAAGGCTGCCCTACTGTGCCTGCTGCTAAGCACCCCCAAAAATAAAGGCAAGATTGCACTGTTCTGCACCTGCAATCCTGGTAATTTCACATTGCTGGAAGGTGGCTCATTTTCTGGTCAGTTGCTTTTTCCTTGGACTCCTAACCTACTTCCGCTGTGCAGAGCAGAGCATCCCCAACATTTGCACAACCCAGCCTCATTCTGATCCTTCTTCCCATTTAAAGCAGGATAAATATGCCATAGTACTTTATGCCATGTAACTCCTCTACTGTAATTTACAGCATCTGCATAGTAATCAGTAAGGTAACAAACGTGAAGAGAAATACAACCTACCACCTTCCAAACAGCAAGTGCAAGACTCTTCTTTCTTTCAGTTGTCCATAACTCAAATAGCTCACCATTTGAACAGTTAACATATTTACCAAAAAATTACAAATGAACTACATGAGAAGTGTTTCTTCCACTAGTCCTGTGGAAGCAGTAAATTAGGCTGCAAATTAAGTCTGATTTTCTGGCACGTATAGCTCTAAAACCAGGCAACAGACTCAGCTTTAGCACATCCACCCCTCTGCTCAGCTGGGATTTAGCAGGGATTTGCAGCATCATATTTCTGCTCTGCTCCCAGGCAGGGTGCCCAGAAGGGACAGCTGTGTCACCCAGTCCCTGGGGTTGTGGTGGGACCAGAGCTTTGACTGCCAGCAGATTTTCAGGTTACTTTCCACAGAATCACAGAATTTCAGGGGTAGGAAGGGACCAAGGTCAAGTCTGACCCTCTGCTCAAGCAGGTTCCCTACAGTTGGTTGCACAGGTAAGTGTCCAGACAGGTCATAAAACCATTAAGACTGGAAAAGACCACTAAGATCACCAAGTCCAACCACTAACTCATCTCCACCAACTGTGTTTCTCAGTGCCACATCCCCACAGCTCTGGAACACCCCCAGGGATAGTGACCCCACCACTTCCTTCCCAGCAGAGGGACGGTCACCTCCTGCTCCTGCTGGCTCCCGCTGACACAAGTTGGGGTGCCGTTGGCCTCCTTGGCCACCTGGGCACACTGCTGGCTCATAGCCAGCCTGCTGGCCACCGGGACATGGGTCCTTCTCTACAGAGCTTCTTTTAATAAGGCTGGGAAAAGGAGCAAAAGCCAAACGAGCTTTCTAGCTGAACATACTGCAGAAACTGCTGTGCCTCCACTGGAATATTTTCAAGGATCTGTGAAATCAAAATAGAATGGGGAACGCTGAATGACAGGACATTCCCTTAAAAGGCCATCTGATCCTGATTTATAGACTCTGAACAGCACGGGATTTCCTATGCAGACAAACCTGCCAAGCAGCTGTCAGCATGGTCCTTACTGGCACTGTTACTTCACGGGCAAAGCATTTCACTTTGCTCTTCAGAGGAAGTTCGACTTATTCACTCACACTGCGTGCACGTGTGCCTGTGAGCCCAGACACACACATGTGCACAAGCATCTCCAGTGATCCCAACCGGTTCCAAGGAAATTTGGAAAAGCAGATTTTTCACAAGGACATACACATTAAGGGTCCTCTCCCTTTCCTGCGTGCTAACCTGTTTGTTAATTCCATACTGAACAGAAAGTGAAATATCCCGTTGAGTCTTTCCCAGGAAACATCAATTCAGTGCAATCCAAATCCATCCAGCATGGATGCAGCAGGGGTAGGGCAGCAGGGCAGACGTGCTGGCTTGCTGTGCTTCGAAAAATTAATTGACCAAAACAACTATAAAAAGAAAGAGTAAGATATGTTAAAAACGTGGAACCCAAGTGTAAGGCGAATGTGAGATTAATTCAATGGAAGCTGCACAGACAGCCCCATTTCCCTGCTGCCAGCTTCCCTCCCCCCCAGCACACAAGAGGTGGCTCAATGGAACTTTCCATCACTCGCTCCAAACATTTGTCAGCTCCTGCACCCTGATTAAATCTGTAACCCCAGTTACCAGGGAAGGGGTCGGGGAAAAGGGGAAGGCTTGGCGTCACCCGAAGCCTCAGGCTCAGTAGCTGTTTGACATCCCTGCTTTCAGACACAGTTACCTGGTGGCATTTATTTGCACTGTTGTGTCTGCTGTTCTCCAGATCTCTCTGTTGGTCCCCCACCAGAGACGGTTCCTGAGAGCCACTTCTGCCAGCCAGTGCCCCATGCAGCAAACCCACGGGCACCCCTATAGTCCTCTGTCAGAAGGGATCCCCAACAACACCAGCGGGGCACAAGCAAAGCTCTGCCCTACAGGGCTGCCAATGTACAAACAGGGCTCAAAAAGCACTCAAAGCTTCTACGAAAATAAAGTATCCAGACATATATTTTTGGGCAAGTAAACCAGTTACCAACTCCTTACACTGCAAATCAGAGGGAAATGGGAGAGGACACTGGGGAAGTATTACTCAAATCACCATGGTGGAAACATCTTTTACACTTTTCTTGCATTTTTTTCCCATGAAAATGGGTCTGGACACAGATGGATCCAGATAACATCATCAGAACCCATGACTGGGTCTTTCTATAGTCCTTCTTCAGACATGCCAACGCTGCTGTGTCTCACAGGTGAGGATGCATCTTGCCATGAGCACCATAGGGGAGGCACCAAGACTGATGTTTTAGGGAGAAACAGGTTTTATTTCTGCTGGCCCTAGCCCCTGCAAACTCCAAAGCAGCACTGATGTGAGGAGCCATCCATGCAACCAGGCAGCAGTGCACAGAGCTCCCAGCAAACAGACACGCACGCCCTACAGCCGTCCTCCTTAACCTGCCAACCCACATTTGAGATTTGATGGTTAATAATTAATTGCTGCTTTGTTTTCTAGTGAAACTCTATAGCAGTAATTATCCCTGTTTTAACACAAAACAATTATCACCTCCTCCTCTCTTTTTCTTCTCCCATCAATTACAAGATGGGAAGGCAGCATCTCTTGCTCACAACTAATAGCAGTGAGATACAGCTGGTGTGGTGGGTAATTAGCAGAAGGTTACTGCAGGTATCATCACTTCACCAGTGCATGTGCAGCTTGTCGTGCTGCAGAAGGACAGGGAACATCACACACTCGGTCACCCAGAAGTCACAGCCATCAGTGTAGAAGCTAACTCCCCAGTCACTTTCTTTTGATTCTATTAATGAGTACTAATTAGAAGCGGTCATTCAGCCTGCCAGCTGCTGCATGTCCATCACCAGCAGCCCAGGTTAATGCTTCTGCTGTGTTCACCAGGCTGCATGTTCAGGATTGCCTTAAGTTATACATATATAAACACACTGAGCTTGACCACTGGTTTTTGGCTTTTTTTTTTTGGAATCCTCTTGTCTTTTAATTGTATGCACACACATAAAAACAAAGAAGACAAAAGAAAATGAAAGGTGCTGGGCTACCCAAGCTTTAGTGGATGGCTTCTACTGATAGAATCACAGAACATTCCAATTTGGAAGGGACCCACAAGTATCAAGTCCAACACCTGACTCCACACAGGACCCCCAAAATTTGTTCATCACACAAAGAACCATTGGAAGGGACTTCAAAAGTCACCCAGTTCCAACTGCCATGGGCTGGCTGCTCCCCACCAGCTCAGCTGCCCAGGGTCCATCCAACCTGGCCTTGGGCACCTCCAGGGATGGGGCACCCACAGCTCTCTCGGCAGCAGTGCCAGGGCCTCAGCACCCCCTGAGTAAACAATTACCTCCTAAATAACCTAAACCTCCCCACTTTTAGCTTAAAGCCATTCCCCCTTGTTCTGTCACAGACCGTATGAGGTCTCTGCAGAGCCTTCTCTTCTCCAGGCTGAACAACCCCACCTCCCTCAGCCCTTCTTCATAGGAGAGGTGTTGCAGCCCTTCCCACGCAAGAGATCTGGGGGATAGGAGAGGGAGGCTGCCACAAAATACACTGAGCAGTGACCATCTCTGCTAGGGCTGAGGTTTCGGAATGCAACAGCTGAAGAGCTGAAGCAGTCATTTAAAAAGTAGAATGCCTCTTTCCTTGCTTTCTTAAGCACCCCAGGGATCATTTGCTTTACCAGTTCTCAACTACCTGAAACCTCATTGACTCAGGCTGCACAGAAACTTCCTGCACAGAAAATTCCTCTTGCTGGGTGGTTTTATAACACCTGGCACGAAAGCCTTTGATCTGATCATGACTGCAAATCTCTCTGGAGTTCTTTCCCTCACCCGGTGGGACTGCCAGCCAGCAAAGGAGCCACAGAGCTCCTGTCCCAGCCATTGGAGAGAGGCAAAATGAAAATGGCATTGCTCCTCTTCCTAACACGGACAGCAAGGAAGTAAGGAGCTTTCACATACGAGTAACCAATATCTAATCTGGAAAATTCTTTACGCAGTGCGTGAAAAAAAAATCCATTTTAATTAAATACTTTCATTTTACCCACTGCTGTGCACTAAATTAAACCGCTTCGACATTAATATATAAAACCATTATTCTGAGCATGCATAAGTGAGTTAATGGATGTGTATGTCTATAAAAACTGCACAATTAAACACTTTTTAAAATGCAAATGACACATGATAAAGACTCCATCCTGATTGTATTAAATCTTGACTTGGGATATTGCACTAGGTCTTCAGTTGTTTAAAACACGTGTAAACAGAATGAAATCAATGGAGCTATGTAATGTAATGTAATGTAATAATTCACATCAGTGGAAAATCTGGACCTTTGATTTTTAAATACTTACTACAACCCGGAATTGCAGAACAAGTCACAGAAATCCAGTTTGTGACATGCGGCCTGATGTTACTTTTCTTCTTTTCCAGTCATAGTTCAAAAATGACACATTTAAAGCAGAAACTCTAATAAGATTCATACTGGGACGCATCTCAGAATTACATCACCTTTCACCCCTGAAGGCAAAGAAATTCACATCATATCCTGAGGCCCTCGTTTACACATTTGTGTGCAATCCAAAACACACCAGAACCCACTCAAATTGGGATTGTGCTTCTAACCATTGGCCCCAACTTTCTTTATTATCAATCTAGCAGCACAGAGGGATTTTAAAACAGGGGAAAACTGTATTTATATTGTAGAGGCCTCCTCTACGGGCCTATAATGTTGTAGTAAGGGTCTCAGCAGAAGTACGAGCCCTGAATCCCTCTGGCTTGCACTGCGGGCAATGAGTTTATTGGGCACTCATGAGGCTCTTGAACCTCTTTCCACATGCACTCTGCTTTAATTTGCCATAGGTTAAATATTAGCAGACACTTGAAGCTTAGATCAGTTCTGGGCCAGGTCAAAATGTTTCAAACCTTAAGCTCTGCTAAAAGGTTGCTCCAAGTTAACATGCAGCTTGTAAGAGAGACCAAAAGCTGTTTGCATGCAGGAATGCCACAGGCATGATGTGTGCCAAGGAAAGAGCCACTACAAACAGCAGCTCAGAGCTCGGCCAAGGAGATGGGCACCGGGCTGACACACCTGCTGGGAAAGCTCACCGCGATTTAAAAGCAAACATAAAAGATAACGCCTTCCTCTGCCCCAACTCAAATGGAGTCACTCTCTGACCTCTGTAGAACCTCTCAAAAAAGTACAGTCCCTGAAATGTTTCACATTTCAACACCTGCCCACCAAAGTAGCTCTTTAAACACTCGTGCATCAACTTTCCCAAACTCACTCGAGCTACAGGACCTGCTGTAGCTCTGACTTGGATTTCCACCTCCAAGCCAAGTCTCCCTACTCAATGATTTCTAACTACCAAACACACCTCTTCAGAGCTGATGTTTTCCACAGCCCTCCTTCACACCTACTCGCTGATCAGGTCAAACACTTCACTTTCACATGAAACAAAGCAAAATGATACAGTCTAAGATCTCAAAGAGCAATCAGATCTAATAAGCAGATATTAGCAACTGAGGGAAAAAAAAACACCCTGATTTTTATTCCCCAGTACTCATAAAGATCTTTTTTTTTTTTTTTTTTTTTTTGGAAGGCTGCCTACAGAAATACAGACTTAATTCGGATATCTCCTACGCCAAAGAGGATTTCTTTTGACTTTGTACTACCCATAAAAATAGATGCTTGAAAATCTGGTTTACAGAATATTTCATTTGTTTACTAAAATGAAATATATAAAATGTCAAAAAAGATACATAAACTCAGTTTCAGAATTTGTAGAGATCACAATTAAGCTACAAAATACAGCAACCACCTGCCTCTTTCAATAGGAAATTTTCTTACAAAGATGCCATTACTTGGCAATATATCACCTACCTTACAAAATCCGTCTGGAAATTTTGCACTACTATCAGCACATCAACCATATATTAGAACCTCGTTAAACTCTTTGGTATCTATCTTCAGCTTTTTAATTTACCGCTCTGTAGAGTGACAGAATCTCCAGACAGAAGCAGCAGTGCATATTTAATTGCATATATAATCAGCATACCATTCAGTTTGCAATTATAGACTCCAGAGAAGGAGAAGACTTTGCCACCTGTCTGGGCAGGCTGTTCTAGTGCTCTGAGCTCAGCCAGTTCTCAATCTACCACACTGTCCACTCATCTCACACTTCCTAAGCTTACCTATGAGGAGGATGTCATGGGAGACAGTGTCAACCAGTCTACTTGAATGCAAACAAATCATCAAAAGGGGAAACTTCAAATCAGGCTCTTTGATAGATCTTGCTGAACCAGGAACCTGCACAATCCATCTATTTCCTCACATTGAAAGGTATTAGCCTTTGACATACCACTGACATCTGTAAATAAAGCCAAATTTGAATGTTATATTGCCGGATATAGAATTGTGTAGTATTTTTAATGAGAAGAGCAAATACACGGTCAGAGATAACACTGGATTTTACACGGCTTGGATTCAACAGACACCAGGACAAATAACTCTTGGTTTCATAGGTACGACATTTAAAACGAAACAAAAAATTACACCAGATTATTTCTATTCTTTCTTTCTTTATAAACACCAATCTGCTTTAAGGTTCATGCACCAACTTTGGCTTCAGTTAAACTACTGAATTAGTAAAAAGGATGATCTTGCTGTTTAAGCTTAAAATCTGAAACTGGCAATTTCTACCTCTGCCATATCATAAGGGCTGGTTTTATAGTATTGCAAAACAGAGTGTATTCTTCAACTCTGACACGCATGAGAAGAACTGGAAGCCAGTAAACAGATTTCTGCAAGTCAAACATTGTCCCCTACCATCACAGGGGCCACCAACTGCATTAGGCGCTGGCAGGCACACATGGCAAGCAGCACATAGAAGTCCTGACCAGGAACTCAACATTGATGAGATAACAAGACCAGAAGTGAAGCTGCATGCTGCTCAGTGTTTTGGGTTCAGTTAATGATGGAACAAGAGCACAAGTACAGCCTGGTCATTCAAATCTCCCCCAAGGTTGGTAAATCATAGCATCATAGATCATTAAGGTTGGAAAAGACCACTAAGATCATCTAGTCCAACCTTCAGCTCATCACTACCATGCCCTCTAAACTAAATCCAGAGGTGTTATCACAAGACAAAGCTGCAGATGTTGCTGTTGTGTTCTGTCCTGCTACACAGAGGGGGAACAATCTGCTTTCCAGGAATACCTGCTGGGTCCTGCACAAAAACCTCTTCGCTCCGGCTTAGCACAAGGGACCTGGATCTGTCCTACGTGCAGAAATGAATGCTGAACATAACTCGCCATTGAGGGCTGGACCAACAGGTGATGTCAACCAGCAGAGCCTCTCGGATTTCTGTCACCCAAGGATCTGACCAGAGTTTGCCTACAGGTTGATAACTTAATCTCTCTGTTGTAAAAAATCAGGAAACAATTTACATCATTCAAAGCCCTTCTCCCAGATCTGTTTGTGCTATAGAAAAGCTGCGGCTTGCAGACATCTGCAGCCCTGTGATTGCTTGCGTCTGTTCTGAGCTCCAAAATAGTTTTAAAAGCCAGCTGTCATTCGCTCAGGGAGAAACCAGCAGCGTAATAAAACATTGCAGGAAATAATGTTCACCAAAGAGAAACTTGGTGGAAATGGGACGTTTGGGAGAATTCTGACGTTTTACAAAAACACAGCAATATTCTTAAATGCTTAAGTTGACAACTCGCATTTACCATTGACAGAAGAATAGTTCAGGTACAAAAAAAAAATCAAACCCAAAAACCAGTATTCTGGCATCTGGCCAAACTAGGACATGTCCATCTGAAGCATGTTTACTTTTATTATGGCTATGAGCTGTTATTTGCACATGAGAACGCCTTGGGGCCACGATAGGCCAAGCAGATTGCTAAGTAAGTATCAGTCCACGATTCTATCAGAAAAGCATTGTGATCATGTGCAAACTGCAGATTTTGAATCTTACAGTGCACTTTCCATCAGCACAGTCCCACTAAACCCTACAGTGCCATCAGTGTTAGCTGCCTGTCTTACCATGAAGGCAGCTCCTTTAGAGATGATGTAGCTGAAAAATTATACTTATCCCTCATGAAGTTGTGTGTGCAAACATAATCCATCAGATCTTGCACAGAATATCCAAGTTCCACTGCAAACCAGTTTCCTTTCTGAAAAACACAGCTATTTTTACCATGATCCACTCCATCACACAGGACTGGAATACCAAAAGCTCGTAGCTTAGAAGCTGTTTTATCCAGACTAAGTGTCTTTGAAAAGGAAACAAGAACTTCGTATGGGATCAAAGATACCAGCTTTGGAATGAATAAGCGCTGTCATGCCTGTTTTTTATGTCAATGTGCATGTCCCCAGGCACCAGAGCCTTGGGACCAGGGTGACCATGAAGGCTTTCCTGCTTCCTGCAAGGCAAGGAAGCTCCCGCTGGCACAAGCCACTGCAGCTCCACATCTTCAGCAGGGAAGCCAACCCAAAGCATGTGTAAGCAGAAGCTTTCTCATTGTGATCAGCAGCTTCAGGGTCAGTATTTAACATTTAGGCAATATGTAACAGCAACTAAAGGCAGCCAGACTAACAATCCCTACAGATCAAGTTTAACTACATAGTGACCAGTAGGTTGCAGGTGGGTCAGGTTATTACAGTCCACACGAAGACTGAAAAGAAAGGAGAGAACAGAAGTTGTGGTCCTATCTAGGTCCATCTTACATGGCTCGTAGGTAATATATAAACCCAGCTAAGTAAGTCCTTGTACAGCACTCCAAGTGCAATGCAAATTGCACTGAATTTCTGATTAGCTGTCAGGTGATGTTCTGCCTGTGTCTTTGATAGGTTTACAGGTTGAGATCTGCTCCTTCTTCCCTATGGCAGTATCCCTTGCTTTTTTCCTCGTCATCAATTCTCAAGACTATTAATACGCCTCTTAGGTAGCAACGGTCAATTATCCTTTGCTATTCTTCGCTCTGACACTCAGCATGAAATACAAATCTTCCACAAACACTCTGCAAGGCCGTTATTGAATAGCTAGCACATGACAATATAGTAATTTTCACTGGAAACAATGATTAAAATGGGAACACGCTAATCACAAGTATCACCAATTAAGCAAATGACTCCCAGTAGGTGAGAATTTGCAGATTACCGGTGTGCTTCGTGGCCATGTTGCAATGCAGAAGGCTGGAGGCTGAGTATGCATCAGCCAGCAGCCAATAGGTCTAATGAGATTTTTTTCTATTAGAACAAGTGGTGGTTTAATTACAACTGTTTGATACATACGCAATGATGCACTTTGTGAAAATAAACAACAGCTTTCTGACAAGGGCACTACATGCTCACAGGAGTTCATTACTGTTCCTCTGCCTGCAGACTGTAAAGATTACGCTTGTTTCGGGATTTGGTTTTTGCTTTGTTGTTTTGTCACTCAGCTCCCCTCCCTTTTCTAATTCTTTTGTTCCATGACTGCAAGGGAGCACGCTGATGACAAACTGAAATAGCACTGCTATCTCTTGATCTTAATCACAGATCTTGCATTATTTTTCTCCCTAATGCTTTAGCTCCTGGAGTCACACACACAATCACATGGGAATACTGACAAAATTTCAGCACAAAGAAAGCTACTTGCTTCCCGTGTGCTCTGAGAGGTCCCTAACTTCTGGGGAAATGCATGATTTTGAGGATCATTTCAATATCTTCCAGTACTCAGCAAAAAGCCATTGCTGCAAGCTTACTCTTGGAAATGTGGTCCAAGTACAGCACAGTGCTTTAAGGACACAGTTCCTGCCTGTAAGTGGGTAATACATCCATACTTCGTAATGAAGTCAAATTATGACCTTCATTGGGCTGGAATTGCTTATTGTAATCCAAAGAACAAAGATACACTGCAGTCAAAATATTTCTCTCCACGCGTAACTGATCTTAAAGGCTTTCCTTGAAAAGCTTTCTTTCCCCAAATCTCCCCACCCCTCTTGGCTCACTTTTGCAAGCCCTTTCTGGTCTCCCGCCTGGAATCAACTCCCCATGTAGAGGTCAGGTACTGTATTCAGTGTAAGAAACAGTGCCTTATACACCAGGGAAGGTGAAGAGGGGCTGAGGAAGCAAGGGATGGGGACAAGGATGTGCGCAGATCATGCAAATGGCATTGGCTGATGAGACAGCGAGCCATCCCTCCAGAAAACTGATTGCTTTGCATTCAACAAACTGCATCTCAGCTATGCTGCTGCAAAGCAAAGGACTTTCCTCCTAATGACTAGTGGGGGCTGTGATGGATAACTCCAGATACTGTGGCTCAATTCCTTTGCCAGTTAAACTCCAGCTATCCTTTGGCTTTGCCTGCATGACTCAACCCTCTGTTTCTCTACTTTGACAAGTGTATCCATTTATAGAAAATGGAAATGTTTAGCCATTTTTCGTCTCAAATCTGTGGGAGGATTAAATGTCTACTGGAAAATGCATCAAGGAATGTGGTTGTTGTATAGCTCTGGAACAGATCAGCAGCTCAACCAGTGAAAAAGAGGATTTTCCAAGGAATTTGCTCACCTGTATGCCAACGTAACTCAGCAAAACTAAGGCTGTCATCCCTTTACATGACTGAAAAGTCCCAAGGAATACTTCTGGCCATGTATTCTTGCAAAGAGATCCTAAAATCTGACAATCCTACAGATGAAGGCCCTTCCAAATACAACCCACAAAGCAAACCCTGCAGCAAGTGCACAGCACAGTTAAAACACAGCTTGATTCAAATACTCACTTCACTCAAATTCGGCTTCCGAGCAGCTGAACACGTTTATAAATAAAGCAGCAAAACCAAGTCACAAAGTGACTCCAGATCTAAAACCTTCACACTGCCAAATTTCGATCTGAGGACATTACAGCAAATGAGCACTGTGTGCACATGTGTGGCTAAACCAGATGCTGTTGGCTCTTGCAATGGGAAATGGTTCCTCTCTGTTAAAAAGATTGCTGTGCATTGCTTTCCCCAGCTAGGTTCAAGGGTCCACTAGTCCCTAAGGCCAATGAGAACAGTTCTGGTCAAAATGAAGCTGTGTTCTCCCTTATGCCCTGCTAGGCTACCCTAACTGAAACATATGATGAGAGGCTAGTAAATAGCCAAGACATCATGTGCACTTGTCCCTGCTGACCCAATTTCATCTCAATGTGAACTTGGCTCTAGAAACACACTCCAGCTGCCAAAAAAGATGAAGATGATTACAGGTGAGCAAGCTGAGTGTACCCATTGTTGGATTAACTCTAACAGCCTGTACTTTGTGTTTGTGCCTGATAAGTAGGAAATGGGTGAGAAGAAAAACTGTTCACAATATTTCTAACAGACCAAGAAGAGTGGCTCAGCAAGGAACCGTGGAACAGAATCATACAATCATTAAGGCTAGAAAAGACCACTAAGATCACCAAGTCCAACCACTAACCCATCTCCACTGCCCACGTCCCTCAGTGCCACATCCTCACAGCTCTGGGACACCTCCAGGTGACCCCACCACTTCCTGGGCAGCTGTGTCAGTGCAGAAACACTTCTGGAGAAGGAATCGTTGCTAACAGCCAACCCGAACCTCCCCCGGCACAACGTGAGGCCATCCCCTCTCGTC
>JAOWBP010001760.1:2726473-2744744 GCA_028571105.1 Tragopan temminckii | reverse complement strand
CCAGAAGTGATTCTGCACCGACACAGCTGCCAGGGAGTGGTGGGGTCACCTGGAGGTGTCCCAGAGCCGTGGGGATGTGGCACTGAGGGATACGGTAGGGCATGGTGGGGATGGCTTGATGGCTGGACTAGATGATCTCAGACATCTTTTCCAACCTCAACAATGTTAAGAGAAAAAATGGAGTTGGGAGGAAGTAAAGAGTATGAATCAGGGTCTTGATGTTTAACAAAGTCATGGAAGGCCCTCCTTGACTTCATATGTGCAAAGCCGTAACACAAGTGCATCACAACACTGCTCATTCAAAGCAGGTCACGTCAGAGGACAAGATAACCCTGAATAAACAGAGGAGAATTAGAAACAGTCAGGCGCAGCGTTCAGATGGGATAACAATTTGAACCACGATGTATAAACTGACCTACAACAGCACAGGGTTTGGCCACCGATGCCAAAGTGCTATGAAGACGAAGCTGCTGTAAGCAACAGCACAACTAAGGGCTGGCAAAAGCAAAGGCTGGCCCAGCAGACAGACAAAGGGATAGATCTGTCACCGAGGCCTTTCCGAAGCATAATGCCTTGCTGCCAACGGCTTTGCATTGTTGGCAGTTATCCTCGTCTCTTGCTGACAATAAACTACTTTCTATGCAAACTGCTAGATCCTGCTGGCTGAAGCCAAAAACAGCACAGCTTTTCTGGAATAGGTTTGCCCTCCCTCCTCTCGTCTGTCCCTTTTATCTATTGTTTTGATGGTGGCGGTTTCGGTTTTCAGAGGGTTGTTTTTTTGTTTTTTATTTTGAACCAGCTGAATTATCTCCCTCTCCCTGAAACTTCTCTACAGTGAATACAACAGGGAAATATTCCTGGGGAAGAGAAGATCTGGAGCATCCAAGCCCAAGCTCCCACACTACAAACTAGGTGCAAGCAGCGTTAGTGGGGGAGCAGGTGAGCACCCACCCAGCCCACAGCCCCAGGTTTCTCCTACCGCAACCAGATACACCATGGATTCTCACAGGGTAACCTGAGCTCAGGATTGCATAAGCATTTCAGAAATGGATTATCTTTCTTTGCACTCCGATTTGGGAGACGTTTTCCTTTCAGAATCATCAGCAGCTAAGACCATAAATAAAGCATCCTCAGGGAAAACGCAAAAACAAAACTACACCTGGCTTTGAAGAGCAGCCAGTTTCTTCCATCTGATTTCAAAGCTTTATTTCTATGTTTATCTGTCTGGGTAGAAGAAAGAGGAACAGGAAGGTAAGGGAAGCATGTTGGCCACACCACCATCATTTTTAATACTTGTATATGGCAAGTATAGCATAGAGGCCACACTCTTTTGGGGCATTCTAGCTAACCAGTTCAGTAAAAACCCTCCTTCTAACATTAAGGCCAATGCCAGAAACTGTAACATTCACGTCCTAAGTAGCAGACAGATTCCACAAGAACCTATGCACCCCTGCATGCACTTCTTTGCTGTCCTCAGCAGTGTCAGCTTTAAGCTCAGATAACTGGTTTGCTACCTTGTGCCAAAAACAGTCACAGATTTATCTGAAGTTGCCTTTAGTGTTCACTACCAGTTTGTGCAAAAATTTAGAGTGTGTTTATTACTCATAACAGTTTGACCATTAAATTGGCCATTCCCTTCTTCTTGCTTTACATGAAAGTACAAAAGACCACCCCAAACTACCACTTTTTAAATCTCCCTATTATTTCTCCCATGATTCAGATCCTCTCTAACACAAACAGTGGGTTTTTGCTTTTTTTCTTCTTTTCATAATCTTTTCATGTACCTAATCGTTTTCATCATGTTTCCTTGGACTCTTCCCTCTGTCCCCACTAAACCACACGTGATATTCAAGGTGACAGTTTCCCACTGATCCATACAACAGGACTCTGTATTTTTAGCTCGATTCTCTGAGTTTCATTTTTCTGGCATATCCCGACTCTTCCACCCGGCCTTTCATTTCATTAACATTTCCCCATTTACAAACAGAGAGGGCTGAACACTGATGATATTCTCACCCTGCTCCCTCACCAACACATGCTCAGAGTCCCTGCTGATTCCTTTTTTTCTGCATTTCTAAAACTTTCTCTGAGTCCCTCCTTGTGTTGGCCACCTCCTCAACTCCATTTACCAACTCTCCCCACTGCTGGCAATCCACAAACACTGCTTCAAATCTTCCCAGAACATTGTCCAAAACCTGGGCTTCATCCAAAGCTCAGTGAAACCAGAAGAAAAGGTCCTTCAGAGTAAGAAGCAAAGAATCAAAGGGCAAGAATAGCAGCAGTAATACATTTTACTGAAGTGACTTTATAAGTGGTTACACCACAAGTCACACAGGTCATTCTCAACGACTGTATCAATGAAGTCAATCACAGTTTTCTACACTCAGGATAGGTAGCAAGGAAACATTAGCAATAATGAATTTAAAAAAATAACCTAAAACTGATTTTCCACCAGTTACAGTGCTACTTTTTATACGGTTCCAAGACAGTGTGGCTGCTTGAACCTGGAAATCAAAGCTTTATATGGCCGAAAAAGCAGTAATTGAGAGGCTCACTGTTCTCAAACAGATCCTTTTTTCTTGAAACACTTGAACAATGTCACACAGTAAGAGTGTAATTCCCTGGAGGAGATATATCTTCTAAAGGCAGTGGAAAATCAGTTGTATTCCAAGCCCATATGACAGGGTCTAGACTTGGTGGTTTGGGGGAGGGGAGGGTTTTTGTGTTTGTTTAGGAGCCAAACACTCACTTCTCTCTCCTGCACATTTATGTGTTTCTCACCTAATTCTGAGCTGACATGGGAAAGGAAAGCTTTTTGGTCAGGTGAAACGCTTTAGCCAGCTTGGAATCAAGTATTTTATTTTGGCTTAGTTTTTCCCTCTTTTACACTTTTAGCTAAGTCTAATTCTGTAGAAGGACACACTGAAAAGAGGAAGTTGTAGCTGTTTTGAAAAAGAAAAAAAAAAGTAAAGAGAGAGAGAGAGAAAAGAAAATAAACCATGACTTTTTTCCCAGTTTAATTCTATTCTCACCTTTGCAATCCTGCCTGCATAAACAAACAAGAGTGAAAAGGGAGCTTTGGTGCCTCGTTTCAATACAAACACATCTCTTGCAGCAAAGACGACCATTTCTCCCCTTCATTTTCCTTACTGCTCCTTCCCCCCTTGTGCTTCTCTGCAGCTACTCTACAGAACTCTGGAACAGTTATTTGTTTAATCATGGTTATTTACTGCCTGTAGACCAAAAGAATCACACCAGGCACTTTCCAACTTGGAGACGAGGTCTCAGCCCCAGAGAATACACCAGCTCTCATATTTACCTCTGTCATACAATACTGAATCTGGACTTGTTCTCTAAAAGCCCTCTCTCTAAGACATGAAATTCAGGAAACCTCACTGATAGCCAGATAATGAAGTACGAAGCAGGAAACAGCACAGAGAGACCTGGAGAGATGTGTGTGAAGGCACAGTGGGCTTTGGCAACCATCACAAACCACTCAGACCTTGCAGTGAGGCCTCTCAATTTAACTACCTGCTGCATTGGCAGAAGTAAAAATGCAAAACAGCCTAGGAGCTGGAGAAGAACATAATGAAATGAATGTGGAGGAGATGGGAAACACCAACAAAACAGACACGCACGCTGCTAAACCAGCAACTGATGAAGAAAACAGCAGCAAAGCACTACTTTCAGCTGCCAGCAGCACCTCCTTTTTGATCAGCCCTCAGTGATACCCCTCTTCCAACCAACTCTCCAGCCAACAAATATCTCCCTACATAGGGTCCCAGCTGCATGTTGGTTTCTGCACTCATTCAGAGTGATCTATGTGTCACTAAGCCAGGCTGAAAATTACCTTAGTGACATACAGTGTTTTCCCTATGGTTCCCACTTAATTAAATATTGAAAGAGCTATTACCTTTCAGGGATGCCTGTGCACTGGCTGTGTCCATTATTTATAACATAATGTATTCATTATACATTTTATCCCATGCTCCTGTCTGCTGATCTCATAAGAGTCCCTTAAAAACAATTTCATGCAATTAATCCTACCTTAATTACAGACAAATGTATACAGAAGCCCCAGGACATCTATCCCTTATATTTATTAAAATTAAACATATCTAGAAATACAGCTGGTAATCAGGAAAGAGAGGGACAAAATGCCATGACAGAAGCCATAGCTATCTGTAACAATGAGCAGAGCTGAGCAGGGACAGTTAAAAACCCTTTAAAGAGCAGAGCAGGCTAGGAACAGGCCCGAGTACTTACTCTGAGAATCTTGGTTTCAAAGGATAGCAGGGCAAATGGCAGGTGACTGCAGAGCCTATGAGCAAACAGGGTCCTCTATGTTAATCCCACTCCTCACAGAAAAATCAGGACCACAGAGAGACAGCTTAGTGGGAGCCAACCCCCATGTAGGCATTTTTGTGTTTTCCTAGTTTTAATTGGATCTATCAAAGGAAGAGACCCTCAGCATCAAAGCAACATCTGCTGAGGATCTACAAAGACTTCTTGCCTCCTTCGTGGCTCATCGTTACTACTCTGAAGCTACTTCCTAATGCAGTGAGATAGGTGCAGAGTTTGTGCTTTCTCCATTCAACCCCTTTCACGAGACCTGTTCAGCCCTGGGGCAGCAGGAGGAAGCGGGGCAAGGGAAATAAATGAATTCCTATTTTCCCTTCCCTATCAGAGCTGCCTGCTTCAGCCTCCCTGCCCCACAGCTATTACTCCTTCACTTGTCAGGCAAAGCTAAACAGCAGCAAGTGTTACCAATGAGGAAAGAGTACCTCTTTGCAGACAGTGCTGACCTGCTATGCCAACCTGGAGTGCAAACATCTGGTTCCTCAAATGGAGGACCTCCCCTGAGCTGCCATGCATGCTGCAGAAATAGTGACCTCAGCTTGCAACAAAGATTAGGCTGCAGACACCAGCAGGAGGGGGAGCCTCTGGTTTCCACCACATCCCTACCAATTCTTCCATGAAGACTACCACACACAACCCATAGCTCACAAGGGAGGAAAGACAGATTTGGAGCCCCAGGGGAAGAACTTACATTCATTAACCAGCTTTTTATTTCCACAAAAAGACTTACATTTAGGGAGGGAGAAGGGACCAGATGACTTCCCAAAGATGGTACTGGAATACAGATCTAACTAAGAAAACTTTTGGCTCTGCCAGCGTACAAAAGCATGGCTACCAGGCTACCTGCCTGATGAGGAACTTGGGGTAAAGGACAGAAGGTTGAGTTTAGACAACAGCTCTACAAGAAACTTTGTTTTTCCTACTAAGATGGTCTTACACAGTTTAGTGGTGAGGGACACTGGAAGACAACTGACCTTAGTTTCAAGGTGCAGCTATACCTGCAAAGGAAAACAACAGAATAAGAAAGGATTCGTTAGCTCTACCAGAAAAGTAACGCCCTTGCAGAGCCGTGCAACAATTACGTAACGTTTGACAGAGTAGGGGCAGGCCTCCTCTAGCTTCAGTATGGCCTATGCTAGGGTGTACTTTCTGGGGAGAATTCACTCAGGAGGGGAATGTATCTACCTATGGGCAGCCCTTTGCATGTTTGCAAATTCCAGCAGCTTCCGCAATAGCCAAATGAGCAAGAGATGGGGCAGCTGGGAAGGCTGGAGATGGCAGGGTGGGAAAGATCACCACTAATGTTCTCCACAGAACTGGAGACAGGAACGTTTTAATCAGCCACAGTAAAATCTCCTGCTTCATCTGTCTCAAAGGACAGGGATTTGTCCTAATGCAGCTTCCCTCTCACATCAGGTTCCTCTAATAAAACCGCTTCACTGTCCTGTATCTTTTTTCATACTGCTTACACAAGCCAAGCCTTATCACACCAAAACACCTTGTTATTCCTGCCTCCTACGGTCCTCCCAACCTCACACCACCGGTCATTCTCCCAGTCAACAGGTGTCACCACTGAGCTATCTCAGGTTGTCCCTTTCCTCCTCCAACTGACAGCATTCCCTCAGACAAATCTGGCTGTAAAGCCCAACCTCACCTTAGCACAGGGTGCTAGCTGTCAGTCCACCCTGAGGAGGATGCATGCTCTGATCCTTGTAAACGGGGGCAGGGAGAATACAGAGACCGTCCTGCTTACTCTGCTTGGTACCATTAAGGTCACTTTCCACAGTCCCACTTGAGTAAATGAACTGTGGGACTCCCTGCGGCTACCGAATCCTGTGCATCTCTGCTGGCAGACCCTGCATCTTAACACAGTCCTCTGATTCTCTCCCCCACATTCACACCAACATGTTGCACATTGAAAAAATTATTCAGGGGCTGAAAGAGAAAGAAAAAGGAGTGGGGGGAAAATAAAAAGATCTCCAGAAACCAGGAGGAAGCACTTTGTAAATTTTCACATCGTCTCGTCTAGATGCAAGCCAGAAACCCCCTCTTCTGCAGTTTTGGAAATATCAGTGTCAGCTCTTTTCTGAGGAGCCCTGGTAACGCACAGGAAGAAGCACAATCACAATTAATCTTATTCTGTGCAACTTCACTGACCTAACAGAACCAACTTGTATGTTTATCAACCACACTGGAAAAAAATTCACACCCGAGAGGAGTTTATCCTCTGATCAAACACGGCAATCACACAAGTTTTCAAATGCTGAACATGTCCACTTTTTCACCAAGGCATACAGCTCAAGAGAGCATATCCCTGATTTTCAGGGGGTGCCGTGGCTGGGAGCCATGCCATACCGCAGGGATGCAGAGTGCATCCCAAGTCAGATGCCCACCTGGGACCTGTGAGTGCTACAGGCCCACCCTGCAATTGCAACAACTCAAGGAGTCTCTGAGCAAGGGATGGACAAGAACATGGTGCAGCAATGTTGTAGAGGTGTGCAGCAACCCACTCATTTAAATCTAACTGGACTTTAAGGAACAACTCTGGATGGCAAAAGCCAGAACAGTACTGCCTTTTCTGGCCTTTCCCTTTCCACCAGTGAGAAAACATCACAAGGAAGATAATGGTTTCTGCTGCCAACTGAGCATTCAGAAACACAGCAGAGAACAAGAAACACGTTGTGTCTATCCTTGAAAAGAATTTAACAAAAACCCCATTTAAAAGTAAGTGGAGTCACAAAGAATGAGATATTTATCACCTTTGAGTAATGGAGAAAACCATCATTCGCTTCAACAGATTTGAGACTAGTGCGACTAAAATCCCAAATCGGAACTTTCCACAGTATTTATAGGGAAATAAATAATGCTAGAGGAAAAAAAAAAAAAAAGTTTCTAATTTTAACCACAGATCCTGGTACGAAAAGGAGATGCTCTACATCACACCCAAATGAAGACTTTAACACACTCCTGTCTTTATAAGGCTTTAAGAACTGCAGGACCCTTCAAGAAACAGTATGCATTCCTTACTCACCCTGAAGTGAGATTCTGCAGGCCGGGGCTGAATCCACTGCTCTGCTGCGTGAGGTGACCTTGGACAAGTTGTTCTGTCCAGATTCTCAGCTGGTGTCAGTTGGCACTGTGCCACCAAAGTCAATTTAAACAATTTGAGGCTCCAGTCCTACAGACCTCAGTCTCATTATCCCAACAGCACTGCCGACCGCTACGCAGCTCGGCCTCTACGATGCCTTGAAAACGTGCAACTAAGCGGTACTGCAAGGGACGGGCAGTTCAATTCACACAATACACTTCCCTTTTAAATTACCTAAGTTTCCCACTAAAATGAAAGAAAGGACCTGTGGTATTTTTGAAAAATAGCCTTATTTTCGAGGCTTTAAAAACAAAACCGCCCATAGTTTTATTTTACGGCCTGCTATACATTAGATGATGCAAAATCCTTAAGGATTTTTATTTTAGCATACAGCAATGGGTGGTGACTGATTTTTTTTCATTTTTCTCCTTTCAAGTTTCATCATCATTACAAAATCTTCTTGAATTTCTCTCTTAACTTGCCTTTCATCACCATGAGCACATCAGAGAATTCCTCTGTTGCACAGGAATGTCAAATACCCGACACAGCCCTGCAGGAAGGCTGTACTTCATGACTTCACGGGATATTTGGCCCTGTGCTTTTCATCACAGGAAGCTCCTAAGTCTGGAAAACTCTGGAAAACAAGATAAAGTCAAAAAGCACCGATTCTTTCAGCACAACTCCTCCTGGCAAGAAACAAGCTTGTCCAAGACAGACTTTCCTCTGTGGCAGAATCATGCCATATCACAGCTCATATAATGCCTTGTGTTGGAAGGTATCTTAAAGCCCACCCAGTTCCAACCCCTGCCATGGGCTGGCTGCCCCCCACCAGCTCAGGCTGCCCAGGGCACATCCAACCTGGCCTTGGGCACCTCCAGGGATGGGGCACCACAGCTCTCTGGGCAGCCTCACTGCCCTCTGAGTGAAAAATTTTCCTCTAACATCTAATCTAAATCTCTCCTCTTTTAGTTTAGAGCCATTCCCACTTGTCCTATCACTATCAGATCACATAAAAAGTCACTCCTGTTTATAAGCTCCCCTCAAGTCCTAAAAGGCCGCAGTGAGGTCTCCCCAGAGCCTTCTCTTCTCCGGACTGAACAAAGACAGCCTTTCTTTGAAGGGGAGGTGCTCCAGTCCTCTGAGTATTTTAGCGGCCCTCTATTGGACCCTCTTCAAAAGCTCCACATCTTTTCAGTGTTGGGGGTCCCAGGCCTGGACATGGTACTCCAAATGGGGCCTCACAAGGGCAAAGTAGAGAGGCACAATCACCTCCGTGTGCCTGCTGGCCACCCCTCTTCTGATGGAGCCCAGGATACCATTGGCTTTCTGAGCTGCAAGAGCACACTGCTGGCTCATGTTCAGTTTTTCGTCCACCAGAACCCCCAGGTCCTTCTCTGCAGGGCTACTCTCAAGGAGTTCTTTTCCCAGTCTGTATGGATGCCTGGGATTCCTCCAACCCAAGTGCAAAACCTTGCACTTTGCTATGCTGAACCTTATTAGGTTTACATGGGTCCACCTTTTGAGTTTGTCGAGGTCCCTCTGGATGGCGTCCCTTCCTTCTAACATGTCAACCACTCTACACAGCTTATTGTTATCGGCAAACTTGATGAGTTTGAGTGCAACCTCAGCATCAATGTCACTGAAGAAGATGTTGAAGAGCACCAGTCCCACAACAGACCCTTGGGGGACACCGCTTCACACCATGTTCCACCTGGACATAGAGACGCTGACCACAGCCTTCTGGCTACAACAATCCAACCAATTCTTTATCCACTGAACAGTTCACCATTCAATTCCATCTCTCTCCAATTCAGATATAAGGATACGGTGTGGGACCACATCAAAGGCCTTGTACAAGTCCAGGTAGATGACAACACTTGCCCTTCCTTTGTCCTCCAGTGCCACCACACCGTAGATTGGTGAGCCACGATCTGCCCTTGATGAAGCCATGCTGGCTGTCTTGGATCACCTCCTCCTCTCACATGCACCTTAACATCTCTTCCAGGGGGATCTGTTCCATGATCTTCCCCAGCACATACACAAGAGTCACTACTGTCTGCAGTTCGTCAGGTCTTCCTTTCTGCCTTTCTTCAAAATGGGAGTTATGTTTTCCTTTTTCCAGTCACCAGGACAAACCAGGGTAAAATGTCTGGAATTAAGGTCACTTTACCTTCAGTTCTAAACATAGGCCATGCGCTCCTGCGTTCTCCATCCTCACATGCCTCGCCTGCAGTTCCAGGGGCCACCATCTGACAGCAGACCCTGTTGTGTGGACCCCAGGCCGTGGCGAGCAAGGCCTTGCTGTATGAGGAGATGATGAACCTCTCCCCACACTGACAACTCCTTGTCCTCCTCAAACCCTCCTACTGAGTCTGTACGCCTTTCCCCTCAAACACGTCAATTTTGGAAAAAGCTGGAAAGCATAACAACTGTCTCAACAGCAAGAATGACAGCAGTGATCAATACCAACACAGTACTCCTGCAACCTCTCTTCAGATTGCTTTTTGATTTAAAAGGCTTCGATGTTACTTAGTTACGTTCTTGGAAAACTCCACCACTTCTAAACACATTTGATTTGTTGCCTCCTTTGATTCAAGAAGAGAATAAATCCATTTATTTTACTTTGCAGTCAGTAGTAAAAATAGCTTTTTTTAATTATTATCTCTCCTTTTTCTCCCTCCCCTCCTACGATGCTGAGAAGGAATTCACAGCAAGCAATGCTAGATGCTGTGAGCACAACTCATGTAAGCTCATGAAACAAGCATACTGACAGCAAGCTATACATGCCATTTCCTTGGGTGAGAAGCCGTTTTGGATAAGGGTCTTTTTAGCTAAGTTTTGACAACAGGCCTTGTGAGATCCCCAGCAAAAGCCAGTACACGTGGGACTATGGCAGGATGGCCTCTGCCCAAACAGAACTGAGACACAACCTGCGTTCAGCTGAAGAATCTTAACCATGGCACCATATGGCTACGCCAAGTGAGCAGTCCAATCAGCTGTCCAACAGCCACACAGAAAGACTTTGTGCAATCCCACCACCGATCTTCTCCTATATAGTGCCCTCAGTATAGAGTTCAGCAGCAGCAGCACGATACCCCACAAGGAAGCACAGCATACTCAAGTAGGATTGCGGCCAGAAGCCTTACCAGCTCCTGCACAGCCTGGTCTTACTGAGCACAGAAGCATTTAGCAATTCTGTTTGCCACTGCCCTGTGGGGTTGTACATCATACACACCTATTCTTTAACAATAGAAATCAAACACTGTGAACCTTTGAGTACATTCCATTTTCTGTACCGTCAATCGGAACAGCTTGTGTTCTTCTTACACTTAAAATGAACTGTTGTGCTCTCTGGGTGCATGCAGTGTTCATTTTAAAAAGTTTATTTCTGTCCCATTCTCTCTGGAAGCTGGAGAACTGAAAATCAACTACTGCAGTGAAGTGCACTAAGAACTGGAGGGCCGATCCTCTCACAAGAGAAAGGAATGTCCATGTAAGGCTCGTTTTTGCCTCTGCTTTATGTTGCAATATGTTCTGGCCATCTTAGGAAAAAAAAAGCAACCGAATCTATCTCTCTACGAGAATTACTTTAACAGCAGAGCTTTCAGTTGTTTGTAGTTCAGTTAGCATGTTTTTGGCTTGCATATCAAAAAGATTCTTTTCCCAGAGCTAAGCAGGCTCTTTCACAATTGAGCTATTAAAATTTGTTTGCAGTTCTTATTTAATAGGTGATGCCTGCTGCAGAAGCAAACACTGAGGACGAGGCTTAACATCCCAAAGTTTCTTGAGAAGAGTATGCTCAGCACTACACAAACACATGCCCTTCTCTTCTTCAGGTTGGCTGCTAGGAACAATTCCTTCTCCCAGAGAGCGGTGAGGCAGTGGCACAGCTGCCCAAGGAGTGGTGGGGTCACCTGGAGGTGGCCCAGAGCCGTGGGGATGTGGCACTGAGGGACGTGGGCAGTGGGCACGGTGGAGGTGGGCTGGATGATCTTAGTGCTCTTTTCCAACCTTAAAGCTTCCATGATTTACACAAAGCATTCTTGCTGCACACCTTTTCTCGTGGCCACAGAGCCATAAGAGACTTCCCATGGCTGGTCTGTAAGGACACGTCAGCACAGTACAGACTGCAGCATAAATCTACAGGTCCGCACTCCATCAGCACCTTTGTCATTCCTCTGTTGGGATTGCCCTGGTGACTTCTCTCATCTCTCAGTTTCCCTGCTTTATAATTTGAGGCTATGCTGACTCGTATTATTTCCTGCGAAAAGGCCATGGACCAAGGAGCAGTGAGCGAGCAAGGATCTGGTTAACCTCGCATACACACAAGCCTACTTGAAGTCAATCGCGTTACTTCACATGCTGCAAGTTAAGCACTTGCCTCCTGGATCAGGGCCTAACTGCCTATGGACACACAAACATGGCCGTTGTCCAAAGTACCGCACACACTACTGGAGGTATAGAAAGGTCAGACCAGACCGTGAATCTCAGCCACTTAGCACAGCTGTTCAGTTCACAGCTCAGCAAAGGAATGTTTCAAAACAACTAAATCTGTGCCTCCAAATGAGTCCTGACACTCCCTTGTGCATACAAGTGTTTTTCTTCTGTGTAAGGTATATGCCCTTCTCTATGCTATATGCTCACATTCACCGACACAGCACCTGTGTCGGTGCTGCCTGCTAAGCTGAGTGAGAGGATGGTGTAGGGCAGCAGGCAGGGCAGCAGACACGTCCTTCTGCTTCTCAGGGTCTGTAAGTGGTTTCCAGGTCCCAGGCAGGACTTGGAGACCAACTGCTTCCCACAGGCAAGGCTTGTAAGCAGATGACATTCAATCCCATCTCTTTAACAGTCCCCGTCAGTGAAAAATGTCTATATAAGGCAAATCAAATCCCATCAAGTGCTGTCCCACACAGCCATCTCCCTGGACACCACATCTGGACTCCTCTTCAACACCTCCCTTCTTCTCGGAAGAAGAAGACCCAGGACTTCTCCCAGGAGGCCTTGAGCAGAGCTCCCAGTCTCAGGGATGCCACCAAAAAAATTCTGTTTAAACAAATTAATTCCACGCCAAGCTGCAGCTTTCAGTCCAGCCTGATGTTCTCTCCAGTTGCTACAGGCTTCATCAGCCCTTTTTGCTGGACGCAGTGGCCCATCCTCCCCACTTTCCTCCCTTGTCCTTCCTTACATTGACAAATACACACAGAAATCTCCCCATTCCCATAGTCTTCTCAGCTACTCTTAAATAAAAGCTTAATATCTAGAAATTGTACCCATTTTATTGTTAAATTGAAATGTTTAGCTGAAAGTCAGCCATGGTTGGTATGAACACATTTGCTGCACATACCTAATGTCTCACGGAGGTACAGATGCTCCTTTGATCTGGTTGGCTCCATTGCCAACCAAAGGAGGCATCCACACAGCCCCCCAAAAAAAACAACAGCTAAATCATCCTTGGCTCTCATCCCACGGCCACTCTTATATCAAGGTAGATTTATTGCTATCAATTTCCAAGCTGGCAAAATCAGACCTAAGTCTTTTCCTACAGCAGTCACAACCTGTGGAAGATGAGGCAAGGAGAGAAAAAGTAAACTTTGCTGGGAGACAAAATAAAGGGAGATAGAACTGTCCCTTAAGGGTTTCAAGTAGCTAACTGCGAAGTTCCTAGTCAGGATGCCCTTGGCAGTAAATAACACAAGGACAAGCTCTTCAAAGATGGAAAAGAGTCTAACAGCCCAAAGAGATCCCATGGAAAGGTAGAGGTAAGACACTTTAATCCCTTCAGGGTCAGCCAAGAGTCCATGCATGAACTGCAAATTACACGCACTTACTGTTTTCACTTTCAGAGGAGTTCCCTTTGATGCTGTGAGTAATTCAGCTTTGGAGCAGGCCAGCCACATAGATTTACTCACTGGGTAACCTTATTCTTCTCAGAGCATGTCTACAGGACATGAGGAATAAAGTGGCACGAACACAGACATCCTGCCCACACTAAGGCATGTCCATTTTTCTTCCCATAAAGCCACAATAGCAGACAAAAAATTAGGACAAGGTTACCAGAGGCTCTTGGCATGGGTATGACTTGACTCTTGGAGATATCAAAAGGTAAAGCCTACAGCAGAACAAAGCTTCCTAAAATCCCCAGTGCTTCTTAAAATCCCTTGCTTAGAGACTGTTCTAGAGAACTGCACAAAAGAATGGAAAAAGCAAACTTCCCCCCCCCCCTCCAAAAATGCAGCACTGCAACTCAACTGTCTGATTGCCAGCTGTAAAAAAGAAAAAAAAAAAAAAAAAAGAATAGCAATAACAACCAAGTGGTGTGCCCCACAACAGGTGGTAAAACACAGCCTTGTGACAGCAAGATGCAGGCTCCCAAGGCAGCTCAGCATTCTCACTGTGCCTGTGGGAAGAAATCTACATTTCTGCAGAAATTGCCTGAAGAAGTTGCACTGGTTTCTAAGTAATGCAAGTAAAAAAAGATGCATCCCTCAGGCTGTAAGCTCCATGGAGCTCACGTTATTTTTCTATTTATTTGAAACAACAACAACACTCCAGAGTTTTCACTGACAGGTTTCATGACATCACAGACTGACCTGGGGTGGAAGGGACCTCAAAGCCCCTCCATCCCCAACCCCTGCCATGGGCTGGCTGCCCCCCACCAGCTCAGCTGCCCAGGGCACATCCAACCTGGCCTTGGGCACCTCCAGGGATGGAGCACCCACAGCTCTCTGGGCAGCAGTGCCAGGGCCTCACCGCCCTCTGAGTAAAAAATTTTCTCCTAACATCTAATCTGAATCTCTCCTCTTTTAGTTTAGAGCCATTCCCACTTGTCCTATCACTATCAGTCCACATAAAAAGTCACTCCCCCACCTGTTAAACATTCCTGGGCTTGCCCCAATCTGGATGCAACACCTTGCACTTGACTGTTGAATTTCAATTGGTTCATTGTACACCCACTTCTTGAGGCTGTCCAGGTCCCTCTGGATGGCATCCCTTCCTTCTGATGTGTTAACTGCAGCACTCAGCTTGGTGTCATCAGCAAACTGCTGAAGGTGCACTCAATCCCACTGTCTATGTTTTTGACGAAGATGCTGAAGAGCACCGGTCCCTAGATGGACCCCAAGGAGACACCACTCCTCAGTGGCCTCAACCCAGACATGGAGCCATTGACCACAACCCTCTTTATCTGTGAAACAGTCCAGCCTTCAAACCGTCTCTCTCCGATTTAGAGATAAGAATATGGTGGGGCACCACTTCTCATTTATCAGATGGGGCACACTCTCCGTAACCTTTCTTTTCTGACCCATGTACCTCTTGAACCCCAGGAAGCTACAGACCAACTATCTCCCATATATGTAAGTTGCTCCAAAAGTAATACTCCCATTTATTTCCGTGAAAACTACAACAGATACGAAGAGCAAGACAACACTGTTTGATAGAGCAAATTCCGATAGATATATGACAGGTCCAATCAAGTCCTTCCTTTTGGCAGTCTTTGACCAAAAATGGACAGAGTCCATCACACTTCTCAACATTAAGGGCCACTTAAGATCAACAGAAAAAGGGATCTACTAATGAAGGGCTTAGAGGAAAAAAAAAAAAAGCCGAACAGGCCAGCCTTACCAGAAGCCAGGCCATTCAGACCAGAAGCACCACCCAAGGATTCTTTCTGTCCTGGCCTGTTAAACCCCTCCGCAAGACATTTTATTGAGCAGATTTTGCAGAAGACTGCCCTGGGCTGGTGTGTGACCCCACACAAAAAGAGGCTCTGAGGGAAAGAGCAGCTGCAAGCGGCACAGGGCAGAACTGTCTGCAGTCAGAACAGCGCAGGCAGACATGGAGCCCCCAGCCTACCTTCCCTTTATAGACACTGAAGAAACTACAGCTGTTGTTGAGCTTTTCTGCTATTCACGGTGTCAGCCTTGCAGAAACAGCTGGGAGGCCAGCCACCTTCTGCCTTCACACCCTGCTCAAGGCAGCAAACGCCTATTCCTCATCATCCTGCATCCCCATCCTGAGAACCACAGTCCTGTGATTTCAGGTGGCATTTACCTCGCAGTCACAGCTTTGGCAAGACCCTGAAGCAAGCCCAGCATCAGTCAGGCATATAAGCCCTGCTCTACCATGGCTGTAAGCACATGCTGGAAGTCGAGCCTGTCATTAAGCATGTCCCCCCACGCCTTCCTTCCACACCGCCACGTGCCAGCCCTGCTGTTCCCCGAGTTGTAGCTGGCTGCATAGGAGCCTTCCTTTCCTGTCATCCATTGGTGCAGGACCTTGAACGAGAACTAAATAAATGAACAAGTCATTTCCTGCAAGGCCAAACAAGCTCCCTGCCAAAGAGGTCACATACCACACTCTGGCCTGACGCCTCTCCTTAGTTTATGAGGGTAAATTCCCATATCCAGGGGTCCAGCGATTACAGCATTACATCTGGGCTAGGATTACTCTCACGCAGTCCCCGCTTCACTGAAGAGGTGAGGAAAACAACTGCTCTTGTGCTTTCATTGCATGACCTCTAAAGTTTGGTTTGGGTTTCTTGGTTTGTGCAAACCAAAACAGTCAAATGAAACCAGGGAGTTTTCACTTAATTCCCAGCTACATGACCAGGATCTGTCACACCAAGATTCTTCAATGCTATTTTGGCAGTAAAGAGATACGTAGGGAAATGCCCTTCGAGGCAAAGAGGTCAGAAGGGAACAGCCTATGTGGCTCCTTCTAGTCTTGAAAGCTTTCCCAGCCAGTACAGAGGCAGAAAGGGAACACGCCAGGGCATCCGCTTCCACCTTCCCCTGCATGGAGGAATGGGATCGCAGGGATGCTTGTAGTAAGCCCATCATTGTGAGACGGATGTTCCCAGTCCCGCACAGCCCCCCAGAAGAGCTGGGCAACCCACAGAAAGAGCTTGAGCCCTGAATCCAGAGCAAGTATCAGAGCTGGTCAAAACGCACCTGGCAGGCCGTGCTTCACCGCTCTGAGTGCATCGTGCCTGTCAAGTTAAAACAAGCCTTAAAAGCAACCCAAAACTTCCATGCTTGAATCATGCAGGCAACCCCGTTTGCTCGGATGTGCCTATCCCTATGAGTAAGGGCTGCAGATTCAGCCCGCGCTTTTCCTTGCTGCCCTGCCAAAAGCACGCAGAGAGGAGGAAAAAAAAAACCTGACTGTTGCCTGTTATTTCTTCTGACTGTGATAGCAACCTGGTGAAGGACCCGACTCAGATGCCTCCCCTGAAATACCCAAGTCATCACAGCTTGATGGATGGTCTCACTTAGTAAAGGACTGTTTTCTACGCTTACACCTCTCTATACAAGTGACATCTAAGGAGTCAGAACGATGAGCATATAGAATAAAATAAGAACACAAAATAAGAATAGCTCATACTTTGGCTCTTTTTGCAAGGATGGCAGAGATGGGTAGAGAATTGGAAGCAGCACTGAGATCTCTTATTTACCAGCACGACTTCCTTGATGTCAGAGCACAGCCAGGGATCTGCACCGCCTCAAAGAGAGAAAGAGGCACCCCAGCTGTATTTGTACCGCTGGGATGAACTTTGCAAACTCGAATTTCTTCTTCATTTGCGCTTTATACATTTTGGAACGCCCTAGCATAAGGGCCTTTGGAATGCCCTTCATATAAACATTATAATGTTATAGCACTTTGTTGTTACACATCATTTAGCATCAGGAGATCTCCAAGTGGCTTAAAAAGGAGGCCTCATTTTAGAGACCTGGCCAAATGAGACGTGAAGAGGTTGAGTCACAGAGAGAAGCAACGGCAGCCATCAGAACAGAGAGCGGACCTCACGCTCTGCCCTCTGGGCCACACACTGCAGGCAGCCCTGCCAGCAGCTCACTGCGCTTACCTGCTCTGCACAAAGAGCTCCAGCCTCTCTCTTGTGGGTAGGTGCAAGGGGGGCTTTGGCACCTCAGCAAACAGCTCATCCACAACTCCAATAGCAGCGCTTCTCTGAACCCAGGGCATGGCACAGTTGGCAGAGAGATGGCAACCGAGGGGAAGGAGACCGACCAAGAAAAACAGGAGCATGAAAAACAAACATCTCAAAAGGGTGATTCAAACCTGGGACTGCTCAACTGGATGTCCTTATAGCAGCTGTAATCACTCCTGTCCCACCGCACCCCAGTGAGGTCTGTGAGCTCCAATGCTTCATGCTGCCATTGCTCTCACCAATACCAAGGTCATGAGCAAGCTGCAGGTCAGCCCTGTGTGCTGCCGAGGCAAATCTGGCTCTGCTCTGGATACCACTGCCTTGTTCTAGTGAATGTTGCTCCAGAAGCAGAGGCTGAGCCTGCTACCCCTGCCACACACTCAGGAGAGTGGGAAGGGTGATGTGACCTGATACCAAGCCATCTTAAGATTACTAATTTTTAGAGCGGAAAAACTTAAATCACTAAATTAAAAAGCATCTTTCTGTTTCCTACCTAGCAATGACACACACTGCAGAGCCGTAACTGTGACTCCAAGAAAATCAAGTGCCCTGGGTCCGGACGATGAGGAGGCAGATCCAGCAGTGCTGCTAGAAATACCACCCTTCTGGCTGCCACTCCTGGTTGTGCACAGCAGCAGGGTGCTGCACCGACTGCGCCAAACTCCCACTCTTGGATTAATTTTAAACTAATGCCAGTGACAGATAACATGAGACACCCTTCCGAACTGAAACTTAGCGTGTGCCCCATCCCTGGAGGTGCCTAAGGCCAGGTTGGATGGGCCCTGGGCAACCTGAGCTGGTGGGGGGCAGCCAGCCCATGGCAGGGGTTGGGCTGGGGGGCTTTGAGGTCCCTTCCAACCCAAGCTGTGCTGTGATTA
>JAOWBP010001760.1:2700037-2713861 GCA_028571105.1 Tragopan temminckii | reverse complement strand
TATATAAATGTGTGTCTATTGTTAGCCAAACTGAGTAGCCAACACCGGGAGAAGGAGGCTACCCCAGATCCTGAGCTGGAAACAATGCTCACAACAGCTGAGATTTTGGCACCCTGGCTTTAGGCTGCTTTACGGCTGATGGTTATTTCTGTTTCCAGAATCGACATCCTGGGTCAACACAGAAATGTTCCATTTGTTCGGCTGAAGTTTGTCAAACTCCATGTGCCTCGAATGAAAGGTCTTAGGCTTAATAAACAAACTGGGATTTGTTTTTTCCATGTGAGACTTCTCACTCTCTGAAAGCTTCCAGCTTACCGCACCAAGCAGTTTTAACCATGGGTGTGCTTCTGAACCACCTGAGCACAGAGCACTGCAGAGCCCAGCGCTGGCTGGAGGAGGGCTTTGGTTTCAGCCAGATGATGTACATTCCCTAACTGCAGAGAGTGTGTAATAATAGAAATGCCTGTAGTTGTTCTTGGGAAGTCAGCAAAAGGGAACACATCGGACCCGTGCAGAAATGGATTTTTTCAATTAAATGTGAAATAATTGTTCTCCATCACATCTCCCCCTGTTCTCTGCTTTAATTAGGTTAATTCACTCAGTGCTGGCTCTGCATTAGCGTGGGAGTCGGCATGGAGCAGGACAGCGGGGAACAGGACGGGATGGTGCCAGGAACAGGGTCGTGCTGCTGGCTCTCTTGCAGACCAGTGCTGTGCATGAGTCCAAGCGAGCCAGGGAACACTCCCAGCCTGCAGCATTTGATGAGTAGAACAGGCATTTAGGGTCCCTCTTTGACGCTCCCCAGGAACTGATAATTAATGGTGGATCTGGGGTCCCAGATGTACACATTGCCTTATGCACCAGGACTACTGAAAAACAGGGACAACGCACAGTGTGACCACAAAACTGAGGGCGTAGAGACATCTGGCACAGACAAGAGGCCAGGTCCTCCCTCAAAACCAAGCTGCCAGAACACAAATCTTCTCCCAGGTTTGAGATTCAATGAGTAATTCAGTACTTGTCCCAACTGATGTAGATGTTCCCTGAGCTTGGCTGGCTCTTTCTTTTTTAGAAAGAACCTACACATCACATAGACATGGCACTTAGGGACACGTTTAATGGGCATGGTGGTGGTGGCTTGACAGTTGGGTTTGACGACCCTGGAGCTCTTTTGGAACCTTTATGATTCTGTGATTTCACAACTTCCAAAAGGACTCGCTGTGCCTGTTGCCAGCTTGCCCTGTAACAGCCACATACAGGATGTACTCAGCTATTGCTTGAACAGGCAGCATAAAAATGCATCATCTGCTTCTCTCACCTCCCAGTTTTTCTCCAGTCAGCCCTTGTGTGTTGTGCTCCATCTCTTTGGAGAGATCACTCAGTGAACAGGGCTGTTCTGCAAACATCTGGGTAAAATCAAAACCTACTTGAGGACTATTCTTTTTGTGCAGCAGAAAAGGCAAACTCTATTGAATGGGATCTGCCCTTAGGCAGTGTGCTAATATATGAACAAATGATAATAATAGAGTCTGTTTGGTACAAGTAGTGCTGCTTGTGACAAGGTCCGAGTGTGCTTGAAAAGCTCCTGGGATAGCCATTGTGTTGTGTGCGGATGGCTACAAAGGGACGTTTGCTATTTGCGTGCACATAGAGCAGGCAGGGCAGGAGTTTGAGTTCCAGGCCTTTAAACTCTGATTTGCTATGATAAACTTCTACTTACCGCTGACCTAAGGCCAAATTTCGTGATGGAGAAGTGCAAATCACAACCAGAGACATGAGGATTACATACCTCTTCCAGCGTTCAGGGATCCAGGTGCTCGGGTCTCAGCTGTGCTGGTAGAGCTCCATGCCACCCATTGCTGCCCGGATGTACACAAAAGCCAGCAGAACTCCCGCACCTCCAGGAAGTCAGCCTCTATTCTGCAGGGCAAAGAAAAAGTTTGCTCTTTTACCCATTCCCATAGTGAAGGATGCAGCCCAGTAGTATCAACTTTGTTATATATATATATGTAATATTCTAATTAAAGAGAGACCTGGACAAGGCCTGCATGGCATGTGGCAAAGGAAGGAGTAAGAGCCTCTCAAAGGAGATGTCCTGCAGGAGGGGGACTGTCACATTCTATCTTAATCTTTTGGAGTTGGAGATGATTTTAGAGCTGGTACCACGAGCTTTAGCATCCAGCCAAAAATCTTTTTGTCATTAATTAGTCACTTTGAGCGTTCCTGCTATCCACAGGATTCCCACTCCCTTTTTTAGACTTTGCCAAGATATTCCTCAGGAGAAGCATCTCTGCTCGGAACAACATAATGATCCAAAAATGCCAGAAGAGTATTTATTGCCCTGCTGCAATGGCAGACGAGTCCCTTCCCAGAGCTGGTGCCATTCCCAGCAGTGTGCTGTGTGAAGGGGAGCTTAGCCCAGGTCCTGCTCTCTGTGCCTCTGAGCAATTGCATCTGCTAAGGAACAAAACTACTTTTTCTCCCACTGGAACGTTGGAGGCCCAGCTTCACAGTAAATTCCCCAGGGCTCATGGTGAACACAGTCAAAGGCAGTGCATGTAGGCTGCGCCTGGCCTGCTTGTATTCACTTGCCCTAGGGAAAGCTGGGACAGAGCTGGGACTTGTCTTTGTGGAGCTCTATAGCAGAGCTGGGAATGCAGATAAACAAGTTGCTGCTGCTTATCTGTGCTGGACCACAAGCTGTCACATGTTGTAGAGTCACCCACAGGTGCGTGCTGTGGTGGGGAGGTGTGTGGCCACGCACCTTTGAAGCAAAGCTGCACGCTGCTCTTGCTGGCTCACCACAGCCCTGGATGCAAGATGTGAGCAAACAAACCAGCCCAACAAGCCAGACGGAACCCCGGGCCCACGCAGCTGTTCCATGTGAAGTTCGACAGCACATCCACAGCAGATCACAGTCGACATTGGCGGCTACATCACCTGGAGCCTCACCTACAAATCCTGAATTTGAACTGCTAGATCTACATTGTGATACCAGGTGTTAAAATTATAGAATGGCGTAGGTTGGAAGGGATCTTAAAGATCTTTTGGTTCCAACCCCTGCCATGGGCTGGCTGCCCCCCACCAGCTCAGCTGCCCAGAGCCCATCCGACTTGGCCTTGGGCACCTCCAGGGATGGAGCACCCACAGCTCTCTGGGCAGCAGTGCCAGGGCCTCCCCAACCTCTGAGTGAAGAATTTCTGCCTAACATCCAACATAAATCACCTGTCTTTTAGTTTAAAGCCATTCCATCTTGTCTTATCACTATAAGACCATGTAAAAAGGCACTTCCTCTCCTACTTATAAGCTCCCTTCAAGTCCTGGAAGGCAGCAATGAGGTCTCCCCAGAGCCTTCTCTTCTCCAGGCTGAATGAGCCCACCTCTCCCAGCTTTTCTACATAGGAGAGGTTCTCCAGCCTTCTGAGCATCTTTGTGCCATCCTCTGAACCTGCTTCAACACCTCCACGTCCCTCTTGTGCTGGGGAGCCCAGGCCTGGATGCAGTACTGCAGGTAGGGCCTCACAGTGGCAGAGCAGATGGGGACAATCCATTCTTTCGCCCTGCTGCCACCTCTCTTTTGATGCAGCACAAGATGCAGTTGGCCTTCTGGGCTTGTTGACCTTCTGAGTTAAAACGACACAGGTCTAAACTGGCTCCATTTCAGTGTGAAACAGCTGGATCAATGCAGAACACTTATCACCTCTCAGGCTGGTGAAAGCCACAGCGTCACCTGGAGCAAGTCACAGTTAAGCTGCTTTGAAAAACATCTGACAACTGGGAATTTTGAAACCTAATGGTAAATTAATGACTTGAGCCCTTTTACAAACAGATGTTTCACTGTGGCCTTGCAAAGACAGCACACTGCAGCATCCGAGGTGCAAATGTTGCATGCTTACTGAACACTAAGCCCTCCTGCGGGCTCATATTGCAAATCACTTCCAGACGTTCTCAGCGTGAGAGGCTCTGCCAACCTCCAGCAATTTCAAAGCAATCTTGTGGAAATTTGCATGTAGGGAAATGGAACAGCTAAATGGAAACAAACAAACAAACACACAAACAACAACTTGTCTGTAGTGCAATGCTTTGCCCACCTCTGTTTGGAGGTGACTAAATCAGGTGGAAGTTTTTCTCAGAGTACATCCACTAAGTCAATCTCCCGCTATCTGCAGCAAGCTAATTAAAACAACAACAACCAGCAGCGAAGCAAATGATGGAAAACATGAAGAAAACAAAGCAGACTTTAACTAAAGAAACAAAGCCAAGCGCTTGTTCTGAGAAGCCGTGCTGTTGCGTAAGGACTGGAGAGGAGCAGGGGGCCAACCCGCGTCTCTGCCCCGAGCTGGGGAAGCAGCTGATGAGCGACCGTGCATTGGAACACAGCCCACCTCCATGGGATGAGCCCCCAGCTGTGCCCCGTGGGGTGAGACCGAAGCCGAGCTCAGCCTCCTACTCCCCAGGCCTCCTCAGTGCCAGGTTTACATGAAGTCGAGAGGCAGCGTGAGGCTGAAGGAAGCTGGTGGGGTCAGCAGGAGGCAAGAGCTGGGGATGGGAGTGCTTGGGGCTAGCAAGCCTGGAGAACGGGTTTCTATTCCTAGCTCTGCCGCGTCCTTGCTCTGACCCGCACCACAGCTCCCTCCACGCTCACTGCACTTTCCTCTTCCACTTTCATGTGATCTGGTGACTGCTCGAGGCCAAGGCTGGCCTTTCTTGATGTGTTCAAGCTTGATCCAGGCTCAGAAGCACCATTGTCATGCAACAATTAATGATTGCCCTTGCAACACACGCACCACAGCTAAAGCGACAGTCTTTGCTGCTCCTTGAGTATCACTGGCACAGGAGAAATAGCCAAACTTCTACAGCAGAAAATTATGAAGTTTTTGGAGGATGGAACAGCAGCCTGAATGCATTCCTCAGCACAACCCATTGGCACAAAGAGGAGATGGTGCATGCTTGTCACAGGCAACAAAATGCACGGTGAGCTGCTCAAGGGAGCTAGCTGTGTCCCAGAGAGCCATGCGGCATTGGGTTTTCCATCCTCTTACAATGGGTTAGGAGGGGAAAGAAGAACCAAAGTCACCTCCTCCCCTTCCTGGAGCTTTCTTGGTGGTGGAGAGTGGTTTGGTCGTTCTGAGGTAAGGAATCAAGCTGCAATAAAATCATAGATTTGACTTAGAAAAAATGAATAGTTTTTTCCTAAGAGAATCAGCGGGTTCTTTTCCTTGCTTCCCACTACTTGAACATGTAGTCGGTCACACCTTTCAAGTGCTGTTCTGTACACCCAGAAGGGGTAGAAAAGACTGGAAAACAGCAAACAATCTGACAAAAGTGAACTCAAATCCTCTTGACTACAAGAACTTAGACTTTAAATCTCACCGAATCTCATGAACTGCGCAACTGAGCAAGTCTATGGCTATTTTAACAGGGAAAAAAACCCACAAAAGCCAAGTTTCAGTTAACGCATACACACACACATCTATAGACAAACCAAACATTTGCATTTCCATCCATCTTCCTGGTGGGCAGCATGCTTAAAAGCAAAGCTATCGATTTGTAGCTAGCTAGGTATCTCATTATCATGGTTTTTCTCTTCTAAGGGACAACACCAGAGATTTTCTGCTAGCCCCAGGAGAGGTGGGACTTTTGGAAAGGTATTAAGGATGCTCAGAGGGCTGCAGCACCTCTCCTACAAAGAAAGGCTGAGGGAAGTGGGCTTGTTCAGCCTGGAGAAGAGAAGGCTCTGGGAAACTTTTTACATGGTCTGATAGTGATAGGGCAAGGGGGAATGGCTTTAAACTAGAAGAGGAATTTGAGGTCAGATGTCAGGAAGAAATTCTTCACTCAGAGGGCAGTGAGGCCCCGGCACTGCTGCCCAGAGAGCTGTGGGTGCCCCATCCCTGGCAGTGCCCAAGGCCAGCTTGGATGAAGCCCTGGGCAGCCATTCTATGATTCAATAATTAAGATACCGTACGAAGCATGATGAGAATTAGAAATGCTTCAGCAGCCTTAGCAGGAGTGCTAAGGAGTTGGCCAGGCTGAGATAAAGGTGTTGGAATCTGGGTCATTTCGTCTCAAACTGAGATGATACAGAGGATGACTATTTTTGGGTCTGCCTAAAACCATGTTGCTGTATTTTCTGAAATAAATGATGAACACCACAGAAATCCAAACATGTCTTTTTATAGCTAATCATCCAGGCAGAAAAATCCAACAAGCAGCGAGCTGCCAACTCCAGCTATTCAGAAATCACGAGTCAAACCCCCAAAATCCTGAGGCTAGCTTGTGCACGGTGAGACCTTCAGAATAGGAGGCCCCACAGTGCTGTACTCAGGAGGAAGGTGAAGCAATGTGGTCAGTTGCTGAATTCATGGCTGAGGCCGCCTCATTTCCTTTTTCCTTGGCTCATTAATAGGGCAGGGGTCAGGATAACTGTGCCCATAATTACCACTGAAGCCTGCAGCTCCCTCTCATCTTTTCAGGGAGTGTGAGCATCTCAGGACAGCAGACAGACTTTGGGGTTACATCTAGTGCTTGGTGAAGATTCAGCCCAAGGATGAGTGTGGCTGGAACATCTCATTGCATTGCAGTGAAGCTATCAACCTGCTACCAAGCTGGAAAAAAATACTGGTATTTATAATCTCATTGCAATTCAGCCCTGGAAAGGTTGCAGCAAATGCAGGGGTAATCCAGAGTTTTCCAGCAAACCACTAGAAACAAGATTACATTATTTGAATCCCCGTGTAGTATTTGGACAGCAATAAGCAATGTCCCAAGCGACCTGTCATGCACTTTCAACCTTAAATGACTTGAAATAAAAGCAGTGCAAGGAACAAACCCCTTCAATTCTTCGATTCACACACCTGTGCAGGCATTTCAGAAGAACAAGACAAGATACAGACCCAAACTTCAGTCCCAGCAGCATCCCTTCTGAAGCAGCAGGATGCTGAGGGATCCGGGGGGACCATGCAGCACAGGCTCAGTGCATGCTTGCTTGCTGGAGTGCAGATTCCAACTCCACTCATGGAAACACGGCAGAAATGTGATCGCTAGGAAGTGACATGGCAGAGTGGACCCAGCGAAGAAGCAACGTGCTCACAAGTCTGCTCTGTGAGTTCTGCTCATGAGCTTTTTTTTTCTTCTTCTACTTCTAATGGCAATGAACCGTTTAACTCTGACGAAGAGAAAGCAAATCCTTCTAAAGGGAAGAGGAAGAAGTACCATGACCCAAAGCCTCTACTCCTTCTGTCACAAAGGTGCACCCTAAGCCCCAGCACGGTGTCATGGATGCACTGATCTGCCCTGCAGCTCCACAATTTCACTTCGCTGTCCTGTTTCCCAAGACTTAATGCACTTGCATATAAAGGAAAAACAAATTAGCTCAGGCTAATGCATTTTTCCATCGCCAGTAGGCATTGCTGGAAAAGTATATGGAGGAGATCAAAGCGATAGGGTCAGAAAGGAGAGCATAAATGTTTATACCCTGCGAAAAAGAACAAACTGCATTCCTACTGCTTCAGAGCACACAGAGCAGGCCAAACACGTAACCAGATCCATCTGCTACAAAGAAAGCCTACTTCATAAGGTTGCTCCCAACATATTTTGTAAGGTTGGTGTTCTGGCCTGTGCTGCTCTTCCCCTTGTCCTATCACTGTCAGACCACATAAAATGTCATTCCCCCTCCTGCTTATAAGCTCCCCTCAAGTACTGGAAGGCCACAATGAGATCTCCCCACAGCCTTCTCCTCTCCAGGCTGAACAAGCCCAGTTCTCTCAGCCTTTCTTCATGGGAGAGGTGCTGCAGTCCTCTGAGCACCTGATGACAGTCAAGACAGGATTTATCAGTTCTTGCTGGCATCACGGATCCAACAGAAGATATTCAGTCGAACCTCTGATAGCTTAGCTTGATACCAGGATCCAAAATAATTCTCCTCCTGGCACAAACAGGAAGAGTCAAAAGCAATGGCATGCATTTACTAAAGCACTGCAGCAATTGCAGAGCTGCTGAGGCACAGGATATTGTCCATGAGCTAGAGATGGGCAGGAACTGAAGGATGGAAAGAATCTGCAGTCCCACAAAGGCAGGTTTCATTTAAACATGAGCAGATGGGAGATGGCAAAGACCAAGCTGCAGAAGCCCATATGTTCCATGCATACCCCTGGCACCCAGGTGCCCTACAGGGCTGTTCCTTTCCACGCCATATCACGTACTGAGGCTTTGGGCTAGCACGCATCTCCTGGGAAGTCTTGGCTTTCTCCATGAAGCAACAACTAAGAGGAGAGCAGAGCTCCACCAAGGCAACAAATCTGCTTCAATGCTTGCAGCTCCTTTGATGGAGATGTTAAAGGCAGCTGTAACGTTCCACTTTTTCCACAGCAGAGCATGTAGGAAATGATGTGAAACACATTCACCTCAATAGCTGGAGCTTGGAAAAAGGATCTCAATGGGAAACCACAGCTCAGTTCTCCAACCTGGGACAGCTCGGTCCTAGGCAAGTTGGAATTGGACTTGATGAACTCCAGAGATCCCTTCCAATCCCTACAATTCTGTGAAGCTGTCATATCACACCCTGGGATGTCACATTATGAGGAGTTCTGCTCTTTCTTGGGTGTTGCAGAGAGAAAAGCCCACTGCTTCTTGCATATGCACACAAGAGATGAGCCCAGGATTCCCTTCACCTCCAAGTCACCCCTGCACAGTTTTCCAAAACTTCACAAGCAAATTAAAAGGTTTTCTGCTAGAGCTTCCTGCTAACATAGTTACAAACATGGGCAGGGATTTTCTATAGCTACCTGGAGTCTTAGGAGAGAGGATGAGTTGGGAGCCACCCATCCTCTTGCCTCCAGTGAAGTGAAGGAGCGTCAGGGAGCAACCTGAACAGCAGGAGACATTATGGTCTTAATTTCAAAGCCGTCAAGAGATTGTCTTACCAAGGCAAAGAAATATGAATCATTAAGGTTGGGAAAGATCTCTAAGATCATACAGTCCAACCATCACCACCGTGACCACTGAGCCATGATTACTCACGCTATCCAGCAGATACAGGCAGAAACAGGGAGGAAATGAATGGGTTCACCATAATTAGGTAAGCATTAACCTGCCTGTTCCCAAAACTGCACCTAAAGCCCACGGGAAGGGTTGGGAATATTATTTCAAATGCCTTCTCTGCACAGGGAGATGAGAGCCGCTTCCAAAGCAACAAGTTTTCCCTAGGCCCTTTTGTTGGAAGTGGTGACTCACGGGGATACTGATGTGAAATGAGTTCTCAAAGTATTTTTAAACCACAGCAGCGCTGGCCCAGTGAGTCACTGCCCCAGCACTGGCCATTACATTGAACACAAAGCAGTGGGAGCCAATTTAATGGATTGCTTCCCGGGGCTGTCGCTGCGGTGCTCCTCTTCCAAGCAGCACACCTCTTTCTATTGCCCTGCATCCCGGTGACAGGCTTTGTTCTCTCCTTGGTACAAAGGAACCAACGCACACATCTTTTTGACTCACAATTACCATAACCCACGCTTGATCCACCCAACCAAGTTTCAGTGACACGTTTGGTTTCATACCGTTGCTCAGCAAGACAGCAAGGCTGCAGATGTGGAGCTGCAGGCACTGAGAGCTAAAGGTTGTGAATGTAAAGTGTGAAATACACGCAGAAGGGAGCAACCCACACAGGCAGCACGGATATAACCTGTTTCACCAGCTCAAGCAAGAGAGCAAAGATGTAAGTCAATAGTCAATGTCTCGAAGAAGGACTCAGCAGGGGATTTTCTCTCCAAATCAAGCTGGTTTTAATTCATTATCACCCTAATTTGGAAACCCTAATTTTGAGAGATATCTTTTAAACACTTAAATCAATCGTTGCAAGTTGTTTCACACTAAATTCATCAGTATTTACACATCATATTAATTAATCCTGTTATTCCCCAAGCACCCTTGGCCCAGCATCGCTTCTTATTATCTTACCTGTAAAACTGTACTTCCTAGAGCGGCGGGGCCCTGAGCTTCAGTAACTGAATGAAGATGCTGGCAATGTACCTACTGATGTGGGTTTTTTACCATCATAATTATCTTCTCTTCTGAATATAGTGGTCAATGAAAACCAGCAGTACATTTTCACAGGGCTCCTACCATGATTTCTGGTTACCAAGGAGATTTCCTTGGGGATTTTTCTATTGAGAAAATAAAAATAATTCCCCAAGAAAAATAACACCCGCAGTAAATTGCTGAAGCACAAGTGTGAATTTCAATACATAATGATTTGCAGCCGCTCCATTGTCAGCCAGCACTTTCAGCCGGAGTTATGGAAATATTTATTTGCATTCAGGTGCACGTCGTGTCGATGCCTGCTGGGCACCTCACACGGCACAGCCCCACGTGGGGCAGAAACCCCACCGAGAGGCATTTGCTATAATTTTATGAGCGTGTCGATGGCGTATGCACAGCCGCTCATTAGCACGCAGCGACGCTGGAGGTGCACGGAGACTGCCAAAAAATTATATTGGGTTGTAAATAACCTGACTTATTGCCAAATCCGTAGGCTAACATGCTTACTTTGCTGCAGGGCTGTAACACTGGTCCCTACTTGCCGTGTTTGTTATCTCCATCTCCCTGAGTTTTTTTTGCTGCCCACGACCCACAGCCTCCCTCTGGCCATAGCCCTTGGATTGCGAGTGGATGAGCACTGGCAAAATGAGAGGCTGGGAAAGCTTGAGGCTATGCAAACAGCCTCTTACTCATGGCTCCTGAATTTCAACCCTCACCGTTTATAAATAGATGAAGAAGAAAAAAAAAACCAATAAAACAACTATCATCCTATTTTTTTGCTAAATAAGGTCATTTGCAGCATTTGGGAAGAAAACCCAAAGCATTCCTTCTAACGTCAGACTATGTGAAGAGCTGAGAGAAGCAGAGAAGCACCAATCATTAATTTGCATGGTCACTTTTTGACTTGTAAAATGACAATTCTGTTTTCACCTGCTGTTCAGGCATGGACGGAGTGCCATCCCGTGGGGACACCAGGCACTGGGCAGTCCCACATTCCCTTCTCTCCAAAGGGCCACACGTAGCTGCAGACAATGAACAGGCTGCTGCTGCAAGGATGTGACTTTGTCCACGGCAAAGGGCACACTCTGCCTGGGATAAGGTGATGTGAATTCTGAAAGATTAAATCATAGAAGCACGGAATCGTAAAGGCTGGAAAAGAGCTCTATGATCATCAAATCCAACCCCAACCAACCCCCACTGTGCCCACTGCCCACATCCTTCAGTGCCACATCCCCACGGCTCTGGGACACCTCCAGGGACATTCACTTCTCGATAACTGCATATCCAGTGGGAGGTTTAGACACCCAGATGGCAGAAATACCCCTGTGCCAGTAGCAGGACACCATTCCCACATGGGCATTGCCCACATCAGATGATGTGGAGCAGAACACAGAAGGGTGGGCACAGTGAGGGGACACACGAGCAGCTGCACGGCGTGACACCAGCTGGGACCACGTCTGGAAGACGCAGTCTCGGTCTGACTCCAGCTTTCACAATGTTTTCCACTTCCGTTCCTAGGGATTAAGTGTTATTTGGTGTTGCAAATGTCCTGACCATTCCAGAGTGACCTGCCTGCGGGGGAACACCAGGAAGAGGAACATCTGTGCGTCCAGAGGACGGAGCCGGACACCGACCTCTGCCTCTGGTGCATCACAAGACCAAAACCTTGGATTGCCAGCATTTTTGAAAGCTAAAACAGCGGAACATCCCTGGGGTAGGAACACAAACAATCTGAAATTTATTCCCAAGAGTAGAGGTTGAATCACTCCGATGAGCAGTAGTTTGTTTACTGTCAGTTTTTGTGAGTTTGATGTGAATCATCTGACAGTGTGGAAGCAAAGTAAGGGAGCCAGCGAGCAAAAACGCACAACAATTGTTATAAAAAATGGAAGAAAGAAAAGGAAATTGGTCTAACTTCATCAGCTCGAGGGAGTGAACAAATTCCAAAAGAAGCCTGAACTTCACATCTCCTCTTCTGCCTGTATTCACACCCCCTGCTTGCTAATCAATAGAGAGGTGAGCACACTCAGGTGGCATTTGCTCTCCACATATTCTGAAGAGGAAGTGGGAGCAATTTTTGCAGCTAAAATGAGGGAGGATTATGGATGCTCTTTAAATTTCAAGTTTAAATTACACTTTGAGTGCCTGGAATTAGGTGTTCTGTTCTGAGAGTGATGCTCAGAGCTGTACAACCCGCAAGCCTGAGAAGATGACAGAGTCATAGAATCACCAAGGTTGGAAAAGGCCTCCAAGGTCATCCAGTCCAACCACCCACATATTTCCCCACTAAACCGTGTCCCTTAAGATGTCAGTGACACATGTATGGACAAAGCACCACACTGGACCATGCTCGCAGGTGCCACATTTGGGGATGCTGAGGATCAGTAGCTTCTTAAGTGCCTACAGACACTCCACTGGTACAGTTGGTCAATTTGGCCAATTTCCATGATCACAAAACTGCTTGAGTTGGGAGGGACCTCAAGGCCCCCCATCCCCAACCCCTGCCATGGGCTGGCTGCCCCCCACCAGCTCAGGCTGCCCAAGGCCCACCCAAACTGGCCTTGGGCACCTCCAGGGATGGGGCAGCCTGTGCTGGGGCTTCCCTCCAGCAAGCCTATAGGCACAGGCTGATAAAGGAAACTGAGAAAGCAAGCACACCTGCAGGAAGAGGATCAATGTTTTGAGAGCATTAATTCCACCTTAGCACCAGAGTACTCCCAGGGTCTCTGCACGTTTGGGTTTTGTTTATGCAAATGGTGTCAACATCACACAGATGCTGAGATCTGAATCGGGATTTCACATTTTGACAGCATAAAAATGTTCCAAAGAAAAAAAAGAGGCACGTTACAAGAGCTGCATGCTTCAGAGAGCAGAAAGCACAGCATCCAGACTTAAAACAGATATCTGTGTGCATTTCAGTAACTCTAATAGCAGGTAGTGCATATTCACCATGAACACTGACCAGTGCCTGTCAGCCTAGGAGTCAGCAAACATCATGTGCCTCCCAGCACATCCAAACCTGCAACATACCTGTCTGCACCCACTGGTGGCACTGAGGGACATGGTCAGTGGGCATGGTGGGGAGGGGTTGGTGGTTGGACACGCTGACCTTAGTGGTCTTTTCCAGCCTTAATGATTCTGTGATTTACATGTAAGTCCATTTCCTTCAGCCATCTGTACCTCTCGCTTTTCCTGCAGAGCAAATCCCAGCAGTGACCCTTTCCTAGTGCTACAGGTGCAGAAAGTGATTTCTCTTCTCAAAGCTCCATAACACATAACTAGGCCTTTTCTGAAAATTAATGTCATTAGTGAATGTCATGAAATCCACTGCTCTCAGGACAGCATTCTCCTCTTTCTTACCACTCAGGAAAAGCCTACAGCATATGGCAGGAATAACGCAAACTGAGTCATGCTGCTCTTTGAGAAAGCTGTAAGCTAACAAAGTTAGCCCTGGCTTTTCAAATTTGGAAAACAGTTGTGAATTCAGACTGTGGGACACACAATGGAATACAGAGCCCACCTCAGCAGCATCTTTATACCTGTGGAAACAGCTCAGTGTGATGGCACGTTGTATTACCCTTTCAGTGGGCCCATACTGTACGGTCTGGAGAAGAAGAGGCTCAGGGGAGACCTCACGGCTCTCTGCAACGACCTGAAAGGAGGCTGTGTGAGGTGGGGTCGGCCTCTGATCCCAGGGAACAGCCATAGGATGAGAATGATTGATGCCTCCAGGGATGGGGCATCCACAACCTCCTTGGGCAACCTGTTCCAGTGCGTCACCACCCTCTG